>CM040121.1:325145752-326360182 GCA_022559845.1 Amorphophallus konjac
AGTGGAACATAAGGGAGTCTGACTCCCTTTGATTTATCCCCCAGACGGTGCTGGTGACTCATGGGCACTCCTGGATAGGTCTGACCAAGGGGTCGAAGACTCCATTGGGTGACAGGGCAAGCTCTCGGCGCAACTGGCTAGGGAATGAAGTTCCCGGCGCGAAGGCAAGAGAGTCAGGGGGGGCTCTCGGCGCAAGGGCAAGGAGGCCAGGTTCCCGACGTCAAGGTGAGAGGGCCGGGGTTCCCAGCGCGATGAAGAGAAGGCCAGGGAGTTCCCGGCGCTGGCTTCTCGGCACGAGGAGGAATTGCTCAAAGGGGGTTTCGGCGCGACCAATCGTGAAGAAAGGAGGCTCCCGGCGCAGGCTTCTCGGCGCGGAGAAGAAATGGTGGAGGGCCTTTTCGGCTTAGACAAAGTAATGGGGTTCTCGGCGCAGGAAGGCTCGCGCCGAGGGCTATTCACCTGTTCTACTGTTCGTGGAACCGAGATAGATAAGGGCGCCGAGATGCGTTTCAGGGTTCTACGACACCCTGTTTTGGGGTTTATGGATGATTGAGGGGTTTTCCTGGTGAATAAGGCCAGGGTGGACGGGCCCTGAGGAGTCAAAATAGATCCATTCATTTGATTCCAACTGATTTTGGCATGGGTTCCAGAGGAAGTCCAAGAACTGAGGGAAATTGGAGAAGGAGAAACCGAGTATGGGGAGCCTTTATCCCCATTGCTGGTGCAAAATCCAGGAGGATGGCTTGATGTTATCATTCGTCATCCTGGGACCCAAGAGATGTCTGTCTCTGGTCCAGGAACGACTTTGATGATGTCGATAAGCAGAGCAGGCATCCAAAATTCTGAGATCTTACAAATGTCAGTCATCACGTGGTCTGGCTTTGTTCCGAAGGCCAAGGGATGGCCTGTCCCTGGCTCTGGAACAAGCACACGAAAACGTCTACGAGAAAAAACGCAGATGAATAGTCAGACTGGGGAGGGGAAATAGCATGCTACGAGTCTAAGGGAAGACAGACAACACGGGGGATGAGAATAGAGCTTCAGAGAAACCAAAGCAGGGATGGACTGCAGCCCACCATATTTATCCATTCGACAACATTCATTGGGTGAGATACATAATGAGAAAGCAGGAGGAATACATCACTTTATCGGTGTGAAACCGGCTACAGCATTACAGGCTACATCAGAGGAGGAAGGAAGAGAGACAATCGAAGTAAAAAGACGAACTATAGAAATGGGGGGGGGGGAGGGCGGAGCATTGACTCCTCTCCCTCCCCGTTGCCCACCTTCGATCAGCTTCGAAAAACCTCTTTCTCTCTTCACTCTTTTCTTCTTCAGCTCTTTTCCTCTTCTCGTGGACGAGGTTGCAGGTCTCTTCTCTATTCTGTGGCTATCTCCTCTTCTCCCCGTCCTCCTCTCTCTTTTCTTCTTCGAGGGGGGGTGGGTTTTATATAAACCCGTACCTCCTACCCTCTTGGCAGATGGAAGTCGGCGTGCCACTCCATCTTTACGGCGCGCAAGAGGTGACAGTAGCTCCCGGCGTGGCATGCAATTTGGGTGAGAGGGCCTCGATGCCACACCCCTAAGCCCATTTCATAGGCACATGTAGGGCTTTTAAGCTCCACTTAGAACTATTATTTCTATAAATATATCGGAACTACAGCAAGACTTTGTTGTTGGACTCACGTCTTAATAGGACCATAGGAATCTTCATCAGTCATTGGACTGGGATTTCATCAGTATTGTCACCTGGATGATGACAAAAGCCGGATATCATTTCATCAGCATTGCCACCCAAATGATGACAAGACCGGACGTCACTTCATCAGTATTGCCACCCAAAAGATGACAAAACCGGTTATCAGCTTTAGCCTGAGAAGGCTTCAGCCAGGTTCATAGCCTATGGAGACGGTTCTTCTTCTGTTCTGACTTTGCAGAGGTCTTCACAATCTTCATTTGCTAGTTCTGACTTCATCTTTATCTTTGCTCATATCGCATCTATCAATAAGCTGATATCTGGCTTACTCTGACATGTTATCTATGGATTCTCGGATGAGGCAGTGATATAGCTTTTATTAAAGTGTGCTAGGAGGCCTCATCAGTCAGGTGATCGTTATTTCATCAGCGCCGCCGTCTGACTGACAATGGCACCGGACATCAGCTTGGCCGGGAACAGGCTTCAGCTGGGTGGATGGTTGATGAGCTTCATCATTGATCTTTCACTGTTGGTCTGATCTTCTTTTCAATTCTGTTTCCGCCCTTGCTCATTTTCAAGGTGTCAACAGACCCCGAGCGTCAGCCACGGTACACATGGTTCTATTAGGAGCTATTTCACAGGTTCCTCCGGCCAACGGAGGAACGAGGAGGATGAGCAGTGCCGGCGACGCCGTCGTGACGAGGTGACCTCAGCGATGCCTCCCCCGAAGAGGCACGAGGGTGAGGGAGACAGCGACGGGGGCCAGGGAGAGGGAGCTGCTTGACTTGTTGTACTGGGCCAGTCTTTTGTACATGATGTGACATGATAGTGATGTGCATATTTTTGTTTTTTTTTTGCTTGCTTTGTGGATGAATGTATGTATGCATGAATGGATGAATGTGTCTTGACTACTAGATAGAGTGAGACAGACGGGCGAGTTTGAGAGATGCGCTCAGCTAGAGAGAGGGTGAGATAGAGAGACGCCGATTGAGTGACGCACACGCCGACTGGAGTGAGATGAGAGACGAACGCCGACTCAAGTGAGATGAGAGACGCACACGCCGACTGAGTGAGGTGAGAGACGCACATGCCGATTGAGTGAGGCGAGTGACGTACACCGACTTGAGTGAGGCGAGTGACGTACCCCGACTTGAGTGAGGTGAGTGACGTACCCCGACTTGAGTGAGGCGAGAGTGGTAAGTTGATTGGGAGGGTAGAGCACATGGGCGGTTCTTGTATAGCCGTTTAGAGATAAGAACGGTTCTCCATAGACCGCTCCAATTGGAATGGGACGGTTTAATATAAACCGTAAGAACATTTGAATGGCGGATTGTAGACCGTACAAGTCACTGGACTCGGATTTCCTGAGGGGGAGGAACGGTTGATAGTGGGCCGTTCATGAATATGGACGGCCTATCGTAAGACCGTCCAAGTGGACATCCTGTCTGCTCGAACGGGGACTCCCTGGAGAGTCCCCAGCCTGAGGGTAAGACGTTTTGAACTTATCAAAACCCTATCTTAACCCGTCCTAGACTTAACCAAGCCTAATCCTGAAAGGCCCAGGCTTCCTGACAAGTCTTATAAGTAATACAGGGGCCTAAACTCGTAGCTCACACATCCCCTCTCTTTCAAGGCTTGAAATCTTTGATTCTCACTACCAAAACATCATGAAGAGGGCCCTGGAGGTGAGTTCGATGGAGGGAGCACTTTTTGAAGGGCCCAAGTTGGCCAGAAAAGAGCGGGAAGTGCTCCAACGGCTGACCGCAATCCCACGACATCTGAGCTCAAGTCCCATGAGAGAGGTAAGCCTATCACGGTACATTCAGTTCAATTCATCTCCTCTCACTTATATTTCCTCCTTTCCCTCTCTTTTGGCATCCAGCTTCTTCCTGGCACGAGGCGGTACTCTATCTTGAAGTGGCTGGCTCCCATGGTCCGTGCTTTGCCCCTCGGTGTGACGGCCATCCTTCGATCCTGGCATTTGCAACCTCTCCTAGTGCTTGGTCAAAACTATCCAAAACTTTCCCTTGACTGGCACAGCATCTCAGCTATAGTTGAAATATGGCACCCTCAGACCCATACCTTCTTCTTCCCATCCTTTGAGGCCACTATCCTACTAGAGGAGGTGGAGACCTACTTTGGGTTCCCTAGGTCCAAGGTGGGGGAGGAAGACTTGATATGTCATACGGTTGCCCCTATAGACCCGAGACTCATTCTAGGGAGATTCATCTCAGACAGTAGAGAGGTTCACGCCTTCGTAGGCCCGCGTCAGATCCACCTTCTTCCCCTTAGCCAGTGGGTAGTGGAACATTGTAAGAATAGGAGTGAGCGGGATGAAGCTATAGCCAAAGCCGCCTCCATTTGTTTATGCGGGGCCCTCTTGTTTCCCTCAGTCGACCACATCCTAGAGATGCCCCTTCTTAGTACCATCAGCGGACTGTGGCAGGGACTTTCCATCTCCCAGGCCATCCTTACTTACTTGTACGAGGGTCTAACTTCAGCAGCCTTGGGAGGTCCCCTCTTTGGTTCCATGATCCTACTGGAGTGCTGGTTGGGAGTTAGGATGAAATTCATTTATAGGGAGGAGGTCACTTCGGCGAGCAGGATATTTGGGAGCCACCCCCTCTTCTTCATAGGTGGTGCATTCAGATTCTCCCCACAGGTCGAGTGCAGGACAGCTGAGATGAAGACCAGGGACGAGTGGCGATTGTACACCAATCGGCTGCCCCTGGACAGGTTCGTGATGCGCCCGGGCTTCCTTTATGACACCACCGTCAGAGTTCGCAGGAGGATCGGCTTGGACTTGAGGCTTGTGAGCGACACTGCACTGGCGATGTACAGCCCACACCGGTGCTACTTACAGGTCGGGCTACCCCGGACGGTTCTACCGGCACTACCCCACCTTCCCGCATTGCAGGCGAGGAGGATCGGCGCGGAGGAGGACGAGCAGGCAGTCAGGAGTGCCCTGATTATGTGGGAGGTGAGCAGGGTACTTACCCTACCGGCCGAGGTGGAAGAGATCTCGGTGACACGCCAGGCCTATCTTCGTGAGCTAAGAAAGATACGTCCTTGCGGGGATGCCCAGCGGAGGATTGAGTGATTTCCCTTTTCTTGTTTGATGATGATTATTGGATGAGACTTATGTTTAGATAGTTTGATATATGAAAGGAATAAAGTGGATGAGTTTGATTGAATTTGGGCTTTGTGGTTTGATCATGATGTGATTGCATAAGTCAAGGCGAGGATTGAACATTCATGTGGTCACGAACCGACTGCCCTTCCAATCTGCCCCTGTACACATGCAAATCTGAAAAAGATTAAATCTATTTTAGGCTTAGCCCCTTGCCTATAGCAAGTCAGGAGATGATCGTTTTCTTGATTTTTGGTCAAGGGGTTAGGCCTTATCAGATAGGCAAATATCAAAATGTGAAAAATGCAAATGAATGCTATGAATGCAAGAGGAGAACATACGATTTGTGAGTTTTGGAATATTTGATTTTTTTTCAGGTTTTGAAATATTCGATTTTTTTGGGTTTTGAAATATTCGATTTTTTTGGGTTTTGAAACATTCGATTTTTTTGGGTTTTGAAATATTCAATTTTTTTGGGTTTTGAACCAGCTCGGGTTTTACTAGCAGGGATCTCTCATCTTGCTATGGACTTCCCAGGTCCAGCGTGTGCAGGAGGGGGGACTGCCTGTGGTCGGAGTCAACTTTGCTCAACAGTGTTTCTACCGAGGCCATATCTGGGGTGGGATTCATTCCTTGGGAAAGTAAAAAAAGGGTCGAGTGGGAAAGCTGATGATAGGTGTAGAGGTTTTTAGGGCTTGAGTTCTTTCCTAGGACACCCCCTTTTCAAAGAATCCGGTCTGTTGCGCCGGGACTTTGTATCCGTTATCGAACCTTCATCCGCTCTAGGCACACATGCGACCGGGCTCATAACGTCCCGCGGGGAAACTGTACTGCCACTCTTGCCATGCCTAGTTGTATCCTTTTGGGGATTTTGAGAGCTTCGAGCTTTGTGCTTTCGGCCTTATCTTTTGATTTTGCCCCTTTTCTTTCTTTTTTCTTCTTGCTTTCCTTTTCTTTCTTTGCGGAGTGAGGTCTTAACAGATTGCCCCTATTTGAGACCTCCTTTAATGGGGGATCTAGGTCAGTTCTCGCCCCCTTATTCACCACTTGCCCCTATCTTCAGCCGAGAGAGAGGAAATACAAGGATTTCCACCTTCCCCGTGCATGGCCAAAGGAGAAACGGTGTCGGGTAGCATGAGAGAATACCGAACCACAGGCAATCGTGTAGTGTATGAGATGCTGGACCTAGGTCCTCCTTTCGCAATCTGGTGGGGTATACCCTGCCATCGAGCCGTTGCTGGTTTTGACTTTATGGATAGAAACGTTTTAAATACAACCCATTCCACGGGTTTGGCAATTCTTCACCTTCCGCGTTGATTAGACGATACGCGTTACCTGGATAAGCCTCTTTGATTACGAAGGGCCCTTCCCAGTTGGGTTGTAGCTTAGACCTGGGACCTGCTGACCTGATGAATATGTGTTTCAAAACCATATTACCTACTTGGAATTTCCTTTCAATGACCTTCTTTTGAAAATATCGCGAGACACGCTTTTGATATACCGAAACATGATTGGCCGCATTCAACCTTTTCTCGTCTAAGAGTTCCAGTTGGACTAGCAACGCCTCTCGACGTTCGTCAAGATTAAGTTCCTTATCCAGCTGCACTCTTAGGGAAGGGATCAGAATCTCATACGGGAGTACCGCTTCCATCCCATACGTGAGGGCAAAAGGAGTCTGCCCTGTGGGAGTGCGGACGGAGGTGCGGTAAGCCCATAGAGCTTCTATCAGTTTGTCGGCCTAATCAGCAAATTTATGTGATTCGCATGTTTTCTTGATAATTTTAAGAAGGGTTTTATTCGTGGCCTCAGCCTGGCCATTACCTTGGGGGTAGTATGGTGATGAATGATGCAGAGCTATGTTGAATTTCTTACAGAGGTCCTAGAGTTCTTGTGAGACGAATTGAGGCCCGTTGTCGGTGACGATGTGGCTTGGCACTCCAAATCGCGAGATGATGTTCTTCATAATGAAGCGGCATACCGTGGTGGCTTTGATTTCTGCATAAGCTTCAGCTTCCGCCCACTTGGTGAAGTACTCCGTAGCCGTCAAAATGAAGGACTTCTGCTTAACTGCGGAATTTGGATCACCAAGGGGTCCGATAATATCAAAGGCCCACATGGAGAATGGCCAAGGAGCAGACAGGGGGTGAAGAGAAGAAGCGGGAGCGTGGATTTTGTCAGCGTGGATCTGGCACTAAAGGCACCTACGGACATAGGTGGAACAATCTTCTTCTAGGTTTGGCCAGTAGTAGCCCTGCCTAAGAATCTTTTTCGCCAACGCTTGTCCATTCACATGTCCGCCACACTCACTGGAGTGGGCTGCTTCCACGACTTTCCAAGCCTCTTCGTCATCTAGGCACCTCATTAGAACTCCATTCAGAGCCCGCCTATATAATTCACCAGCAATGATAGTGTATCTCGCGGCAACTCTTCTAATGGCCTTTTGCTGCCCAGCGTTTGCCTCTTCCGGAAATGTACCGTCCTTGCAATACTGCTCAATTTCATAAAACCACGGCAATTCTTCTTCTTCGGTGATCTCCTCGAGCTCAGCTAACAATACTTCCTTCACTTTCTCTCTTTCTACCTTCCTCTCTATGGACTTTCGAAGGTTGTCGAACCAGGGATCCTGAAGAGAAGGAGCATCTAGTCGTTGGACCACAATGGTCTCAGTGGCACGACTTAAGTGAAATGATAGGGAAGAAGCGAGCGATGCAAGGGCATCAGCCAAGATGTTCTAAGAACGAGGAGTGTGAATGTAGGCGAGTTTCCTGAATTGCCTAGCCAAGAGCGTGACCAGATCTTGATAGGGTTTAAGCTTAGGGTCACGGGTGCGGTAAGTTGACAAAACTTGGCGCAGCACCAATTGAGAATCTCCTATGATGTTAAGGTATCGCGCGCCCAAGATGTAGGCGTACTTCAAGCCGGCAAGGAGAGCCTCATACTCGGCTATATTGTTAGTGGTAGAAAATGAGAGTTGATATGCCACGGGGATAGTTACCCCTTCCAGAGTGAGAAGAACGGCGCCAATTCCGCTGCCCTGGGAATTAAGGGCACCATCGAAATGAAGAGACCAGAAAGGAAGATGAGTGATCACCGCCAGGTGTTCATCGGGGAATTCATCCTAGATGGAATCAGTACGAGGGATAGGAGAATGAGCCAGGTGCTCGGCAATAGCATATCCCTTGATTGCTTTCTGCACGATGAAGGTGATGTCGAACTGGGAAAGAAAGCTCTGCCAGCGAGCTAGTCGACTAGAAAGGACAGGCTTTTCCAAAAGATAACGAATGGGGTCCATTCTAGAGATGAGTCTAACCTCGTGGGCGAGGAAATAGTGTTTAAGCTTCTGAGCTACCCACACCAGTGCCGCACAGGTCTTCTCCATGGCAGTGTACTTGGATTCAGCGGGATTAAATAACCTTGAGAGATAGTACGCTTCCCTTTCCCTCCCTTCATCGTCTACCTGTGCCAGGACAGCTCCTAGGGAGTCCTCAATCACAGAAATGTACAGGATCAGGGGTTTCCCAGGCACAGGTGGTTGTAGAACCGGGGGATTAGAGAGGTAAACATTGAGTTCCTCATAGGCCTTCTGACACTATTCATTCCATTCAAATTTCACGCTTGCCTTTAGCAATTCATAAAACGGGCGGCATCTTTACGAGTGTTGAGATATGAATCTCCTAATAAATTGCAAACGCCCGATCAGGCCTCGAAGCTCAGTGATGTTCTTCGGCGGTGACATTTCCATAACGGTCTTCGCTTTGTTTGGATCGATCTGAATCCCCCGTTTGCTAACTATAAACCTGAGCAATTTCCCTGATGCGACTCCGAACACACATTTCTTTGGATTCATCTTTAACTTGTATTCCCTAGCCCTTTGCAACACCTTGGCTAGAATGGCGGGGTGTTCTTCTCGCGACCTCGATTTGACCAAAATATCATCCACATAAGCTTCTAAGTAGACGTGCATCATATCGTGGAAGATAGCCATCATTTCCCTTTGATAAGTGGCACTTGCGTTCTTCAATCCGAAGGGCATAATGACGTAGCAGTATGTTCCCCATGGTGTAGTAAACGAGGTCTTTTCTTGATCTTCCGGAGCCAGAAGGATTTGGTTATACCCAGGATAACCATCCATGAAGGAGAGTGCTTCGTACCCAGCTGTATTATCGACCAAGACATCGATGTAAGGAAGTGGAAAATCGTCCTTCGGACATGCTTTATTCAAGTCCCTGAAGTCAATACGAATTCGGATTTTACCATGCTTTTTCATTATTGGGACTATGTTTGCCACCCATTGTGGATATAGCACAACTCTAATGAACCTGGCCTTATGCAACTTATCAACCTCTTCCTTAATTCTTAAGGCCATCTGCGGGTGGAATCTCCTCGCTTTCTGCTTAACGGGGATTTCCCCTAGTTTGAGAATCAATCTATGTTCAACCAGCGCGGGGTCAAGACCCGGCATGTCCTCGTAGGACCAGGCAAATGAATCGTTGTACTCCCTCAAACCCTTGACAAGCTCCTCTTCAACCTGAGGAGGGAGATTAGCAGAAATAAGTATGAGCCTGGGATCCTATTCTGTTCCGAGATTAATTTCCTTGGTGGGCTCATCCACTGCCGTGGAAGGTTCGTCAAATTTCTTTAAGCCTTGTGCGTATAAATCGGCAGTGTCATCCACCTCATCTTCCTCATCATCTGCTGGGTCCTTCTCATTCATAATTTCATATACTCCTAATCCATCATTGCTCCATACCCCGTCAATTCCCTCATCATCTTCCAGGACAATCGCAGTCTCTACAAATTCCGGACATTTCAGCAGAGCATGACATCTTCCGGCCAAATCTTGTAGAAATCTATCGGGAATGCTTTTGGGAGGATGCGTTACGGCAGGTGCCGCAGACGTGGAAGGGCTGACTAGACACGAACTAGATTCTACCCTGACTGATTCGACTATCCTAGGAGACTCTGCACACTGTACATCTAATCTAGGGGAGTGGAAGTCTACCGGAAAAGGAACAGGGGCCTCATGCCCCTGGGAATTTGGGCAGAACATAGCGTAATCTTCCATGGAGACCTCCGTTTTGAAATTGGCATTTTTTTTTGGAGGCTGGAGGTGATCACGCAGCAGGAGGAGGAAGAGGATGGGGGAGGAGGTAACTGCATAGGAAACAACTCAGGGAAAATGCAGTCAAAGAAGGGATCAGAAGAGGAGAACCACATTTCATGGAGCTGAGCTCCTGGGGGAGGAGGGGTGAACAGGGTGGATAGATCAATGGGCGGGCAGCGCCCGCAAGCACATGGAACGAATAAAATTTTAGGCCTCTCCGCGAAGTACGGGTCGACCATGAGTGGAGGGGAACGGGGAACAGAGTCCAACTGTTGAAACCAGGAAGCAAGACGGGACGGGGATGTAGAATAAGTAGTGATAGAGCTTCCCATCTTTCGTGGCCCCTGGCGGACCAATGGCCTCGGAGGACGCTTCACCAGCTCCGTCTCCCTCTTCTTCGGCTTGCTTTCTTCTTCACGAAACATCTTCATGAAACCATCAGAGAAATCTTCTGGGTCATCAACTAGCCCTTTCGGCGGCGGTGGTGGATCAACAACAGCACAGGCTTCATCTGCCTTTTCTTCAGAACTGGACGACAATTCCTTCAAGGTACCAGGCTGTAACGGACCCCTCACAAAATGTTGCCGGTAATCCCATGTTAAGGGCCCAGAGTCTCCGAGCATCAACATCGAGGACTCATGGTAGCCGAGGCCCCGGCGACCCATTTTCTTGCTTTTGGGGACGGGATTAGTCCGGCCCTGCAATTGCGCGCCCAGCCCCCGGCCCGGCTGGTAGCCTAACTTCAAAATCATATGCCATCCTTTGGAATCTCTAATCTTGGATTTGACTTTCACATTGACTGGCGCAGTAGCGGGCTTGCGTGACGCATATGCCCAAGAATAATTCAAATCCATTACTGACAGAACTGGCCTATTACTTGGCCATAATGTAGGCAGGATCTTGGCTGCTATGGCGTCGACATTTTGGACTGTGGAGATGCTTTTTACCTTGACCACCCGCCCTTGGAAAGGGAACTTCAAGCATTGGTGGGCGGTTGAGGGGACGACATTTAAACTGTTCAGCCACGGACGACCCAGAATAGCTTTAAACATCGGGTCTATGTCCAACACATAAAACTCCACGTCCATAACCAAAGGCCCCAGCTCGGCCTGCACAGTCAAGACCCCGTGACAAGCACGCCTGGAGTTATCATAGGCCGCTATTGTGGTCGGCGTCGGCTTGAGCATGTTCTCTGAGATATTGCAGGCACGGAGGGTACTCAATGGATACACATTTATTGATGCTCCTGTGTCCACAAGGGCAGATTCCACGGCCGTTTTGTTTAAAGAAATGGTTATACACAACGGCATCTGCCGGGCCTCAGGGGGTGCTAGCTCTGACTCGGAAAATGAAATAGAAGGCCCCTTAGTAATCGTTGCCAAGACCGAGGGCAGGCTGTCTTGATGGGGACATCACCTCCCATGCCCACGTTCATAGCTCGTCTCCTCGCCCCGGTTGCATCCGGCATGGTCTAGTCATTTAATTTTGAGTCCTATGTAATTTTTATTTGAGTCATTTGATGTATTTTCCCTTTTATTTGAGTCATGTTCCTAGGTCTTGTGTTCATTTCCCTAAGTTTGAGTGTCATTAGGTTGTCTAGTTAGCTATTGGGCCCAATTCATTGGGCTTGGCCCAAGGGCTCTCCCCTACCCCCTCGGTTATTTGTCATTGAGTCAATTGTCAGGGACTTTTGTAGAAATGTGAGTTTCCTATATATAGGACCCCATTTCCCCCCATTTCAACTTAATGAATCAATGAATGAAAAAAACTTGTCATTTTGAGAGTTTACACTTCTTATCTAGTGGAGAGATTCCATTTTTGGGTGAGAAACCCTAGGGGAGAGATTCCCCACCCTTCCCTCTCTTAATCTCTCTTTTTCACTCCACTTTCTCTCTCCTCAACACCCAAATTCGAATTTTCTTCACTCTCCTCCCTTCCCAACCACCTCCACTCCCCACCTACCCCATTTAAGCCTCTTCCCATTCCCCACAACCCTCATCAATACTCCACCCCTTCCCAAGACCCCCTCCACCAATCCTCTCCTCACCATCCAACCCCCAACTACCCCTCCCACTTTCCCAAGCACCCTTCCCACTACCCCAAGCACCCCTTCCCTTCCCCAACACAACCCCCCCATTCCCAAGACAAAAAAATTAACCCCACCCTTAAACCTATTTTCGAATATCCTTTCTCTCTCTCCATTCCAACCAAATTCGCAGCCCCCACTACCACCATCTATTGGACCATCTTCCAGACCTTATTCTCCACCTCCCACACCTTAGAACACCCCCTCCAAGACCCCCTTACAACCAGGGGTCACTCCCACACTCATCTACCCCCTTCCCCTTCTTCTTTCTTGGTCAGTGGAAGCTACTTCGAAGTTACAGTTTGCTGTCCAGAGGTTACAGATGAACCAGCAACTTGCAGCGGCCACCCCAACTTCCTCCGGACGAGTTTGAAGACCCAAGGGCCATCGTCGGAAGCGTCTACCAGTCTCCTTCGCAACAGAAGTGATTTCATCTTCTTCCGATCTCCGAGCCGTCCAGGAGGTCCATTCTCCCACAACTGCGCAGTTCTACCTCGGGTGAGGACCTAAGCCAGATTAGAAGCTCTGCCAAGACGAACCCCAAAGGAATCAGTCCACGAGTTCTTCTTCAAAGTTCTTCATCGCCCAGTCTAATTCTAGAATCAAGAAACAGAACTTCATTCGGCATTCGTGATCCAGAGTTCTCATTTTTCTTCCTCAGCTATGCAGATCTGCTACTCATAGTCTGCACCGACCAGTCTCCATTGTTCTGCATCCCCTAGTCTTCTCCGACATTGGTTGGCTTCCCCGTCAGTTTTTATGCGAAGAGAACTCGTCCACGATTCCAACGACTCTGACGGTGCTTGATTCTGAGGTCGGGAGCTGCCGGGGCATCCTCTGCAACCTGCTGTTGGAAACCAGGAGCTAGCTCTGCAGAGATCCTGATTCGGAGAGAAAGCTTCACCACGACAAACCCCGGAAGAATCAGGCCACGAGCTCTTCTGAGAAGTTCTTCCTCTCCCTGTCTACTTTCAGAACCAAGAAGCGGAACTCCGTTCGGCATCTTGCAACAGAAGTTACCAATTTTCTTCCTCAGGCATTCGACTCTGCTTCCCACTGTCTGCATCGACCACTCATCACTTTTCTAAGTCCTCTTATCTTCACTGGAATCTTTTGGCATCCTTGTTTGTTTTTCTGTAAAGAGGACTCACCCACGGTTCCAACGGTTCCAACGGTGACTGATTCGGAGTTCGGGAACGGTCGGGGCAGCCGCGTCTTCCTGCTGTTGATAGTCTGTTGCAGACAGTCCGAGATTCAGCAACCATGTTCGTATTCCCGCCCAGGCCGCCAGCGACCCCTGAAGAAATTGGAAAAATTCAGAGGCATTCCTGTTCCAGAGATGAAGAGATCCCCACTAGTCTCACCCTCAGTAAAATTCCAGACAGAGTTCTGCAGCCTCCACACCCTCTATATGTTAGCTATTACAGAGAGAAGGCTGATTCGGTGTCATCACTTCTTCATCACTCTTAGCACTAGTTTCCCCTCCCGGCTTGGCCGGCTGAAGGCCCCTCCCTGTGTGGAGGTAGTGTTTGGATGTAACTATCATCTTCCCTTCCCCACGATCCCCCCCTTGCATGGGGTGTAGTGTTGTAATAGCTTAAATAGGTCAAGCTACCCCGGCGCGGCGTGTGGGGAACCCACGCTTCCCAGCTCGCCCTCGTCTCCGAGCGGGACCGGTTTCTTCAAACCGGTCGAGTAAGTGCTCCAAACTTTGCTCTAATTTGTGCTTGTTCTTTCAATATTAGTTCATAAACTCTGCTGGCCGTGAATGAGAGCCCGATCCTTAAGCTCTTGTGCTATAAGTGATCACCGTGGGAAAAGAGAGAAACCGGTGCCTTTGGCACTTGGTCGGCCCCATTGTCTTGGGCTTCCACATCCATTGAGAATCAAGTCTTGGCCTTGCTGGCCCTCTACCAGCAAGGGCCCAACCCCTCAACCTCACCTTGGCATTGCCAAGTTACCCCGGGCTTGGGTGAGCGACGAGAGAGCGGCGGCCCAAATTGGACCATTTAGATTGCGAATGTGCTTGCTTGCTTAAGTCCAAGGTCGTGTCACATCAATTGGTATCAGAGCAAGTCATTGACTTGTCTCTATCAAGTCAAGTCCTAGGGCATGCTTGCATTGGTGTCTTCATCAATCCGACCCTTGCATTGATCCCCCCGTTCATCATGACCACCTACTTAGCCTACTCACCACCCATAGACTTCATCCTAGATAGGGATATTACCTTTGACGGATCACATTCTAGTGACTATCTTAGGTGGGAGGCTACGATAGAAAAGTACTTCGAAAAGACTTGGGTATATGGACCGGCGAGAGTCCGAAAGGCCAAGGGACGACTTCGGGGTCAAGCCAAAAGTAAGTGGGAACACATAGAGGGCTTAAGGAGGGTTAGAAGACAAGAACCTATTCACTCATGAGAAGAGATGAAGGTAGAACTTAGAAAGATCTACATCCCCAAACATTCCCACCCCTCCTACTCAAGCACCCCTAACCCGAGGAGCACTACCACTCCTCCATCCCCACCCGGCCAACTTGAGACCGACCTTTGGTCTCCACCCCCACCACCCCCAACAATTCATCTCTCAACCATCATAACAACACTTCGCGACCAAGTCCTCTCCCTTAAGACCCAAATAAACTAAACAACCACCTCTCCACCAAATCCCATGAGGATCCCCACACTCCAACCAAAACCTCCTTCCGCAAACCTATCTATCTAAACTCAATTGGCCCCCACTACCACCCCTCCACAACCAGCCGATCCCAAGGGGAAGAGACCCCTAACCGACCCGGTTTCCCCAAAAAGGACCACCACTCACCCTATTCTCATCATTCAAACCCAAGTAGACCCCGTGTCCATCCCTCCACCTAGAACCTTGACGGCCACCACCACCCAACCCAAATCCTATCACCCAACCCACCTTCCACTTCCAAACCCAATCCTACCCCAACCTAGACCTCCACTACTTCCACTCCCAAACCACATCCTACCAATCCCAATCCAAGTTTCCCTTTACCCTCTACCCTGGGAACACCACACACAAACCCTCATCACCCCAAAAGACTCTCTCACCTCCTTGGTAGCAGAACTCATACCCAATCCAATAGTTGTGTGCACTCCAAACCCACCACCCACTTTGGAGGAAACCCAAGTCCAAGCTGAAGAAGGAACCTCACACGATGGTCTTTACCTTACACCACCCTCTCTAGTTGGGGCGGAGCTCATCTTAGGAGAACCCATTGTTACTTGGCTAAAGGAGAGCCCAATTCGAGAGACCCCGGCCCATGTTTTTCCTCCCATAGAACGAGACCTTCCCATAGTGCCCTTCTTCTCCTATCACACCATAATCCAAGCATCCTATCAAGTGGAGACCTTAGAGGACCTTCTCAAGGGCATAGCATGGCAATTAGAGATGACTAGCATGATGACCCCTATGGTCGAACAACCTAGGAGCCTTAACCTCCTACACCTATGCATAGGGTCTATCACCTCGGTTTGCACCATTGGTTGCTACACTAGCGACCTCCTTCTATTCCTCCCTACACCCGATGAGCCCAACCTTCTCCTCGATTTAGAGTTTCTTATATCGGGTAGAAAGCCAAGCCCTCCACTCATGGCCGACCCACTTGTCAAGAACATTGGCCCAACTATCATGGAGAAGGATGACTTAGCACCTTTTAAGGATCTTGAGGACATGGAGTTCCTCCCCCTAGGTGACCCATTTTATGATCCATATGATCCTGGTGAGGACACGCGCCACATCACTCGACGGAGCACACGGAGCATGCCGGCATCCCTTTGGCTCGGCGACCACTTGGCAGACTAGTAGAGCTATCTTTAGTTATTTTATGCTTTAGGCCATGTTGGGCCTTGGATTAGTCCCTGCGTGGACACTTTTATTAGTTGTGTGGACCTTTGTAGGCCATTAGGAGCAAATTAGGCTTTAGTTGGACCATTTTATGCTTATTAGATAGGAGATAGGGCTATTGGGCCATTTTTTTGGTTCAATCTCTGGCCCATATGGGCTGGCCACCCACTCCCTTGCTTAGCCCACCTAGGGTTAGGGTTTTGGGCGCCCCAACTCTTTTCCCTCCTCTTGGAAGGTGGCAGCCGCCCCTCTCCTAGATTATAGGAAGAGGGGTGCGGCCCTCCCCCCCCCCCTTGCCTTGTTGCGCCCCCCCTTTCCCCATGCCATGTGGCGCATCCCCCTCCCCTCCCTCTTGGCTAGGGTTTCAACCCTAGCACCTCCCCTCCCCATATATAAACCTTGTATTTTTTCCTTTGAAAGATAATGAAGAATTAATTTGTGAGAAACCTTGTGCGCAGCCACCACCAAGGAGAGGGCGACCTTCTCCATCCTTCCCCAAGGGGTGCGACGCCCCTCTCTTCCCCTATCCCCCATCTTCTTCTTCCTCCATCTCCAACTCCTAGGTGCGACTCCCTTGAGAAGGAGGTCCTGGTGAGGTGAGGATCGTGCTGTGAAGCGAGTCTCTTCATCCCATGTCGGAGAGAGATCCAAGCGGCGAGACGACGTGAAGCTCGGTGGCGTTCAATCCAATCTCGGATGCACCTGCTCTGCCTGCAAGCTAGGGGTCCAAAGATCACGTCGGTACGAACCCTTTCTGCGGGCAAACCGTCTGGCTTTCTTCTAGACTTTTCTTCCCCTACAAGTCCCCCTTCCAACCCCACCGGCCTTGTCCCAAAACTCGAATCACAGAGGAAGTTGTCTTTGTAGACACTTTCGTCGCGCAGGCTGCTCCCTGGACAGACTCGCCTGTGATCAGAGTCGCCTTGGACACCCGTGTGCACCCCCGTTCCTTCTCCTATCGACCACAACCTCTTCACATAAATTGTTCCCCTCCCTGTCCCCGAACCATTCGTGGTGGTTTCATCCCAAAACTCCATTGGGGCTGAAACTTCCCTTTGTGGCTACTTTCGGTCCTCCTCTGGGCGCTACAGTAACCCGGCGGGACAGATCTGCAGTACCCTCCAAAGGGACCACCACCTCCCCTTACTGGAATGGCCTGAAAATTTGAGGGCTATCTCCACACACACCACTCCTTCTCCAGTGGCCGCCCCTGGTCAGAATTCCATCCGCACCCCTACGCCCTCATATCCCATCTCGGGTTCACAGACCTGACTGCCCTGAAGTGCAGGCTGCGACCCCCACTTTCCACCCCGCCCACGCCCAAATCCTCCAAGGCACCGCCCCCGCTACCTTGGTCATCTGTTAGCCCTACCTGTCAGCTACCCACCAGAGAAAACCCCATCCCTAAATCTGTCCGGAAGCCTGCGTACCGACTGTTCTCCTGGTCTCTACCGGTGTGGGCAGACAGGCAGTCCGACTGCACGCCAGGTGTTTGACGAATTGCCACGGTCACCATTGGCCTCGACTGCAGTTCTCCTTCCACGGGCGCCTGTGGGACATCCCCACCAGCGCCCTCGCTGAATTTCGCAGGTCCAGGACGTGATTAAGGGCGCTTACCGGAGTCGCCCCCGGGCTGTTTGGCGGGCTTGTGCAAGTTGGCCAGCAACCTGTCCCCTCCTTCCGAACGCACTCCAGAGGCTTCCCCGAGGATCGGCGACATCCTTCTTCTTCCCGGAGGAGCGACCCCACGACAGCAAGGTACCGGGGACTCCTGCCACCTCAGCCCCTCCAGAGGTGGACGTTCTTTCAGCAGTTCGCAGAGCTACCCGGGACCTCCTCGCGGCCCACCCCTTCACCGAGTGCTGCCCGTCAGCCCGTGCATCGGCAGCCCCGACTCCTCTGTTTGTAGCCTGTTACCTCCCTGCGAGGAGTGGGCATTTTGGGTCAATTGTGTATTATTACTTCTACGTGTATCGGGGTTGTTGGTCTCGGCCGGGGTTCCTTCCCCACGCCTAGGCGTGGAGGTACGTGCGACGTTCCTTCCCTTGGCATTTGCTTTGCTAGTATGCTCTCGATTATGCAGCGTGCGAGTGTAGGATCCTAGCTACATATTCAATTCACCGTGGGTTTTGCGAGTTGAGAGCACCATTCCGTGGCCCTAGTCGAGCACCGAGCTCGGACTAGACTCCCATAGTTGCGCGTCGGCTCCCTTTGCCGCTTTGATCCGCTCGTTTCCCTCATAGGGACGGCCGTGGACTTGGGTTTCTTGTTGAGAGACGCCTCTCTTCGGAGGAATAGTACGGAGGTCGATCTCTCGGCTTGCCTTGTCACGTGTGAGTGCTGGCCGCACTTGGTCTTCATAGTAGGTCCAGTCCTTTTTAGTCCCGTTCCGCATCAAATTTGGTATCAGAGCTTAGGGAACCAGTTTGTTCTAACAAATTGGGGTCTTAGGTCATTCGAGTCTATAGGTTGTCTAGGGTGCAATTGAGGCCTTAGAGTTATCTAGGTTGCATTGAGTCTCTTAGTTCATCTAGGTAACCCACCATTGCATTGTAATGTTAGGTTTGTGTCTAGTTAGAGTTTTGTCCTTGTCTCGTTGAGTCTTGCATGTCCAGCTCCGCGCCAACCCCATGGTGGTTCCTCGAGACCACATGTCAGATTAGTCATCCCTATTGTCCCGATTCGATGCTCTTATGGTACGACCCCTAAGTGTCGCCCCTACCACTCAGTCGTCGGGAGACCCGATCCCTATACCGATGACCGAGTCATTCCAGCGCCCTGTCATGTCCACTGCCATCCTACCTAATGGGATGCATACGGAGATCGACTTCATCAGTAGGGTGTCGTCTAACTGTGTCTCACAAGACATTATTGAGTCACTCTCTAAGACTGGGGAGATTGTTCTCCGTGATGGTTTAGCTTTTATCGAGTTTCATCGGTGGTTTGGCCCCGTTAAATATTTCGATGGCGCTTGGTGCAAGATCAGCACACTTGCTGGTCCATGCATCATTTTAGGGCGAACTTGGTTGGAGGAAAGAAGTGCGACCATCGACCTGGATAGGAGGACCTGCACCTTACACCCATCTCACCTTCCCGGTGAGTTTGTCTTCCATGACGGCGTTACGCCGACCACCTCCATGTCATCACCTGGGTTTGTTCCAGTGAGTTACGAGGCTGAACAGGAGTTGATTGAGGAGTACCTAACTGAGGTTGAGGAGTTAGGGAGTGATCCCCTCCACATCATAGAGGACTCCGTTTCCCCTCCCGAGAGAGAGGCTTCACCCTTAGACCCTCATATAGAGACATTCTTACCTTCCGAGGGTGAACTGGTCATTGGAGAGTCTTTAGCTAGCTGGCTAAGGGAGGGTCCACTTCTAGATGTCTCCATTCCTTGCTATACACCCATGGGACCAGCCCTCCCAATAATACCCCTTAACTCCTTTCACACCACTTTTCGGTCCTTCTACTTTCTTGAAAATGTGAAGGACTTCCTTAGGAGTTTAGATTATCAATGGGAGTTGACCTACATGTTGACCTTAGGGTCTGACCAACCCTATAGTCATAGCTTTACACTCCCTGCTTTGGGGTCTATTACCTCGGTCTACACCATAGGACATATCACATCCGAGGTCCTTTTATTATTTCCTATACCCGTGGAGGTTGATTTTGTCCCCGCTTATGGTTTCACGGTCCCGAGGGAGGAACCTTGCCTTCCTTGCCTTCCTCATGAGCCCCTTGCCCCATACATGAGAGTGCCTGAAGGTGATTATCTGCACCTGGGCGAATGTCGCACATGGGCAAGTATAGTGAAGGGACCTGTCGGGAGGGGTCATCATTTCTTTGACCCATTCGATCCCCTCCCTAGTGAGCCTCTCGACCCATATTCTTTTCCCCACCTTGTCGAGGAGGTCCGCTATCATACACAACCTAGGCCTTCTAGTCAACACCTCACCTTGCAGGCATCCAGATGCCCGAGCTTAGGAGGCCAGGGACGCATGTCTCTCTCTCATGTTTCTTCATGTCCACCATCATATAGGGGTTTGTCTCATATAGGGAATGTCATGAGTGAGTTTGGGCAATTTAGTCCCCATGAGTCTACCACATTCCGTAGGACACCCATGCATGATAGATACAACTTTGGTTGTCCTGGTCCTCCCCACGTTGTCAAGTCTGGTAGGTGTCATAGGCCTATTAGATCCATATTTGGATGTCCAGGACCACCCCTAGGGGAGAGATTCCCCACCCTTCCCTCTCTTAATCTCTCTTTTTCACTCCACTTTCTCTCTCCTCAACACCCAAATTCGAATTTTCTTCTCTCTCCTCCCTTCCCAACCACCTCCACTCCCCACCTACCCCATTTAAGCCTCTTCCCATTCCCCACAACCCTCATCAATACTCCACCCCTTCCCAAGACCCCCTCCACCAATCCTCTCCTCACCATCCAACCCCCAACTACCCCTCCCACTTTCCCAAGCACCCTTCCCACTACCCCAAGCACCCCTTCCTTTCCCCAACACAACCCCCCATTCCCAAGACAAAAAAATTAACCCCACCCTTAAACCTATTTTCGAATATCCTTTCTCTCTCTCCATTCCAACCAAATTCGCAGCCCCCACTACCACCATCTATTGGACCCTCTTCCAGACCTTATTCTCCACCTCCCACACCTTAGAACACCCCCTCCAAGACCCCCTTACAACCAGGGGTCACTCCCACACTCATCTACCCCCTTCCCCTTCTTCTTTCTTGGTCATTGGAAGCTACTTCGAAGTTGCAGTTTGATGTCCAGAGGTTACAGATGAACCAGCAACTTGCAGCGGCCACCACGACTTCCTCCGGACGAGTTTGAAGACCCAAGAGCCATCGTCGGAAGCGTCTACCAGTCTCCTTCGCAACAGAAGTGATTTCATCTTCTTCCAATCTCCGAGCCGTCCAGGAGGTCCATTCTCCCACAACTGCGTAGTTCTTCCTCGGCTGAGGACCTGAGTCAGATTAGAAGCTCTATCAAGACGAACCCCGAAGGAATCAATCCACAAGTCTTCTTCAAAGTTCTTCATCGCCCAGTCTACTTCTAGAATCAAGAAATAGAACTTCATTCGGCATTCGTGATCCAGAGTTCTCATTTTTCTCCCTCAGCTATGCAGATCTGCTACTCATAGTCTGCACCGACCAGTCGCCATTGTTCTGCATCCCTTAGTCTTCTCTGACATTGGTTGGCTTCCCCGTCAGTTTTGATGCGAAGAGAACTCGTCCACGATTCCAACGACTCTGACGGTGCTTGATTCTGAGGTCGGGAGCTGCCGGGGCATCCTCTGCAACCTGCTATTGGAAACTAGGAGCTAGCTCTGCAGAGATCCTGATCCGGAGAGAAAGCTTCACCACGACAAACCCCGGAAGAATCAGGCCACGAGCTCTTCTGAGAAGTTCTTCCTCTCCCTGTCTACTTTCAGAACCAAGAAGCGGAACTCCGTTCGGCATCTTTAAACAGAAGTTACCAATTTTCTTCCTCAGGTGTTCGACTCTGCTTCCCACTATCTGCATTGAGCACTCATCACTTTTCTATGTCCTCTTATCTTCACCGGCCTCTTTTGGCATCCCCAATTTTTTTTCTGTAAATAGGACTCACCCACGGTTCCAACGGTTCCAACGGTGACTGATTCGGAGTTCAGGAACGGTCGGGGCAGCCGCGTCTTCCTGCTATTGATAGTCTGTTGCAGATAGTCCGAGATTCAGCAACCCTGTTCGTACTCCCGCCCAGGCCGCCAACGACCCCTGAAGAAATTGGAAAAATTTAGAGGCACTCCTGTTCCAGGGACGAAGAGATCCCCACTGGTCTCACCCTCAGTGAAATTCCAGAGAGAGTTCTGCGGCCTCCACACCCTCTGTCTGTTAGCTATTACAGAGAGAAGGCTGATTCGGTGTCATCACTTCTTCATCACTCTTAGCACTAGTTTCCCCTCCCGACTTGGCCGGCTGAAGGCCCCTCCCTGTGTGGAGGTAGTGTTTGGATGTAACTATCATCTTACCTTCCCCACGATCCCCCCCTTGCATGGGGTGTAGTGTTGTAATAGCTTAAATAGGTCAAGCTACCCTGGCGCGGCGTGTGGGGAACCCACGCTTCCCCGCTCGCCCTCGTCTCTGAGCGGGACCGGTTTCTTCAAACCGGTCGAGTGAGTGCTCCAAAACATTGCTCTAATTCATGCTTGTTCTTTCAATATTAGTTCATAAACTCCGCTGGCCGTGACGAGAGCCCGATCCTTAAGCTCATTTGCTATAAGTGATCATCGTGGGAAGAGAGTGGAACCCGTGCCCTTTGGCACTTCGTCGGACCCTTGATTTGGGCAGCCGTACCCTTGGGGAATCAAACCTTGGCCTTGCTGGCCCTCTACCAGCAAGGGCCTAGCCCACACAACCTCCCCTTGGCATTGCCAAGTTACCCCGGGTCTTAGTGAGCATCGGGTGAGCGGTTGCTATTATCGGTCCATTTTTGAATGCTTAATTGTGCTTGCTTGTTGAGTCCTAGGTTGTGTCACATCATGTCTACTGCCACATCTTCACTCACCATAACTTTCTGCAGGAAGGTCTTCAAGGCATCTTGGTGGAGTGGCGACCTCTTGATCAATTCTAACACTGAGATTTTAGCCGGCATCCGGTCTAAATGCTGCAATAAGTCATATCTTGTGCCTGGCACGGGGTCTGCTTCTTCTGTTTCAGCTGTGGGGGGATGAACTTGAAGATTAGGTGCAGATGCACCGGAAGGGGGGAAAATTCTCTGGAAGGGACGCCCGCTCCGAAGGGCGCACTGTGATGCCGACACGGCCTGAGACGGACCCCCGCTTGGCCCAGTGGGATAGGTGAACGGCGTAGAAATGGGGGTGAGGATGGCGGAAGTGGGTTTAATAGGCCCTGGTGAAGAGGAAATGGGTAAAGGTTTAAGCGGAGGGGAGATAACGGAGGGTATGGCGGGTGGTGGTGGAAGGACGGGTGGAGCGGAGGGGAATGTAATGGGTCTAAGGGGCAACGTGGAGGGAGCGACAAGCGGTGTGGTAGTCAAAATAGCGGGTCTGAGGATGGAGGGTATAGTAGGTGCGGGAGAGTAGTTGTGGTGGAGGGCCAAGAGGTGTGCGGGGGTTTCATCGTCAAACGTCCACCCAGCGTTGGGGGCCGGGCGCTGGACCATATTTACTTGTGCTGGGGCCGGTGCCGGCGGCTGTTGTTGTTGCTGGGGAGCGGGTTGATGTACTGGCATGGGATTCTGATGGATCCCGAGGTCTTGTTGTTGTTGCTGGGGTTGTTGTTGCTGCTGGGGTTATTGTTGCTGCTGCTGCTGGGGCGCCGCCTGCTGCGGCCTGGCCTGTCTCTGTCTCTGCTTGATATTTTCAATCAACTGGTGCATCTGGGCCCAATCAATCCTATGGCCCTCATGCAAGTCATATACCAGATCTCTGAATAGATAACACCGTTCTATCGTGTGCCCGGGCTGTCGATGGAATATGCAATATCGGGACTGGTCGGCTGCCGGATTCCAGTTTGGGCGCTCAGGAGGCAACTGAAGATCACCAGTATACATTAGAGCAGAGAAGATATCTGGCAAGGTTTCTGGAAGAGGAGGGTAATGGGCCCTCTTTGGAGCTGGTCGAGGAGAGCCGTAGGCGACGGGTGGAGGAACATTATTGTACTGCGGGGGCCGCTGAGGATGTTGGGGTGGCGGAGGCGCCTGTTGAGGGTATTGTGGGACTTGAAAGGTGGGCTGGGGAACTTGCAGAGTGGCGAATTGGTTGCGCTGAAGCTGTGGGAAGCGAGGTGGAGCGGCTTGGTGGGGAAACTAAACAGCCTGGACATGCTCATTAATTTGTACTCCCTCAGTAACGGGGCCCTGGGGTTTCTTGGCAGCCTTGGGTTTCTGGGCCTCGAATAAAGAATGGATGGGGGAGTCTTTGAACTGGGTTTGTATGAAACGAGCCCTGCTGTATAACTGGTGCATGCTCGAGATATCATTCATTGCTAAAATGTTCCTGAAAGTTGGTGTAGCATTGGAAATTAATAACTTCACTTTTTCTTCTTCCGGGATCTGCCCAGGCACACGTGAGGCCATCTGCCTCCAGCGGTCTGCGTAGGTTGCGAAGTCTTCTTCCGGCTTCATCTTCTCTGCCACTAAATCCTTGAAGGAGAATTCGGGTCCAACCCGATCCTGAAATCTCTGTATAAACCTCTCCTTGACTGTCTTGAAATTCTTGGCCTCCTCCATAGGCAAGGTGTATAACCATTCCAGAGCGACCCCTTCCAATGACCGGCGGAACAAATAGGCCATCAGGCGATCGTCCTGCTGGAACTGAGCTGACTCGTACAAGAACTCCCGAACATGGATGAACGGGTTGCCATTCCCGTCGTATTTACGGTATACGGGGAGCTCGGACTGTGCTGGAAAATGAATGTCCCTGAAGTTAGGGATAGGGACGTCAGCAAGGGATTGCAGACCAACCCGCCTTTGGAGGAGATCAATCTGTTGCTGCATAGCAGCCCACTTGTCAAGGATCTCCTGTTCCCGGGAAGGAGGAGAAGGAGCAGGAAGAGCAATATTTGGATAGGAAGCCGGAGGGTGAGCCGTTTGAAGGGGCGGCACGTAAGAGGGATAACGGGCTGAGGAGGGGCCCATATCCGCGTGAGCTAGCTGAGCCGCCCCTGGCTGCAACCTAACGAAATCCGTCGGGGCCACGAGGGCTTGCGGCGATGGAGAAGCTGTGGTGTAGGGATCAGGATAAGGAATGGAGGGGATCTGAGATTTCCCCTTATCAAGCTGTTGATGGACCGAGGTGGAGGCCTGGCCCATTTCCATGTTAGAGGAGCAAAGGATCTGAGGACGGAGAGGAGTGAGATCAATGGGTGCCACAGAGGTGGTCCCGCTAACAGGGGAAGTGGTGGCAACAACAGTCGTGCCACGAGAAAGAGCTGGGGTCGGGGCATCGCCCCCTTGCAAAGCCTGCCGAATGAGGTGGAGCTGGGTCGGATCCAGCTGAGCCATCATATTGAGAATTTGACTGGCGGTATTCTGAATGGAGGGATTTAGAAGAGAGGGTTGAGAACCGTCACCAAGAATGGTCGGGAGCGGAGGGGCATTCCCCTCTCCCCCTTGTATATGGGCGACCCGAGGTGGGTCCTCGATAAGGCCACGAGGAAGATAATCCTCGTGAGACTGAGAGAAGTCGTAAGATGACATCGGGTAGGCTGAATCAAACAAGGGGTTGAAGTAAGAATGGAAACGGGAACGAACCCTAGGAGATGATCCCGAGGGACAAAGACAACCCCACATGCACTAAGAGACCTGAAGAGGGGAAAGACAGATAACCCTAACCCAACTGAATCAAACAAGCAAATCAAACCATGAGCATGCAAAATGGAATGAAGAGATGAGAGGAGAATCACCCCAATTGTACAATCAAGTTATTAAAATGATGCTCGTCGGATTTCTTAAAATTTCCCTTTCGAACCTTAGTGGATTAATGACAATATGAATTCTCTCAACCACTAGGTGCCTAACTGGGATGGGAAATGGGGAACTGTGTCAGTCTACTAGGATTTCTCACCGGCGAGTGCAATTCTATACTGGGGGTGGATACGGTACAACCTGCCCGACGTCCGTGTGGGAATCCACGGCTCACGGGGGCTTACGGAAGTCCTCGGAGGGATCCCTAGTCGGCTCCAAGGAATATGGAGACGAGAGGAAACCCCACCTCGGTAGGAATGCAGCTAATATGAGAACATGTGAATGTTCCTATGCGTACCGGAGTGCATGCACAATCTAGCCTAGCAGCTAACAATCAATGAATAAGCACACACATGAGCAATAAAGAAACATGGTGATGCAATGATGATAAGGAAATCGGGGGGATCAATGAATAGCGCCAGAAATAGTAGACCACATGAAATATGATAATCAAAGCATAGCATAAGTACGTTGTGGCAGCAGATGAATGGCTCTTCCTTGACCGCTCCAACAGTAGAACGGTCTGCTTGGGACCGTATAATGCAGGGAGAAAGCAAAACTACAACGTAATCACAGGACCTGAACACATGGGGCAGCAGCGGGGGGGCAAAGATAATACCAGACAGACGGTCCATCAGCAACCGTGCGGCATCCCGAACGGTCCCCCAACAGCTGCGTACCTACAATAAGAGCAAAGCGAAACGCACCTGTACTGGAGGACTGAACGGCTAGACCCAGACCGCTCTAAATATTGGACGGTGTATATGGCACCGTCTGTAATAGGAAAGACCGGCGAAGCTGGCTCGGACTGTAGGGTTGAACGGTGGAATGTCAACCCTGTCTGTGTTGGGCGGCTCTGGGAGAAACGCTCAGGTCCCAGGGGACGGAAACGCACCCCAACCTGCAAATCACTCTTGGGAAGAACAATAAACTTGGACACAAAGAAAGAGGGTCAGTAATCTGAACAGCACGATGGGCATTAGGTGTCCCACCGTGATCGCCACAAAAGGGGTGTAGATATATATTTTTCCTCTCCTCTCTCTAAGAATCAGGGCGCATCAAGTGCGTGGACCAATGCTTAATGGGCAAATAACGAAAACGAGAGGAAAGTAGAGAACAAAAGAAAGGACCGTGATCGCCACCAAGGCGCCGCACGTGACCGGCACGCCGTACCTTGGAAAGGAGGGAGCTGCGGCGCTGGAGAGATGAACGGTTCTTTAGGAACCGCTTGACTTGATGCGGTCTTACGACAGACTGTCCTTGTACACTGCAAAGGAGGCGGGAGGAGCTGCTGCCATGGGACGGGCGGTGGAAGGTAGACCGCACTCCAAGGAAGAACGATCGTCAATGAACCGCACCACACATTGAACGGCCAAAGTGAAGCCGCTCAATCCCTTCACGCAGCAAGCTGACAAGGGTTCGACCTCCACCCTCTCCGGCCGGCTAGAGGGGATGGGCCTCGTGCTGATGAAGTGCTGACCTGCAAAACAGTGTAAAGACACAAGAGAAACACCCAAATTAGAACTAAAAGACGTAGTACATGTTCTCATAAGGAGGATTAAGCATAAATTAATGAAAAGGGGATTACTTGGGGGATTTTAAACCCCTAGGGTGACAAAAGCATGGGTGGATGTGTGCATGGAAACGAAAATGAGGGAAGACGTGGGGGAAAAGCAATACATGCAACAGACGACGAAGAAATCGAGAGACAACACTATGACTCAACACGCGGACTACTCCCTGAACCGGAGGCCCGTAAGGACGTAGAGAGCCTCCCTCCTTGGTGCTATGCTGCTCAGGAATGCGGCAGGGCTTCGCCGTCGACCAAAAAATCTCCCCCCTTTCGACGTCCGGCCACTAGGGTCTATTTATAGAGCCTAGAAAGCGAGCCTCGAAATTACGGTTTTTAGGTATTTTCAGGTCGAGATTATAAAAGATAAATCATAGATATTATCATAATCTCTTATCCAGTCGAAACGGCATAAAAAATGGTTATTTATCCACGGAGAAATCATCAAAACAAATTGGGGATAAGGCCATGAATAAAAGAGATAAAAGTCTGTTAAAAAGCCTCATCCGACGGGATGAGCGGTCTTACGATAGACCGCGCAACATTTGGGCGGTCTGGTTCAGACCGTCCAAACTGTCGGTGGAAATTCAGATAATCAGAAAATCAACCCAATTATCTCTCTAACTGGCCGAAACGCCCGCCGTTGGACCCTCAAAGGTGAATGGTTCTAGTGAGACCGTTCTAGTGTAGAGCGGCCAATAGCCAACCGTTTCACTCTATCGGTGATAATTCGGATAATTGGATAATTATCTGAGAAAATGGGCGTGCGTAGGACTCTAAGGTATTGGCGGTTGTAATAAGCCCGTCCATTGGTTTGAACGGTCCTAATAGGGCCGCACCACAGCCTGTCGGTGAATAATCAGAAAAAACCTCAAAAATTAACAAAATGTATGAACGGTCCATATTCAACCGCTCATCTTCTGAACGGTTGAGGTTGGGCCGTTTATGCTATGAAACGTTCAATTGACCAAAGCCAAGGCCCACTAAGCCCTGAATCGCCACGGGCTTCACCAAGGAGAGAGACGACCCATAAAATGAGCCCAAGATGTGCCACAAAAAATGGCCCAATGAATGATGGACAACTCGAGGCATCAACTAATGGGAGTAAGCGACTCAAATCATCGTTATAAAATGGGTGTCAACAACGTCCACAACCATCACTCTGATACCAACTGTAATGACCCAAGATTCGGATACCGGGAAGAACCCGATACCATTCGAATCCTAGCCCGCCGCCCATGAGTCGGGAGGGCTCGGAAGGGCTAAAAGGAGTGTGGAGATACAAAGAAATAGAAAATAAAGTAGGATAATTCAACAATTAATAGAAATAAAGAAATAACTACAACAACAGAGTCCAGTCCAACAGAAAGTATAGTCTAAAGTAGTAAAACGTACCACATGCTAAGTGAACACTCGGCCCGACGAGCTGGCAACTAAGAACTTCCGCACAGCACGCTTGAACATCGAGGAAGAACCGCCGCACCTGAAATGCAGGGGTGAGCCTTCTATCACTGGCTCAGTAGGGATCCCGCGGAACCCCAACTGAGAACAACGGCGGCACGGAAAGTAGTAACTACAAGAACAACAGTAGCAGCAAGAACACTAACTCGGTGGCCGGTCAAAACTCGGCACTACAACTACTCCTACTATACTGGTCAAGCAGAAAAAGAAATCCTGATATCACAATCGGGAACCGGACCACACTAATACCACTCACTGAGGTAAAACCCACGTCAACCTTGTCGTAGAGGCCTGTCTCCCAGGACAAGGACAACCTGGACATGCTATCCAAGGTGCAACCCCGACCATCTGGTCGTGGACACCACACCAACAAGACACAACCTCGGTAAAGCCACTGGCACCCTGGCCACTATCTCGGAAACACCGGACGATCTAGAAAACCACGTCTCGCAGACGGGAAACGAAACCTGGAAATAGGAGAGTCACGTCTCACGTGACAGGAGTACCTGTCCACCAGAAGCAAGGCCGGATGCATCCACTGACGTCTTAGACCGCGCCTCAGGTGTCTCCCTCCAGCTCAGTGGGAACTGAGACATTGTACTAGTAACCACAGAACAAGTGACTAGTTGGGGTCGTACTCGTCAGCGCGGGTCCAACCGCCCCCAGCCACTTGTGCACACATAGACTGCGCGTCCCTGGTCTGGCCCTCAGACTGGTTTTTCCCTCAGCCGGACTCTGCCTGCAAGATGTGGGGCCCAACGAAAACCAGTCTAAAAATTGTCTCTCGGGGTAGCCTTGCCACCACTCCCTGGTGGGACCACTCGCGTGTCGGAAGGCTACGACTAGTCGGGAGTCACTGGTGTGACCACTCTCCAAGGAGAAACTCCGAGAAACATGCACGCACCCTACACGAAAGTGGAGAAGAACCAAGTGGCATCGAGCCACTGGACTCTGGACAGTCATCTAGACTCACTAAATCCAATGGTCCTTGAGTCACGAGACTCGGGGTCAAGACCGTCGTACACAAGGCCGTCAATCTAGCCTAATCCTTAGGTCTAAAACCACGATAGCATGAATACCGAGGCAGCTCATGAGCCGCCGAGACCATCCCCTCAAAAGGGAACTCAAGAGACCTCCAACCCCAAGCTAGATCACTAGACTCACAGTCCAAGGCCACACACATGGCCCACGCAGAAAGCACAAAAGCACGATTCTCAAGGTAGCTCATAGGCCGCCCACTGATTCCCCATCCCAGAGAAAGGCGGGAAACCTCCAGCCCCAGGCCGGATGACTGGACTTTCAGTCCAAGGCCAAACACTTGGCCCACTCGGGAACCATCTTCCACAAAAACCCACGACATGCGGGGGAACCCCACCACACTCACACCGATACACGGTGACTCGATCTAGTGTAACACAAAGCCCGGAACACACACACAGGGTCATCGGACCCCTGAACACATGAGGCACGCTATTCGAGGTAAACAAAACCTTCGAACACCCAAAGACATGGTCACGTAACTCCACGGGGTGTTCTACACACACAGGACCCAAGGGGAGTACTATCACTCGACTCCCACAGACCCTAACCCGCATGGCGAGCGGCCCACAGGAATGCGCTTACCAAGAATGGCGCGTTCCTAAACGCGCTGCCCAGATCGAGCGCATTCCTCCTGGACGCGCTGCTAAGCCCGAGCACGATCTTCCAAAATGCGCTACTAGTGACTAGCGCGTTCAGCCTTAACACGTTGGTCGCCCCAGGCGCGATCAAACACTGACAGCTGTCGCTGTCAGATTCCCAAGCGCGTCAACCCATTGACGCGGTGAGTAAGACGAGCGCGACCCTAGTCGTGCTCAGTCAGGACAGCGTGACCAGAACCGCCCTACTGTTCATCTTCTCCGATGAACGTGCTATATCGGGGCGGCACGACCTCCAAGAACATGCCAACCTTGGCTAGCGCGTTCTCAGTCCGCTCCCGAAAATGGCGAAAATCGTGAAGGAAACCATTCCACACCCCAATCACCCCAGGGTGATGGGGAAACAAAAGGGGAAACCTTCCCCAAGCCCCTAGGCTTTCAACAATGCCCACAAACCACCGATTAACGCATTAAAATGCTAGATCGGGCTCACCCCCCCCCCCCCCAAAATATGCATATTTCCCAAAATGCAAAAATAAACCCACTCGGCTTGGCACGGCTTGCGGGAAAAGAAGTGCACAAGCTGAGGGTCAATCTCCCAACCTCCATAGAAGATTCGACGCGCCGTGGACACCGATCCACGAAGAAAACTCCACGAAACCCTCGCCGGTTCACGAACTCGCACCCGAGCTTCACCGCGCCACCGACCCTCGATCCTCGACCCGTTCCTAGTTCCTCGCCTCCCGCCATCACCACCTCGCCCTCCTCTGTTGAGTATATCCAAGTGATTTTGATGATAACAAACTCAGTGTTATATGTTTTATCACGTGCCATATTTCAACTATCAAGTTTGAATTCAACACCTTTCAAAGCCTACTTCACCATGTAACAAGCAAGCTTAAGTGTTTAAACCCGTCCAAATGCAAGAATCCGTGTTTTGGTTTTCAAACCACCCAGGCTAAGCTTAAACCCACTCAGCTTAACTGAAACCAAGCAGCCATAACCTGATTCGTTCATGTATTATATTGCATTGGCTGACCGTTATTTTTTTGCAGAAAATGAAGCCAGCGGTCGACCGCTAGCCTATAGCGGTCGACCGATTTTCCCAGCAACGAATGGACTTTTCCTGTAAAAATTCAGGTCTACCGCCCCCATGCACAGGTCGACCGTCAGCCTCAAAAAGCCCCTATTGTTGACCTTTTGTTCTCAACGTGGGAAGTCTCTCTTCAAGGATTTGTTTAATCCCAAAGCTACCAAACTTCCCATGATTTGTGGATCTGGTTCCTGGCTTGTCTCTTGACCATTCAAGAGTTATCAAAACATCACATTGAGACTTGTAACCCTAATCAATCAAAGGAGGCCAAGGGAGGCTATCAAGGGGAGATTCAAGATCTGATATTGTAGCCGTGAATAGTGCTCTGAGAAGAAAGAGCTTCATCCATCTTCATCCATCTGCATCCATCTTCTTTCATCTTCAAGCAACATCTGGTGCAGATCAACCCCAAGCCAAGAGGAGATCAAGCTGCATCCAAAACCATCTTCATCAACTAAGGGGGAGCTTGAATCTGAAGTTTTCTTTTGTGTTTTCCATTCCAATCTTGCTGGGCTTTAATTTTTGTGTTCTTGTAATATTCAAACATCTGTGTGTGTATGGATCTACGAAGATCTGTGTGTGGGTGTGTGAGTGATCTTCTTGTTCTTCATCCTTCTTTGTGTTTCGGTGCGTGTGCACCTTCGTGGGAGTTCTGAACTCACACGAGTGTGTGTGTGTGTGTGTCTTGATCTTGTAACTTTTTACAAGATAGTGTATGAATCCTCACGGTCGGTGAGGGGTGGACGTAGGTTGCAGTTGTTGCATCTGAACCACCTAAAAATCGTGGTATTCTGTGTGGTTTGCTCCCTATCTCCTACGTACAGTTCTGATCTAGCTTGTTTGCTTGTCGCATCGTTATCTAGTTTCATTGTTTAGATCGAGCTATATTAACCCTTTTACGGGAGATCCTTGGTATATCAAAAGGTAGCTTCTGATCGACACAGTCAATCCTGTCGGGAGAAAAATACTTTGTGTGAGAGGATCTTTGGATTCCCGAACTCCGCCTAGTACCAAGGAACTGCTATAGGGGTTGTTTTAGCCAGTTTCACCTTGTATTTCTTCTGATCTATTCCTGTCTGTTGTTTGTTCTTCATATATCTTTTTATTTTTAAAAAGGACTTAAAATCTGTCATCACCCAATTAACCCCCCCTCTTGGGTGTCATTGATCACGGGACTTCAATTGGTATCAGAGCTAAGGCTCTACCTTTCACAGATCTAACGATCTAGAGTGAGATCTGGATCAATGGCAAACAAGAGTATGATGCCCGAGGGTCACTCCATTAACCGTCCTCCTTTCTTTGACGGCTCAAACTACTCGTACTGGAAAAATAGAATGCATATTTTTCTGAGGGCTCAAGAGTACGAAGTTTGGAGAGTTGTGGACAAGGGTCCTTACAAACTCAAGGATGATGAAGAAAAATGGACACCCAAGGAAATTAAGAAATGCACTGCTAATTTCAATGCTATGAATATTATGCAATCTGCGATACACCCTAACGAATTTTCTCGTGTTTCTATGTGCAGCTCGGCTAAAGAAATGTGGGACAAACTGTGGCTCATATATGAGGGGACGTCCGAGGTCAAGGAGGCAAAGGCCAACCTTCTGGTCTGAGATTACGAGCTCTTCTTTTTTTTTTTTAATCAAGAACCGACCGACAGAAACAGGCACTGGTCGAGTGCACCCTCCCTCAGCGAGGGAGAATGTTCCCACTCCCCCAGGCTGTAACTGTGGCCCTGGATTTTATAATTTTGGAAAAAGATTACATTTGGCTTCGGGGCATACCCCTGAGGAAATAATTAAGGCTGATTAGCCCTTTGAATGGAACAAAAAAGAGGAAGGACAAGGGCTTAAGTGTACAACCAATAGAGGCTAACGGAGACGGATGGCTGGCAGTCCAACTTTGTCAATTATTAAAGCTCCCATGGCCAATCGTGGGAGGTCCCCTTCTTGAGTGAATATTGTGTTTTCAGTAATAGTGCATGCATAAGAGGCAAGGGAATCAGCAACTTGATTCCCTTCTCTGAAAACATGCCAAGCCAGACACCCATTGTCCTGGAGGAGATCCAAGGTCCTTTTCCACCAGGGAAGGACCATCCAGCTTGGGGCCATTCCATTCCGGATTGCCTCTACTAGGAGAGCACAGTCCGAGTACACTACTGCCAACCTTATTTGACATTGCTTTGCAATGGCTAAACCATCATGAAGAGCCCTTGTCTCTGCTAAAATACTATTGCCTTGACCATAGTGAAATGCAAAACCAACAATGAGTTTGCCTGTAGGGTCCCTGATACATCCTCCACCTCCACTCATGCCGGGGTTGCCCTTCGAGGCTCCATCTACATGCAGTGTAAAATCATGGGCAGCCAATCGACAAAAGACCAAGAGTGGCTGTTTGATTTCCACCCGTGGATATAATTGGAAAGAGGCTAAGCAGTGGAATTGAGCTGGAGATAAAGGCTTGTGAAAACTTAGCTTATCCAACACCAAAGCTATAGAAGAGATAATTTTCCTCTTAATGGATGCACTCTTGAGGGCCACTCCTTCAAATCTTAGAGCACATCTATGTTTCCATATTTCCCATATCATCAAGATTACATCATACATCCCAATAAAATTTATTGCAGATGACATGTTGGTTGCAGAAATTAAATTCCAGCTTCGGGTTGTAATTTGCTCACTAAGAGCAATCTTGTTGCTAACAAGGGGGTGCACCCAGCCCCATAACTCAGAAGCCAACTCACTGGAGATGAAAACACGGTTGAGGTCTTCTTGGGCAGGAGATGAACAATAGCTGCACCTAGAGGCCATTTGAATCCCACATTTAGCCACCCTACTGTCAACCGGCACTGCTCGATGGAGTATTTTCCAGGTGAAGAGAGTTGCCCATGGAGCAATGGCTGAGTGTCATAGCTTGGCCCAAGCTGGCCTCCGAATACCTTTAGTCCAGATCAAATTACATGCTGACTTTACAAAGAAGTTGCCCTTTAGAGTGCCAGTCCAAATACAGATGTCGGCCTCATTATTAAGCTGGATGTGTGGAAAATGGAAATTGTTACTGAGAAAACCCCTGGCAATATGCTGAGAGTCCAGGAGCACATCTCGGACAGAAGCCAGAGGGAGATCTGCACCTCTATTCCTACCATCGGCCTGAACAACATTAATGGCAGGGCCTACACCAGTCCAGTTATCTCTCAGAAAATCTATTTTTGCCCCATTTCCAATAAGCCACTTGCTGTTGTTTATTAAAAATTCTTGGGCTTGCCTGAAGACTACCAAGGGCATACCTGTAGGGAAAGGCTTAGTATAGTTGGCAAAATGAAATTTAATGAAACGTTTCCTAGCATATCGAGACCAGAGAGAGGACCCATGAAGAATGTTCCATAAACTCTTAACTGCCAATGAGATTTGAACCCATTGTAAATCTCTTATTCCCAGTCCTCCCTCTGAACGAGGCCTCTGAATTGCTGACCAAGCTATCCAATGTCTTCGGTTATTGCCATCACTACCTTGCCAGAAAAAATTAGCACATTGACTGTCAATGAATCTGATAACCTTCTTTGGGATAAAATAAGCAGAAGCAAGGTAGATTGGCATGCTATGCAGAACAGAATCTATAAGAACAACTCTGCCAGCTTGGGATAAAAGTTTGGATTTCCAACCTTCCAGCTTAATCTGAACCCTATCAATCAGGGATTTAAAATCAGAGCAGAGGTATCTACCCTTTTTCACAGGAATACCCAAATAGTTGATACCAGCAGTATGATTCTTAAATCCTGTAAGAACATGATTTGACTGTTTAAGGGAGGAAGGTGCTTTCTCTGAAAGAATAAAGCAGCTTTTATTAACATTCACTTGCTGCCCCGAGCATTGCTCATATATGCATATGAATTGTTGGAATGCCACAACATTCTGCCTGCTAGCATTAAGGAAAACCAGAGAATCATCTGCATATAGCAAATGTGTAATCTGCATAGACTGCCTTCGTCCTTTATAACCTTCTAAACTTCCAGATTGAAATTGGGCAGAGAGTCCTCTACTAAGAACTTCAGAAGCAATTATGAACAGGTATGGTGTCACGCCCCGAGCGCGGAAGATACCCGGAGATGCGCGACGTGTCTATATCAATCATGTCAATCAGAGTGGTCGTGTATTCGACACAAAGACAGAGATGCGCAAAATAGCAAGATAACCCAATCCTTTATTTCATAATGGATAGACTATTACAAATCCAATACTCTGTTTAATAAAAAGGAAAAGAATACATATTTGACTCAAGAAACTATAGAAAAGACTAGATGACACTTGGAGAAGCTCTATCACTTTCACTCTTGACCATTCCCATCCGATTGACTTCCATCGTCGTCGGACTTACCTGAAAAGTAAAAAGGGACAAACGGGATGAGCGAACGCTCAGTAGGAAATTATATCTCAAGTACTAGCAAGTGGTTTAAGTAATTACATTTTCATGGATGCAATAAAGCTATGCATGCTCGCATGAAACGACAAGATAGAGAGAATGTAATATCAAAGAAATAAGATGAACTTTCATGAACAAGATACAAGTTATTCAAGATATTCAAGCAAGCACGTTTAACAAGTCATGTCAAGAACTTTGGCTATCATGTATCAAGCAAGTAAATTACCCTTTTTCGGGCCACGCATTTCATTTCATGTCAAGTACGAGTCAAGTACAAGATGTGTGTGGAATGTCCAATCAAGCAAGTCAAGTACTCGGTATAATGCCAGATACCTTATCATTTTAACTCCCATGGGCACAAGTACTTTCGGGTGCTCCTCCCAGGACCAGATCGGGCCCTATATGCGCAGGCATTTATCATGTGTTTTGACATCCACTCTTGTTTATATAGCCAATATAGAATTTCAATAATCAAGCTTGTAGACACGTATGACAACTTTGATAGAATAGAGTTCAAAATATGACAAAGGACATAGAATGGCGATAATAACGGTATAATCACGATGTCGGTAAAACTAGGTAGATTATGGTTCCCTTAACTTAGGTACCATGACAAATCAATATGGACATTCTTTATATAGAATTGAGGTCCACATGAATATTAGATCAAGCAAGATACCCTCATTCTTATCATAGAATTGGGTTTCACAAGAACGACATGATATGGCATGATATCATCATCCCATTAAGAATTTCTTATGATATACTCTTTGTATAATCATAAGGGCCGGTATACCATGTTTTCTTTAGATTGACATGGCAAAAACTGTGTAATGGGTTTTTAGGGTACAACCAGCTCAGTCGGCCTTGAGGGAATCCAAGGCTACGAGGAGTCTTACGGAGGTCTCGATGACTAACTCGCTAGTCCAAAGGAACGGAATGTCCAATGGAGAGCTTGTATGTCAATGAGAGTTGAGTGTGATCGATAAATCAACATGAAACGTGGGACTATACTCACGGAATGGAGAATAGTGCCGACATAAATATATATGTATAATATGAAACCATCGGTAATAGAATCAGGATAAATTCAGTTTACAGTAAAATAACGCCTTAAGTAAAGTCGTATATTGAATAATTAACGCCTAACAGAAGGGCGTTTACATATATTGCCAATTTGCATATTTCATTAATTTATCAAAAACACGCCTTTCATGGGGGCGTTTATTCAAAGTTCGCGCCCTTGGAAGGGGCGTTACTTCTAATTCCATTATACAGATAATGTAAATTTCAGGGTTTTAACAATTACACGCCCAATGAAGGGGCGTTACTTTTAAATTTACGCCTTATATACAGACGTTAGTCCAGTGAGAGACGACCTTGTCTAGGTCGTGAATTCAAGAAATACCATGATTTTTCATGGGCAGTACTAATTTCAGGATACAGGATAATAGAACTCATGGGAAAACGAATATATGGTCATGACAATAATATCAACATGTTCGAAGACATAGGATCATGCATTATTAGTGTAGAATCAGGTTTTCATATGTAATCAGTTCTTAGCATGGGTGATTAACGATTAATGAAATTAACGCCTGAGTGCAGGGCGTCAATCCAAAATTGACGACCTTGGCAGGGTCGTGATTTGTAAAGTAGCGCCCTAGTCTGGGGCGTGTATTTCATAATCACGCCCTTGCTAAGGACGTGTTTTTCAAGAAATTAACAGAAAGTCGTTGAAAAACTATAGTAAACCAAACCATGTATATGCATGATAATTATTGTACTGTATCAATTTAGTTTGGGCTACAGTGACTTGAGAAAACCTACCTTTAATGATAGATTTGGAGATGAGAAGAACACCTTGGGCAGGAAGAAGGAAAATTCAGTTGATGAAGATGATGGCGACGATGATCTTCAATCAACCTGTAGGGGAAGAAAGGAGGGAGTATGAAGATATAACCGAAGTTTAGGAAAACGGTTTGAAGAACATTACCTTGTTCTTCACGTACGTAACCTTCTGGACCTATAACAGAAGAAGATGAAGAACATTAGTTCTTCACAAAATACGTTCATAACAGAAGAAGAAGAATAGAAGAACATATGTTCCTCTCACGTACCTCTGCAGACGAATAAAGCAAATAGGTTTAGGTTTGGATCGAACGTATTATTTATAGGATTTTGAAGTCCTAACAAGAGTAGGGTTTGATTAAGGGTAACATATCCCTAATAGAGTCCTTACTCTAATAGATACTTACTAGATTAGGTTAATCTTTCCCTGGATAAGCTCTGGGTTCGATCGGTTCACGAACTGAATTAACGCCTTAGGTCAGGGCGTGTATTCTTGAATTAACGCCTTGCATAAGGGCGTTTCTTAAAAAGCGCCTTGAAAAAGGGCGTTTCTTGTTTTAAAACACGCCCAAGATAGAGGCGTTTCTTTTACTTGCCTATTTGGTCGTGAGAGTTGACGACCGCACGTGTGGGCGTCCTTTCTTTAGTCACGCCTTTGATAGAGGCGTTTCTTTTTGAATTAACGCCCTAATAAGAGGCGTTATTTTTAATTTGTTTTATTTCGTCCAATTAACCCTATTCCTTTTATATATATTACTTCTGTAATATATATGTTTTAATTCATTTCAATTATTCATTTATTAGGGTTGCTACACCCTCCCCCACTTAAAAAGAATTTGGTCCCCAAATTCAATATATATATAATTATACACGCGGAGAGTGTAGGACATATACCTCTTAGAATAACTCGGGAAATCGTTTCTTCATAGATTCCTCGGTCTCCCATGTCGCTTCGCGTTCAGGATTCTTATTCCATTGCACTTTGATCATGGGAATAACCTTATTCCTTAGAGCTCGTATTTCTCGATCTAATATCTTCAAGGGCCTTTGTTCATATGTGAGATCTTTCTGGATCACCAGATCTCCATGCTCAATAATATGTGACGGATCGTGCACATACTTCTTCAACATAGATATGTGAAATACATTGTGTACCTCGGACAACTGAGGAGGCAACGCGATGCGATAAGCAACCTCGCCAACTCTTTCGAGTACCTCAAATGGTCCGATGAATCTTGGCGTAAGCTTGCCCTTAACACCAAATCTTCGTATGCCACGTCCAGGGGATATTTTAAGAAATACATGATCTCCAACCTGGAATTCAAGATCTCTTCTCCTGGTATCAGCATAAGCCTTTTGCCTTGTCTGAGCAACTTGTAATCTTTCTCTGATTACTAGTATCTTCTCGGTTGTATCCCTTACCATGTCTGGACCTAATAGTTGTTTTTCTCCAACTTCGTTCCAACATATGGGAGATCGGCAACTCCTTCCGTATAAGGCTTCGAAAGGTGCCATTTGGATACTAGCTTGGTAGCTATTATTATATGCAAATTCAACTAAAGGTAAGTGGTCATGCCAGCTTCCTCCAAAGTCAATAATGCATGCTCTCAGCATATCTTCAACAACTTGATTAGTTCGCTCGGTCTGACCATCCGTTTGTGGGTGAAAAGCAGTACTAAAGTTGAGCCTTGTCCCCAACGAATGTTGTAATCCCTTCCAAAAATGAGAAGTAAAACGGGGATCCCTATCAGACACGATTGAGACAGGAATTCCATGTATCCTGACTATTTCTTTAATGTATAGTGCAGCTAGTACATCAATCGACCATCGGCTTTTGATTGGCAAGAAATGTGCCGATTTAGTCAATCGATCAATGATAACCCAGATTCCATCATGTCCTCCTTTAGATTTAGACAAACCCATGATGAAGTCCATACCAATATCCTCCCATTTCCACTTAGGAATATCTAGAGGATGTAGTTTTCCCGCAGGCTTTTGGTGTTCCGCCTTGACCTGTTGGCATGTGAGACAGCGTGATACATAGTCCGCTATTTCTCTTTTCATATTGGGCCACCAAAAGTTCCTCTTTACATCTTGGTACATTTTAGTTGATCCAGGATGAATAGTGTATCTTGATCTGTGAGCTTCATCTAAGATCTTCTTCTTTAATTCCGGGCAATCGGGTATACAAATTCTATCTTTGAACGATAACCTTCCATCAGAAGTTAGTTGAAAATCAGATTGTCCTTCTAATCTGCCTTTGATTTCTACTAACATGGGATCATCATCCTGAAGTGTTTGTATTTCAGATAACAAATCTGACTGTATGCTTACATGGGATAGTGTGACAAATTTGGATTCCGTGTCCAAGCTTATATTGAGCTCGGAGAATTGTTCAAGTAACCTCCATTCTTGTATCATACAATTTGCTATCTTTGCTCTCGGCTTTCGACTAAGGGCGTCAGCAACATAATTACCCTTTCCGGGATGGTATTGTATATTGAAGTCGAAGTCCTTGAGATATTCTAGCCAACGTCTTTGTCTCATGTTCAGCTCCTTTTGTGAAAATAGATATTTGAGACTTTTGTGATCGGAGTATACAGTAAACTGTACCCCATAGAGATAGTGTCTCCATATCTTTAGGGCAAATACTACCGCGGCCAATTCCAAGTCATGGACGGGGTAATTCTCCTCATGCTTCTTCAGTTGACGAGAAGAATATGCTATGACCTTCCCATGTTGCATTAGAACGCATCCGAGGCCAATGCCAGAAGCATCAGTGTAGACCTCGAATTTCTCTCCTTCAATTGGTAGGGCTAAGACTGGAGCTGTGGTGAGATGATCCTTGAGAGTTTGGAAACTGCTTTCACATTCCTCACTCCATTCATATCGGATCTCCTTACGAGTTAATCTTGTAAGTGGTACGGCGATCTTAGAGAAATCTTTGATAAATCGCCGATAATAGCCTGCAAGACCTAAGAAACTTCTGATCTCGCTTGCATTAGTGGGTCTCTCCCAGTTTCTCACAGCTTCAACTTTTGACGGATCCACAGATAAACCGTCCTTGGATATGACATGTCCGAGAAAAGCCACTTCTTCAAGCCAGAACTCGCATTTGCTGAGTTTAGCATATAATTGATTTGTCCTCAAGACTTGCAATGCAATCCTCAAATGCTCTTCATGTTCTTCCTTAGTCTTAGAATATATCAATATATCATCGATGAAGACTACTATGAATTGATCCAAGTAAGGCCTGAATATGCTATTCATTAACTGCATAAAGGCAGCAGGGGCATTTGTTAGTCCAAAAGGCATAACAACAAATTCGTAATGGCCATACCTGCTTCTGAATGCGGTCTTGTGAATGTCATCATCCTTGATCCTTAATTGATGATATCCCGACCGGAGATCAATCTTGGAGAAATATTTGGATCCTGAAATCTGATCAAACAATTCATCGATTCTCGGCAGTGGATACTTGTTCTTGATAGTAAGATGATTCAACTGTCGATAGTCAATACACAATCTCATGGATCCATCCTTCTTCTTTACAAATAAGACTGGTGCTCCCCACGGGGAAGTACTTGGTCTAATAAACCCTTTTCGGATTAGTTCCATCAACTGCACCTTCAACTCCTTGAGTTCAGCAGGGGACATTCTATATGGTGCCTTTGAAACCGGACCAGCACCAGGGACTAAGTCGATGGTAAAGGCCACATCTCTTTGCGGGGGTAATCCCGGCAATTCTTCCGGAAATACGTCTGGGAATTCTCGTACTACTTGAACGTCTTCTATCTTGGTTTCCTTAGCTTCTTTATTAGTGACAAAAGCAAGGAAGGATACACATCCTTTCCTGACGAGCTTGCTTGCTCGAAGAGCCGAAATAAGAGGGGATTTGCTTCGACTCTTAGGACTAGTATAAGTCAGTTCCGGAAATTCCTTGAAAACAATCTTGCTATTACGGCAATCAACCGTTGCCTGGTACTTAGATAACCAATCTGCTCCTAGTATAACATCATATTCTTTTAGATCTAAGCAGATAAGATCAATAGGAAAATTCTTTCCTCGAACCAACACCTCACAGTTTTGGTAATGATGTGTGATATCTGTCTCGTTTCCGAGAGGAGTAGACAACACTATTTTCATCCATTCTGGTTCTAGAGGTAATGGGTCAGCAAACTTCTTGGAAATAATGGAATGCGATGCACCTGTATCAAATAAGACATGTGCATATTTGGAACAAATTTTTAATGTACCTTCCACCAATCCGCCTTCTTCTTCTGGTTCGGTCTCTTGGATTGCATGAAGACGCGCGTTCCTCGTCACTGGGCGTTTACCCTCACCGTCTTGGTCATTCATTAATGGACAATCGGGAATCCGATGTTCACGACTCCCACAACGGAGACATGCTCCTAATTTCCTCCAGCATTCTTCTGTTTTGTGACCAGCCTTGTCACAATGCTTGCATACTATGTTTGAAGGTGTAGCGGTGATAGAGAAAGGCTTGGATTTCTTGTACTTCTGATCTTGAGAGGAAGAACCTCCATTATTGGGCCTCTTCTTAAAGTTGGGTTTAAAAGAACCCGAACTTGTGACTTGCTCCTTTTTGTCTTTCCCACGGATCCTATCAGATAGTTCCGTGGCATCTTCAAGCAACTGAGCTCGGCGCACTATTTCAGTATAAACTTGAATATCCATAGGCGCCAGTTGAGTAATGTAGTGGGGCCTAAGCCCATTAAGAAATCTACGGGCTTTCATCTTTTCCGTGCCAATTAAATGCTTAGCATATCTAGACAGTCTAGAGAACTGTGCTTCATAATCAGCCACCGATAAAGATCTTTGCTTTAATGCGGCAAATTCGGCGGCCTTCTTTTCCTGGACCCTATCAGAGAAATATTTGGCGTTGAAATATTCAACGAATTCTCCCCATGTAACTTGAGTTGGGTCAATTGTAGCTTCAATCGACTCCCACCAGCATCTAGCATCCTTTTCTAACTGGAAGGTAGCTAATAAGACTTTGTCCTGATCCGTGCATTGCATGACACGGAATATACGTTCAATCTCCCGAACCCAATGCTCGGCATCGTCTGGATCGGTCGATCCCATGAACTTCGGGGGATTCATATTCTTGAATGCTTGGTGTAAGCTTCCAGCTCGTGGAGCACCACCTTGTGCTACCTGTTGTAGCACTTGGGTCATCCCTTGAAGGGTACGCTGCATGTTGCGCCATTGAGCACGTTCGGCAGCCATTATCCTACAGTTACAATAGCTATGTTAGCATTATGTCACTATAATCTTATAAAGGACTCATTGATCATTTAACCCTTGGTTCTACCCACTCTCACTTGGTTAAGGGTTTTGAAACCTATCCTTGGACTTGGGTTTCCTAGGAATTGAATACCTTAGGCTCTGATACCACAAAGACTGTCACGCCCCGAGCGCGGAAGATACCCGGAGATGCGCGACGTGTCTATATCAATCATGTCAATCAGAGTGGTCGTGTATTCGACACAAAGACAGAGATGCGCAAAATAGCAAGATAACCCAATCCTTTATTTCATAATGGATAGACTATTACAAATCCAATACTCTGTTTAATAAAAAGGAAAAGAATACATATTTGACTCAAGAAACTATAGAAAAGACTAGATGACACTTGGAGAAGCTCTATCACTTTCACTCTTGACCATTCCCATCCGATTGACTTCCATCGTCGTCGGACTTACCTGAAAAGTAAAAAGGGACAAACGGGATGAGCGAACGCTCAGTAGGAAATTATATCTCAAGTACTAGCAAGTGGTTTAAGTAATTACATTTTCATGGATGCAATAAAGCTATGCATGCTCGCATGAAACGACAAGATAGAGAGAATGTAATATCAAAGAAATAAGATGAACTTTCATGAACAAGATACAAGTTATTCAAGATATTCAAGCAAGCACGTTTAACAAGTCATGTCAAGAACTTTGGCTATCATGTATCAAGCAAGTAAATTACCCTTTTTCGGGCCACGCATTTCATTTCATGTCAAGTACGAGTCAAGTACAAGATGTGTGTGGAATGTCCAATCAAGCAAGTCAAGTACTCGGTATAATGCCAGATATCTTATCATTTTAACTCCCATGGGCACAAGTACTTTCGGGTGCTCCTCCCAGGACCAGATCGGGCCCTATATGCGCAGGCATTTATCATGTGTTTTGACATCCACTCTTGTTTATATAGCCAATATAGAATTTCAATAATCAAGCTTGTAGACACGTATGACAACTTTGATAGAATAGAGTTCAAAATATGACAAAGGACATAGAATGGCGATAATAACGGTATAATCACGATGTCGGTAAAACTAGGTAGATTATGGTTCCCTTAACTTAGGTACCATGACAAATCAATATGGACATTCTTTATATAGAATTGAGGTCCACATGAATATTAGATCAAGCAAGATACCCTCATTCTTATCATAGAATTGGGTTTCACAAGAACGACATGATATGGCATGATATCATCATCCCATTAAGAATTTCTTATGATATACTCTTTGTATAATCATAAGGGCCGGTATACCATGTTTTCTTTAGATTGACATGGCAAAAACTGTGTAATGGGTTTTTAGGGTACAACCAGCTCAGTCGGCCTTGAGGGAATCCAAGGCTACGAGGAGTCTTACGGAGGTCTCGATGACTAACTCGCTAGTCCAAAGGAACGGAATGTCCAATGGAGAGCTTGTATGTCAATGAGAGTTGAGTGTGATCGATAAATCAACATGAAACGTGGGACTATACTCACGGAATGGAGAATAGTGCCGACATAAATATATATGTATAATATGAAACCATCGGTAATAGAATCAGGATAAATTCAGTTTACAGTAAAATAACGCCTTAAGTAAAGTCGTATATTGAATAATTAACGCCTAACAGAAGGGCGTTTACATATATTGCCAATTTGCATATTTCATTAATTTATCAAAAACACGCCTTTCATGGGGGCGTTTATTCAAAGTTCGCGCCCTTGGAAGGGGCGTTACTTCTAATTCCATTATACAGATAATGTAAATTTCAGGGTTTTAACAATTACACGCCCAATGAAGGGGCGTTACTTTTAAATTTACGCCTTATATACAGACGTTAGTCCAGTGAGAGACGACCTTGTCTAGGTCGTGAATTCAAGAAATACCATGATTTTTCATGGGCAGTACTAATTTCAGGATACAGGATAATAGAACTCATGGGAAAACGAATATATGGTCATGACAATAATATCAACATGTTCGAAGACATAGGATCATGCATTATTAGTGTAGAATCAGGTTTTCATATGTAATCAGTTCTTAGCATGGGTGATTAACGATTAATGAAATTAACGCCTGAGTGCAGGGCGTCAATCCAAAATTGACGACCTTGGCAGGGTCGTGATTTGTAAAGTAGCGCCCTAGTCTGGGGCGTGTATTTCATAATCACGCCCTTGCTAAGGACGTGTTTTTCAAGAAATTAACAGAAAGTCGTTGAAAAACTATAGTAAACCAAACCATGTATATGCATGATAATTATTGTACTGTATCAATTTAGTTTGGGCTACAGTGACTTGAGAAAACCTACCTTTAATGATAGATTTGGAGATGAGAAGAACACCTTGGGCAGGAAGAAGGAAAATTCAGTTGATGAAGATGATGGCGACGATGATCTTCAATCAACCTGTAGGGGAAGAAAGGAGGGAGTATGAAGATATAACCGAAGTTTAGGAAAACGGTTTGAAGAACATTACCTTGTTCTTCACGTACGTAACCTTCTGGACCTATAACAGAAGAAGATGAAGAACATTAGTTCTTCACAAAATACGTTCATAACAGAAGAAGAAGAATAGAAGAACATATGTTCCTCTCACGTACCTCTGCAGACGAATAAAGCAAATAGGTTTAGGTTTGGATCGAACGTATTATTTATAGGATTTTGAAGTCCTAACAAGAGTAGGGTTTGATTAAGGGTAACATATCCCTAATAGAGTCCTTACTCTAATAGATACTTACTAGATTAGGTTAATCTTTCCCTGGATAAGCTCTGGGTTCGATCGGTTCACGAACTGAATTAACGCCTTAGGTCAGGGCGTGTATTCTTGAATTAACGCCTTGCATAAGGGCGTTTCTTAAAAAGCGCCTTGAAAAAGGGCGTTTCTTGTTTTAAAACACGCCCAAGATAGAGGCGTTTCTTTTACTTGCCTATTTGGTCGTGAGAGTTGACGACCGCACGTGTGGGCGTCCTTTCTTTAGTCACGCCTTTGATAGAGGCGTTTCTTTTTGAATTAACGCCCTAATAAGAGGCGTTATTTTTAATTTGTTTTATTTCGTCCAATTAACCCTATTCCTTTTATATATATTACTTCTGTAATATATATGTTTTAATTCATTTCAATTATTCATTTATTAGGGTTGCTACATATGGGGCTATGGGATCCCCTTGCCTAATGCCCCTGCTAGACTTGAAAAAGTATGATGCCACTCCATTAAAATTTACCGAAAACCAACAATTATATAGACGCATTCCAATGTATGAAGTAAATCTGGTACTGAACCCAAATTTCCTCATGATAGTCAAGATGAAATCCCATTCCATCCTATCATAGGCCTTTGCCATATCAAGCTTAATGATCATAGTATGACCGCGTACCTTTTTATTTATATCCATCATTAACTGCCGAGCAAGAGCCACATTGTCTAAAATTAATCCCCCCTTCACAAATGCCCCTTGCTCCACTGATATTATGCTTGGCAATAAGGGAGCCAATCTTTCAGAGATAATCTGGGAGATGATTTTATATGATAAGTTGCACAAGCTTATAGGTCTGAAATCACTAAAGGACTTGGGCTCTGGCACCTTGGGGATTAAAGTAATGAGAGAGGAAGATATACCTCTTGGAAGAGGGAAGCCTTCAAAAAATGCACTAACAGCTTCAGTGACATCCTGCCCAATTATATCCCAGACAGCTGTATAGAATTCTCTAGAAAAACCATCCGGGCCAGGAGAACTGGAGCCCTTTAAAGACCACACCGCTTTCCGGACTTCTGAAGCATCTGGTTTGGCATATATAGTAGAGTTCTGAGCTTCAGTTATAGCATGTGGAATGCATTCCATCAAATTTGGATTTATGAAGTGTTCCTTAGTAGAGAAAAGGTTCTTGAAGAAGGCCTCAGCATGACTCCTCAAAGTTTCCTGATTATCACACCATTCTTCAGGGTCACCTACCATCAATCTTCTAATGGCATTTCTCCTTCTATTGCATTGAGCAACAGCATGATAGAAGGAGGTATTTCTGTTCCCACATTCTATCCAATCTACTCTAGACTTCTGGTTCCAGAATATTTCTTCTCTAAGTAAGGCTTGGCGGAGACTTGCATTGGCAGCATTGAGCCCCTCTCTATTTATTGGAGAAGGGTCTGAGTCATAAGTGTTCTGTTTAAGTGCCACTTCAGCTTCAGCAAGACTTACGTTGCAAAATACATCCCCAAAGACTTCCTTATTCCATTTTCGCAAAGAGTCTTTAACAATCTTCAATTTAACAAAGAGCCGAACCATGGCATTGGGATGACTAATGTTGGTTTGCTGCCAAACATCAGAAATACACTGTTTAAAGGATATATGGGTACACCACATCCTCTGGAAAATGAAGCGGCCAGGGTAGTTAGACAAACTGTCAATATTAAGGAGCAGGGGAGCATGGTCAGAGGGACCTCTAGATAAGTGTTTGATAATCAATAATGGATTTACAGAATGGCAAGAGCTATTCACTAATACACGATCAAGTCTTGCCCGTATGTTAGCTGTACCAGCTCTATTATTTGTCCAGGTCATAGCAGGCCCTTGGAATCCAACATCAATCAGGCCAACAGAACAAAGAAAATTGTTAAACTCTGACATAGAAGCTAAAGCCGGGAGGCCACCTCCTATCTTCTCAGAGGGCCTTAGAACACACAATTAAAATCACCTCCCACCAACCAGGGGATAGTAACAGAAGCAGCAAAGAGAGCTAGTTCATTGAAGAGGGACTGTCGAAGGTGAAGAGCACAAGAAGCATATACAAAAGAATAATATGTATAGAATGAATTATTCACTTTCAGTCCAAGAGTGATAGATTGAGAAGAGGAGGCAATAACCTCCAAATCATAACTGTCATGCCAGAATATCCAATTCTTAGAATCAGGAGAGCTATTACCTGCAAACCTCCTGTAGATCTTAATTAAAATCCACTTAAGGAATATATTAAGAATAAGCAATAATCAATAATGTGGAGAAAAACATGCACGAGGTGCACAAGGGGAGTGTGTGTGATCGCCAGAGACACGAGGGTCTCAAGTGGAAAATAATATGGGGAGATGATCGCAAAATACCTCTTGAAACGCGGTTGATTGTAGGTGCTTCCTTTCTCTTCAAATCGGCCGGCCGATGAAGAGAGTCCTTCACTTGGTTACCCTTGCAAAAAAGACACACAACAATAATAAAAGGAATTAGAAATAATGTGTGTAGCATCAAATTCAATAAAGAGATAGGTGAGCATGAGAAATATGAACAATACACACCTTAAGGGGATTGCCCTTAAACCCCTATGCAAAGAGGGTGTGGGAGATGTATGATGAATGCAAATAATAATTATGAGAATAAAGGGGAGGTGTGCAAGAGATGCACTATGGGGAGATCTCAACATGATTGTTGAGAGATCCATAAAAGATGATGCATGATCTATGAAAATAAAATAATGATAGTGAAGAATAGAAGAATGATGAAGGAGAGAAAATAAAAATCTGTTTTGGATGCTCCTTGGCTTTGAATGCTCGATGGGGATGAAGCCTCAAAGGCGATAGAAACTTGATCGTTGGAAGAAGCCTCTCCTAAGCCAAGCAGCAACTTTCCTTCGGTTCCCTGTAAAAAGAAAAGAAAATAAAAGAGGAAGAAGAGAAAAGACAGAAGCAGCAGACGGGAGGAGAAGAAGAAAGACAGCAGAAGAATAAAAAGAATAAGAAGAAGAATCAGAAGAAGAAGAAAAAAAGAAGAAGATAAGAAAAGGGGACAGAAGAAGAAGAAGAAGAAACACGGAGGAAGAAACAGAAGAGAAAGAAGAAGAAAACAGAATCAGAAAGAGAAAACCTCCGGAACCTTGGAACCTCATCACAGAACCGACTGGGCTCTTTAAATAGGGTTCAAATCAAGAGATAGAGGGATAAGAACGGGTAAGAGCCCAAAGAGAGAAGGATTAGAATGAGGAAAGTGACCAAACGAAGCAGGGACTCCTCGGGGAAAGGCTGCGTTCGTTTAGAACATGGAAGTTGAAACACGACTTGAACAAGGGCGTCAATTCAAGAATTAACGACCTTCAAGAGGGCGTCTTTTAAAAACACGCCTTAGATAAGGGCGTTAATTTAAAAATCAATTTTTAGAATTTATTTGAAAAATTGTGAAACACGTCTGATTTAAAGGCGTTAATTAAAAAACGCCTTAACAAAGGACGTTAATTCAAAATATTCAAAATAGGGCCATTTTTCAATTCTCAATATTATTTTCCCATTTTTTAGGTGAAGGTGCATCTCGTCGCCCTGATTCCAACGACTATTTTTGCGAATTTTTCTGACACCCGGAATGCCACCAAATCACCTCTGGAAGGGGGTTAAAAAAATAATAATAATAAAATCCATTTGAAAGACACGCCCTCACGTGAGGCGTGAATTCATTTTTTTGATTTTTTTATTCAAAATAACGCCTTATGATAAGTCGTTAATTCTCGAAAAATTCTGAAAAATTCCCAGAAAAATCTAGAAAAATGGAAATTTCAAAGAATGGACGCCCTTCCGTATAGTCGTCAATTTTTAAGAAAACGCCCATGCATAAGTCGTTATTTAAAAGACTCCCCCAGTTAAGTCGTTATTTCTGAAAAATAGAGAAAAATGCCCAGTAAATCCAGAAAAATTCAGAAAAATCCAAAAAAATCCAGAAAAATAGGGAAAAATAGAAAAAAATAAGAAAAGGGTGAAAAAAAAGGAGAAATCCAAGAAAAATGGGGAAAACCACTCAAACAAAGCTAATTTGAGGGTCAAATTGGGGCGTTACAAGGTAATATGAGGTGTACTCAGAGTAACGTCAATTTTGGCGTGTCTACACCTCCCAAGCTTGAGATATCTTCCCAATTGAGGAGCTTTATTAATACTCAGCATAGGTTCACTAATGGCCACCATATTGACCTTATTAGACTGCACTAAATGTTTCAAGCTTCTACGGGAAGCAGTGTTCCCTACCCCACGAATATTCCAAATTAGAATTGGTAGAATCATGGAGGATTTAGGATGATTTCCTCCATCAATCTAGCTTTAGATCTGGTTACTATCCCACCATCATGTATTCTTCTAACATTCTCACAACCCTTTTCTAGTAACTGGGACTGCAAAATGTCATTGTCCAGACATGTGGTATTCGCTATTAGTATACTGGCCTTATGAATCTCCTGTTCTGGTAATAAAACCTCCACATCAGATAAAGAGTCTTCTACTGTCTGGTTGGCTGATTGTAACAGCTCACAAACTACTCCATTGTCAGACTTTGAAGAGGGCTGAAAGATAGGGCCTGGAAACGCCCCCTCCTGGTGCTCCGGGACCTGAAGAGGCACTTCATTGATACTAGAGGCAGAATTATTTTGTTGTAGTTCCAACAGCTCCGCAGCCTGCTGTAAGATCTCGAACTTGTTTTCCACAGTCACATTTTGCCGAACAGCAGGAGGATCAGTCAGCCAAGGCCTGAAAGTCTATTTGGGGTACTTGGGATCAAGTTCTTTTGTTGAATGGGCTTTAGCCAACCTTCCCTGCTTCTTCTTGCAACCATCAACTATGTGACCAAGCTTATGACAAAAGGAACAAAGCAACGGAGCATAGTTGTAGTTGACAGGTTGCCAATAACCATTTCCATCCAAATCTATCCACAATCGTTCCTTGCGCAAAGCAGATAAGTCCATCTCAACACAAACCAAAGCCTCCGATGTATCCGTCATGGCCAGAGTTCTTTCATGAATGCACAGCACATTCCCAAAGTTTCCAGCTATAGACCGCAAGCAATCTGCGTGATACAAGTTAACTGGCAATGCTGGAAAGCCAATCCAGACTGACACCGTCGACGGATCTGCATCAAAGTTGAACTCCGGTGTCCAGCGAAAGAAACGAAATAGGAATCCCTTAATGTAGAGATTCTTCTGTATCATCAACTTCAAGAAGTCCGATTCGCAAGCAAATCGGAAGAGCAAGTGTCGCGGATTCAGTTTACTAATGACAAAGTCAAAAGCTAAATCCAGCCGCTGCATCAAGCAGCTTTTGATTTCGGAAAAATTAGGCAGACCATATGAACATTTGGCAATAATGGGGAAAGATAGGAATTGGAGGGACGCTTGGATATCCGCCTTGGTGAAGAACACTGTAGGCTCTCCCCGATCGGTGAAAGCAGGTTCCTTCACTGGAATCTCCCCGATCGTTGGACTATACTTAGACTCCATGAGTGCCTGCACAAAAGTCCGACGAGAGTCCACTTGAGATGCAGATGAAGCTACCTCCAGCGGCACTAGAGGAAGTGGAAGACCTCCCGCCACGCCGGCCATGGCCGGCAAGGAGGGAGACGCACAGGGAGAATATGGCGGGAAAACTAGAGTTTCTCTCACAAGAAATTGGAAGAGAGAAGATGAATTAGAATATGATTAGATTTCGATCGGGGAGAACCTGAAGAGATAATTTCAAAGATGTTCGCAAGGCTAACTGAGATCACGAATGGTATTAAAAGTCTTGGTAAAGATTACACTAATTCTGAGCTCGTAAGAAAAGTGCTAAGATCCCACCCTCCTGCGTGGCACACCAAAGCTACCGTCATTGAAGACTCCAAGAATCTATCCACACTCACTCTCGATGAACTCATAGGGTCACTCATGACCTATGAGATAAATGTGAAGAGGACAGTTGAGGAAGATATCAAGAAGAAGAAGGTGATTGGATTGAGAGCTCATCAATCCGATGACGACTCCCAAGAAGAAGATTCTAGTGACGGAAGCAACGAAGAAGAAGAATTGGCTATGATCATTCGCCAAGTGAAAAGATTTCTGAGGAAGAAAAGAAATTTCCAAGGAAACTTCAGAAAGGGGCAAAGGAAGCCCACTCAAACCAAGGGTGAGTCGAGCAAGCCGAATAACATCATATGCTACGAATGCAAGAAGCTCGGGCACATGAGGGGAGAGTGCCAAGATCTGAAGAAGAAATTCAAGAAAGATAATTTCAGAAAGCCCAAAGCCATGGTCGCCACATGGAGCGATGAAGAGGACGAACCATCCTATGATGAGATACAAGAGCTCGTGGAGAGCTTGTGTCTCATGGCACATGAGGATGACTCAACCGAGGTAAATTCAGACCTTGATTTTATTTCCAATGAACAATGGGAGTCTGAATATGAAAAACTGTATACCAAATACAAGAAAATTAGATCTAAAAATAAAACTCTCAAAAAGAAAATTGATGATTTATCACATGAAGATATCTTTGTCAGGTTTGAAAAATTGGAACAGGAATGGTTTGAAGTAACTGAAGAAAAAGAGAGTTTGCTACAAACAATTTCAGATATTGAAAGAACCAAAGAAGAGATTTCATGTAAAATGTCTGAAACTGAAAAAGTGTGTGAAAGATTGAAAAAGAAGAAGAAATTCTGAAATCCACAAATTCAGAACTCGAAAGGAAAAATGAGATTTTGAGTGAAGAAGTGGCAGAACTTCAGTCCACTTTGTCTAGGTTTGTTAAAGGGAAACAAAATCTAGATAACTTGTTGGGCGTTAAAGTTAACTTCCAAAAGGAAGGTTTGGGGTACACTCCTCAAAATAAAAAATCTTTTGAGCATAAGATCACCACATCCTTTGTTCATGAAAAAGATAATAACCATGCTTCATGTTCCAATTCTAAACCAAAACATGTCCAACCCCAACCACGACAATTTCAAAGAAAGTTTGCACCTGTTAACTGTTATCATTGTGGTAGATTTGGTCATGCTATAGCAAATTGCTAGTTCAAACAAAGTCCACCAAGAAATCATATTTTTTGGACCAAGAAAAGATATGCACAGAATTGGACTAACTCCTATGGACCCAAACGAGTTTGGGTACCAAAAATAATTGCATGAGAATCTTTCCTTCTTGCAGATGTGTCTTGAAGCCAGGGGGAGCAAATGGTACTTGGATAGCGGCTGCTCAAGACATATGATAGGGGACAAGAAGGTGTTCTCTACGCTGCAAGATAAAGATGGAGGTTCGGTTGTCTTCGGAGGCAAAGATAAAGGTAAAATCATTGGGATGGGCAACATACGTAAGAATTCTAAAATTCTTATTGAAGATGTGCTTTTGGTGAAAGGCTTGAATCATAACTTGTTGAGCATAAGCCAACTATGTGACAAAGGCTTTAAGATTGTTTTCCATGAAACCCATTGCCTTGTCATAAATAAAACTTCTAATGAAATCAGATTCATCAGCAAGAGGAGCAACAATGTATATACTATTGATATTGATGATGTTTCTTGTAATGATATGTGTTTGGTAGCTAAAAATCATGATAATGCATGGCTATGGCACCGAAGACTGGGTCATGCTAGTTTTGGAGTTATCTCCAAATTGTCTAAACATGACTTGGTGAATGGTTTGCCAAAACTAAAGTTTGAAAGTGATAAAATTTGTGAGACTTGCACAAAAGGCAAGCAGACGTGCATATCCTTCAAAAATAAGAACATTGTTTCTACCTCCCAGTCCTTGGAGTTGCTGCATCTTGATTTATTTGGCCCAATTAGGACATCCAGCCTAGGAGGGAAATCCTATGGTTTTGTGATTGTTGATTATTATTCCAGATTCACTTGGGTGTTATTTCTATCCAATAAAAATGATGCATTGATGGAATTTCAAGTATTTTGTAGGAAAATCTAAAATGATAGAGGCTACCTTATCACCACTATCCACAGTGGTCATGGTGGTGAATTTAAAAATCATGAGTTCAACAATTTCTATGAAGAGCACGGGCATACACACAACTTCTCATCACCAAGGTCGTCCCAACAAAATGGAGTGGTAGAGAGGAAAAATAGAACATTGATAGACATGGCACGGACCATGTTAAGTGAAAACTCTATACCAAAATATTTTTGGGCTGAGGCGGTAAGTACAGCATGTTACATCATCAACAGGGCAATGGTAAGGCCCATTTTGATGAAAATTCCATATGAGCTCTACAAGGGTAAGAAACCAAATATTTTCCATCTTAAATCCTTTGGTTGCTCATGCTTCATCCTGAACAATGGTAAGTCCAACCTAGGTAAGTTTGATGAGAAAAGTGACAAGAGAACCTTCCTAGGTTATGCACTTAACTCTAGAGCTTATCGAGTGTTCAATAAACGGACTTTAGTTGTTGAAGAAAGTCCTCATGTAATTTTTGATGAATCTGAACTAAAACTAACTACTCAAATTGTGGATGCAGGAGAAGCCCCCAAAGATTCAACCAATGCTAGAACATCTAAAGTCAAGGATGAACCAAAGGAAGAAATACCCAACAAGAGTGAAGAAGATGAAGATCCTTCAATTGAGACATTGCAAGAGTAGCAAGTGCAGCACCGTGATTTGCCAAGCATTTCCACATTCTTAAAGGATCATCCAGATGAAAATATAATCGGTAACCCTCAAGATGGGGTAAGAACCAGAGCCTCTCTAAGGATAGTAGAAGAGGAAGATTTGATAGCCTTAATTTCACAGGAAGAGCCTAAGGATATCCATGAGGCTCTCTAAAATGAATCTTGGATTCAAGCTATGCTTGAAGAGTTGCACCAGTTCGAAAGAAACCAGGTGTGGACTCTGGTGCCACGACCTAAGAATCAATCCATTATCGGAACCCGATGGGTTTTCAGGAATAAGTTAAATGATACGGGATTGGTTGTTAGGAACAAGGCCCGACTTGTGGCCAAGGGGTATAGCCAGGAGATGGGTATTGATTTTGATGAGTCTTTTGCACCAGTTGCTCGTCTAGAAGTAGTCCGGATTTTATTATCTTATGCTTGCTCATCTAACTTTAAATTATTTCAAATGGATGTTAAATCTGTGTTTCTAAATGGGTATATCAAAGAGGATGTTTTTGTAGAACAACCTCTAGGTTTTAAAGACCTCAAACATCCACAACATGTGTACAAACTCCAGAAGGCCTTGTACGGACTGAAACAAGCACCAAGGGCATGGTATGAACGGCTCACGTCATTTTTGATTGAGAATGATTTCAAGAGAGGTAAGATTGATCAAACACTTTTCACAAAGAAATCAGGTAAAGATATATTGGTAGTTCAAGTGTATGTGAAAGATATAATTTTTGGAGTTACTAATAACGTGCTATGTGATGAATTTGCAGAAATCATGCAAGGTGAATTTGAGATGAGCCTAATGGGTGAACTAACATTCTTTCTTGGACTGCAGGTGAAGCAAACACGTGAGGGTATTTTCATAAGCCAAGCCCAGTACACAATGGAACTTTTGAAGAAATATGGGATGGCTGAGGCAAAACCTTTGTCAACTCCAATGGCAACAACCTCAAAGTTAGACAAAGATGAAAATGGTAAAACAGTAGGCCCCACACTGTTTCGAGGTATGATCGGATCACTACTGTATCTTACAGCATGCCACCCTGACATTCAATTCAGTGTATGTCTTTGTGCCCGTTTTTAGTCATGCCCTAAAGAATCTCACTTATCGGCTGTAAAATGCATTTTTAGATATTTACTTGGCACAATAGATTTTGACTTGTGGTTTCTCATCGGTAGTTCTTTTGATTTGATTGCATACACCAATACGGATTATGCTGGATGCATTGTAGATTGTAAAAGTACTAGTGGGTACTGTCAGTTTCTTGGTGGGTGCCTAGTCTCATGGGCCTCCAAGAAACAACATTCAGTAGCTCTCTCAACGGCCAAGGCTGAATATGTAGCCGCAGGAAGTTGTGGAGCCCAAGTACTTTGGATCAAAAATCAACTGCTTGATTTAAAAATTGAGATGAAATGTGTGCCAATTTTGTGTGATAATACCAGTGCAATCAGTTTATCTAAAAACCCTGTTCAACATTCTAGAACCAAGCATATTGATATTCGTCATCACTTCCTGAGAGATCATGTAGGGAAAGGGGTCTTTGAATTGAACTTCATTGACAGACACAATCAGCTAGCTGACATATTCACCAAACCCCCAACCAGGATCAATTTAACAAGATAAGAAGAGAACTTGAGATGTGCAAGGGTGAGAGCATTAATGCATAGGTCTGCACTTAAGTTAAGTTCTGCATCTGTAGAAACTCATATGCATCAAGGGTAGAAAAATATGCATACTATCTTTATTTTTTGCTACCTTGTGTGTTTATATACACTTCTGCATGCTTGAATGTAATTATATGTATAGCCCTCCTTGAAAAACTTTTCTAAGGCCATATATCTCTTGGATAAATTGTTATGGACTCAGTGATGTCGAATCTAAGGTAACTTCTGAGGGGGAGTTAGAAACTTTCCTCAAACTTGCATCTATTCTCTTCCCTCTACTTCATGACATTGGCTCTTTTCAGAAAGCCGGTTGTTAGTCCCCCCCAATTTTCAAGAAACAAAAAAAAGAAAAGAAACAAAAAATCAAAAATTAGGGATTCTGGGCTAGCGGTCGACCGCTTGCCCCGCAGTGGTCGATCGGTTGCGGTGACCGGCCCGACCGGGTTCCCAGTCGAGCCTACTTATAAGGGGGTTTAACACCCCATTCTTTCATTCTATCACCCCCATTCACCCTCCACCACTTTCCCTTAACCCTAAAACCCATTTTCTCCACCTCCCAAGCTTCCAAATCACATTCTTTCTCCATCAGCACAAGATCCGGCTTGTTCGTCATGTTTTCGGGATGAACTCCTTTCGGTCATTCGTGGAGTTCTCATCTTGGTTCCCGTCAGTGGAGAAGGCTTTTGCAAGCCCCTAGAGTGTCCGTAGATCTTTCTTTATCCCCTGGGATGAGAGTCTTTCCTTCAAGGGTTTTCTATCAGGTTCTAGTTCGAGATGCCGCCTAGACGAAGCTCTCGGCGTTCTGCCCAAGGGGAAGGGAGTGGACAGAGATGTGAGGCACCCGCTCCTCCACCACAGCAGGCGCCTGCACCGCGTCGAGCTCCTAGGTTGCTTATTCGACCCATCATCGACCCCTAATTGGTCGATTTAAATAAGGTGAATGAGCTCTTGCCCGATATATATGCAATCTTTGCAATGCAGCCGGGTTGGACTGATTTTGTCACTAGGTATAACTGTTATTACCCCAACCTAGTACAAGAGCTCTATGGAAACTTGGTTTCATGGAATGATGACCTATATACTATTATTCGAGGGGTTGAGCTTCACATTAACCTCGATCTGTTTGAAAGGAGCTTAGGGGTTGCGGCTGGAGGAGCCAACATGGCTTATGGCCATGGGGAGGTTGAAGATACTTTTATTGCCATGACCAACTGTGATTACGTGCGTGGTGTCAGCGATTTGATTGAGTTAAATGCAAATTACTTCCCACCACTGCAGCGTGTCTTACACCATATGTTTACCTCCCTTATTTATCCCAAGGTTGGCAGTAGAAATGAAGTCACAGAAGTTCATAGATTCCTATTCTACCATGTCATGAATGGTATACAACTCAACATGGGTCACCTCATGATGACCCTCATTGGAGCTTGCAGAACAAACCTGTAGCGATCTTTGCCATATGTCTCACAGTTGACCGGGGTGTTCATTCATGCTGGGATTAATTTGGCAGAAGAACAGTTTATCTATGTTCACCAGAATGATGTCTACAATAAGCATAAGATCTGCATAGACATGGGCTATTACTATGGTCCCGATGGTGAGCTGTGTTGGGATGTGCCTACATATGAAGACGAATATGACAATTAGGATGAATAGGAACCACAGTAGCAGTAGGTTCAAGGGGATGTACCCCTTCCAGTTCAAGCAGAGGAGCAGCCTCCTACACCCCCTTTCATCCCATGGATGCCGACCTGCCTCCTCCACCTTCACCGCAGCATATGGATCCGGAGATGCCACCTCCTTCTCAGTTTTACCATGGAGAGTCCTCCACTCAGGGAGCTCCTCATCCTTCTTGGGTAGACTATGAGGTTTTTGATAGGCGGTTCACTGGATTAGAGAATCGTGTGAATACTTTTGGGGAGGGACTTTCTGCTCTCGGGGATCGCGTAGACATTATGGGACATGAGGTTGACACCATGTCAGGCCGCATGGATTCCTTCTCCACTACTCTGGACACCCTTTCCACTCATATGGCTACACTCACCACTCGTATGACCAGCCTCACCGACAGTGTCGCCGACTCAAGCCAATCCTTTCACATCATGAACCAAACTCTTCTTAGCATGTCTCGCCATGATGCGGCTCGTGACCTCTCCATTGATCGTATTCGAGACACTCTTCATGCTCAGGTTCATGCTCTTACAGACATCTGCCATATCCTTTGACACCAGCCCTCTCCTCCATAGGATCAGCCACCTCCACCTGCAGATGCACCATGAGGATTCTTCCTATCTTCTTTTCTCCCTCTAGCTTGCTATCCTTTGGTTTTGTGTCACTTGGGTCCCCCTTCGTCTATTCCACTCCCTTTTGATGATGCCAAAGGGGGAGAAGTAGTAGTGCAAGGCTTTATATATTTATGTATGTCCATGTGTGGTTGTGTGTTTGCATGCTTGACATGTGAGGATCATGGTTTTTTTATGCATTTGTTTTAGTCCATTGAGTCTAGAGTCATGCATTCACTTTTGCACTAATGTACTTGTAATGAAATGATGAATTGAATGCAACTGGTGTTTGATCTCAAATGGTGTTGAGTTATGGTTTTGATGATAACTAAACTTAATGTGTGATTACGTGATGATAACTAAACTTACGAATGATTACACATGTTCTTAATGATTGTGTTCATTCATCTTGTTGTTTATGCTGGTTGCATATGCTGGTTTTACAAGAGGCAAGAGGTTTCATAACCTCTTTAATGTCAACAAGCATGCAATTAACCCTGACTATCTTGCATGCAGGATCAAACTCATGGTAGTCACCTGGTGAACCAAAACTCTGCTCCTCTACAATCCAAAACAGGTGGTATATGTCATTTACTGTCAAGGACCATTGGTGAGACTCTTACCTTGTCTTAGCATCGATCTCACCTTGTGTATCTCATGATTAGTACCGATCTTACCTTGTGTATCTCATATATACACCTCTTTCATGCACACTCAACATGAAACCCTTCTAGCCATCGTGCGCCCTTGCCCGCGGATCGACCTGCGCAGTCAGGTCGCGGGGATCGACCTGCCCGGTCAGGTCGCGGGGGTCAAGAGGGCAGCGTCCCTTGCGGGGGTTTCTGGGGGCGGAGCCCCCGAAACAAAATTTTGAAATGCTCAAATGGTCTAATGCATAAACTAAGTTGAATTCAATCTCAAAATGCTTGGATTTGATATGGACTTGAAGTTCTTGACTTATGGACATATTTTTCTGGGCTTAACTACTCATTTTTCAGGTTTACCAAAGTCCGGTCGACCTCCGGACCAATCCCGGTCGACCTAAAATAACAGCACCCAGAAGTCTACAGGCTCTGCCTCTAGCGGTCGACCGCCCATGGGCGTCTGGTCGACCGCCCCTGCCAGAATGAACTGGGCTGCAGCCTGAAACTTCTAGGTCGACCGCCAGCCCACCTCCGGTAGACCGCCAGCCCCGAAGCCTCAAACTTTGACTTTTTGTTTCCAATCCGTGGAGAGATTCCCTTCCCCATTTCTTTAATCCCAATGCTCCCAATCACCCCAGAATTTGTGGATCTAGGTCTGGGGCTTGTCTCCTAACCTTCTAAGGGTTATAAAACCTCTCTTTGAGGTCATAAACCCTAAGAGACTCCAAGAGAAGAAATCAACAAATAGAGAGATCAAGGTGGCTCAAGGAAGAGGAGAATCACTATAGCCGTGAACAGTGATCCGTGGGCAAAGCTTCATCCATAGCTGAGGGTTCAAGATCCATTTCGAAGCCTTCATCCTCCCAAGAACTGAAGAAGCAAGAAATCAACAAGGAGAGATCGAGAGGAAAGCTATCAAATGAAGATTGCTGCAACGTTCATGACCAACATTCCTTTCAACAAGTTCATCATCCGATCGAAGCTATTCTAGCATCAACTGAAGCCATTCAAGCATCTTCCCAAGCCAAGGAGTTCCAATCATGCAATGGTCTCAAGAAAAGCTTAAGAGAAGGCTGTCCAAGTGAAAGAAGAAAGAAGTACTGTAGCAGTGAATAGTACTCTGTGCAAGAGGATCTACATCAAATACAAGGCCATTCAAGCTGAGTCTCAAGCCATTCAAGTAAAGAAGGAATCAACGCAAACATCCGGAGCATACACTCAGGGGGAGCCTAAATCAGAAGCATTCTAAACTGTGCCTTATTGTGTTTCAAGTTCATATTCATGTTTTGTATAAACTACGAACTTGTGTGTGTGGATCGTTGTTAGATCCGTGGTCATGTGTGTGCGTGTCATTTTTGATTCGTGTGTGCCTAGGTCTTTTTAGATCTACGTGTGTGTGTGGTTTTATCCGGATCTTAGTGTTTGTGTGTGTGGAGTGCTGCACTTGTCGCAGCGTGTGTGTGTCTTGTTGATCCGCTTGTTGGATAGTGTTGGAGACCTCGTCTCCGTGTGTGTGTGTGTGTGTGTGTGTGTGTGTGTGTGTGTGTGTGTGTGTGTGTGTGTGTGTGTGTGTGTGTGTGTGTGTGTGTGTGTGTGTTGGGGTGCGTCCTCGTGTGTGTGGGTAGGCATCGTCCTGCGTGTGTGTTTGGAGCGTCATCTCCATTTGTGGTTTTATCCCGAGTGTAGCCTCACCGAGTTTGGTGAGGGGTGGACGTAGGATTGCCGCTGTTGCATCCGAACCACCTTAAAATCATTGTGCATTGTGGTTTGGGTTGGGCATGTGTGTGGTTTGATTGTTTTATTTCGTTACATGCTCGTGTGGGAACGAAGAGTTTGAGAGAATTTGTTTAACAACTTTCAACTTCCTAATTAGTGTTTATCACATATTTGTAAAAGCTAAAAGTTTCCATAAAAATTGTAAACACCCAATTCACCCCCGTCTTGGGTGTCATTGATCGCAGGACTTCAAATGGTTGGCTCATATATCTCATTTCTCTTCTAATTGACATATACATGTTGAATGGTTTGTGTTCGCTGGCGTAATGGGACGTAAGTGAAGTGCTTTGACTTCGAACCTTGATCTCAATCTTCCACTTTGCTAAAGGCACATTCATGTATTTCAAAACCCCATCATTTTTGTCATCATCAAAAAGGGGGAGATTATTGAGTATATCCAAGTGATTTTGATGATAACAAACTCAGGGTTATATGTTTTATCACGTGCCATATTTCAACTATCAAGTTCGAATTCAACACCTTTCAAAGCCTACTTCACCATGTAACAAGCAAGCTTAAGTGTTTAAACCCGTCCAAATGCAAGAATCCGTGTTTTGGTTTCTAAACCACCCAGGCTAAGCTTAAACCCACTCAGCTTAACTGAAACCAAGTAGCCATAACCTGACTCGTTCATGTATTATATTGCATTGGCTGACCTTTATTTTTTTGTAGAAAATCAAGCCAGCAATCGACCGCCAGCCTATAGCGGTCGATCGATTTTCCCAACAACGAATGGACTTTTCCTGTAAAAATTCAGGTTGACCGCCCCTATGCACAGGTCGATCGCCAGCCTCGAAAAGCCCCTATTGTTGACCTTTTGTTCTCAACGTGGGAAGTCTCTCTTCAAGGATTTGTTTAATCCTAAAGCCACCAAACTTCCCATGATTTGTGGATCTGGATCCTGCTTGTCTCTTGACCATTCAAGAGTTATGAAAATATCACATTGAGGCTTGTAACCCTAATCAATCAAAGGAGGCCAAGGGAGGCTATCAAGGGGAGATTCAAGATTTGATACTGTAGCCGTGAACAGTGCTCCGAGAAGAAAGAGCTTCATCCATCTTCATTTATCTGCATCCATCTTCTTCCATCTTCAAGTAACATCTGGAGCAGATCAACCCCAAGCCAAGAGGAGATCAAGCTGCATCTAAAACCATCTTCATCAACTAAGGGGGAGCTTGAATCTGAAGTTTTCTTTTGTGTTTTACATTCCAATCTTGCTGGGCTTTAATTTTTGTGTTCTTGTAATATTCAAACATCTCTGTGTGTGTGGATCTATGAATATTCGTGTGTGTGTGTGAGTGATCTTCTTGTTCTTCATCCTTCTTTGTGTTTCGGTGTGTGTGCACCTTCGTGGGAGTTCTGAACTCACACGAGTGTGTGTGTGTGTCTTGATCTTGTAACTTTCTACAAGATAGTGTGTGAATCCTCACGGTCAGTGAGGGGTGGACGTAGGTTGCAGTTGTTGCATCCAAACCACCCAAAAATCATGGTGTTCTGTGTGGTTTGCTCCCTATCTCCTACGTCCAGTTCTGATCTAGCTTGTTTGCTTGTCACATCGTTATCTAGTTTCATTGTTTAGATAGAGCTATATTAACCCTTTTACGGGAGATCCTTGGTATATCAAAAGGTAGCTTCTGATCGACACAGTCAATCCTGTCGGGAGGAAAATACTTTGTGTGAGAGGATCTTCAGATTCCCGAACTCCGCCTAGTACCAAGGAACTGCTATGGTGGTTGTTTTAGCCAGTTTCACCTTATATTTTTCCTGATCTATTCATGTTTGTTGTTTGTTCTTCATATATCTTTTTATTTTTAAAAAGGACTTAAAATCTATCATCACCCAATTCACCCCCCCCTCTTGGGTGTCATTGATCACGGGACTTCATCCTCTACCACGGTCGGCCGCCCGGGGAGAGGGGGAGAGAAAGAGATGAGAGAGAGTGAGAAAGAGAGAATGGGGAGAGAGAGAGGTTAGAGGGTTAATATATACAAAATCCCAAAAATTACAAAAATTTAGAAAATTATGAAAAATTACCTCCGTGATCCTCGGGAGGAGCACAACGCGCCGGTACTATCTCGGAGTCGGAGAACGTCACGGTTTGCCCTGCACAGAGTTCCGAAGGCGCATCAGAGAAAAATAAGTGTAAAACACAAAATACACTCCGAGACCCACTAAAATGATCCGAAAATCCAAAAAATCCGGGGCATTACAGCTACTATCTTGGTGCAAAGAATGCACATTCCTTCACACTCAGATCCTTGGTTCCAACAGTCTTCCGAGTCCTCTCTTCAAGTCCATGTCATCTCTCACGAGCCCGAAGTCGACCTCGAGGATGGCAATCCTTGGTTCTTTGACATCGAGAACTATCTCCGGGACGGCTCCTTCCCTGATTATGCTACCGCCCATGATCGATGAGCTATTCGCCAAGTGGCGGACTACTTTGCCATTGTAGGTGGTCTCTTACATCACAAATCCTTAGTGGAGTTTATCTCTGCTGCCTCAACGAGACCGAATCTCGTGCAGTTGTCGAAGCTGCACACTCCAACGAATGTGGTGGCCATGTAAATGGTCGCATGCTCACTCAAAAGCTCCTTCGGCAATACTATTGGCCTACCATGCACGAGGACTATGCTCGTTATGTCTGTCATTGCACCAAATGCCAACTCCATGCAGACAAGGTCCACGCCCCCTCATCCTTAGTCCACCCTCTTATAGCTCCCTGGCCTTTCGCCATGTGGGCATTCGACGTAGTCGGTCCCCTGGAGGATAGAACTGGAGAAATCTGAAGAAAATCCTTCATCCTCACCGCTACGGAATATTTCATGAAGTGGGCAGAAGCTGAGGCATTCACGGAAGTCAAAGCATCAACGGTGGAGAAATTCATCAAGCGCAACATCCTTGCCAGGTTCAGTGTTCCTCGTGACATTGTCACCGACAACGGGCCGCAGTTCACATCTCAAGAACTCCGCGACATGTGTGGTAAATATGGCATTAATTTGCATCATTCATCTCAATACTACCCACAAGGAAACGGACAAGCTGAAGCTACAAATAAAACCCTCATCAGAATTATTAAGAAAACTTGCAAATCTCATCATTATTCAGACTAGCCAGCAGATCGCCTTGTTGAGGCCCTTTGGGCTTATCGCACTTCTGTTCGAACTCCCACGGGTCAAACCCCGTATGCACTTACCATTGGGACAGAAGCGGTGCTTCCATATGAAATATTCGTTCCTTCACTAAGAGTGCAGCTGGATTCCGAGCTCGATCTCGAGCAACGCCGAGAAAATCTTTTGGCCTAGCTGGAACTATTAGATGAGAAACGAATGATTGCGGCCGATCACGCTCAGGTGTATCGTCAAAGAATTGCACGTTATTACGCAAAGAAAGTTCTAGAGAGGAAATTCAAAGTAGGTGAACTAGTTTTAAAGAGGAAACTTACTAAAGCCACCGGCCTTAAAGCAAAACTACAAGAAAATTGGGAAGGCCCTTTTGTTATCAAGGAAGTCTACTCAGGCAACGCTTACAAGTTTGTAGACTCCGAAGGAGTAGAACTCACATATCCATAGAATGGGGTTTATCTCAAGAAATTTTATTCGTGAGGCCTTGTATATAGCTATTTCAAAAAAAACACAAAAAATAGTTTTTTTTTCTTGTATCAAAAATCCCAAAAAACACTAAATGCCTAGTGTTCAGTATGAAGTCCAAGTTTATTGCATCCGCCCTTCATGCTAGAAAAATGGACCGTCAAGGTTGGTAAGTCCTGGGTCTTGGTCTGCCAAAGCCGTGGAGATCCCTATCCGGCCACGTCGGCCTATGCCTATTAGAAAGAAAACAACATGCACACACTCACGTGTTTTATCCAAAATAGGTGGCATCACCTATGATGAGGCCTCACCCCGAAGGTCCCGAGAAAGCCGCAGTCTTTGTTCTTTTCCTTTTCGACCAAATGAGACAGCCGATGCCTTTAAAATGCTGAGCATGTAGGATCCGAAGTACAAGACCCATAAGGCAAGAGTAGGATCCATCCCCTCGAGCCTAGATCAGAGCACGAAAAGAGGGCAGTGTCCCCGTAGGCGTACAAAAGAGGGAATCCAAAAGTCAAAATGATGATATCCCTCCAAGAAAAAAGAAAGAAAAAAAAGAAAAAAAGAAGAGAGAAAAGAGAAATGCACATATGTGAGACAAAGCCACATGGAAAGCCTGGTCGTAACCATGCCTGATTTCAGTAAACGAAACCCCTTTCAAACCAAAAGCCAAGATTTTACAAAATGGGCATCGAGACATCAAATACTCGAGGATTGGTTTGAAATTACCCGAAAGGGGAAAGTCGAGTAGGTCCTCAACTAGCTCACTGGGTTAACGGTTTTGCCGATCCTCTCAGGAGGTTTACCCCTTACATTCTTCCTTCTCCCTCCAAAAGATGAAAGCTCGATGGAGATCCTGAAAGGTGAACCTCGTCAAGGTTGCAACCTTGCTTAGCAAAAACACATGTATGGTTGTCCACTTCAAAAAGCAAAAGCCATTGCTGCGAAGGGGTCTCTGTGTTTCTGGCCGGTCAAGACCCATATTTACTACCTTAAATGTCTTCTTATATTACCTCGGGCTTAGGTCAATGCAAGCGCGTCACCTATGGGTGCGATGGCGTCTGATTCTGGGTCAGCGTCGTGCGGTTGACCATTAGGGTTCCAAGGTGTTCCATCATATACCGTCTAGAGTTGTGAGGAGATAGACCCGGATTGGGCAAATCATTTACCTCGAAATCTTTTTGGGTGTATCCCTATGGTCGGAAGCAACTGGGAGTCTAAGCGTGGCATGACGGTATTGTCATCAGAATAAGACTTAACCGGCAGGACTATCATCCGAGGAGTCTAGAGGCCCAAATCAACCTAGATGTGCGCTCAGGATACATGAGAGGTCATTAAGAAAACCCCATCTTCATGTAGGTCAGGTGCCATATGGGTGGTCACCAGGTGTTTAAAAAAAATGTTCCAAAATACAAAAAAATCATATAAAAGTAAAATCCCACAAAAAGTGTAAAACAATTATAAAACACCAAAAAAATGTGTAAACCCATAAAAAGAAGCAAAAAAATATATGTTTTGCATCTGCCTGCGCATTTGCATGATCATATTTCCCTTTCCGTTTGCATCCTGCTTGCATGCATGTGCATTGCACGTTTATTTTCCATTTCAATCTTGTTAATAAGATTTAGCCCTCTGACCCTGCACTGAGGAAGGTACTATCTATCTCGGGCAGGGGGATAAAATCAGACTACACTAACCTTTTTGCCCTTTTAAGTGTAGTTGAAACAGGTGAAAATGGAAGACGACATCAACCAAACCAAGCCAAGTACACTGAAGAAAACACACTTCATTTCCAAAATGTGTCCATTGCATCCCATTTGCTACAGCATTCTAGGGGCATACCCCTAGTGTACAAAAGTAGCTACTATCTAGCTCTCTCTCTCTCTCTCTCTCTCTCTCTCTCTCTCTCTAATCTTCATCAGTGCGAGGTCGTCTACATCGACTATTGGCCTCGTCCCCATCTCTGCTCCCCCTATCTCGCGACCTCGATGGCCGTGAAGCTCTCTAACCCGACGCTACTGGCTGGGCCGCTCTCTGCTCTGTAGGAGACTGCGTCATACCCATCAACTCTTCCATTGTAAACTCAACTGTAGCAACCCTGGTAAAATAAAAGAAATAGATCCAAATAGATCCAAATAGATCTGAATAAATCAAAGTAAATCAAAATAGATTAAAAGATTTAGTAAATAAATGATAAAAAACCAAAAGTACATAAATAATAAGCCAAAATGAAAATAACGCCTCTCATCAAGGCGTGATTTAAATAAGAAACACCTTCACCTGAGGCGTTAATTTAAAAAGAGACGCCTACACCAAAGGGCGTCAAATCTAAAATGAATGGGTGAAATAAAAAGGAAAGGGAAAGAAACACCCTCTTCTTGGGCGCAAATTACAAAAATAACGGCCCAGGATATGGCGTCAATTAAAATTAACGACCTAGCTTAAAGCGTTAATTTCAATTGTGTTCCGTTCGAACCAGGACATTATCTAGGGTAAGTTTCTGGATTAGCACGCGTTAGTAGAATTATAGTAAGGACTCTAACGGGGAAATAGATCTTCCAATCAAACTCTAACTCGATTAGGGTTCCTAAAACTCTATAAATACCCTTCTAATCAACCTTGATCGCTATTTTGGCGATCTGCTGCTACTGTCATCCGTGAAGAACACAGGTTTGTTCTTCCTTGTTCCTACCTTACCTTCGGTTATGTATGATGAAGGAAAATTAATGATCTTCAACTTTTCCTTCTGTAGGAAGTCTGCAGCAAATAGTAACTCTATTGTCGAAGTGAAGAACGGGGGTTCTTCATCAAAATCATCTTCATCCGTTACAGAGAAAGCTGGGGATTTCTCTACAGACGGAGCATTAGTGAAGTCTGCTTCCGGACCATCAGAGGGGTGTTGAAGTTCTTCTGATTCGGTAGTAGCTGAATACATCGTTCTTCCAGAAAACCCTGTTTAGAACAGAGTTCTCTTCACAACCTTCACGTACACTCACCAAGATCTGATTAATCGGGTAGGTTTTCTCAAGAATTGTAGTCCCAAACCATCTTAATAACATGATGATAATATATGTATTTCATGCACATCGTTTCACTGCGTTTTATGAAGTTTTCTGTGAAATATGTAAGAGGCGACCCTGACCAGGGTGCTAATTCAAGAACTGACGCCCGACAGAGGAGGCATCAATTTCAGATAATTAGTAATTATTTATGTTAGAAATTGAATATCTATGAAACCATAAATCTAATTTAATGCATGATCATAGATTTGGAATCCTTGTATTTTTCTCGTCCTATCCATATAATTGTTCCCTGCAAATTATTTATCATGAAAATTCGTTACTATTCATATCCTTGGAAAAACATTGTGAATTAACGACCCTCAGTAGGTCATCTTTTATGAAAGAGACGCCCCTGGCTAGGGCGCGTTTAATCAAAATTACAGAATAAAGAAAATCTCAGCAAAAATAGAAATTTAAATGGACGACGGTTACAGAAGTCGTCAAATGTCAAAATAACGACCCAGAGAAGGGCGTTAATTTACTAAGTAGTGACTTGTGTTAAGACGTTAATTTCATGTGTATATATATTATGATGTTTACTGTTAACCGAGGGTTTTATATAAATATATATGTATATATAGGCACTATATTCCATTCCGTGAGTATAGTCCCACGTTCCACGATGTTTTATCGATTACCCCTCAATTCTCGGTGACATACAAGCTCTCCATTGGACATTCCGTTCCTTTGGACTAGCAAGTTATTCATGGAGACCTCCGTAAGACTCCTCGAGCCTTGGATTCCCTCAAGGCCGACTGAGCAGGTTGTACCATAAAAACCTATTACACTATTTTACTGTGTCACTCTATAGAAACATGATATACCGACCCTCATGATATGCTATGTGGATATCATGGGAATATTCTTAATGGGATGAGGATATCATGCCATTAATATGCTGTTCTTGTGGACCTCAATTCTATATAAAAAGGGGTGACCATCTACGTATGGGCACTTACTTGATATGGTACCCGATTGGGGAACCAATTCCACCCAGTTTTATGATACGCGTGTTTATACCGTTATTATCGTTCTTCTACATCAAGTTCATATTTTTAAACTCTATTCCCTCAAGATCTATCTTGAATATCCATAAACTCTTTCATTCCATATTGGCCACACACAAAAGTGGATGTCAAAACACATGATTAATGCATGCGCATATAGGGCCCGATCTGGTCCTGGGAGGAGCACCCGAAAGTACTTGTGCCCATGGGAGTTGAATGATCACGGTATGACATTGTACCGAAGTGCATGACTAGCTTGATTGGACATTCCACAAATCTTGTACTTGATTCGTACTTGACATGACTTGCGTGACCCGAAAAAAGGGTATTTATATACTTACTTCCTTGGAATGTGATAGCCAAAACTTTCGACATGACATTATGGATACACTTGCTTGAACATCTGGACATCTACTTGATACTAGTACTTGAAAGTTCGTGAATAGTTCACCTTGTTATCTTGTTGATATACTCTCTATCTTGTCGTTTTACGCGAGCATGCATAGCTTATTGTATTCATGGAAAAATGTAATTACTTAAACCCATTGCTAGTTCTTGAGATATAATTTCCTACTGAGCGTTCGCTCACTCAGTTTTTCCCTACTTTTCAGGTAAGTCTGATGACGAGACCCAAACGGACGGGGAAGGTCAAGAGTGAAAGAGATTAGAACTTCTCAAGCGTCAACTAGTCTTGACTTTTCTATATTTTCTTGAGTCAATGTTGTACTTTTCTTTTAGCATTTTCAAGGGATTGTAATAGAAGTACTTTTATGAAGGAATTAAAGGATTGGGTTATCTTTACTTTTGCGCATCTCTGATTTTGTGTCGAATACACTAATACTCTGATTGACATGATCGATATAAACTCGTCACGCGTCTCCGGGTATCTTCCGCGCTCGGGGCGTGACAGTTTTTGTGGTATCAGAGCCTAGGGTATTCACTTCCTAGGAAACCCAAGTCCAAGGATAGGTTAAAACTTTAACCAGTGAGATTGGGTAGAACCAAGGGTTAAAATATAATGTAAAAGCCAGTAACGTAATCACATACTAACATAGTTATTGAAATTGTAGGATAATGGCTGCCGAACGTGCTCAGTGGCGCAACATGCAACGCACTCTTCAAGGCATGACTCAGGTGCTCCAACAGGTAGCACAAGGAGGTGGACATCGTGGAGCGGGAAATCTCCACCAAAGTTTCAAGAATATGAACCCTCCCAAATTTATGGGATCCACTGATCCGGATGACGCGGAGCACTGGATCCGGGAGACGGAACGTATATTTAGAGTGATGCAGTGCACGGACCAAGAGAAGGTCCTGTTAGCTACCTTTCAGTTAGAAAGAGATGCCCGATGCTGGTGGGAGTCAATAGAAGTTACAATAGATCCGGACCAAGTCACGTGGGAAGAATTTGTTGAACATTTCAACAATAAATATTTTTCAGATCGAGTCCAGGAAAAGAAATCTACCGAGTTCGCCGCCCTCAAGCAACAGTCATTGTCGGTGGCGGAGTACGAAGCACAGTTCTCCAGATTGTCCCGGTACGCTAAGCACTTAGTTAGTACCGAAAAGATGAAGGCTAAAAGGTTCTTGAATGGGCTCAGGCCCCAATACATCACACAACTAGCGCCGATGGACATTCATGTCTACTTGGAGATAGTACGCCGAGCTCAGTTACTGGAAGATGCCACGGAACTATCAGATAGGATCCGTGGGAAGGACAAGAAGGAGCAAGTCACAAGTTCGGGTTCCTTCAAACCCAACTTTAAGAAGAGACCGGGTAATGGAGGTACTTCTTCTCAGGAACAGAAGACCAAGAAGACCAAACCTTTCTCCATTACCATTACACCTTCTAATATAATATGCAAGCATTGCGATAAGGCTGGTCATAAAGCCGAAGAATGCTGGAGGAAACTTGGAGCTTGTCTCCGCTGTGGGAGCCGTGATCATCGGATTCCCGACTGTCCCCTACTCAATGATCAAGCCGGTGACGGAAAGCGCTCGGTGACAAGGACTGCACGTCTTCAGGCTATTAAGGAGACTGAACAAGATGAAGGAGGACTAGTAGAAGGTACATTGAAAGTTTGTTCCAAGTCTGCTCATGTTTTATTTGATACAGGGGCATCACATTCTTTTATTTCCAAGAAGTTCGCTGACCCATTACCCATGGAACCGGAATGGATAAAGATATTTTTGTCTACTCCTCTTGGAAACGAAACTGACATCACTCATCATTATCAAAACAGTGAAATCTTAGTAAAAGGAAGAAACCTTCCCATCAACCTAATATGCCTAGATTTAAAGGAATATGATGTCATATTAGGAGCAGATTGATTATCCATGTATCAGGCAACCGTGGATTGCTGTAATAGCAAAATCACTTTCAAGGACTTTCCATAACTGGTCTATACTAGCCCTAAGAGTCGGGGCAAGACACCTCTTATTTCGGCTCTCCGAGCTAGCAAGCTAATAAGAAAAGGATGTGTCTCTTTTCTTGCATTTGTCACCATTAAGGAGACTAAGGAGACTCAGCTAGAAGATATCCTAGTTGTGCAAGAATTTCTGGACGTATTTCCGGAAGATTTACCTGGATTACCCCCGCAAAGAGAAGTGGCCTTCACCATCGATTTAGTCCCTAGTGCTGGTCCAGTTTCTAAGGCACTATATAGGATGTCCCCTGCTGAACTTAAAGAACTGAAGGAGCAATTGATGGAGCTTCTCAAGAAAGGATTCGTCAGACCAAGCACTTCCCCATGGGGAGCACTTGTGTTATTTGTAAAGAAGAAAGATGGATCCATGAGGCTATGCATCGACTATCGACAGTTGAATCATCTCACTATCAAGAACAAGTATCCACTGCCGAGAATCGATGAGTTATTTGATCAAATATCTGGATCCATGTATTTTTCAAAGATTGACCTGAGGTCACTATATCACCAACTAAGGATCAAGGATGATGACATTCATAAGACCGCATTCAGAAGCAGGTATGGCCATTATGAGTTTGTTGTTATGCCTTTTGGACTAACAAATGCCCCTGCTGCCAACAAGTTAAGGCTGAACACCAGAAGCCTGCCGGAAAGCTACATCCTCTGGATATTCCCAAATGGAAGTGGGAGGATATTGGTATGGATTTCATCATGGGTCTAACTAAATCAAAAGGAGGACATGATGGAATATGGGTTATCATTGATCGATTGACCAAGTCGGCGCATTTCTTGCCAATCAAGAATCGATGGTCAGTTGATGTTCTGGCTGCATTATACATGAAAGAGATAGTCAGATTGCATGGTATTCCTGTCTCGATCATGTCTGACAGAGATCCCCGTTTTACTTCTCATTTTTGGAAAGGTCTACAACATTCCCTAGGGACGAGACTTAACTTTAGTACAGCTTTTCATCCTCAAACGGATGGTCAGACCGAGAGAACTAATCAGGTAGTTGAAGACATGCTTCGAGCTTGCATCGTTGATTTTGGTGGAAGCTGGCATGATCACTTGCCGTTGGTTGAATTTGCATACAATAACAGCTATCAGGCAAGTATACAAATGGCACCTTTCGAAGCTTTATACGGAAGGAGTTGTCGATCACCCTTATGCTGGGACGAAGTTGGAGAGAAACAACTATTAGGACCAGACATGGTAAGGGATACCACTGAGAAGGTACAGTTGATTAGAGAAAGACTGCAAGTAGCTCAGTCTAGTCAAAAGGCTTATGCTGACACAAGAAGGAGAGATCTCGAATTCCAAATCGGAGATCACGTTTTTCTCAAGATATCACCTAGACGTGGAATAAGGAGATTTGGTGTTAAGGGCAAGCTTACACCAAGGTTTATCGGACCTTTTGAGATACTAGAAAGGGTTGGCGAGGTTGCTTATCGCGTCACTTTACCTCCTCAATTGTCCGAAGTACATAATGTATTCCACATATCCATGTTAAAGAAGTATGTGCACGATCCGTCACATATCATTGATCATGGAGACCTGGTGATTCAGAAGAACCTTACTTATGAACAAAAGCCCATGAAGATCCTCGATCGCGAGGTACGAACATTAAGGAATAAAGTTATTCCCATGCTAAAGGTACAATGGAGTAAATGTTCTGAACACGAAGCCACATGGGAGACCGAGCAATCCATGAGGAAATGATTCCCAGAATTATTTTAAGAGGTATGTACTCTACACTCTCCACACATATATATATGCGATTGAATTTGGGGACCAAATTCTTTTTAAGTGGGGGAGGGTGTAGCAACCCTGGTAAAATAAAAGAAATAGATCCAAATAGATCCAAATAGATCTGAATAAATCAAAGTAAATCAAAATATATTAAAAGATTTAGTAAATAAATGATAAAAAAACAAAAGTACATAAATAATAAGCCAAAATGAAAATAATGCCTCTCATCAAGGCGTGATTTAAATAAGAAACACCTTCACCTGAGGCGTTAATTTAAAAAGAGACGCCTACACCAAAGGGCGTCAAATCTAAAAGGAAGGGGTGAAATAAAAAGGAAAGGGAAAGAAACACCCTCTTCTTGGGCACGAATTACAAAAATAACGGCCCAGGATACGACGTCAATTAAAATTAATGACCTAGTTTAAATCGTTAATTCCAATTGTGTTCCGTTCGAACCCGGACATTATCTAGGGTAAGTTTCTGGATTAGCACGCGTTAGTAGAATTATAGTAAGGACTCTAACGGGGAAATAGATCTTCCAATCAAACTCTAACTCCATTAGGGTTCCTAAAACTCTATAAATACCCTTCTAATCAACCTTGATCGCTATTTTGGCGATCTGCTGCTGCTGTCATCCGTGAAGAACACAGGTTTGTTCTTCCTTGTTCCTGCCTTACCTTCGGTTATGTATGATGAAGGAAAATTAATGATCTTCAACTTTTCCTTCTAGAGGAAGTCTGCAGCAAATAGTAACTCTATTGTCGAAGTGAAGAACGGGGGTTCTTCATCAAAATCATCTTCATCTGTTACAGAGAAAGCTGGGGATTTCTCTACAGACGGAGCATTAGTGAAGTCTGCTTCCGGACCATCAGAGGGGTGTTGAAGTTCTTCTGATTCGGTAGTAGCTGAATACATCGTTCTTCCAGAAAACCCTGTTTAGAACAGAGTTCTCTTCACAACCTTCACGTACACTCACCAAGATCTGATTAATCAGGTAGGTTTTTTCAAGAATTGTAGCCCCAAACCATCTTAATAACATGATGATAATATATGTATTTCATGCACATCGTTTCACTGCGTTTTATGAAGTTTTCTGTGAAATATGTAAGAGGCGACCCTGACCAGGGCGCTAATTCAAGAACTGACGCCCGACAGAGGAGGCGTCAATTTCAGATAATTAGTAATTACTTATGTTAGAAATTGAATATCTATGAAACTATAAATCTAATTTAATGCATGATCATAGATTTGGAATCCTGGTATTTTTCTCGTCCTATCCATATAATTGTTCCCTGCAAATTATTTATCATGACAATTCGTTACTATTCATATCCTTGGAAAAACATTGTGAATTAACGACCCTCAGTAAGTCATCTTTTATGAAAGAGACGCCCCTGGCTAGGGCGCGTTTAATCAAAATTATAGAATAAAGAAAATCTCAGCAAAAATAGAAATTTAAATGGACGACGGTTACAGAAGTCGTCAAATGTCAAAATAACGACCCAGAGAAGGGCGTTAATTTACTAAGTAGTGACTTGTGTTAAGACGTTAATTTCCTGTGTACATATATTATGCTGTTTACTGTTAACTGAGGGTTTTATATAAATATATATGTATATATAGGCACTATATTCTATTCCGTGAGTATAGTCCCACGTTCCACGATGTTTTATCGATTACCCCTCAATTCTCGGTGACATACAAGCTCTCCATTGGACATTCCGTTCCTTTGGACTAGCAAGTTATTCATGGAGACCTCCGTAAGACTCCTCGAGCCTTGGATTCCCTCAAGGTCGACTGAGCAGGTTGTACCATAAAAACCTATTACACTATTTTGCCGTGTCACTCTATAGAAACATGGTATACCGGCCCTCATGATATGCTATGTGGATATCATGGGAATATTCTTAATGGGATGAGGATATCATGCCATTAATATGCTGTTCTTGTGGACCTCAATTCTATATAAAAAGGGGTGACCATCTACGTATGGGCACTTACTTGATATGGTACCCGATTGGGGAACCAATTCCACCCAGTTTTATGATACGCGTGTTTATACCGTTATTATCGTTCTTCTACATCAAGTTCATATTTTTAAACTCTATTCCCTCAAGATCTATCTTGAATATACATAAACTCTTTCATTCCATATTGGCCATACACAAAAGTGGATGTCAAAACACATGATCAATGCCTGTGCATATAGGGCCCGATCTGGTCCTGGGAGGAGCACCCGAAAGTACTTGTGCCCATGGGAGTTGAATGATCACGGTATGGCATTGTACCGAAGTGCATGACTAGCTTGATTGGACATTCCACAAATCTTGTACTTGATTCGTACTTGACATGAGTTGCGTGACCCGAAAAAGGGGTATTTATATACTTGCTTGCTTGGAATGTGATAGCCAAAACTTTCGACATGACATTATGGATACACTTGCTTGAACATCTGGACATCTACTTGATACTAGTACTTGAAAGTTCGTGAATAGTTCACCTTGTTATCTTGTTAATATACTCTCTATCTTGTCGTTTTACGCGAGCATGCATAGCTTATTGCATTCATGGAAAAATGTAATTACTTAAACCTATTGCTAGTTCTTGAGATATAATTTCCTACTGAGCGTTCGCTCACTCAGTTTTTCCCTACTTTTCAGGTAAGTCCGATGACGAGACCCAAACGGACGGGGAAGGTCAAGAGTGAAAGAGATTAGAACTTCTCAAGCGTCAACTAGTCTTGACTTTTCTATATTTTCTTGAGTCAATGTTGTACTTTTCTTTTAGCATTTTCAAGGGATTGTAATAGAAGTACTTTTATGAAGGAATTAAAGGATTGGGTTATCTTTACTTTTGCGCATCTCTGATTTTGTGTCGAATACACTAATACTCTGATTGACATGATCGATATAAACTCGTCACGCGTCTCCGGGTATCTTCCGCGCTCGGGGCGTGACATCCAGAGAGAAGAATTTAGAGGAGAAAAGTTAGAGAGGAGAGAGCAGAGAAGAGAGAAGAAGCTGAGAGTGTGAGTTTCTTGCAGAAGAGTGAGAGAAAATAGAGTATCGGAAGAAGGAGAAGAAGTCTGAGAGAAGAGAGCTTGAGGAGAAACTGGGTTGGTCTCGACTTCTAGATCAGATTCAGAGTCTATTCCTTGAGAGAGCTATATTTTTTCATTCGGTCTTTGTCATTTTTGTCTGTTTCCTTTTTGCTTATCTTTGAACTAGTGTAAGCTATGTAAGGGAATCTAAGGCTAGCGTAGACAATACGCCTCAAGCTAGTAATGTAATCAGAGAGTTAGAAGAGAGAGCTGTGAGACGCCCTAGCCGCCGGCCATGGCCGGCGTGGTGGGGGAACCCCCCCCCCCCACTTTCACTGTGGCCTCTGGCCCCTTCCGTTCTTCCTCCCCGTCGAGCCTCGCTGCGCCTCGCCTTTCCTATGCTCAGACTCTTATGGCGTCTCACCAGAAAACCAAGATCTCCATTCCTATAAAGGTTCCCAGCTTCACAGATGTGGGGGAGCCGGCCATTTATTTCTCAATGGCAGACATTCAGGCATCGCTACAACCCCTCAGCTCCGCCATCATCGCTAAATGCACTTATGGAAGGCCAGCTTTCCCTGAAATTAAGAGTTTCCTGACGCAGTGATTGTCTCTGTCCTCAGATTTCGTTATTAGTCGCTTAAATCCGCGGCATATCCTCATGCGCTTTGAGAATGAGGATGATTTCCTAAAGCTCCTTATACAAAAGAATCTATACATTAAGGGCTTTCTTTTTTGGTTCTTCCGCTAGACGCCTGATTTCAATTTTGATGCTGACCCAACTACTGCACTTGTCTGGATTGGTTTCCCATCCCTTCCTGCTAATCTTTATCATGAGGATTGTATGAAATCCATTGTAGGAAATTTCAGGCCTATGCTTAGAATCCATGACAAGACTTTGGCAATGACTGATACTACAGAGGCCCTTGCTTGTGCTGAAATTAATTTGTCTGCTCAACGCAAGGAGCGTTTGTGGATTGATTTGGATGGAGTAGGCTTCTGGCAATCAGTTAACTATCATCGGGTCCCTCATCTATGTTCTAACTGCCACAAGCTTGGCCATCTTGAAGCTGACTATAAGAAGAAGCTGGGAAAGGCTGTCCATCGCCCCATCGACCCTGAGCCAGAATTAAGAAAAACCCATCAGATATTTAGGCCTCGTCTGCCAGGCCCTCCAGCTGTTCGACAAGATGTGCCGCAAGCGAATAGGTTTGATGTTTTACAGCAGGATATTGATGAACTGGCACTGGTATCTGAAAAGCATTCTTCTTATCAGGGAGGGCCTGACGATGGTTTGGTTCCCACGATAGCTGATTTGGGGCAAATGCTCGCCTTTGTCCAAAAGTTGACACTACACACAGCCGGTCATTCTCCTATATCATCTTCTTAGGCACTTAAGCATGCGGAAGGACCCTAGGGATCACCTTTGATTGTCCATTGTTTTGAACTCAATGAGGATGCTTCAAATTCCATTTCTGGGGAAAAGTCTATGCAGATTGTGTCACACAATGAGAGTGCCTTGATGCAAGCTCAGTTGGACCAGTCAGGCCTTACCCCAGAGCTCCCTTCATTCCAAAATGGCCTTCAGCCTGACCCTGGTACTACTTCAGGTAGCCAACTTACAATCAAGGATTCTGATCTTTGCATTGGGGATATTCCGCCACCTAAACAGCGAGGCATTCACTCTCCAATTTTGGAGGATGTTCAACGTCGCCGTAAGGAAATTGCCTTACAAGCGAAGATAAGTAATGTGACTGCTATACACAAAGAACGATCGGGAGTCATTACTAGGGGGATGAAAAGGATTGGATCTGTAGGTAACATCCATATTAACACTCAAATTTAATGACGTTCATTATCTAGAATATTAGAGGTATTGGAAATGACCTATCTCTGGGTCGTGTTAAACTTCTGATCAAAGAGTATAATATTGATTGCATTGTTATATTAGAACCTAAGATTAATGCCAGTCTTTTAGAAAGAACTTGCAAGAAAATTGGTATGGACAAGTTCCTTGCAAATCATGATATGAATGCTCATATTTGGGTCATGTGGAAGGACCCTCTGAATTTTTCAGTTATCTATCAGGATGATCAGCAAATTTCTTTGAAGCAGCCCAATTGTCCCGCCCCGACGGGGAATATCAGGACTGGCAGTAGAAACAAGTATTAATAATATGTTGATTTATAGACACGATATGCTAAACCTAAAAGATCAACAACACACAACTCCATTCATTAGCTAACAATTAAATAATCCGGATTCCAATAACATAACTCCTTAAACACCCTTTTGACAACATCCACTTAACACTATTACATTGCTGAATTCAAATTACAATCCTCTCACAACATAGATAGACACAAATACTACGACTAGATCCACAGGCTTCAAATTGGATCGCTCCAAGGCCATCACTCTTGCCCATCCCCATCAGTTTGTGAATCCTCTCCTGAGCTACCTGAAAAGGGGAGAAACAACTGGGTGAGCGAATGCTCAGTAGGTAATAACAGGCAAATTTAAGTGATTAACCAATTAAATTGCATTTTTAAGCGTGAAAATAAAGAACGAAATGAAATGATAATATGACAACAAGATAATCGAACGAAGGCAAGATCATGATATAACTGGAAATTGGCTAATCAAGCAAGAACTAACCAAGTCAAGAAAAATTCAAGTACTAGATTACTGTCGTAGACATCACGCTAGTCATACACTCGGTGCAATGCCTCACCATGTCATTCAAACTCCCCGGGGCACAAGTACTTTTCGGGCGCTCCTCCCAGGACCAGACCGGGCCGTTATGATGCGTTGGCATTGATTTGTTGGATCCAAGATCCCAAGTTATGTCTAGACATTAATCAAGTTAAATGGCTAATAATGTCAAGGTAAAACTTACCACGGAGGATCCCAAGGATAAGTTGAAGAGATATTTTGACCAATAATTCAAGTTATCAAGAACCAATCAGGTCCTTGGGTTCAAACACGAATAATCATGGAAAATCACTTCTAGATGATAAGCGGTTTACACTGGGCCGGTCAAACCATACACGGTCGATACTGGACCGTTCAGGACAGAAATGGGCTGAGGATCAGGCTCACCGAAGTCAAGGGTACACGGTCCATGTCGAGCCATTCAAAGAATTGGACGGTCAATAATGGACCGCTTAAGGCTAGCAGAGCTGGGGGCCCAAGAACAAAATAAACGGGCCTTATGGGGCCGCTCAATAGATGGACGGTCCAATAAGATCCGCTCTACGAAGTGGGCGGTTCAAATTAGTCCGTTCAACAAAACTTAGCACAAGGAATAGAAATCTACCCAAATGGGCTCCGGGCTGTCATAAGTGGGGCATAACTGAACCAGGTCCAGCCCACTGTCCACTGATTAGCCTAGGGCTTATCGGGTCGATCAAAACATGATTTGGTCGAAGATAGAACAAGGTTAATCGACCAAGGTAAGTAGCACTTGGCCAGAGTTGCACGGTTCTTAATGGGCCGCCCAGTGAGCCAGACGGTCCCTGTCGGGCCGCGTAAACCTCAGGGGGTCCAAGTTGAGCCGTGACTCACAACATGATAATCAAAGCAATTCGGTCACGTACACAGGTTCAGGCCTTGGTGGTACAACTTGCCCGACGTCCTAGTGGGAATCCCAAGCTCGCGGGGGCTTACGGAGGTCCCATAATGAAGGTCCTAGTCCGACGGAAGGAATATCCGACGGAGAGTCCCAATCATTACAAGGAAATGAGGCTATCAAATCATCAGAAATCAGTGTGGCAGTCAGTCAATCCTACCGGAGTAGAACGACTGTCAAACAATCCTAATAGCATGAAATCATGGTTGAATTAACATATTGAAATAAATTAAGGCTATGATGAAAGAATAATTAAACATTATGAAATCTGTTCTCACGTATGTTCCTTTTTCTTATGGGTTATTAACCTGTCATTAGCCAAAATTCTTACTAAGTTAAATCATGCTAAAAAGGAAAACAAGCAATTTTGTACAATTGGGCGGTTCAGTCTGAGCCGCTCACGGCCTCGGCAGTTGCACGATAGGCTGTTCATCTCCTTCCAGGTCAGAAGGCATGTCAGGGTTGATCGGTCTGTAATGTGCCGCTGGGGAACATGCACGGTCTGGAACAGGTCGCCTAATGATAGGGCAGTTATGGTTATGCCGTGCAAACTATGAAATCGATCAAAAGTACAATACATGAATGGTCAGGAACTAGCCGCCTGACATGGGGGGGCGGTCTATCGTGAGGCCGCACAAATCAACCCAGCCCGCCACCCCTTCGTCTTATCCGTTGCCAGCGGGGTTGGCTAGGGTTATCAAGAATGTCTAAATACGAACAGTATAAAGCATAAAAATTAGGGCTTTTATAGTCAAAAGAACGAGCATGAAAAGTTTTACAAAATAGCATGATCAATTTTGTGTTTAGTGCCTGGAATCCCTACGTAAATCAAGATGGAACAATGTTAACCCTAGTTCTAGCATGCTTCCACTAAATCTTGAAATATTAACATGATACTAGATTAAAATTGGGGCTTTCTAGACCAATCGAAAGAGTATAGAACAACGCTTCTATTGATGTATCACACTTAGGGTTTGGCTTGCTATCACCTACCTTATTCAAAGGATGAAGGAAGAAGAGGGACGTCGACGTGCTAGGTACACACCGCCAAAGATCACCGGAATTCTCCCTCGATCGAGCTCCTCTCCGGCCGCCACAGCAACTAAACGATTCTAGGGTTGCTAAGGGTCATTTTTATAGGTTCAATTGAGTCTAGGGAGTCCTAATCGCGAAGATAGAGTCCTATCATCATGGACGTGTGAGATTCGTTCGAGACCGAGTCTATCCACTACTCCGCCACCAAATACTCCTTCTAGGGTTAGGGTTTCGAAGATTAATCAGAGGGGAAACGAAGAGTTAATCTTAGCCTTTTATTTGCATCTGATTTTAGCTTAAATGGTCGGGTATTGGGCTCGAATTTCGCATTTTAAGGTCCGATTAGGCTAAGTGTGATTTTGGGCCTTAATCTATTAATTCGACTTGGTTACAATTTTTATTTGGGCTGGTCATAGAAGACAATTTTACTAAGCATTTTATCCACTACGATATTATACATTTTCCAGATTTTTATAAAATGGTCAAATTTTGACTTATCTTATTTCTTAAGGAATCTCTTATTAATTTTCTCAAAATTTTTATTCTTTAATAAATCGGGGTGCTACACCCTCCCCCACCTAAAGGAATTTGGTCCTCCAAAGTCACTGCACTTAATAGAACGGGGAGCGAGATAACTCACCTAGAATAAGTCGGGATATTGCTTCCGCATGGTTTCTTCGGATTCCCAAGTAGCTTCTTCGGTTCCACGCCGACTCCACTGAACTTTAACCATGGGTATAGAACGACTTCTGAGATGCTGCTGCTTACGATCCAGAATCTTAATCGGTCTTTCTTCATAAGTCAAATCTTCCTTCAGTTCCAAATCCACATGCTGAATGACATGAGTGGGGTCATACACATATTTTCGCAGCATAGACACATGGAAGACATTATGTACTCCTGATAACTGAGGTGGTAGTGCTAAACGGTAAGCCACCTCCCCCACTCTTTCCAGAACTTCGAATGGACCCACATATCTTGGACTCAACTTGCCTTGAATACCAAACCTGCGAATCCCTCTCATGGGAGAAACCTTCAAAAACACATGTTCACCAACCTGAAACTCCAAGGCTCTCCTTCTATTGTCGGCATAACTCTTCTGTCTTGATTGTGCTACTAGCAACCGATCTCTAATAACATGAATATTCTTGGACGATTCAGAAATGAGATCTGGTCCCAGCCATTGCTTCTCACCTACCTCCTCCCAACATAACGGAGATCGACAGCTTCTTTCATACAAAGCTTCAAATGGAGCCATCTGAATGCTAGACTGATAACTGTTATTGTAGACGAATTCAATCAAAGCCAAGTGATCAATCCAACCACCTCCAAAATCAATCATGCAGGCTCTAAGCATATCTTCCACTATCTGGCTTGTTCTTTCAGTCTGTCCGTCTGTTTGTGGATGAAAAGTAGTACTGAAATTCAGACGGGTTCCCAGAGATTCTTGCAGTCCTTTCCAAAAATGTGAGGTGAATCTGGAATCTCTATCAGACATAATGCTGACCGAATACCATGGAGTCTTACAACTTCCTTCATATATAAAGCCGCCAAGACGTCTACCATCCACTTAGACTTAATGGACAAGAAATGAGCAGACTTCGTCAATCGGTCAACAATAACCCATATTGCATCGAATCCACTGTGAGTCCTAGGTAGACCCATAATAAAGTCCATACCAATACTCTCCCACTTCCATTGGGGTATATCAAGTGGTTTCAATTTTCCCGCAGGTCTGAAATGCTCAGCCTTGACTTGCTGACACACTAAGCATCTACTCACGAATTCTACAATTTCCTTCTTCATATTCGGCCACCAAAATGATCTTTTCAAATCCTTAAACATCTTAGTACCTCCAGGATGAATAGTGTATCTGGATCTATGAGCTTCTTCGAGAATCTTATTCTTGATTTCTGCTACATCAGGTACACAGGTCCTTCCTTGAAACAACAATATGCTATCGTCAGCCATCATGAAATCAGGTCTGCTACTCAAATTCTCCTTGATCTCTACCAACTCTGGGTCGTTGTCTTGCAAGGTCTTGATTTCCATTAACAATTCTGGTCTGAGTCAAATCTGAGCGATCATAACCCGATCCTTGTCAACATTGAGATCCAAACTAGCTAACTGCTCCAATAGCCTCCATTCTTGTAATATAAGATGCGACAATTTAGCTATTGGCTTGCGACTCAAGGCATCTGCTGCTACATTCCCTTTTCCAGGATGGTATTCTATAGAGAAGTCAAAGTCCTTTAAATACTCGAGCCATCTCCTCTGCCTCATATTGAGTTCCTTCTGAGAAAATAAATACTTCAGACTCTTATGATCTGAGAACACCGTAAACGTCTCTCCATACAAGTAGTGCCTCCATATCTTCAAGGCAAACACTACAGCTGCAAGTTCCAAATCATGAACATGATAGTTCTCCTCATGCTTCCTCAATTGTCTAGAAGAATAGGCTATCACTTTCCCATGCTGCATGAGCACACAACCTAGACCAATGCCTGAAGCATATGTATACACCATGAAACCTCCTTCTCCTGATGGTAAAGCCAACACAAGGGCAGTAGTTAGACATTCCTTCAAGGTCTGAAAACTTCTCTCGCAATCCTCAGACCAATCAAATTTGTTCTCCTTGCGGGTTAATCTTGTTAAAGGTATAACAATCTTGGAGAAATCCTTAATAAACCTTCGGTAATAACCTGCTAGGCCTAAGAAACTTCTAACTTCAGTCACACTAGCAGGCCTATCCTAATTCTTCACTGCCTCTACCTTTGAGGGGTCAACGGAAATACCTTCCTTTGTAATAATATGCCCTAAAAAGGACACCTCTTGCAGCCAGAATTCACACTTACTAAACTTGGCATATAGCTGATGGTCTCTCAATAATTGCAACGCCATCCTCAGATGTTCAGCATGCTCCTCCTCGCTCTTAGAATAAATCAAGATGTCATCAATAAACACTACGACCCATCGATCAAGATAGGGCCGAAACACATTGTTCATCAACTGCATGAAAGCTGCGGGTGCATTCGTTAGTCCAAAAGGCATAATCACAAATTTAAAATGCCCATACCTGCTACGAAATACCGTTTTATGGATATCCTCATCCTTGATTCGCAACTGATGGTATCCTTATCGGAGATCAATCTTAGAAAAATACTGAGCTCCTGCTATCTGATCAAATAATTTGTCGATTCTCGGTAATGTGTACTTGTTCTTGATAGTTAGCTGATTCAATTATCGATAATCAATACACAATCTCATCGAGCCATCCTTTTTCCGGACAAATAATACTGGAGCTCCCCACGGGGATGTACTTGGACGAATGAACCCCTTCTCAAGTAATTCCATTAACTACTGCTTTAATTCCCTTAGCTCCGCAGGAGACATACGATAAGGAGCCTTAGAAACAGGGGTCACGCCAGGAATTAAATCAATAGAAAAGATAAATTCCCTCTCCGGTGGAAGTCCTAGCAATTCCTCAGGAAAAACATCCGAAAAATCTCGGACAATAGGAATGTCCTGAATCTCAATCTTCTTCTCAAGGGTCATATAAACAAAGGCTAGGAAAGCCTGACATCCTCTCCTCATCAACTTATCAGCTCGGAGGGCCGAAATAAGTGGCACAGACTTATGGTGCCTAACCCCTATAAAGGAAAGTCCCGGGTGTCTAGAAAAAGACACGGAACTGGAACTACAATGAACATTGGCCTCATGCTTAGCCAACCAATCTGCTCCTAGAATTACATCATAATCTTTCATATCCATACAAACTAAATCAGCTGGCAAGTTTTGTTCATTAATCATAACCTTACTAGAAGGATAGAAATACTTAATTGTTGAACTGGAACCAATAGGAGTTGATATCTCTAATGGGAATTCATCAAAACCGGCTTCATAGCCAAAGACTTAGCAAATTTCTGAGAAACAAAAGAATGAGTGGCACCAGTATCAAAGAGAATGAATGCTGGCTTATCATGAATAATAAGAGTACCTTCGACGAGTCCACCCTCCTCGGTGGTGCCTGCATCATCTTCCTGTAGGGCCTGGAGCTTGTCCTACTGTTTCTTGCTGCCTTAAGGTTTGGTCGGGGTAGCTTGCTCAGATAAAAGAGGACACTCCGGGATGTAGTGGTCCTTACTTCCACAACGTAAACAGGCGCCCAGCTTGCCCCAACACTCTTCCATCTTGTGACCAGGACGGTCACAATACTTGCATACGCCCTTAAATGGAACAATATGGCCAGGCTTCTTGTCTTCATTCTTTGGCAATTTCCCCTTCCACGAACCAGACCCGCCATTGGGCCTCTTCTTGCTATAACCGGGCTTAGCACTCTCGGAACCAGTAGGTTGTTCTTTCTTGACATTCTTCCCATGGATTTTCTCCGTCATCTCCAAGGTGTCTTCCAAAACTTGAGCTTTCCTTACCATCTCCGCATATGTCTGAATTTCCATTGACACCAATTGATTAATATAATGTAACTTCAGCCCGTTTAGGAAACGCTTGGCCTTCATCTTCTCCGTGGATATCAAGTGAGTGGCGTAACGAGAAAGTCTAGAGAATTGAGCTTCATACTCCGCCACAGATAAACTCCGCTGCTTCAGAGCAGCAAACTCAGCAGCTTTCTTTTCTTGGACTCTGTCGGAAAAGTATTTACTATTAAAGAATTTCTCAAACTCCTTCCACGAGATTTGCCTGTAACCGAGGGTCACTTTTACTGCATACCACCATGTTCTCGCATCACGTTCTAGCTGGAAAGTCATTAGAAGAACACGCTCCTGGTCACTGCACTGCATCACTTCGAAGATCCTCTCCATCTCCTTCAACCAGTGCTCGGCTTCATAGGGGTCGGTCGAGCCTCCAAAACACGGGGGATTCATCCCACGGAAATTTCGATGAAGATCGCCAGCTCCATGATTTGCCGCTCCACCTTGGGCCACTTGCTGCAAGGCCCGAGTGAGTCCTTGAACTGTTCGCTGCATATCTCGCCATTGCGCACGTTCAGCCGCCATTAGAATGTCCTACACGTAGAATAAATTATTTTAGGATCATTTAGACGGAATAGTTTAGAATTTGTTTATTAACTCAACCTAAGTCTCTACCCAATTCTCACTAGGTTGGATTCTTAGACTTATAACAAGGTTGTAGGTTCTACGACATCACTTAGAATCCTAGAACTTAGAAAACTTAGGAATATTAGAAACCTAGGCTCTGATACCACCTAATTGTCACGCCCCGACGCGGAATATCGAGACTGGCAGTAGAAACAAGTAATAATAATATGTTGATTTACAGACATGATATGCTAAAGCTAAAAGATCAACAACACACAACCCCATTCATTAGCTAACAATTAAATAATCTAGATTCCAATCACATAACTCCTTAAACACCCTTTTGAAAACATCCACTTAACACTATTACATTGCTGAATTCAAATTACAATCCTCTCACAACATAGATAGACACAAATACTACGACTAGACCCACATGCTTCAAACTGGCTCACTCCAAGGCCATCACTCTTGCCCATCCCCATCAGTCTGTGAATCCTCTCCTGAGCTACCTGAAAAGGGGAGAAACAACTGGGTGAGCGAACGCTCAGTAGGTAACAACAGGCAAATTTAAGTGATTAACCAATTAAATTGCATTTTTAAGCGCAAAAATAAAGAAGGAAATGAAATGATAATATGACAACATGATAATCGAACGAAGGCAAGATCATGATATAACTGGAAATTGGCCAATCAAGCAAGAACTAACCAAGTCTAGAAAACTTCAAGTACTAGATTACTGTCTTAGACATCACGCTAGTCATGCACTCGATGCAATGTCTCACCATGTCATTCAAACTCCCCGGGGCACAAGTACTTTTCGGGCGCTCCTCCTAGGACCAGACCGGGCCCTTATGATGCGTTGGCATTGATTTGTTGGATCCAAGATCCCAAGTTATGTCTAGACATTAATCAAGTTAAATGGCCAATAATGTCAAGGTAAAACTTACCTCGGAGGATCCCAAGGATAAGTTGAAGAGATATTTTGACCAATAATTCAAGTTATCAAGAACCAATCAGGTCCTTGGGTTCAAACATGAATAATCACGGAAAATCACTTCTGGATGATAAGCGGTTTACACTGGGCCGGTCAAACCATACACGATCGATACTGGACCGTTCAGGACAGAAATGGGCTGAGGATCAGGCTCACCAAAGTCAAGGGTACACGGTCCATGTCGAGCCGTTCAAAGAATTGGATGGTCAATAATGGACTGCTCAAGGCTAGTAGAGCTGGGAGCCCAAGAACAAAATAAACGGGCCTTATGGGGCCGCTCAATAGATGGACGGTCCAATAAGATCCGCTCTATGAAGTGGGCGGTTCAAATTAGTCCGTTCAACAGAACTTAGCACAAGGAATAGAAATCTACCCAAATGGGCTCTGGGCTGTCATAAGTGGGGCATAACTGAACCAGGTCCAGTCCACTGTCCACTGATTAGCCTAGGGCTTATCGGGTCGATCAAAACATGATTTGGTCAAAGATAGAACAAGGTTAATCGACCAAGGTAAGTGGCACTTGGCCAGAGTTGCACGGTTCTTAATGGGCCGCCCAGTGAGCCAGACGGTCCCTGTCGGGCCGTGTAAACCTCATGGGGTCCAAGTTGAGCTGTGACTCACAACATGATAATCCAAGCGATTCGGTCACGTGCACAAGTTCAGGCCTTGGTGGTACAACCTGCCCGGCGTCCTAGTGGGAATCCCAGGCTCGCGGGGGCTTACAGAGGTCCCATAATGAAGCTCCTAGTCCGACAGAAGGAATATCTGGCGGAGAGTCCCAATCATTACAAGGAAATGAGGCTATCAAATCATCAGAAATCAGTGTGGCGGTCAGTCAATCCTACCGGAGTAGAATGACTGTCAAACAATCCTAATAGCATGAAATCATGGTTGAATTAACATATTGAAATAAATTAAGGCTATGATGAAAGAATAAATAAACATTTTGAAATCTGTTCTCACATATGTTCCTTTTTCTTATGGGTTATTAACCTGTCATTAGCCAAAATTCTTACTAAGTTAAATCATGCTAAAAAGGAAAACAAGCAGTTCTGTACAATTGGGCGGTTCTGTCTGAGCCGCTCACGGCCTCGGCAGTCGCACGATAGGCCGTTCATCTCCTTCCAGGTCAGAAGGCTTGTCAGGGTTGAGCTGTAGCAACCCTGATAAAATATTAATAACAATAAAGATTTTAAAATAAATCAAATAAATAGATAAATAAAACAATATAAAATAATGCCTCGGATAAAGGCGCTATTCAAATTAGAAACGCCTCTAGACAAGGCGTTATTCAATTTAGAAACGCCTCTAGATAAGGCGTTATTCAATAAGTGACGCCCTGACCACACGGTGTCAAATTCCAACGTCAAAAACGGTAAGGCCAAGTAACGCCCCTATCTTGGGCGTGTTTTAAACAAAGGAACGCCCTAACGAAAGGCGCTTCTTAAGAAACGACCTAAACCAGGTCGTCAATTCAAGAATCGACGACCTGACCAAGGTCGTTAATTCAGTTCGTGAACCGTTCGACCCAGAAACTTATCCAGGGTAATGGATAAGTATTAGAAAGAGTTAAAAGGTGGTAAGGACTCTAATAGGGATATATTACCCTCACTCAAACACTACCCCTATTAGAAATACCAAAATCCTATAAATAATCGTTCGATCTAAACCCTAAACCTATTTGACCAATCGAACTTCACAGGTACGTGAAGAACATCAAGTTCTTCTATTTTTCTTCTTCTGTTTCTTTCATTACGAACGTAGTATGTAAAGAACTAATGTTCTTCATCTATATCTCTTCTACAGGTTAAGGAGCCCTGTCTTCCTAGGAGAACCAGTAAGTTACTCTCCTCCTTTATCTTCTGTTAAGTTATTACGAAGCATAATACCTTCGTATTCTATCCTCTGTAGGTCGTCCATCTTCATCTAGGTTGCTGTAACTTTGTTGCTGCAGAAGCTTCAGAAAATTTAACAGAGCAGCATCTTCTTCTAGTTAAAATCCCTCACGTTCATCTTCAATCGACTATCTTAAGGTAGGATTTTCTCAAGTCACTGTAGCCCAAATAAAATAATTTAAGATATATGTATATTAGCATGACATGCATACGGTTTATTATAGTTTTAATGCGTTTTTCTGCAATATTTTGAAAGAGACGCCCCTGTCAAGGGCGCTATTTTACAAGACATGACCCTGACCAGGTCGTTAATTCTAGATTTGACGCCCTGAACACAGGCGTTAATTCCATGAAATTACCTGAAATTAATAATCGTTCACGGTTTAAAAATTCATTTTATATGGAATATCAAAACTAATATACTGCATGACTCTACCTGTGAATTCCTGCCAATTTTCCTGTCATGATGATATGATTGTTATCCTGAAATTTATTTCTTCCTGTTCACGATAATTTCTGAAATTTCTTGAATTCACGACCTAGACAAGGTCATCTCCCACTAGACTAACGCCTGACCCTAAGGCGTAAAATGAAAAGTAACGCTCCTTCATAGGGCGCGTTTCTGTTAAATTCCTGAAAAATATATTCTGTAAAAATAAAGAATTAAAGAGTAATGCCCCTTCCTAGGGCGCGTTTTTGATAATTCTCGAAATTATTGATATTCTGTCAAACAGTGACAAGAAAAGGACGCCTTCTGGTGTAGTCGTCAAAACTTAAAGAAACGCCCCTGATCGGGGCGCGTTTTTGACAAATTATTGAAATAATGAAATTCTGCAAATATAGAAAATAGATGAACGCCCTTCTGTTAGGCGTTAATTACTTGAGAAATGACTTTACCTAAGTCGTTATTTTCTGTAAACTGATATTTTTATCCTGATTCTGTTAACCGATGGTTTCATATGTTATATAATATATATATCGGCACTATTCTCCATTCCGTGAGTATAGTCCCACGTTTCACGATTGTTTTATCGATCACATTCAATTCTCATTGACATACAAGCTCTCCATTGGACATTCCGTTCCTTTGGACTAGCGAGTTAGTCATAGAGACCTCCGTAAGACTCCTCATAGCCTTGGATTCCCTCAAGGCCGACTGAGCTGGTTGTACCCTAAAAACCCATTACACGATCCTTGCCATGTCAATCTAAAGAAACATGGTATACCGGCCCTTATGATTATACAAAGAGTATATCATAAGAAATTCTTAATGGGATGATGATATCATGCCATATCATGTCATTCTTGTAAACCTCAATTCTATGATAAGAATGAGGGTATCTTACCTTTGATATACTGTTCATGTGGACCTCAATTCTATATAAAGAATGTCTTTATTGATTTGTCATGGTACCCAAGTTAAGGGAACCTAATTCTGCTTAGTTTTATCGTTAATCGTGATTATACCGTTATTATCGCCAATCTATGTCCTTTGTCATATTTTGGACTCTATTCTATCAAAGTTGTCGTACGTGTCTACAAGCTTGATTATTAAAATTCTATATTGGCTATATAAACAAGAGTGGATGTCAAAATACATGATAAATGCCTGCGCATATAGGGCCCGATCTGGTCCTGGGAGGAGCACCCGAAAGTACTTGTGCCCATGGGAGTTAAAATGATAAGGTATCTGGCATTATACCGAGTGCATGACTAGCTTGATTGGACATTCCACACAAAATCTTGTACTGGAATCGTACTTGACTTGACATGAAATGCGTGGCCCGAAAAAGGGTAATTTACTTGCTTGCTACATGATAGCCAAAGTTCTTGACATGACTTGTTAAATGTACTTGCTTGAATATCTTGAGTATCTTGTTGAAAGTTCATGATTAGTTCATCTTATTCCTTGATATTACATTCTCTCTATCTTGTCGTTTTATGCGAGCATGCATAGCTTTATTGCATTCATGAAAGATGTAATTACTTAAACCCCTTGCTAGTACTTGAGATATAATTTCCTACTGAGCGTTCGCTCATTCCGTTTGTCCCTTTTTACTTTTCAGGTAAGTCCGATGACGATGGAAGTCAATCGGATGGGAATGGTCAAGAGTGAAAGAGCTAGAGCTTGTCCAAGTGTCATCTAGTCTTTTTCCTATTTTCTTGAGTCAACTATGTACTTTTCTTTTTATTAAACAGAGTATTGGATTTGTAATAGTCTATTATGAAATAAAGGATTGGGTTATCTTGCTATTTTGCGCATCTCTGTCTTTGTGTCGAATACACGACCACTCTGATTGACATGATTGATATAAACTCGTCACGCGTCTCCGGGTATCTTCCGCGCTCGGGGCGTGACAGTTTCTGTGGTATCAGAGCCTAAGGTATTCAATTCCTAGGAAAAACCCAAGTCCAAGGATAAGTTTGAACCTTTTTACCAGTGAGATTGGGTAGAACCAAGGGTTAAAGTTAAAAATAGAGTACTAGTTTCTAAATGAAGTCACGTACTAATATAGTTATTGTAATTGTAGAATAATGGCTGCCGAACGTGCTCAATGGCGCAACATGCAGCGTACCCTCCAAGGGATGACTCAAGTGCTACAACAGGTAGCACAGGGTGATGCTCCACGAGCTGGAAGCTTACACCAAGCCTTTAAGAGCATGAATCCCCCGAAGTTCATAGGATCGACCGATCCGGACGATGCCGAGCATTGGGTTCGGGAAACCGAACGCATATTCCGTGTCATGCAATGCACGGATCAGGACAAAGTTCTATTAGCTACATTCCAGTTAGAGAAAGATGCTAGATGCTGGTGGGAGTCTATTGAAGCAACCATCGATCCTACTCAAGTAACATGGGAAGAATTTGTGGAATACTTCAATGCTAAATATTTCTCGGACCGAGTCCAAGAAAAGAAGGCTGCAGAATTCGCTGCCTTAAAACAACGATCTTTATCATTAGCAGATTATGAAGCTCAGTTCTCCAGGTTGTCTAGATATGCTAAGCATCTTATTAGCACGGAGAAGATGAAAGCCCGTAGATTTCTTAATGGGCTTAGGCCCCACTATATTACTCAACTGGCGCCTATGGACATCCAAGTTTATTCTGAAATAGTGCACCGAGCTCAATTACTTGAAGATGCCACGGAACTATCTGATAGGATCCGTGGAAAAGACAAGAAGGAGCAAGTCACAGGTTCGGGTTCTTTTAAACCCAACTTTAAGAAGAGGCCCAATAATGGAGGTTCATCCTCTCAAGATTCCAAGTTCAAGAAATCCAAGCCCTTCTCTATCACAACTACCCCTTCTAATACAGTATGCAAGCATTGTGACAAGGCTGGTCACAAGACAGAAGAATGCTGGAGGAAATTAGGAGCATGTCTCCGTTGTGGGAGTCGCGAACATCGGATTCCCGATTGTCCATTAATGAATGACCAAGCCGGTGACGGTAAACGCCCGGTGACAAAGAACGCTCGACTTCATGCAATAAAGGAGACCGAGCAAGAAGAAGGTGGACTGGTAGAAGGTACATTAACAGTTTGTTCCAAAAGTGCTTATGTCTTATTTGATACGGGTGCATCGCATTCCATTATTTCTAAGAAGTTTGCCGACCCGTTACCGTTAGAACCAGAATGGATAAAAATAGTTCTAACTACTCCTCTTGGAAGTGAAAATGATATTACTCATCACTACCAAAACTGTGAGGTAATAGTTCAAGGTAGGAATTTACCTATAGATCTCATATGCCTCGATCTAAAGGAGTATGATGTTATACTAGGAGCGGACTGGTTATCCAAATACCAGGCAACGATTGATTGCCGCAATAGCCAAATTGCTTTCAAAGATATTCCAGAGTTAGTCTTTACTCGCCCCAAGAGTCGGAGCAATTCCCCTCTTATTTCGGCCCTCCGAGCTAGCAAGCTCATCTGGAAAGGATGTACATCTTTCCTTGCATTTGTCACAGTTAAGGAAACAAAGGACACTAAGCTAGAAGACATTCCAGTAGTACAAGAATTTCCGGACGTGTTTCCGGAAGATTTGCCAGGATTACCCCCTCAAAGGGATGTGGCCTTCACCATTGACTTAGTCCCTGGTGCTAGTCCAGTTTCAAAGGCACCCTATAGAATGTCCCCTGCGGAACTCAAAGAGTTGAAGGAGCAGTTGATGGAACTAATTCGAAAAGGGTTTATTAGACCAAGTACTTCCCCGTGGGGAGCACCAGTCTTATTTGTGAAGAAGAAGGACGGATCCATGAGATTGTGCATCGACTATCGACAGTTGAATCATCTCACTATCAAGAACAAGTATCCACTACCGAGAATCGATGAGTTATTTGATCAGATTTCAGGATCCAAATATTTTTTCAAGATTGATCTCAGGTCGGGATATCATCAGTTAAGGATCAAAGATGATGACATTCACAAGACTGCATTCAGAAGCAGGTATGGCCATTACGAATTTGTTGTTATGCCTTTTGGACTAACAAATGCCCCTGCTGCCTTTATGCAGTTAATGAATAGTATATACAGGCCTTACTTGGATCAATTCATAGTAGTCTTCATTGATGATATATTGATATATTCCAAGACTAAGGAAGAACATGAAAAATATTTAAGGATCGCATTGCAAGTATTGAGGGAAAATCAATTATATGCAAAGCTCAGCAAATGTGAATTCTGGCTTGAAGAAGTGACTTTCCTCGGACATGTGATTTCCAAGGATGGTCTATCTGTTGATCCATCAAAGGTTGAAGCTGTTAGAAACTGGGAAAAACCAACCAATGCTAGCGAGATCAGAAGTTTCTTAGGTCTTGCAGGATATTATCGGCGATTCATCAAAGATTTCTCTAAGATCGCCATACCACTTACAAGATTAACTCGTAAGGAGATCCGATATGAATGGAGTGAGGAATGTGAAAGAAGTTTCCAAACTCTCAAGGATCATCTTACTACAGCTCCGGTGTTAGCTCTACCAATAGAAGGAGAGAAATTCGAGGTCTACACAGATGCTTCTGGCATTGGCCTCGGATGTGTCCTAATGCAACAAGGAAAGGTCATAGCATACTCTTCACGTCAACTGAAGAAACACGAAGAAAACTACCCCGTCCATGACTTAGAACTGGCCGCGGTGGTATTTGCCCTAAAGATATGGAGACACTACTTATATGGAGTGCAGTTTACTGTATACTCCGATCACAAAAGTCTCAAATACCTATTTTCACAAAAAGAGCTAAACATGAGACAAAGACGCTGGCTGGAATATCTCAAGGACTTCGACTTCAATATACAATATCATCCTGGAAAGGGTAATTATGTTGCTGATGCCCTTAGTCGAAAGCCGAGAGCAATGATAGCCAATTGTATGATACAAGAATGGAGGTTGCTAGAACAATTCTCCGAGCTCAATATAAGCTTGGACAAGGAAGCCAAATTTGTCACATTATCTCATGTAAGCATACAGTCAGATTTATTATCTGAGATACAAGCACTTCAGGATGATGATCCTATATTGGTAGAAATCAAAGACAGATTAGAAGGACAATCTGATTTTCAACTAACTTCTGATGGAAGATTAATGTTTAAAGATAGAACTTGTATACCAGATTGCCCAAGATTAAAGAAGAAGATCTTAGATGAAGCTCACCGATCAAGGTACACTATTCATCCAGGATCAACCAAAATGTATCAAGATGTAAAGAGGAACTTTTGGTGGCCAAATATGAAAAGAGAAATAGCAGATTATGTATCACGCTGTCTCACATGCCAACAGGTCAAGGCAGAACACCAAAAGCCTGCTGGAAAACTACATCCTCTAGATATTCCAAAGTGGAAGTGGGAGGATATTGGTATGGATTTCATCATGGGTTTATCTAAATCAAAAGGAGGACATGATGGAATATGGGTTATCATTGACCGATTAACTAAATCGGCGCATTTCTTGCCAATAAAAAGCCGATGGTCAATTGATGTACTAGCTGCACTGTACATCAAGGAAATAGTCAGGTTACATGGAATTCCTGTCTCGATCGTGTCTGACAGAGATCCCCGTTTCACTTCTCATTTTTGGAAAGGATTACAACATGCGTTGGGAACAAGGCTTAACTTTAGTACAGCTTTCCAGCCACAAACGGATGGTCAGACCGAGAGAGCTAATCAAGTTGTTGAGGATATGCTAAGAGCTTGCATCATTGACTTTGGTGGAAGCTGGCATGAACATTTGCCACTAGTGGAATTTGCATATAATAATAGCTACCAAGCTAGTATCCAAATGGCACCTTTCGAAGCTTTATATGGAAGGAGTTGCCGATCACCCTTATGCTGGAACGAAGTTGGAGAGAAACAACTGTTAGGTCCAGACATGGTAAGGGATACAACTGAGAAGATACAAGTAATCAGAGAAAGATTGCAAGTTGCTCAGACCAGACAAAAGGCCTATGCTGATACAAGAAGGAGAGATCTTGAATTCCAAATCGGAGATCATGTATTTCTCAAGATATCACCTGGACGTGGCATACGAAGATTTGGTGTTAAGGGCAAGCTTACGCCAAGATTCATCGGACCATTTGAGATACTCGAAAGAGTTGGCGAGGTTGCTTATCGCATCGCATTGCCTCCTCAATTGTCCGAGGTACATAATGTATTTCATATATCTATGTTGAAGAAGTATGTGCACGATCCATCTCATATTATTGAACATGGAGATCTGGTGATCCAGAAAGATCTCACATATGAACAGAAGCCTATGAAGATCTTAGATCGTGAAATACGAGCTCTAAGGAATAAGGTTATTCCCATGCTCAAGGTGCAATGGAACAAGAATTCTGAACATGAAGCAACATGGGAGACCGAGGAATCTATGAAGAAACGATTTCCCGAGTTATTCTAAGAGGTATATGATCTACACTCTCCACGTATATACATATTATGCAATTGAATTTGGGGACCAAATCCTTTTAAGTGGGGGAGGGTGTAGCAACCCTGATAAAATATTAATAACAATAAAGATTTTAAAATAAATCAAATAAATAGATAAATAAAACAATATAAAATAACGCCTCGGATAAAGGTGCTATTCAAATTAGAAACGCCTCTAGACAAGGCGTTATTCAATTTAGAAACGCCTCTAGATAGGGCGTTATTCAATAAGTGACGCCCTGACCACACGGCGTCAAATTCCAACGTCAAAAACGGTAAGGCCAAGTAACGCCCCTATCTTGGGCGTGTTTTAAACAAAGGAACGCCCTAACGAAAGGCGCTTCTTAAGAAACGACCTAAACCAGGTCGTCAATTCAAGAATCGACGACCTGACCAAGGTCGTTAATTCAGTTCGTGAACCGTTCGACCCAGAAACTTATCCAGGGTAATGGATAAGTATTAGAAAGAGTTAAAAGGTGGTAAGGACTCTAATAGGGATATATTACCCTCACTCAAACACTACCCCTATTAGAAATACCAAAATCCTATAAATAATCGTTCGATCTAAACCCTAAACCTATTTGACCAATCGAACTTCACAGGTACGTGAAGAACATCAAGTTCTTCTATTTTTCTTCTTCTGTTTCTTTCATTACGAACGTAGTATGTGAAGAACTAATGTTCTTCATCTATATCTCTTCTACAGGTTAAGGAGCCCTGTCTTCCTAGGAGAACCAGTAAGTTACTCTCCTCCTTTATCTTCTGTTAAGTTATTACGAAGCATAATACCTTCGTATTCTATCCTCTGTAGGTCGTCCATCTTCATCTAGGTTGCTGTAACTTTGTTGCTGCAGAAGCTTCAGAAAATTTAACAGAGCAGCATCTTCTTCTAGTTAAAATCCCTCACGTTCATCTTCAATCGACTATCTTAAGGTAGGATTTTCTCAAGTCACTGTAGCCCAAATAAAATAATTTAAGATATATGTATATTAGCATGACATGCATACGGTTTATTATAGTTTTAATGCGTTTTTCTGCAATATTTTGAAAGAGACGCCCCTGTCAAGGGCGCTATTTTACAAGACACGACCCTGACCAGGTCGTTAATTCTAGATTTGACGCCCTGAACACAGGCGTTAATTCCATGAAATTACCTGAAATTAATAATCGTTCACGGTTTAAAAATTCATTTTATATGGAATATCAAAACTAATATACTGCATGACTCTACCTGTGAATTCCTGCCAATTTTCCTGTCATGATGATATGATTGTTATCCTGAAATTTATTTCTTCCTGTTCACGATAATTTCTGAAATTTCTTGAATTCACGACCTAGACAAGGTCATCTCCCACTAGACTAACGCCTGACCCTAAGGCGTAAAATGAAAAGTAACGCCCCTTCATAGGGCGCGTTTCTGTTAAATTCCTGAAAAATATATTCTGTAAAAATAAAGAATTAAAGAGTAACGCCCCTTCCTAGGGCGCGTTTTTGATAATTCCCGAAATTATTGATATTCTGTCAAACAGTGACAAGAAAAGGACGCCTTCTGGTGTAGTCGTCAAAACTTAAAGAAACGCCCCTGATCAGGGCGCGTTTTTGACAAATTATTGAAATAATGAAATTCTGCAAATATGGAAAATAGATGAACGCCCTTCTGTTAGGCGTTAATTACTTGAGAAACGACTTTACCTAAGTCGTTATTTTCTGTAAACTGATATTTTTATCCTGATTCTGTTAACCGATGGTTTCATATGTTATATAATATATATATCGGCACTATTCTCCATTCCGTGAGTATAGTCCCACGTTTCACGATTGTTTTATCGATCACATTCAATTCTCATTGACATACAAGCTCTCCATTGGACATTCCGTTCCTTTGGACTAGCGAGTTAGTCATAGAGACCTCCGTAAGACTCCTCGTAGCCTTGGATTCCCTCAAGGCCGACTGAGCTGGTTGTACCCTAAAAACCCATTACACGATCCTTGCCATGTCAATCTAAAGAAACATGGTATACCGGCCCTTATGATTATACAAAGAGTATATCATAAGAAATTCTTAATGGGATGATGATATCATGCCATATCATGTCATTCTTGTAAACCTCAATTCTATGATAAGAATGAGGGTATCTTACCTTTGATATACTGTTCATGTGGACCTCAATTCTATATAAAGAATGTCCATATTGATTTGTCATGGTACCCAAGTTAAGGGAACCTAATTCTACCTAGTTTTATCGTTAATCGTGATTATACCGTTATTATCGCCAATCTATGTCCTTTGTCATATTTTGGACTCTATTCTATCAAAGTTGTCGTACGTGTCTACAAGCTTGATTATTGAAATTCTATATTGGCTATATAAACAAGAGTGGATGTCAAAATACATGATAAATGCCTACGCATATAGGGCCCGATCTGGTCCTGGGAGGAGCACTCGAAAGTACTTGTGCCTATGGGAGTTAAAATGATAAGGTATCTGGCATTATACCGAGTGCATGACTAGCTTGATTGGACATTCCACACAAAATCTTGTACTTGAATCGTACTTGACTTGACATGAAATGCGTGGCCCGAAAAATGGTAATTTACTTGCTTGCTACATGATAGCCAAAGTTCTTGACATGACTTGTTAAATGTACTTGCTTGAATATCTTGAGTATCTTGTTGAAAGTTCATGATTAGTTCATCTTATTCCTTGATATTACATTCTCTCTATCTTGTCGTTTTATGCGAGCATGCATAGCTTTATTACATTCATGAAAGATGTAATTACTTAAACCCCTTGCTAGTACTTGAGATATAATTTCCTACTGAGCGTTCGCTCATTCCGTTTGTCCCTTTTTACTTTTCAGGTAAGTCCGACGACGATGGAAGTCAATCGGATGGGAATGGTCAAGAGTGAAAGAGCTAGAGCTTGTCCAAGTGTCATCTAGTCTTTTTCCTATTTTCTTGAGTCAACTATGTACTTTTCTTTTTATTAAACAGAGTATTGGATTTGTAATAGTCTATTATGAAATAAAGGATTGGGTTATCTTGCTATTTTGTGCATCTCTGTCTTTGTGTCGAATACACGACCACTCTGATTGACATGATTGATATAAACTCGTCACGCGTCTCCGGGTATCTTCCGCGCTCGGGGCGTGACATGAGCGGTCTGTAATGTGCCGCTGGGGAACATGCACTGTCTGGAACAGGCCACCTAATGACATGGCGGTTATGGTTATGCCATACAAACTACGATACCGATCAAAAGTACAATACATGAACAGTCAGGAACTAGCCGCCTGACAGGGGGGGTCTATCGTGAGGCCACGCAAATCAACCAAGCCCGCCACCCCTTCATCTTATCCGTTGCCAGTGGGGTTTGCTAGGGTTAGCAGGAATGTCTAAATACAAACAGTATAAAGCATAAAAATTAGGGATTTTATAGTCAAAAGAACGAGCATGAAAAGTTTTACAAAATAGCATGATCAATTTCGTGTTTAGTGCCTGGAATACCTACGTAAATCAAGATGGAACAATGTTAACCCTAGTTCTAGCATGCTTCCACTAAACCTCGAAATATTAACATGATACTAGAGTAAAATTGGGGCTTTCTAGACTAATCGAAAGAGGATAGAACAACGCTTCTATTGATGTATCGCACTTAGGGTTTGGCCTGCTATCACCTACCTTATTCGAAGGATGAAGGAAGAAGAGGGACGTCGACGCGCTAGGTACACACCGCCAAAGATCACCAGAATTCTCCCTCGATCGAGCTCCTCTCTGGCCGCCACAACAACTAAACGATTCTAGGGTTGCTAAGGGTCATTTTGATAGGTTCAATTGAGTATAGGGAGTCCTAATCGCGAAGATAGAGTCCTATCATCGTGGACGTGCGAGATTCGTGCGCGACCGAGTCTATCCACTACTCCGCCGCCAAATACTCCTCCTAGGGTTAGGGTTTCGAAGATTAATCAGAGGGGAAACGAAGAGTTAATCTTAGCTATTTATTTGCATCTGGTTTTAGCTTAAATGGTCGGGTATTGGGCTCGAATTTCACATTTTAAGGTCCGATTAGGCTAAGTGTGGTTTTGGGCCTTAATCTGTTAATTCGACTTGGTTACAATTTTTATTTGGGCTGGTCATAGAAGACAATTTTACCAAGCATTTTATCCACTACGAGATTCTAAATTTTCCAGATTTTTATAAAATGGTCGAATCTTGACTTATCTTATTTCTTAAGGAATCTCTTATTAATTTTCTCGAAATTTTTATTCTTTAATAAATCGGGGTGCTACCTATTGCGGATATAATACAACTCTAATAAACCTGGCCTTATGCAATTTGTCAACTTCCTTCTTTATCCTCAAGGCCATTTGGGGGTGAAACCTTCTTACTTTTTGTTTAACGGGTGTTGCCCCTGGTTTAAGAATAAGTCGGTGTTCAACCAAAGAGGGGTCAAGACCCGGCATGTCCTCATAGGGCTAGAAAAAAGAATCGTTGTACTCCCTCAAAACCTTGATCAACTCCTCTTCAACCTGAGGAGGGAGATTAGCAGAAATGATTATGGGCCTGGGGTCCTCTTCCGTTCCAAGGTTGATCTCTTTGGTGGGTTCATCCACTGCCGTCGACGGTTCGTCAAATCTCTTGAAACCTTGTGCGTACAGATCGGCGGTGTCATCCACATCACTTTCCTCATCGTCGACTGGGTCCTTCTCATCTACGATCTCATATACACCTAATTCACCATTGCTCCATACCCCTTCTACTTCCTCCTCATCTTCTAAGACTATTGCGGTCTCTACAAACTCAGGACATTTGAGAAGGGCGTGACATCTCTGGGCTAAATCTTGCAGAAACCTATCTGGAACGGATTTAGAATGACGCATCATGGGGTGTGCCGCAGACGTGGACGGGCTGACAACACTAGAGCTAGACTCTACCCCAACTGACTCAACTAACCTAGAAGATTCTGCAGAATGTACATCTAACCTAGGAGACAAGAAATCTACTGGGAAAGGAGCAGGGGTCTCACGCCCTCGGAAAGATGGGTAGGACATAGCGTAATCCTCCATTGAAACCTCCATTTTAAAATTGGCATTTTTTTTGGAAGTCGGAGGAGATCACGCAACAGGAAGAGGAGGACGGGGGAGGAGGAAGTTGCATGGGAAACAAAGAGGGGAAGATGCAATCGAAGAAGGGGTCGGAAGATGAAAACCACATCTCGTGGAGTTCGGCAGTGGGGAAGGGAGGAGTAAACATAGTTGACAAATCAATGGGTGGGCAGCGCCCACATGCATAAGGAATGAACAGAATTTCAGGTGGTCTTTCTGTAAAGTATGGGTCGACCATAATCGGAGGGGAATGGGGAATAAACCCCAATTGCTGAAACAAGGAGGCAAGACGGGACGGGGACAAAGAAAAGGTAGTGATGGAGCTCCCTACTTCCCGCGGTCTCCGGTGAACTAGCTCAGTCGGAGAATGCTTCACCAACTGCATCTCCATCTCTTTCGGACAAGCTTCCTCTTCACGGAACATTTTTTCAAAGCAACTACAAAAGTCATCCATATCACCCACCAGCCCCTTCTGTGGCGGCGGTGGGTCAGCAACAACATAAGCGGCATCGGTCTTCTTATCAGAACAGGGTGGTGGCTTCTTCAAAGTACTAGGCTGTAACGGGCCTTTCACAAAGTGTTGACGATAATCCCACGTCAGTGGCCCGGAGTCCCCTAGTATAGACAGTGCCGACTCCCGGTAGCCAAGGCCCCTTCGGCTCATCTTTCTGCCCCTGGGGATGGGATTAGTCCGCCCCTGCAATTGTGCGTCGAGGCCCATGCCCGGCTGATAGCCTAACTTCAAAATCATGTGCCACCCTTTTGAATCTCTAATCTTGGACTTAATTTTAACATTTGTTGGTGGAGTGGCGGGCTTGCGTGACGCATATGCCCATGAATAGTTTAAGTCCATAACAGAAAGAACATGCCTGTTGCTTGGCCACAAAGTAGGAAGGATCTTGTCTGCAATCGCGTCAACGGTCTGGAATGTGGAAATACTCTTCACCTTAACTACCCAGCCCTGAAATGGGAACTTAAGGTATTGGTGGGCAGTTGAGGTGTCAATCAGACTGTCTATCCATGGACGACCCAGAATCGCCTTGAACATCGGGTCTATGTCCAGTACATAAAACACCACGTCCATCACCAAAGGCCCTAGCCCGGCCTGAACTGTCACGACCCCATGGCAAGCTCGCCTAGAGTTATCATAAGCCGCAATCGTGGTTGGGGTTGACCAAAGCATGTCTCAATGGACACACATTTATCGATGCTCCCGTGTCCATAAGGGCCGACTCAACCGTCACTTTGTTTAAGGAAATGGCAATGCAGAGTGGCATCTGTCGTGCCTCTGGGGGTGCCAATTCTGATTCAGAAAATGAAATGGCAGGCCCCCTCGTGATAGTGGCCAACACTTATGGCAAACTGTCCACTGCTACGTCTTTGTTAACCATCACTTTCTGTAAAAAGGCCCTTAGGGCATCCTGGTGTAGCGTGGACCTCTTGATCAACTCCAGAACTGATATCTTGGCCGGCATCCAATCCAAGTGCTGTAACAAATCATACTTCGTGCCAGGCACGGGGTCTACTTCTTCAGCTTCAACTGTCGAGGAAGGAATTGGAGGATTGGGTGCAGGTGCACCAGTGGAGGGGTAACTTCTGTGAAATAAACGCCCGCTCCGGAGGGCACATTGTCGTGCCGATGTGGCATCAAATGGACTCCTGATTGGCCCGGTGGGGTAAGTGGCAGGGATGGAAATGGGGGTGAGAATGGCGAAGGTTAGTCTGGCAGACCCTGGCGGAGTGGTGATTGGTGAAGGGTTAAGTGGAGGGGTGATAATGGAGGGTATGGCGGGTGATGGGGGAAGGATTGGCGGAATGGTGAGGAATGTGGCGGGTGCAATGGGTGATCGGGGAGGGATAGTGGGTGGAGCGGCAGTGAAAGTGGCGGGCCGGAGGATGGAAGGAACAGAAGGTGCGGGGAAGTTGGTGTGGTGGGAGGCCAAGAGATGAACGGGAGTCTCATCGTCAAAAGACCACCCAGCATTAGGGGCTGGGTGGTGAACTGCATTAACCTGTGTCGGTGTCGGTGACTACTGTTGCTGCTGAGGAGCGGGCGGGTGTTCCGGCATGGGATTCTGAGGAATCCCGAGGTCTTGCTGTTGCTGCTGCTGCTGTGGAGGTTGTTGTTGGGGAGGTTGCTGGAACTACTGTTGCTGAGGTGCCGCCTGCTACGGCCTGGCCTGTCTTCTCCTTTCTTTTATATCTTCAATCAACTTGTGCATTTGGGCCCAATCAATCCTTTGGCCCTCATGCAAATCATAAACTAGATCCCTGAACTGATAACACCTTTCTATCGTGTGCCCGGGTTGCCGATGGTATATGTAATACCTTGACTGGTCGGCTGTCGGGTTCCAGTTCTGACGTTCTGGAGGCAATTGTATGTCACCAGTGTACATTAGGGTGGAGAATATATCCGGCAGAGTTTCAGGAAGTGGTGGATAGTTGACTCTCTTTGGTCTCGGTCGAGCAGGCCCATAACCAGCAGGAGGAGGAACGTTATGGTACTGGGGTGGCTGTTGAGGCTGTTGTGGTGGTGGTGGTGGTTGCTGTGGGTGTTGAGGAGCTAGGAAGGAAGGTCAAGGAGCCTGTGGAGCGGGGAACTGGGGGTTGCGTGGGGGTTGCTGAAAATGGGGTGGAGCGAAAGGAAGGTCGAGGCTGTGGAGCTGGGAAGGAAGGTCGAGGAGCCTATGGAGCGGGGAACTGGGGGTTGCGTGGGGGTTGCGTGGGGGTTGCTAAAAATGGGGTGGAGCGGACTCGTTAGGGAATTGAACAGCCTAGACCTGCTCGTTAGTTTGTACTCCCTCAGTAACTGGGCCTTGGGACTTTCTTGTGGTTTTGGATTTCTGGGCCTCAAACAAAGAATGAATAGGGGAGTCTTTCAATTGGGTCTGGATGAACCGGGCCCGACTGTACAACTGGTGCATATTTGAAATGTCGTTCATTACCAATATGTTCCGGAACGTCGGAGTAGCATTAGAAATCAACAACTTTACTTTTTCTTATTCCGAGATCTACCCGGGCACACACGAGGCCATATGCCTCCATCGATCTGTATATGTAGCAAAGTCCTCGTCCGCTTTCATCTTTTCTGCGACCAAGTCGGTGAAGGAATACTCCGGGCCCACCCAGTCTTGGAATCTCGTTATGAACTTCTCTTTGACAATCTTGAAGCTTTCTGCCTCCTCCAAAGGTAATGTGTAAAACCACTCTAACGCCACCCCGTCTAGGGATCGGCGGAAAAGATACGCCATAAGGCGATCATCGTGCTGAAACTACGCTGATTCATACAAAAATTCCCTGATGTGAATGAATGGGTTGCCATTCTCGTCACACTTTCGATGTGTGGGGAGCTCCGACTGAGGTGGGAAATGAATGTCTCAGAAATTAGGAACAGGGACATCGGCTAGAGACTGCGGGCCGACCCGCTTGTGGAGGAGGTCAATCTGCTACAGCATGGCAGCCCATTTATCGAGAAGTTCCCGTTCCCGGGAAGGAGGAGATGCTGCAGGGAAAACAGAACTAGAGTATGGAGCTGAAGGATAAGCTGACTAAGGAGGCAACCCATAAGATGGATAATGAGCCAGGGAAGGCCCCATGTCTGAGCAACCAAGCTGGGCAGCCCCTGGCTGGAGGCGAACAAAATCGGCCGGGGCCACAAGGGCCTGCGGCGCTGGGGAGATGGTAGTGTAGGGATCAGAGTAGGAGGGCAAGGGGACCTGGGTCTTCCCCTTGTCAAGAGGCTGATGAGCCGAGGTAGAAGCCTAGCCCGCTTCTATGTTGGAGAATCGAAGAACCTGAGGACGAACTAGAGTAAGGTCGATGGGGGCCGCAGAGGTGGCCCCTAATCCAACAATTGAAGATGTGGAAGTGGCAGCACCTGCCACACCAGAAGATAGTACTGAAGGAGGGGCATCTGCCCCTTGCAATGCTTGTTTTAAGAGATGGAGCTGAGTGGGATCAAGTTGGGCCATCATGTGCAGAATATGACTGGCCGAGTGTTGACCGGATGAATCGGAGAGAGAGGGTCGGACACCCTCAATAGTGGTAGATGGGAGAGGAGTGGCGGACTCCTCTCTCCCCCGGAAGGAAACGACCCTAGGTGGGTCCACCAAAAGCCCTTGAGGAAGAGAATCCTCATGGGTATGGGAGAAATCGTAAGAAGACATGGTTGGAGGTGAATCAAACAACGGATTGGAATGTGAAACGAAATGGGAATCACCCCTAGGAGACGATCTCATGGGGGCGAAGCAACTCCACATGCACTAAAAAAGGAATGCTATAAAAAGGAACACAATCAGCCCTAACCAAGATCTAAACAATCAATCAATCAAAATGCACACAAAAGAGGGGGAGATGAGAAGCGAGACAACCACTTAGTCACCCAAGTTATGAATGATGCGCGGAGAATTCTACGAATTTTCCTTTTTAGGACCTTAGTGAGTTAATTAAGATATCAATTCACTCAACCACAAGGTACCTAACCAGGATAGGAAAGGGGGAACTGGCTGACTCTAAGGTACCCTCTCTCTCGCGGATGCAAACCCTAGACTGGGGTGGTACGGTACAACCTGCTCGGCATCCTTGTGGGAATCCACGGCTCACGGGGACTTACGGAGGTCCTCGGTAAGGTCACCTAGTCGGCTCCAAGGAGTATGGAGACGAGAGGATCCCCTACCTCGGTAGGAATGCAACTAATGTGAAGAGTATGTATGCCCCTATGCGCACCGGAGTGCATGCAAGAATCTAGCCTAAGTCTAACAATCAATGATCAAGCAAATATGACAAATATGAATGATAATCATGCAAAGGGAAAGAACGATCAGGGGAGACCAATAATAAGCACCAAAATATCATGAAGAATGTGAAATGATAATCAAAAATGGAGGCTCGGGTGTAATGTAGCACAAATAAACGGTCTGTGGAAGACCGCTCAGGGAGGGCGACGGTCCTGGGTGAACCGTTCAACAACAGGGAGTGACAGGAAGTGACAAAATCACAGAATAATGAAATGAATGGAGATTGGGAGACGGGGCGTACCTGGATGAACGGTCTTTTGAAAGACCGTTCTATCTTCTGGACGGCCCTGAGAAGACTGCGGAATACCAGCAAAATCACCAGCAAAACAAAAAGCACCTGAGCCGACAGAGTAGACGACCTATATCAGACCGCTCGGTCAGGGAACGGTCGGAGTAAGACCGCCGAAGGTAGTAGGCTCGCGGAATAATCAGCACTGTAAGCAGTTCAGAACGGTCTATTCCAAACTGCACAAGAGCATGGACGGCTCTGAAGGGACCGTGTAGACTCAAGAGGATAGAGACGAAATGGACCAGAGAGTAACCTGAAACATTCAAAGAAGAACACTAACCAAGCACACGAACGAGTCAGCAAAACACTAGCACGATGGGCACTAGGTGTCCCACCGTGATTGCCAAAAAAGAGTGTGTTGACATGTTTTCCTCCCCCCTTTTTGTATCCTTCCAATCCATCTTACTATATCAATATAAGAAATAACAAACTGCAAGCAAATGTGTGGAAGGACGCAAGTATGATCGTGATCGCCACCAAGGTTCCGAAATGTAAAATAAATACACCCGTACCTTGAAAAAAAGAGACACTCACTTGTGAACAGCACTGCAGAAGTAAACGGCTCTGAAAGAACCGCCCTGAGGATACACGGTCGCCCGATAGACCATCGAACAACGCTTGGAAGAACGCAGGATGAAGCCTGGCTGATAAATGAACGGTCCGAAGGATGCCGCAGAAGAAAGCAGAACTGTCCAGAAGAGTCCGCTCTACTCTCCAAACGGACAGGGAGATGACTGCGCAACGTCACCAGAACTTAAGTTGTGAAATCTGAACCTCCACCCCTTCCGGTCGGCCAGAGGGGATGGGCCTCGTGCTAATATGTTGCTAACCTACAAAACACAATGAAGACCACAAAGGAAAACCCAAATCAGAACTATGAAGTGTGGTAACTAGAAAAGAACATGAAAATGAACAAACTAACATGGACTGGGGAATACCTGGGAGTTTTTAAACCCCTAGGGGCGTGAAAGAAAACAATAGGAGGGTGTGTAAGTGAAGTGTAAGAGTGAAAACATGGGAAAGAGCAGAGACAACGATGCATGCAATGAAGAAAAGTGATGGCAGGAATATCAAGCGACAACACAAAACACAAATACTCCCTGAACCGGAGGCCTAAGTGGACGTAGAAGGCCCCCCTCCCTAACCGTAGGTCGCTCAAAAATTCGGCAGGGCTTCGCCGTGACCTTAAAATCCCCCCCCCCTTTCAAAGCTTGGCCTTAGGGTCTATTTATAGAGCCTAAAAAGCCAGCCCCAAAATTAGGGTTTCTAGTGAAAATCAGCTCGAGATATCAACATAAAATCTGTAGATAAATGGATTATCTTCCAACCAGTTCAAACGGCACCCCATTTGGTGGAGTATCCGTGGAGAAATGGGTGGAACAATTTGAGGATAAAACCACGGATGGAGAGAGAAAAACCCTTAAATCCTTCAGATATCGGACCATTGCGCGGCCATGCGATAGACCACCCAGCCCATTGCACGGCCTGATACCAGACCGTCCAATGCTGTCGGTGGAAATTCAATAAATAAGAAAATAATCAAAATATCCATTGAACTGACCGGCCTTTTCACCGTTGGACTCTCATGGATTGAACGGTATACTGCTAGACCACTCAATTCATGGGGCGGCCCAACACAAACCTTGTATAGCCTGTCGGTGATAAATCCAAATAAAATAGATAAACATATAATTATCCAAAAAGCCAACGAGCATGTGACTCTGGGAACTGCACGGCCATATGCATACCGTTCCATTAATATGGACGGCTACAAATGGACCGTTTATAAACTTGTCGGTGGAAATTCAGAAAATCACCTAAGTACCCAATAAATAGATAAACAGTTCATAGCCAACCGCCCATGGACTGAACGTCCAATCGATAGACCGCGCAATGCTTTGGACGCTTGAAAACTGATGAAACTTGATAAGTCAAGCAAAATTAAGGCCCATTAAGCCCTGAATTGAAGCGGACCTTAGTCAGGGAGGGAGGTATCCATAAAATAAGCCCAAGGTCATGCCTGGAAAATGGCCCAATGAGTAATGGACAACTCGAGGCATCAACAAATAGTAAGAGAAATGGCTCAACTCATAGGCAAAAAATGGGTGTCAACAGCATCGTGTGTTATAACTTTAGGAAATCAGGACATCTGAAGGTGGACTGCCCAGAGCTGTAGAAAGAGAATTAGCCTAGGTGGAAGAACAAGAAGGCCAAGGCTATGGTAAGCACCTGGAGCGACGAAGAAGAAGATAGTCAGAGAAGCTCATCTGACAGTAAAGATGATGACAAGCTGTGCCGGATGGCCAGAAGAGAAGAACAAGTGGAAGATTATGAGGTAACTTCCCCATTCGAAAATTATACTCATAGTGATGGGGAAGAGGCATATGCTGAAATTTTAGATAAATATGATGATATTCGTAGGGAGAATAAACACTTGAAAAAGAAGATAAACTCCCTTGTTAATGACACCACTTTGAATGATAGGATTGCATATCTAGAAACTGAAAACAGAGTTAAAAAATTCACTTGCTGAATGGATGAATACAAAAGTGTTCTGAATGATTTGAGATGTGAAAATGAGAATCTAAAAAATGTTATTGGTGAACTTAAAAATAGAATGCAAAAGTTTGAAGAAGAAGCAAAAATTGCAAATGAAAAATATGAGGCTATAAAAAGTGTATATGAGGAATTGAAGAAAGTCATTGATAGTTTGGAAAAGGAAGCCAGTGATAAACAAAAATCCCTTGAGGCCATGGCTCAAGGAAAAGAAAATTTGAATGCAATTCTGGGAACTAAAGTAAATTTCTGAAGAGAAGGATTGGGTTTTAATCCAACAAGCAAGAAAAGTTTTGGGGTGAAGACAATCTCATTTGTTGCTGAGAAAGGAAAATCAAAATTCAATCCTTTGATAAGAATGAATTGTGAGAAAACAACAATGAAAAATCTATGAAAAATAATAAACAAAGTAAAGTGAGTGCCAAGGATAACAGCAAAGGGAAGGTGTATGCACCTAAAGAATCTAGTACACACATTACTGCACCTAAGCCCAAGGGTCAGGGTAGGAGTCAACATGTTAGGTCCCAAGTGCATGGGAAACCCAAGACCAGAACAACCCAGTCACAACAATCAGGTCAACAGGTCCAATACACTGCTCAGACTTACCCTTCAGCTAAGTCTTAGTCATTTAGGAATCAAAGTCAGAGTAGGAATCCTTCAGGTCGACACTACCGCTACAGAGTATCTACCTGGCCATCATTTCAGAAGTCCTTTCATTTCAACCCAAATAGGACATGTTGAGGTAACTACTCTGGAAGGTCTATGCATCAGAATATTCAGAAATTAAAGTCTCACTGGATGCATCAAGGCTACCCTTGGAATGATTCTATGCAACCTAGGTACCTAGTTTCTTTAGGGCACCCACTAATCCCAATGCTTCTTGGTCCCACAAGTGGCACAAAAATTCTCATGTATCTGAAAGGCCAACAAGAATTCAGAATCTGCACAACAACCAGAACAAGCAGAATAATAATAAGAAATCCACAACACAAGGAAAATCACAAACACACATGTGGATACCAAAACAACAGTTGTCATGTTTGATTGATTTGACTACTGTTACGGGGCCCAAACAATTTGGGGTTCCAAAATTTTCTGGTTGACTATGCTTGCAGGTATGCCTGGTAGCCAACCATAATTGATGGTATCTTGATAGTGGCTGCTCCAGGCACATGACCAGGAATAAAGAAAAATTCGGCATGCTGGTGGAGAAAGATGCTGATCATGTCACTTTTGGTGGTAATACGAAAGGTAAGATTATTGGGACAGGTAAGGTTGGTAAGTATTCTTCTTGCTGCATAAAAGATGTGTTACTTGTTGAAGGTCTTGCATATAATTTTCTTAGCATCAGTCAACTATGTGATAAGGGCCATAAAGTAGTTTTTGACTCACATGCAAGCACTATCCATGAACCTAATTCAGAAATTGTAAAATTCATTGGAAAAAGAGCCATCAACATTTATTGGGATGATTTAGATGATGTTACGCACATAAATCTATGTCTAACTGTAAATAAAGATGACTTAGCCAGGCTTTGGCATCGTAGGTTAGGTCATGCTAGTTACAAAATGTTGCATAAACTGAATAAATTTATCATGGTTAGGGGCTTACCTGGAATATCAATCAAGAAGAACAATAAAATCTGGGAGGCATGCACTCAAGGTAAACAGACTAGGAAGTCATTTAAGTCTAGAACAGAAAACATGTCTTCTAAACCCTTTGAGCTGATTCATATGGAATTGTTTGGTCCTTCTAGATATGCTAGTTTACCTGGTAGAAGATATGGTTTTGTCATTGTAGATGACTTCTCTTGGTATACTTGGGTGTTTTTCATAACTCACAAGAATGATGTTTTTTGTGAATTTCAGGAATTCTTCTACAGAATAAATCAGGATGGTAAGTATTCCATATCCAGTATTCTGTCAGATCATGGTGGTGAGTTTGAGAACTCACAGTTTGATGATTTTTGCAGGGATAATGGTATAACCCACATATTCTCTTCACCAAGAACTCCAGAATAAAATGGAGTAGTTGAATGAAGGAATAGAACCTTGGTGGAGATGGCTCGGACTATACTGGTGGAGAGTAGCTTACCTAGAAGGTTTTGGGCTGAAGCTGTGAACACATCCTGCTACATTATTAATAGGGCTTTGGTAAGACCTTTTACTCAAAAGACTCCTTATGAACTATTGAAAGGTAAGAAACCCTCACTAGCTCATTTCAAAGTTTTTGGATCTAAATGTTTTATTCATGTTAACTCAAAAAGAGACCTTGATAAGTTTGAGGCTAAGAGTGAACCAGGAATTTTCCTGGGATATTCTGAGACTACTAGAGCCTATAGAATCTATAATGTGAAATCTGAAACTGTTGAAGAATCACCACATGTTGTCTTTGATGTGACAACTAACAAGTCTGAAGTTGATCTGTGGAGGAATAAGGATGAAGGAGAGATACTGGAAAATAAAGAAGTGCAATGTGAAGAACAAGAAGCTGAAGATGAGATTGAAGGATCAAGAATTTAGGGGGAGGTAAGTGGTAGCTCAGGTAATCAGCTTACCAACATTAGAGTGATTAGAGACCACCCATTAGAGAATGTTATTGGTAATCTGAATGAACCCCTAGAACTAGGTCTCACTTCAGAATTAAAAATGAACTGAATTCATTTGCCTTAGTTTCACAAATAGAACCCAACAACATTGAAACTGCCTTAAAAGATGATCATTGGATTAATGCCATGCATGATGAGTTGAATCAGTTTGAAAGGAACAAGGTATGGCACATAGTTCCCAAACCTTCACATGGCTCCATTATAGGCACAAAATGAGTTTTTAGAAATAAAACTAATGAACAAGGAAAAATTGTTAGAAATAAAGCTAGGCTAGTGGCACAGAGATACAATCAGGAATTTGGGGTAGATTTTGAAGAGTCATTTGCTCCTGTGGCCAGGCTAGAAGCCATTAGAATACTTCTTGCATTTACATGTAGTCTAGGAATAAAACTTCAGCAGATGAATGTCAAATCTGTATTCTTAAATGGTCTAATAAAAGAAAATGTTTATGTAAAACAACCCCATGGTTTTAAGTGTATTGATTTCCCTAACCATGTGTACAAGCTGGATAAGGCATTATATGGACTGAAGCAAGCTCCCCTGGCCTGGTACGACAGGTTGAGCTCATTTCTCACATGTAAAGGCTTTTCAAAAAGTGAGGTTGACAAAACCCTATTCACTAAGGTAGCTAACAAGGACATTCTTGTTGTTCGGATTTATGTAGATGACATAGTGTTTGGGTCAACTAAATTATCCATGTGTGAGAAATTTTCTAATGAAATGACTGAAGAAGTTGAAATGAGTTTAATGGGAGAACTGGAAATTTTCCTTGGACTGCAGATCTGTCAAACTTCAGAAGGAAGCTTCATTACTCAAGCAAAATACATTAAGGATCTCCTGAAGAAGTACAAGCTAGAAAACCTCAAGGCCATCACTGCACCAATGGGTACATCAACTAGTCTTGATGATGACCCTAAAGGTAAATTGGTTGATTCCAAAACATATCGAGGTATGATCGGATCATTGCTTTATCTTACTGTATCTCGATCGGGTATTCAATTTTCTATGCGTTTATGTACTAGATTTCAGGCTAGTCCTAGGGAATCACACATGAGTGCTGTAAAAAGGATTTTTAGATATCTATATGGCACCCTTGAATTAGGATTATGGTATCCCGCTAGGTGTGAGCTATAACTGATAGCTCACACTGATGCAGATTATGCAGGGTGTAGGATAGATAGAAAAAGCACTAGTGGGTATTGTCAATACCTAGGTGGTTGTCTAGTGTCTTGGGCATCTAAGAAACAACACATTGTTGCTCCTTCTACTGCTGAAGCTGAGTATGTTGCAGCTGGAAACTGTGCAGCCTAGGTACTCTAGATTAAGCACCAACTTAATGACTATCACATAAATCTTGGGTGTATTCCTATTTTATGTGACAACACCAGTGCTATTTCCTTAACTAAAAATCCTGTTCATCATTCCCGGACTAACCACATTGAAATAAAACACCATTTCTTGAGAGATGAGGTAAATAAGAATGAATTTGAATTGAACTTTGTAGAATCAAAAAAATAGGTTGCTGACATTTTTACTAAACCACTTTGTAATGAAAGAGTCAAATTCTTAAGAAGATAACTTGGTTTATGTAAATTTCAGCATGATGACTGATTGCTTGAGTTTTTTCTTGCATAAAATAAATGCTTTAATGTCGTTGTCATTACATATACTGCATTGCATTCTGTCTATCTTGACTCTAAAGGTATATCAAATGGTATGTTGGGAGAAGGGCAGATTTCTTCGATCTGAAAACCCACGCCATGTGTAGAGGCTAGTCCTCTACTAGGTACCATGGGTCAAGGTTGTATCTAGGTCTTGCATCTAGTTTTTGATAATGATAATCAAAATTCATACATGTTGTGTATTAAATGTTGAGTTCAGTAGTGCATATAGATAGGGGGAGTTCATGTTAAAACATCTTGTGTTCATCTCATATCTTACATACTAATAGGAGGAGTTCATGTTAGGATGTTCAGAAATCAAGCCAAAGTTAATTTCATTTTGTTGCATCAAGGTTGATGTGAGTGTTTCTGAAGGAATGTTGACACCCAAAGTCGTCACTCGTTTGCATAGGTTCTGTCTGCTGCATCCTGTGTCTCAAGTTTTGATTCTGTCTTATTTGGTCGACTGAAAACACCATTTTGGTCAACCGAAACCTTTACTGTCTCTTGAATTGATTAACTCCCACCTGAACAGATGTTTCCACCATTCCATATGTCTCTCTTATATATATCTTCTTCACGTGGAATCACATCTATAACCTATCACTTGGTATCTGTCACATCTCTCACCTGTCATATCTATCCAGTTACATAAATCTTTTTACTTAGTATTAGATTATTTTGAGAAATCCTGAAAAATATTGCAAAACTCTTGCACTTCATTTTGGAAATAATGACAATCTGACCTTCAATTCATTACTCTGAGCTACTGAAATAAGAAATCTTCTCTTATAAGAATCTGTGATGTACCATGAATGAATTGATGGTTTAAGTCTACTGAATTAAAGAGTCTAAATATTAAACTCAATGAAAAAGACTGTAGTTCACACTTAATAGCTCTCAACCACATCTTACATGATATGTTTCGTAAAGTCTCGGAGAATCTGAAAATTTAAAACTCATGATGAACTTGGTTGAGACACTTGGATTGTGTATGGTTTTTAAACATAAATCTTTTTGGAAACCAAAGGGCAGCAAAAGTCAAAATTGTGTCAAAAATTCAATAAGATAGAGTAATGGCTGAGCAGCACTGAGAAATTAGTCCCTTCATCAAAGAAATGAAGTGAACCTATGTCATGAAGTGCTCTAGCTATCTCTGTTAAAAAATTGAAATGGAATGGTAAATTCTACTGAGTAACTAGGGGTATGTGGAAGCACTAAAATTCAGAAAGAATCGGTTCGTTCGTTGATCGGGTTAATTCGTCTATTTAGTGCGAGGGCGTGCCAGTCACAAAGTGACGATTTATTCGGGCTTCACGGAAGCCCATGGTGTGCTCGATCTGACTAGTCAGACGATTGTGTGGTTCGGGTCGGGACTAAAACCCGCCGCGCCATAAAGGTCACGGCATTATTTACATCCCCCATGCGGGGGAACACCCTTGATTGATTGCCGGGAATAAGGGCCCTACGGCCTGAAATTCATGGTAATCAAGTGACAACAAATATCTCAGGTCACGTTCAAACAAACCCGCGCCGCGGCGTAAAATGTTCATAGATATGTATATGTTGGTCACTCACGGACCATTTCATGTTCAGACGGAAGTCCACGTTTGTAGCGTCGAAGACGACGATAAAACTATACGGATGTCTGCCGTAGGTACGACAAGTTTAATGCGGATGCGAGATCGGATCTCGGAAGGAGTGGGTCAAGCTAATGGACTATCGGCCCAAGAGGTGCACGGATCATGACCATGTCGGGGATTCCGAGGTCCACGTCCGATACCACGGGGCATCATCACTTTTCTCTTCACGCACAGTCCGAGGAAGCGAGTTGTTAAATGTGAAACCCGAACTCGCCAACGTGCGCCCTCGCACGTGGATCGACCTGCGGGGTCAGGTCGCGGGGTTCGACCTGCCCAGTCAGGTCGCGGGGGTCAAGGGGGCAGCGCCCCTTGCGGGGGTTTCCGGGGGCAGAGCCCCCGAAACAAAATTTTGATTATAGCGGGGAGGAAACTTTTGATTAATTTTATTCATTAGCTTCAAAGGGGCGCGCCTTGGCCAAGGGGTGTGCCGGATTAAGGAAGTCAAAGGGGCGCGCCGGATTAAGGAAGTCAAAGGGGCGCGCCGGATTAAGGAAGGCAAAGGGGCGTGCCGGATTAAGGATCAAACATAAAGGGGGGCACTATTCATCCCAAGATTTTGAAAGTGGTTTTGAGTGTGGGGTTAAACCGACGCGGGGGGGTACCGCGCCGGATTAACCCGCGTCGGATTAAGAGCTGTGGGTTTTATTTCATTCTGTTTGATTCTTTTTTCTTCCGTTCTTGTTTCTTCAACCTACACACTGATCCAATGGGTGGATTGTTTGTTCAATTGATGCTTTAAATCGATAGAGTGCTTCTGATCATTTGTTGAGGTGAATGAGTATGTGTATTTGAATGTTTTACTGGAAGGGTTTATTATGCAGGAACTCAGAGGTTTAGCTTGATTCAGGGGCTTAGTTTGTTCATCTGTTCTTACGTGTCGTCTGGCAAAATTTAGGCAGCATCTCTCCCAGACTGAAGCTTGCCAGAGAAAAATGGGGAACACCAAACGGATTGCTCCAGGGTGAACCTCAGAACTCGGAGTAAGGCCTCCGTTAACCCATAGTGTGTGGAGACTCGAGGACCAGCCTTCAAGAGTTCCCACAGCTTACAGGTGGTGATTTTGTGGAAGTTCCACAGGGACGGATATATGCCATAAAAGGCTATGAGTGTGCATCCCTTCGATGGATTCCCCTAAAGGCAGTGCCACAGAGAGGCAGGCCTCCGAGGTTCCTGGATGATAAGAAAACCGGGAGAAAGGGGAGGAGCTCAGAGCAGTAGAACGCTACACATGTTCACCAAAAATCATTCCTTTTATTCATCCGCAAGGGAAGGGGGAAAAAGAGATATAGGAGGGGATCTACCCCGGAGCAAAGGGAGAACACAGAGGAGGGGAAGGACTTGAAACTCATGCGGGGGAAGAGGAACAGAGCACCAGCTCTACCCCCTCCCCAGGGCTCACCTCTCTTCTCTCACAGACCCTCCCTTCTTCTTCACCTTTCTGGCGTCGGGGGACGAAGCTCTCCTTCTCTTCGGGTGGCCTGCTCTGATCAATCGCTCCCCGGGGGTTCCAGCCTTTCTCCGTGGAACATGCTCCCCATATATATATAGGGTGGGTTGCATTTTCTTTGAAGAATGGCCAGTGGGGGGAGGGTTCCCGCCACCTCTGCCTCATTCGCATCAGCGTCGGGAGTCGACTCGTTGCGCTGGCTGCTTCTAGTTCAAGCCGTACCCTGTCATTCATCCGAGGATGGGATGTTCGCAGGTCTACCGGGAGATCTGCTGCTATTGCCACCGTCACTGCTGGCCTCTGCTGCTACCACCGTTGCGCTGTCGAGTTGGGGTGTGCACAGCTCCGCGGTCTTTAAATGGCTATGGGACGGGCATTGAATGCACTGTTCTTCTCCTCTCTGGACTTCGCGTGAGATTCATCAGGAAACAGAGCACCAGAGTATGGATGGGATGGCCCTTTGGTTAAAACGGTGCGGAGTTGTGCGTGCCGGATTAGCAGCACACTAGGGGGGCACACCGATTTAAAGCTTGATGGAAGGGCGCGCCGGTTTAAGACCAAGCAAGGGCGCGCCGGTTTAAGACCAAAGCAAGGGCATGCCGGTTTAAGTGTAGGACACGCTGGTTTAGACTTCGTCTTGGCTTTGCGGCTATTCAGACGGACGCTTGTCCTCCCGTGCTGCTTTAGCTATAATGCACCGCCTCCGGGGTGTTTAGTTCAGGGCCTCTGCATCTCGATTCGGAACTTCGAGTGATCTCCGGCGCGTGCCGAACACGTGTTCGAATTCTTAAGTTTCTTTTGATTCGGCCTTCGGCAATGCCGACTGGAGAGCCGAGGACATCTCTTCTGCCCGAAGGGCTTCTTGTTGGGTGGTGGAGAGCCGAGTATATATGTTCATCCTGCTTAGAGGAGGTACGGGGTTTGTTCGGCCATCCCGTCTTCAACTCACTCTCGAGTGCTAAGACGTGCATGCCGTATGATTGTCACCGTTATTTTTTGATGTCCACAAATGCCCCCCACTCGTGGGTGGCGCAAACGAGGGGCGAGTGCGCGCGGCCCGCGAGTGTAGAGCTCTTCGACAGGACGTCTATTTTTTCGAGCCAGTGAGATGCTGGTCTGGTGTGAATTCACGGGAAAGTGCTCACTCCTTCAGCGAAGGGATGAGGGGATCGCTTCACGGCATATGCACGCAGACTGAGATGTCAGAGTGGGGGTTTAGTCATCAGCATGGGGTATACCGAAGCGAGAACGAAGGGTCTATGCGTCGTCTCGAGCAAAAGGCCCAAATCAACTTAGACGAGGCCAATCCCAAGGGGGAGTTGTTGACTCGTGCTGGGTTTAGGAAGGTTGTTCATTCACTGACTCGGACGGAGGGTCTGAGCCGAGCAAAGGGGATGCGCCTTCTTTGTTTATGGACTGGGATGGATGGTCCGAGCCAAGCAAGGAGGGGTTTCTTTATGTTCATGGACTTGGACAGAAGGTCCGAGCCAAGCAAAGGAGGTCCTTTTTTATTCATCGACTTGGACGGAAAGTCCGAGCCAAGCAAGGAGGCTCTTTTTGTTCATCGACTTGGACGGAAGGTCCAAGCCAAGCAAGGAGGTTCTTTTTGTTCATCGACTTGGACGGAAGGTCCGAGCCAAGCAAGGAGGTCCTTTTTGTTCATCGACTTGGACGGAAGGTCTGAGCCAAGCAAGGAGGCCCTTTTGTTCATCGACTTGGATGGAAGGTCTGAGCCAAGCAAAGGCGCTCTTTTTGTTCATCAATTTGGACGGAAGGTCCAAGCCAAGCAAGGAGGTTCTTTTTGTTCATCAACTTGGACGGAAGGTCCGAGCCAAGCAAAGGCATTCTTTTTGTTCATCGACTTGGACGGAAGGTCCGAGCCAAGCAAGGAGGTCCTTTTTTGTTCATCGACTTGGAGGGAAAGTCCGAGCCAAGCAAAGGCGTTCTTTTTGTTCATCGACTTGGACGGAAGGTCCAAGCCAAGGGTTTATTCGTCGGTGGGACTGGGAGTTGTAATATTGAGGTGGTTTATTCATTAACACGGGGTTAATGCCAAAGCAAGGGCCTTTTGTTCATGGCCTAGGACGGAAGGTCTGGGCCACTAGTTTAATCATCGACACTGACGGGGAGTCGGGGACCGACGTGATTTGTTTGTCTCTTGGTATTTTCGTTGGTACGGGGGCTGGTGCCAACGCAAGGAGCAAGGGTTGATTCCCCAATCCCGGACGAAAGGTTCGGGTGGGGTGTTCTTCATCAGTGCCGATAGGATGTCAAGAGCTGACATGGTTGATTTGTCTATTGAAATATTCGTTGGTACGGGCTGGTGCCAACGCAAGGAGAAAATGTTGATTCCCCAATCCCGGACGAAAGGTTCGGGTGGGGTGTTCTTCGTCAGTGCCGACAGGATGTCAGAGGCTGACATGGTTGATTCGTCTATTGAAATATTCGTTGGTAGGGGGCTGGTCCCAACGCAAGGAGAAAAGGTTGATTCCCCACTCCCGAATGAAAGGTTCGGGTGGGGTGTTCTTCGTCAGTGCCGACAGGATGTCAGAGGCTAACATGGTTGATTCGTCTATTGAAATATTCGTTGGTAGGGGGCTGGTGCCAACGCAAGGAGAAAATGTTGATTCCCCTGTAACACCCGAGAATTTTAAAATAGAAATATACAAAAAAATTATATATATATATATATATATATATATATATTTAATTATTGAACTCATATTCTAATTATATTGATTTAACTAATTAAAACACTTAATTACCGATAGATGCTTTAGAAGATGCTAAATTATATTTTAGGAAATGCCAATTTATATTTTCAATCACTTAGTAAATTAATATTACACTATTCCAAAGAACTAAGAAATAGGTTATATAGATAGTGTTTTAAAGAATAAACATCACTTTTACAAGATGCCAATTCATATTTTCATAATTTAGAAAATTTCATATTTCAACTTTTCCTGATGGGGGCATCCCTTGCCCCTCCACATTTTTTATGGGCTCGGATTGTTCGTCGGCAAGCGCCATTGTGTTAGTCATGTGTTTCTGAGTCTAGTCATGTAATTTTCATATTTTCTTTGAGTCATAAACTATGTAATTTTCCCTTTATTTGAGTCATGTACCTAGGTTAGTGAGTCATTTTTCTAAGTTAGTTGTCATATGGTTGGTTTGATAGGCTAATGGGCCCAACTAATGGGCTTGGCCCAGGGGCGCCCCTCCCTTGGACTGCTTTGGTCATTAGTTAGTTTGTCAGGGTCACTATGGTCATATGAAAAGTATGGAGTCTATAAATAGGCCCCCACTCCTCTCATATGTAACAACCTTTTATGATCAATTTAAATCAAGTGAGTTTTAGTGTCTTATTGGAGTGGATTCTCCAAATCTCTCTCTCTCTCTCTCTCTCTCTCTAAGGGGTGGATTCCCCTCTCTCTTTCTCTCTCTCTCTCTCCAAGAGGAGGGGGCGCCCCTTTCTCTCTCCTCCCCTCCCTCTCTCTCCTCCACATCATCAACCCTTCCTCTCCCCTCATTACTCATCCTCCCAACTACCCCAACCCTCATTACTCCACCCCTAGTCCCAAGAGACCCTCCACCAATCCATACTCCACCACCCAACCACCAACTACCCAATCCCCTTCCCTAAGCACCCTCTCATCTCCCAAGGGAGAATTCTCCACTCCCCAAGCACCCCTTCCCTTCCCCGACACAACCATTCCCATCCCCAAAGCCCCATTAACCACCCCATTAGTGAATTTTCAAACATTGGAGAGAGAACTCTCCTTCCCTCTCCCCCACCCATCCCAAATTCGCAGCTCCTCTCTCACCCACTGTAAACACCACCTTCCATACCCCATTCTCCCCCATCCACACCTTAGAACACCCCCTCCCAGACCCCCTAACAGCCAGGGGTTGCCCCCATACCCATCCACCCCATTTCCCATCCCTTCTACCCCATTCCCCCACCACCTTTCACCACCTATAATTCTCAGGTCACAGGTAGTAGAGTACCAGCAGCTTGCAGAGCCGGCCCCGACTTCATCCCAGCCTCCCTGGAGGCCCATTAGGTACCGTTGGAAGCGTCTCTCCGTCCTCTTCGCAACGATGGTGGTCTCATCCCTTTCTGAGCTCGTGGTTGCCCGGGGGAGCTGTTCTTCCCTGACTGCGCACTTCCTCCCTGAAGAGCAACCTGAAGCTGACTCCTGAAGGTACCACGACCACTCTCTTGAAGATCTGGAGGCGAGGCTTGGCCGGCAGCTTCTTCAACAAGTGTACTTCTAGAATCAAGAAGCGGAGCTCTGTTTTGCGCCCGGAATCAAGAGTTATCATTTTCTTCCTCCGGGTGTGCGGTTCTGCTTCCTGACAGTCTGCTCCGATGCCCCCTCATTGTTTGAGCTCTACCGGTCTACTCTGGCAACGTTTGGCATCCCCGTTGATCTCACTTCGAAGAGGACTCACCGACGGTTCCAACTACTCCAGTGGTGCCTGATTCTGAGCTCTGGAGCGCTTGTGGCAACCTCTTCTTCCTGCTATTGTGAACCTGAAGCAGTCAGAACTGAAGACCTGCCACCCTGTTTGAGCTTCTGCCCCGACCAGCACCTGTGACTAGAGAAATCAACAAACTTCAGGCGTCATCCCGATCCAACTGCAAAGAAATTCCAACTGGTTTCGTCATCAAAAAAAATCTGGAGTGGTCGCAGCGCCAAGATAGCCAACTGCCTGTCCAGAAGCGCAGAGAGTGGTCAGAATCGGCATCGGCTCCCTTTCTTTGCTTCTAGCTCGATTTTTCCCCTCTTGCTTGGCCGGATGAAGGCCCCTCCCTATGTGGAGATAGTGTTTGGGTGTAGTCATTGGCTTCCCTTCCCCAAGATCCCCCCCTTGCATGGGGCGTAGTGCATGTAATCTGAAATTTCAGGTTTGAAGCTTCATCGACGCGGCGTGCGGGTGCATACCCTCGCCTCCTCGCTCGCCCCCGTCTCCGGCCGGGGTCGGCATCTTTACACCGACCAGGTGAGCCTCGGTCCCCCTCTTGGTTGGTTTAAATTCCTTGCTTAGCATAGTATTATCGTTATTGCTTCGTCGGACAGAGAGTGAGAGCTCGGCCCATAATTGCCATTGATGTGAGTGATCACCGCGGGCGAGTTGTGAGTAATCCCCTACATCCCACACCCTTGGTGTGCTGGCCCCCCATGATTTGGGCATCCCTGGCCCATTTGGGGTTCTCCCCAAGCTAGCCAACCATTGGAGCATCAAGGTCCCGCCTCGGACCCTCTCTATCATCGCCGAGTCGCCTACGGGCACTAGTGTGCACCACGCGAGGTAGCTCGCTAGAGTAAGTCCGCCGCTCAAAGATACTTGCTTGCAATTGTAGGTCCAAGGGCATTCGGTCTTGTGACTATCACCCCAAGGTGGTGTCACATCAATTGGTATCAGAGCAAGTTCACAACTTGTCTCTATCAAGTTGGTCCTAGGGCGTATTTATGCATTTAGAGTCCTCCGTTGCATCTCTTTTGTCCACTAGCATGGCCACCTCCTACCGACCTTACCCATCGGCCCTCTCCATGAGTCCAAACCCCCAAGGGATGCCTACCACTAACACACATCACCTCCCTGGCCATGTCAACTACCTCATGAAGGCCTTGACCTATGCCAATGAGCGGCTTGATAACCTATCGGGTCGACTCGACCAACTAGGAGAAAATGGGCCCGCCCCAAGGGCGGATGATAGTAGGGCTCCTCCCCCACCTCCCATCTTTGATGGAACTCATCCTATTGACTATTTAGATTGGAAAATCTCACTGGACCATTACTTCACTTGGTATCCCATGTCCGAGGATGAGAAAGTCCGATGTGCCAAATCACAACTTACCAAACGGGCTCAAACCTATTGGCTACAAATTGTCGGGCTAAGGATAATTAGAAGGGAAGATCCCATCACCACTTGGGGAAACATGAAGGAACAACTTAGGGCTAGATATGTGTCCCCTTCCTACTCGGATCACCAAAGCCCAAGGAGCACTTCAACTCCACCATCCCCACCCGGCCAACCCAAGACTCCAATTCTCCAATTCCCCACAATGCAACCAAAACCCAATTACACAACCCACCTTACTCAAGGCCCTTTGGCCCCCACCTCCACCTCCACCCCTCACCTTACCCCTTCTCAAAAAGGAAAAGGTCCTATGGAGATAGAAGTGACTGAAATAACCTCAGGTAAGTGCGAGCTGGAATGTTATAGGTGCCACCAATTGGGGCACATCGCCGGACAATGCCCCACGAGGAAGCATCTTCCCATACCCCTAGTGGTTGAAACCTCTCCCACCCTGGCCACCATTACCCCTCATCGTCCCCCAACAAGGACACTCCTCCCAAGGACAATCTTCCCAAACCCCCTCAACCCACCCATCTTCCACTTCCTACCCCAACCCAACCCCAACCTAGACCTCCACTACTTCCCTTACCAATCCCAACCCAAGCCCATGCTTTTTCACCACCTCGGGTGCACCACACATCGACTATCACCAATTCCCTCGCATTAGACCTACCCACCCCATTATCATTAGAAGTTGAGACCCACACACCCACCCACACGGAAATGGATGCTAGTCCGGATCCGCAACCCACCATAAAGGAAATCCAAGAATCTCCACTTCCACCCACCTCCCCTAGTCCGGATCCTCAAGAGCCACACACTTTCACCGTGAATGAGTCCATACTCCAATGGCTCAAGCAAGGCCCCCCCGTCCCTAGTTTACCCCCACACCTCTCACCCATGGGACATCAATCTCAAATTGCGGCCCTCCCCTCCTTTCACACCACGATCCAATCCTACTATGAGGTAGAGGGTTGGGATGATCTCCTCAAGGGTCTAGAGTGGCAATTAGACTTGACTTGTTTGTTGACTCTAGGGGCGGACCAACCCAAGAGCCTTGACCTCATCCACCCATGTACCGGGTCTATCACCTCGGTTTGCACTATTGGTTGCTACACTAGCGACCTTCTTTTCCTTCTCCCCATGGTGGAAGAGCCCATCCCGGTCCACTACTCTACCATTGTGATTCCTAGAACCTTGACCAACCAACCCACTCCATGCACCGGCCCAACCATTTCACTAGAAGAGGATGATTCACCACCTTGTGAGGACCTTGAGGGCATGGATTATCTCTCTCTAGGTAACCCTTATCATGATCCCTTTGATCCCTTCCTATGGGAGTCTAGTTCCCCATGTGACCCACCCACCTTACTCACCACTCACCTTACCCTACCCCCAACCACCATGTTGGGCCAAACCCCTCCCTTCCTAAAATCGGGTTACACCATGGGAGCCTTGACCTTAGGCAACATACACCTTGGGATTGATGAATTGCCCCACTCCATGATGTCCCCCTTCTTAGATCCCTTTGATCCATACGAGTTTAAGCTCAAGGGCCACCTCACACCCATGCACATGGAAGTCATCTCTAGGATATGAATGCATGTGCCTAGGCATACCGCACCACTTGACATGATTCATAAGTCGGGTCCATTCATTCATATCACCCACATGTCAAGTAGGAAGCATGAGTGGTCCATATTCGGATGTAATGGTCCACCTTCATTCATCATGAGTCTTAAGCATATTAGGAGTATTCATGGATATCCGGGTCCTTCGGCACTTATCATACCTACGCATAAGAGGGATATTTATGGATGCCCCGGTCCTCCCAAATCATTCAAAGTCTTCATAACATCAATGCACGATAGGTCTATATGTATTTGTCCTAGACCACCTTTGCATACCACACATTGTCCACTCACACCGCATCATAGTGCATGGCATATGCATCCAAGCAAGTGTCAAGCAACAAGCGGTGAGATTCACAAGAAGCGGGCAAAAACTGATGAGCGCCACTTGGAATTCCAAGTTGGCAACTTGGTGATGATGACTTTGGAGTGGCTCTACCCTAGGGTCACCTCTAATTTGAGGGCATGAGGACTTGGACCTTGCCAAGTTCCGAGGGGCTTTGACAACGCGGCTTGCGGGTTGGACTTACCTATGTGTTTTGGGATTCACCCCATTTCTCACGTGGCGGATCCGGCACCCTCTAAGGGCACCGCGGTGGATCCTAGTGAGTGCCTTGAGCTTACACCTATCCTTGCGAGAGACACCCTCGGAGTGCCACCACAAATTATCCTGAGAGCCCGACGTGAGCACACGGCGGCAATACTAGGCAAGCAAGACCTCATAGCCAGCATGAGGGTGTGTCCGAGCCACTTTGAAAAGCTGAAGCGCCATTCCTCGGCTATGGACGCGAGTTGAGTTTGGAGATCGTGGTTCGCCCGGAGCTGCATTTTGGTGTACTACTTCCCCGGTGGACCCATACTCGACGGGGTCGAGTTTTCCCCACCCCGGGGGTATGATGGGGGCATCCCTTGCCCCTCCACATTTTTTATGGGCTCGGATTGTTCGTCGACAAGCGCCATTGTGTTAGTCATGTGTTTCTGAGTCTAGTCATGTAATTTTCATATTTTCTTTGAGTCATAAACTATGTAATTTTCCCTTTATTTGAGTCATGTACATAGGTTAGTGAGTCATTTTCCTAAGTTAGTTATCATATGGTTGGTTTGATAGGCTAATGGGCCCAACTAATGGGCTTGGCCCAGGGGCGCCCCTCCCTTGGACTGCTTTGGTCATTAGTTAGTTTGTCAAGGTCACTATGGTCATATGAAAAGTATGGAGTCTATAAATAGGCCCCCACTCCTCTCATATGTAACAACCTTTTATGATCAATTTAAATCAAGTGAGTTTTAGTGTCTTATTGGAGTGGATTCTCCAAATCTCTCTCTCTCTCTCTCTAAGGGGTGGATTCCCCTCTCTCTTTCTCTCTCTCTTCTCTCTCTCTCTCCAAGAGGAGGGGGCGCCCCTTTCTCTCTCCTCCCCTCCCTCTCTCTCCTCCACATCATCAACCCTTCCTCTCCCCTCATTACTCATCCTCCCAACTACCCCAACCCTCATTACTCCACCCCTAGTCCCAAGAGACCCTCCACCAATCCATACTCCACCACCCAACCACCAACTATCCAATCCCCTTCCCTAAGCACCCTCTCATCTCCCAAGGGAGAATTCTCCACTCCCCAAGCACCCCTTCCCTTCCCCAACACAGCCATTCCCATCCCCAAAGCCCCATTAACCACCCCATTAGTCAATTTTCAAACATTGGAGAGAGAACTCTCCTTCCCTCTCCCCCACCCATCCCAAACTCGCAGCTCCTCTCTCACCCACTGCAAACACCACCTTCCAGATCCCATTCTCCCCCATCCACACCTTAGAACACCCCCTCCCAGACCCCCTCACAGCCAGGGGTTGCCCCATACCCATCCACCCCATTTCCCATCCCTTCTACCCCATTCCCCCACCACCTTTCACCACCTGCAATTCTCAGGTCGCAGGTAGTAGAGTACCAGCAGATTGCAGAGCCGGCCCCGTCTTCATCCCAGCATCCTTGGAGGCCCAAGAGGTCCCGTTGGAAGCGTCTCTCCGTCCTCTTCGCAACGGCGGTGGTCTCATCCCTTTCTGAGCTCGTGGTCGTCCGGGGGAGCCGTTCTTCCCTGACTGCACACTTCCTCCCTGAAGAGCAACCAGAAGCTGACTCCTGAAGGTACCACGACCACTCTCTTGAAGATCTGGAGGCGAGGATTGGCCGGGAGCTTCTTCGACAAGTCTACTTCTAGAATCAAGAAGCGGAGCTCTGTTTTGCGCCCGGAATCAAGAGTTCTCATTTTCTTCCTCCGGGTGTGCGGTTCTGCTTCCTAACAGTCTGCTCCGACCCCCCCTCATTGTTCAAGCTCTACCGGTCTACTCCGACAACGTTTGGCATCCTCGTTGGTCTCTCTTCGAAGAGGACTCACCGACGGTTCCAACGACTCCAGCGGTACCTGATTCTGAGCTCTGGAGCGCTTGTGGCAACCTCTTCTTCCTGCTATTGTGATCCTGAAGCAGTCAGAACTGAAGACCTGTCACCCTGTTTGAGCTTCTGCCCCGACCAGCACCTGTGACCAGAGAAATCATAAAAATTCAGGCGTCATCCCGATCCAGCTATGAAGAAATTCCAACTGGTTTAGTCATCAACAAAAATCTAGAGTGGCCGCAGTGCCAAGATAGCCAACTGCCTGTCCAAGAGCACAGAAAGTGGTCAGAATCGGCATCGGCTCCCTTTCTTTGCTTCTAGCTCGATTTTTCCCCTCTTGCTTGGCCGGCTGAAGGCCCCTCCCTGTGTGGAGGTAGTGTTTGGGTGTAGTCATTGGCTTACCTTCCCCAAGATCCCCCCCCTTGCATGGGGCGTAGTGCATGTAATCTAAAATTTCAGGTTTGAAGCTTCATCGACGCGGCGTGCGGGTGCATACCCTCGCCTCCCCGCTCGCCCCCGTCTCCGGCCGGGGTCGGCGTCTTTACGCCGACCAGGTGAGCCTCGGTCCCCCTGTTGGTTGGTTTAAATTCCATGCTTAGCATAGTATTATCGTTATTGCTTCGTCGGACGGAGAGTGAGAGCTCGACCCATAATTGCCATTGATGTGAGTGATCACCGCGGGCGAGTTGTGAGTGATCCCCTACATCCCACACCCTTGGTGTGCTGGCCGCCCATGATTTGGGCATCCCTGGCCAATTTGGGGTTCTGCATCAAGGTCCCGCCTCGGACCCTCTCCATCATCACCGAGTCGCCTACGGGCACTAGTGTGCGCCACGTGAGTGAGCTCGCTAGAGTAAGTCCGCCGCTCAAAGATACTTGCTTGCAATTGTAGGTCCAAGGGCATTCGATCTTGTGACTATCACCCCAAGGTGGTGTCACATCATTTCCATTATATCATTATTTTGAAGAAATAAAGGTATATAGATGAAGTGTTAAAGGATAAACATAATTTAGAAAGTGAGAAAGGGTATGTAGACAATTTTGGTTAGTGGAGAGTGACTACAAAAATCTCCGTTCAAAATAACGACATATGTTAAGTCGTTATTTCCTAAACGTGAATAGTGACACTTTTTATTTAAAAAATGTTTTTCAAAAAAATTTATATGTAAAAATAGAGAACAATGTAAGGGTCTCACCCCTGAAATTTCACAAACAAATTCCATCAATTTTTAAAGATAAAAATCTTTGAAGTTTAATATGAAAATCTTAACTTATGAAATACACGACCCTCTCTGGGACGTCATTTCTTTTCCGACAATTATCACGATCATTCTATCCTTCCAGCCTGTGTAGGCTGTCAACTCACTAAATATCCTATAATTCTGGATCTTGTCTCCCATCCTGTCGACCCTAAGGTTATAAAATACACTCTATTCTCCCTATTTGGTTAATTCGACGGCTAGATACGGGAATAAGTTCTGAAGAGTTGCAGAGGAAGGGAAGGGCTGCTTCTTCCTCTCTTGTCAACTCCTGTCACTTCACAGAGGTAGGTGTTCTCAAATCCTTACCTACCTAGTAGCTAATAGGTTAATTGATTCATATTTAGAGTTCGATCAACTAGTCAACCATGCTATATATATCATCTGGCTTTACCGTAATCAAGCAATAATCATGTATGTATAATGTTATTTTGATAGCCTGTTACATATCACCATGATCTTTAAGAGTTTAAACTTAGTTTGTTAGTATGATTTTTATGAGTTTTTGCACATATTTTATCACACTAGTTTTACAGTATTAATAACCATGTTTTAAACCTTAATATATAGTCTCTGTTAACATAATATGTTCATCGTTTAAAGACACGGAGGCTCCCAGCCCTCTGGTAAATGGCGCCCCTGACCAGGGCGCCATTTTCAAAATTGAAGACTGTTCACACAGTCGTCATTTAAATGAAGACACCACCAAGGTCGTCAATTCGATTTCTGGAATTTTGAGTAATTGATAATTCAACACATTCAAAAATCCATAACTATCAAACTAAAGCATGAAATTTTTACATGAACATGTTTATGGAATCCTTACAATTTTCTCAGCACATTCGTGCAATTACTTCCTGATTCGGAGTTTTTTTCACATTGATGAATAGTGACACCTCTCTGTAATTGGCGCCCCTGACCAGGGCGCCAATTTCAAAATTGAAGACTGCCCGAGAGGGCGTCAATTTATTGAAGACATGCACCATGTCATCAATTCCATTTTCTGGAATTTTCAGAAATCAACAAATCAATGCATTCAAAAGTCTATAACTAATAAACCTGACCTTGAAAATTTTGACAGAATATACTTCTGTGACCCTGAGATTTTTCTCCATCTGACCATGTCTTCGGATTCTGATTTGGAGAAAATTTTTCGAAATGAACAGTGATTTGAGTCACAAAACGTATTTGCTAGGTGAAAATCACTGAATTGAAGCCGGCCCTTAAATCTTCAATTGCTGAATTAAAGCCGGCCCTTAAGTCTTCAATTTCAGAATTGAAGACGGCCCTTAAGTCTTCAATTTCAGAATTGAAGACGGCCCTCAAGTCTTCAATTACTGAATTGAAGAGGGCCCTTAAGTCTTCAATTAATTGAAGACTGCTCACAGGAGCGTCAATTCTGTTTCTTGAAGAATTAAAGTTATAACATTAAAAAAATTCATATCTGTGAAGCCAAAACTCAGTAATTATATCTGAACATGTTTCTGGACTCCCGAGTAATTATACTAAGTATTCATATCCTTATTTTTGAATTTCGAGAAACTTTTTTGAAATGAATAGTGCTTTGAGTCACAAAACGTATCTGCCAGGTGAAAATCACAGAATTGAAGACATCCCTTAAGTCTTCAATTTCAGAATTGAAGACGGCCCTCAAGTCTTCAATTAATTGAAGACTGGGTAAAGGGGCGCCAATTTAATATATATATATATATATTTGAAAAATCAAAATTTTGAAAGATTGGGCAACCCCCATGTGCCAATTACTGAATTGAAGACGGCCCTTAAGTCTTCAACTTCTGAATTGAAGACAGGCCCTTAAGTCTTTAATTTCAGAATTGAAGACGGCCCTTAAGTCTTCAATTTCAGAATTGAAGACGGCCCTCAAGTCTTCAATTAATTGAAGACTGGGTAAAGGGGCGCCAATTTCATATATATATAGTTTTTTTGAAAAAATAAAAATTTGAAAGGTTGGGTAACCCCCAGGCATCAATTCTTTAAATGACGACTTCCAGGACGTCTTCAATTAAATGAAGACACCCTGAGGGGCGCCAATTTGATATATACATATATAAATTTTTAAAAAATTAAAATTTGAAGGATTAGCAAACCCTCAGATGCCAACTCAGTAATTATAACTTCTGATATTGATTTGTCTCGAGAATTGTACAAACACAACCCTAATCCATACTGCTGCATATGATGAGTTCTTAAAATTCCATTCCATGAAAAATCTACTTGTGTATACCCTACATGGTCAAACCTTGAATCTCTTAAACTACCATTTGGGAGTGTAGGAACTAAGTGCCATGCAAGGTAAAGTGCTACATTGTGGGAGCCACCTCTTGAGACCGTACGGCACAAAGTGCTACACGACGGGAGTCACCTCTTGAGCCTGTAGGGGCCATCTCTAGAATCCTCCATAACCAAATGACTAGTTAATCTCCTCTGAAATACTACGTTTCTAAATTCTTGAAATTCCATATTGGCTATAAATGAGAGTGGATGTCAAAGGTAATACATGAAATACTGTGCATATGGGGCCCGGTCTGGTCCTGGGAGGAGCACCCAAAGGTACTTGTGCCCATGGGAGTTTATTGACCACGATGTTTAGCATTGCATCGGAGTACTTACTTGACTTGAGACACTCCACCCCTACTCTCTCTCTCCTTACTTACTTGACTTGCGTGGCCCAAAATGGGCAATACTTGACTTGTGGCCCGAGAAAGGGTAAAATACTTACATGATAATAGCCAATTCTACTGATATGTACTTGACAATACTTGCTTGAATTGAATTTTTACTTGATATACTTGTACATGAGATCCTTCTCATACCTGCGTTCATACTTGTACAAGAATCCCTACTTGCCCGAAGTGGCATTTACATCTGTAAATTCTTGAAATATTGTTTGTCAAATACTTGAAATCTTGTTATACTCTCTTTATACAGTTCTTGATCTCTTATTGTTCTTCATGCCTAGATTTACGTATACTTGATTTTTTTTATTATACGTACATCATGCATAGCCATACTGAGAATACATGTAAATTGTAAATCACGTAAAGATTGCTCGTATTTGAGATGTAATTCCTACTGAGCGATTTGCTCATCCAGTTACTTCCTAACATTTTCAGGTGATTCAGATAGCGACAAGAATGGGTTTGAGGCCGAGTGAAGAGTGCTAGAACGCCATCCATTTATCATTAGCTAGTCGAGTCTTTGAATTTATTTGAGTCTACCTTGTATTCCTAGTTATGTCAGTTAGTGGTATAAACTTTGTGTTAAGTCGTGTAGCCTAATGTTTGGCTTTATAAATTTAAAAATTTGTCATGGACTATCTTTATTTCCTTTGATTAATCAAATAAACATCACTTGGACTATTGGAATTTAATAGATTTTTAGTCATTTACGCAATCTGAAATTTTGTATGTTAAAATTCTTATCGCTCTAATGACACGATCTATAAAAGTCTTCGTGGTATCAGAGCCTAGGTTTTCAAACCTAGGGAACTATAAGAAATAAAAGGTTAGAAATTGAAATCTAAGTAAAAACTTGAGTCCAAGGATAGGTAAAACCCGAGCCCAAGGATAGATATACCTTACCCGGTGAGATGGATAGGGCCATGGGATAAGTTCTATAATGACTTTTGGCCTTACAAGTAAACATGATCTTTATCATACTTAACTCTTTTGTAGGATCATGGCTGCGGAAAGAGCACAATGGCGCGAGATGCAGCGCACCGTGCAAGGCCTTACACAGGCACTACAACAAGTGGCCCAAGGCGGAGCAAACTGTGGAGCGGGAGATCTCCACCGAAGTTTCCGTAACATGAACCCATCGAGGTTCACGGGTTCGTCCGACCCCGAGGATGCCGATAATTGGCTAAAGGAGATGGAACGAATCTTCCGTGTAATGCAATACGCAGACGAGGAGAAGGTTTTATTGGCCGTATTCCAACTATAGCGGGACGCTCGATGTTGGTGGGAATCCATAGAAGCAACACTGCCAGAATACCATATCACATGGGATGAATTCACGGAGCAGTTCAACAACAAGTACTTCTCCGACCATATCCAGGGGAAGAAGGCCACAGAATTCGCCGTTCTAAAACAACGGGGCTTGAAAGTGGCCGAGTATGAGGCCCAGTTCTCAAGATTGTCAAAGTATGCACCCCACTTGGTGTGTACGGAGAAGATGAAGGCGAGAAGATTCCTCAATGGGCTTAGACCCCATTATATCACACAACTTGCCCTGATAGACATCCAAGTCTATTCGGAGATGGTTCGGCGAGCTCAATTGCTAGAAGACGCCACCGAATTATCCGAGAGAATTCGAGGAAGAGACAAGAAGGAACCCGTCACAAGCCCAGGAAAATTCAAACAATCATTTAATAAGAAAAGGTTTTTCATGGGAGGGGAGCCCTCCAAGGCAAAGAAAAATCCAGAAGAATGACAAGCCATTCTCCACCACCACACCATCAAAGGAAATTTGCAAGTATTGTGATAAAGCTGGCCATAAGACCGAAGAATATTGGAGGAAGTTAGGAGCTTGTCTTCGATGCGGGAGCCGAGAGCATCGGATCCCAGACTACCCACTGATGAAGGAACAAGACACAAAAGATGAGAAACGTCCGGTAAAGAAACAAGGCCATCTGCAAGCTCTCCGAGAGACGGAACCCATTGAAGGCGGAATTGTGGAAGGTACTCTCACTATTTGTTCAAAAACTGCTCAAGTTTTATTTGATACCGGAGCAACTCATTCATTCGTTTCCAAGAACTTTGCTGCTTCATTTTCTAAGAAACATGAACTGTTAGATTTGGTCATATCTACACCTCTTGGGAATGAGTCTGATATCACTTATCACTATCCAAATTGTGAAGTGATGATTAAGGGAAGCAATTTACCTGCTGACATGATATGCCTAGATATGAAGGGTTATGACGTCATACTAGGTGCCGACTGGTTATCCACATACTAAGGAACTGTAGATTGCCGGCATGGCAAGGTAACTTTCATGGATTTCCCAGAGGTAGTTTACAATAGCCCTCGGAGTAAATCACTTCTTATATCAGCACTCCGAGCTAGTAAACTTATGAATAAGGGATGCATGGCTTTCATAGCATTCGTGACTGCCACAGAAGTTGAGAAGGTTAAACTTGAAGACATCCGTGTAATTCAGAATTTTCCTGATGTTTTTCTAGAAGATTTAATCGGCTTACCCCCGGAAAGGGAAGTGTCGTTCACAATCGACCTTGTCCCTAGTGCTGGCCCTGTCTCTAGGGCACCATACAAAATGTCCCCTGCTAAGCTGAAGGAACTAAAGGAACAACTAATGGAGTTATTGAAAAAGGGTTTCATCAGGCCGAGTACTTCCCCTTGGAGAGCACCCGTGCTATTCGTCAAAAAGAAGGATGGATCGATGAGACTATGCATCGATTATCGGCAGCTAAATAACCTTACAATCAAGAACAAATACCTGCTGCCAAGGATTGACGAGCTGTTCGATCAGTTATCAGGAGCTTCATATTTCTCCAAGATTGATTTTCGTTCTGGTTACCACCAATTGAAGATCAAAGAATAAGACATTCATAAAACTACATTTCGAAGCAGGTATGGGCATTACGAATTTACTGTTATGCCTTTCGGACTAACAAATGCCCCCGTAGCTTTTATGCAGTTAATGAACAGCATATTCAGGCCCTATTTAGACCAATTCATTGCGGTCTTTATTGATGATATTCTGATCTATTCCAAGACCGAAGATGATCATGAAGAACATCTCAAGAAGGCACTGCAGATATTATGGGAAAATAAGCTATATGCCAAATTCAGCAAATGCGAGTTCTGGCTCGAGGAAGTATCCTTCTTAGGCCATATTATTTCAAAGAATGGAATTGCTGTTGACCCGTCCAAGGTCGAAGCCGTGAAGAACTGGGAACGACCCACAAATGTAACGAAAATTCGAAGCTTCTTGGGTCTAGCTGGTTACTACCGGCGTTTTATTAAAGACTTCTCCAAGATTGCCGTTCCTCTGACTAGGTTAACCCGCAAGGAAGTGCCTCATGAGTGGAATGAAGACTACGAAAAGAGTTTCCAAACTTTGAAGGATCTCTTGACCACTGCTCCAGTCTTATCATTACCAATTGAAGGAGAAAAATACGAGGTATATACCGATGCTTCGGGTATTGGCCTTGGATATGTATTGATGCAGAATGGAAGAGTCATTGCATATTCTTCCCGACAATTGAAGAAACATGAAGAGAACTACCCAGTTCACGACTTAGAACTGGCCACGGTAGTATTTACTTTGAAGATCTAGAGGCACTATCTCTACGGAGAACAATTCACTGTGTACTCCGATCATAAAAGCCTCAAGTACTTATTCTCCCAAAAGGAGCTGAACATGCGGCAAAGGCGTTGGCTCGAGTATCTCAAGGATTTCGACTTCACTATACAGTACCATCCTGGTAAGGGTAATTCCGTAGCTGATGCCCTTAGTCGAAAGCCGAGAACAATATTGGCCAACTGCATGATAGAAGAATGGAAGCTGCTGGAGAAATTCTCTGAGCTTGATATCAGTACAGATGAGAAGAACATGTATATTATTCTATCTCATATGAGCCTACATCCAGATTTGCTACCTGAAATCAAGAAGCTACAGGAAGAAGATCCCTCACTTGTGGAGATAAAGAGCAAGCTGGACGATAGACTGAATTTTAAGCTGGCACCTGATGGCATATTGCTATTTCATGAACGGACATGTGTGCCCGACTGTCCCGAATTGAAGAAGAAGATTCTTGAAGAAGCTCATCGATCGAGGTATGTGATCCACCCTGGAGCCACTAAGATGTACCAAGACTTGAAAAGAACTTTCTGGTGGCCTAACATGAAAAGGGAGGTAGCAGACTTTGTGTCTCGTTGCCTCACATGCCAACAAGTGAAGGCGGAACATCAAAAACTCGCCGGAAAGCTACATCCGCTGGATATTCCCAAGTGGAAGTGGGAAGACATTGGCATGGACTTTATCATGGGTTTGCCCAAGTCTAGGGGCGGATATGATGGAATTTGGGTAATTATCGACCGGCTAACTAAATCGGCCCATTTCTTACCCATCAAAAGCTGTTGGTGAGTCGACGTACTTGTTACCCTGTATATTAATGAGATGGTTAGATTGCATGGAGTTCCCGTCTCGATCGTATCTTACCGAGACCCGCGCTTCACCTCTCATTTTTAGAGGGGTCTACAACACTCTCTGGGGACGAAACTTAATTTCAGCACTGCTTTCCATCCCCAGACAGATGGTCAGACTGAAAGGACAAATCAGGTTGTTGAAGATTTGTTAAGGGCATGTATTATAGATTTCGGCGGAAGCTGGCACGACCACTTATCCCTAGTCGAATTTGCCTATAATAACAGCTATCAAGCTAGTATTCAAATGGCACCTTTTGAGGCGCTTTATGTCAGGAGTTGTCGTTCTCCAATATGCTGGGAAGAAGTCGGTGAAAGACAAATTCTAGGCCCGGATATGGTTAGAGATTCGACTGAGAAGATACACATTATCAGAGAGAGACTCAAGGTAGCTCAGTGCAGGCAAAAATCTTTTGCTGATAATAGAAGGAGAGATTTAGAGTTCCAAGTTGGTGACCATGTATTGCTCAAGGTATCTCCTGGCTGAGGTATTAGAAGATTCGGTGTTAAGGGCAAGCTTACACCGAGGTTTATCGGTCCATTCGAAGTATTGGAAAGAGTGGGCGAGGTGGCCTACCGTATTGCTTTACCTCCTCAACTCTCGGAAGTGCACAATGTATTTCATATATCTATGCTGAAGAAATATGTGCATGACCCTTCTCACGTCATCGACCATGCTGATTTGGTGATTCAAAGAGATCTTACTTATGAGCAAAGGCCGATGCGGATCCTCGACTGCGAAGTCCAAGTTCTAAGGAGCAAGACGATCCCTATGGTGAAAATCTAATGGAATCGATGCGCGGAACAGGAAGCAACTTGGGAGACCGAAGAATCTATGAAAAGAAGATACCCAGAATTATTCTAAACTGTAAGTATTTTATACTTTCAACAATATCCTTATACAGTTGAATTTGAGGACCAAATTCTTTTAAGTAGGGGAGGGTGTAACACCCGAGAACTTTAAAATAGAAATATACAAAAAAATTATATATATATTTATATATATTTAATTATTGAACTCATATTCTAATTCTATTGATTTAACCAATTAAAACATTTAATTACCAATAGATGCTTTAGAAGATGCCAAATTATATTTTAGGAAATGCCAATGTATATTTTCAATCACTTAGGAAATTAATATTACACTATTCCAAAGAAATAGGAAATATGTTATATAGATAGTGTTTTAAAGAATAAACATCACTTTTACAAGATGCCAATTCATATTTTCATAATTTAGAAAATTTCATATTTCAACTTTTCTATTATATCATTATTTTGAAGAAATAAGGGTATATAGATGAAGTGTTAAAGGGTAAACATAATTTAGAAAGTGAGAAAGGGTATATAGATAATTTTGGTTAGTGTAGAGTGAATACAAAAATCTCCGTTCAAAATAACGACATATGTTAAGTCGTTATTTCCTAAACGTGAATAGTGACATGAATGGTGCCACTTTTTATTTAAAAAATTTTTTCAAAACAAAATTATATGTAAAAATAGAGAAAAATGTAAGGGTCTCACCCCTGAAATTTTACAAAAAAATTCCATCAATTTTTAAAGATAAAAATCTTTGAAGTTTAATATGAAAATCTTAACTTATGAAATACACGACCCTCTTTGGGGCGTCATTTCTTTTCCGACAATTATCACGATCATTCTATCCTTCCAGCCTGTGTAGGCTGTCAACCCACTAAATATCCTATAATTCTAGATCTTGTCTCCCATCCTGTCGACCCTAAGGTTATAAAATACACTATATTCTCCCTATTTGGTTAGTTCGACGGCTAGATACGGGAACAAGTTCTGAAGAGTTGCAGAGGAAGGGAAGGGCTGCTTCTTCCTCTCCTGTCAACTTCTGTCACTTCACAGAGGTAGGTGTTCTCAAATCCTTGCCTAACTAGTAGCTAATAGGTTAATTGATTCATATTTAGAGTTCGATCAACTAGTCAACCATGCTATATATATCATCTGGCTTTACCGTAATCAAGCAATAATCATGTATGTATAATGTTATTTTGATAGCCTGTTACATCACCATGATCTTTAAGAGTTTAAACTTAGTTTGTTAGTATGATTTTCATGAGTTTTTGAACATATTTTATCACACTAGTTTTACAGTATTAATAACTGTAGCAACCCTGATAAAAATAAGATTTTTAAATAAATCAAATTAAAATAAAAGATAAATAATTAGATGATGAAAGCCTGAACGCATAAAAATAAGACAGAATGGAAATAACGCCTTTGGTCAAGGCGCTACTTCATTAAGAAACGCCTCTAGAGAAGGCGCTAATTAAAAAGGGACGCCCATATAATAAGGCGTCAATTATCAAACGGCCAAAAGGGGAAGTAAATGTAACGCCCTCTACCTGGGCGCGTTTTATACAAAAAACGACGCTTGACAAGGCGTCAATTTAAATTAACGCCCTCGCTTAAGACGTTAATTCAGATCGAGTTTCGTTCGACCCAGGAGTCTATCCAGGGCAAGTTCTAGATAACTACGTCGAAGGTGGAATATGGTAAGGACTCTATCATGGAAGTATTACTTCCAATACAACTCTAACCCTATTAGGATCCCCAAAATCCTATAAATATCCTCCTAAATCAACCCTTGATCGCTATTTGACGATCTGCTGCTGCTGTCATCAACGTGAAGAACAGGTAATGTTCTTCCTCTTTATTTTTGGTTGTGTGTGTTGAAAGAACGTTGATGTTCTTTTCCTTCCTCATCTTCTTATACAGGTTGTCTGTGTTGAGAAGACGATCACCCCTTTTGACTGAAGATCGGGTATTCTTCGTCCATCTCCTGCAAGTTATCTCTGTTCGAGAACAGAGCATCGTTTTCTTCTCCAAACCTTCATCCGTTCATCAGTTAAATCTTCATAAGGTAGGTTTTCTCAAGAACGTAGCCCAAACTAACTCCAGTTGCTAGTAATACCTTCTGTCATACATGCATATAGTTTTATTATGGTTTCAGATGTTTTCCATGTAATTTTATAAAGAAACGCCCTTGACAAGGGCGCTAATTTAAAGAAGCGACCCACACTAGGGCGCTAATTATTATTTTGACGCCCTGCCCAGAAGTCGTCAATTACATGTAATTAATAAATACCCACGTTTAAAATTTAATATCTATGAAACCATGAATCTAATATATTGCATGAGTATACCTGTGAAATCCTGCTATTTTTCCTGTCATGATTATGTACCCTTTTTCCTGAAATTTTATCATCTGAAAATTGGTAAATTCTTGAATTAACGACTTGCACAAGGTCGTCTCTTATTGAACTGACGCCCCAGACCAGGACGCTAATTGACAAGTAACGCCCCTGTCCAGGGCGCGTTTTTGTTAAAATTCCAGAATATTGATTTTCTGCAGAATAGAAATATTGAAGGGACGACTAATGTATAAGTCGTCAAATTGTGAATAAACGCCCCTGAGTAAGGCGTTAATTGGATAATTAATGACTTAGCTTAAGTCGCTATTTTCTATATTACTGTTTTACACTGATTACTGTCACCGAAGGGTTATATATATATATATATATATCGGCACTATATTCCAGTCCGTGAATATAGCCCCATGTTTCATGATATTTTTATCGCACTAACCTCAATTCTCATTGACATACAAGCTCTCCATTGGACATTCCGTTCCTTTGGACTAGCAAGTTAGTCATAGAGACCTCCGTAAGACTCCTCGAGCCTTGGATTCCCTCAAGGCCGACTGAGCTGGTTGTACCATAAAAACCCATTACATTATTTGATTGCCATGTCACTCTAAAGAAACATGGTATACCGGCCCTCATGTTATGTAAAGTGTGTATCATGAGAATTCTCTTAATGGGATGAGGTTATCATGCCATTTGATGCTGTTCTTGTAAACCCCAATTCTATATTCAACATGATGTTCTTGTGGACCTCAATTCTATATTAAGAATGAGGACGTCTTGTCATTGATGTGCTGTTCATATGGACCTCAATTCTATATAAAGAGTGTCCATACTTGCTTGTCATGGTACCCAAGTTAGGGAACCAATTCCACCTAGTTTTATCGATAATCATGATTGTACCGTTATTATCGTCATTCTATGTCAAGTGTCATATTTTTGGACTCTATTCTATCCAAGTTATCCTACGTATCTACAAGCTTTATTCTTGAAATTCCATATTGACTATACACAAAAGTGGATGTTAAAATACATGATTAATGCCTGTGCATATAGGGCCCGATCTGGTCCTGGGAGGAGCACCCGAAAGTACTTGTGCCCATGGGAGTTGATTGATCATGGTATTGGCATTATACCGAAGTGCATGACTAGCTTGATTGAACATTCCACAAATCTTGTACTTGTACTTGACTTGATATTACATGACTTGCGTGGCCTGAAAAAGGGTAATTTCATACTTGCGTGCTTGAAATGTGATAGCCAAATTTCCACATGACATGATGAATATACTTGCTTGAATATCTTGATATATTTTGATATAAGTTCTTGAAAGTTCATGACTAGTTCTTCTTGCTATCGTATTGTTATACACTCTCTCTATCTTGTCGTTTTATGCGAGCATGCATAGCTATAGTGCATTCATGAAAGATGTAATTACTTAAACCCATTGCTAGTTCTTGAGATATAATTTCCTACTGAGCGTTCGCTCACTCCGTGTTTCCCTACTTTTCAGGTAAGTCCGACGATGAGGGAACTCAATCTGAAGGGGATGGTCAAGAGTGAAAGAGTTAGAACTACTCAAGCATAAATTTAGTCCTGTCTTTTCTCTATTTTTCTTGAGTCAAGCGTTGTATTTTATTTTATTGAGTCTAGTATTTGCAAGGGTTTGTAATAGACATATTCTTATGAAGGAATAGAGGATTGGGTTATCTTTACTTTTGCGCATCTCTGATTTTGGTGTCGAATACACTAATACTCTGATTGACATGATTGATATAAACTCGTCACGCGTCTCCAAGTATCTTCCGCTCTCGGGGCGTGACAATTTTTGTGGTATCAGAGCCTAGGGTATTCAATTCCTAGGAAAACCCAAGTCCAAGGATAGGTTCAAACCTTTAACCAGTGAGATTGGGTAGAACCAAGGGTTGAGTTAACATAAAAACTTAAAAGCCCTTAACGCGAGTATATACTAACATAGTTATGGTAATTGTAGGATAATGGCTGCCAAACGTGCTCAGTGGCGCAACATGCAGCGTACACTCCAAGGCATGACCCAAGTGCTGCAACAAGTAGCACAGGGAGGTGCACAACGAGTCGGAACTCTCCACCCATTCTTCAAGAACATGAACCCTCCCAAATTCATGGGTTCTACTGATCCGGACGACGCAGAGCACTGGATCAGGGAGACGGAGCGTATATTCCGTGTTATGCAGTGCACGGATCAAGATAAAGTCTTATTAGCTACCTTTCAGTTAGAAAGGGATGCCCGATGCTGGTGGGAATCAATAGAAGCTACTTTAAATCAAGACCAAGTTACTTGGGAAGAATTCGTTGAACATTTCAATGCTAAATATTTTTCGGACCGAGTCCAAGAAAAGAAAGCTACCGAATTTGCCGCACTCAAGCAACGGTCATTATCGGTGGCGGAGTACGAGGCACAATTCTCTAGGTTATCTCGGTATACTAAGCACTTAGTTAGCACCGAGAAGATGAAAGCTAGGAGGTTCCTTAACGGGCTCAGGCCCCAATATATTACCCAGCTGGCACCAATGGATATTCAGGTCTACTCAGAGATAGTACGCCGAGCTCAATTGTTAGAAGATGCCACGGAGCTATCAGATAGAATCCGTGGGAAGGATAAGAAGGAACAAGTTACAAGTTCGGGTTCCTTTAAACCCAACTTCAAGAAGAGGCCTAGCACTGGAGGTACTTCTTCTCAAGACCAAAAATTTAAGAAGACCAAGCCCTTCTCTATCACTACTACACCTTCGAATATAATATGCAAGCATTGTGACAAGGCTGGTCATAAAGCCGAAGAGTGCTGGAGGAAACTTGGAGCATGTCTCCGTTGCGGGAGCCGTGAGCATCGGATTCCCAATTGCCCATTACTTATTGAACAAACCGGTGACGGAAATCGCCCGGTAACCAAGAACACTCGTCTTCACGCAATTCGGGAGACCGAACAAGAAGAAGAAGGCGGACTAGTAGAAGGTACACTGAAAGTTTGTTCCAAGTCTACACATGTCTTATTTGATACTGGTGCTTCACATTCAATTTTTTCCAAGAAGTTCGTTGATCCGTTACCCCTAGAACTGGAATGGATAAAATTAGTCTTGTCTACTCCTCTAGGAAACGAGACTGATATTACACACCATTACCAGAACTGTGAAGTATTGGTTCATGGTAAGAATCTCCCTATTGATCTTATATGTTTAGATCTAAAGGAGTATGATGTAATACTAGGAGCAGATTGGTTATCTAAATACCAGGCAACAGTCGATTGCCATAACAGCAAAGTTACCTTCAGAGACTTTCCAGAACTAGTCTATTCTAGCCCTAAGAGTCGGAGCGAGTCACCTTTTATTTCGGCTCTCCGAGCAAGCAAGCTAATCAGGAAAGGATGTGTATCTTTCCTTGCATTTGTCACGATTAAGGAGGCTAAGGAAACTAAGATAGAAGATATCCCAGTTGTGCAAGAATTTCCGGATGTGTTTCCGGAAGATTTGCCTGGATTACCCCCATAAAGAGAAGTGGCCTTCACCATCGATTTAGTTCCTGGTGCGGGTCTAGTTTCTAAGGCACCGTATAGAATGTCACCTGCTGAACTCAAGGAGTTAAAGGAGCAATTGATGGAGCTCATTAAGAAAGGATTCATTAGACCGAGTACTTCCCCGTGGGGAGCGCCTGTGCTATTTGTAAAGAAGAAGGATGGATCCATGAGACTATGCATCGACTATCAACAGTTGAATCATCTCACTATCAAGAACAAGTATCCACTGCTGAGAATCGATGAGTTGTTTGATCAAATATCAGGATCCAAGTACTTTTCCAAAATTGATCTTAGGTCGGGATATCATCAGTTAAGAATCAAGGATGAGGACATTCATAAGACTGCATTCAGAAGCAGGTACGGCCATTATGAATTTGTTGTTATGCCTTTCGGACTAACGAATGCCCCTGCTGCCTTTATGCAGTTAATGAATAGTATATTCAGGCCTTATTTGGATCAATTCGTGGTGGTCTTTATTGATGATATATTGATTTATTCCAAGACCAAGGAAGAGCATGAGGAGCATTTAAGGATTGCATTACAAATATTGAGGAAAAACTAATTATATGCAAAACTCAGCAAGTGTGAATTCTGGCTTGAGGAAGTGACTTTTCTCGGACATGTTATATCAAAGGATGGCTTATCTGTAGATCCATCAAAGGTTGAAGCTGTGAAGAATTGGGAAAGACCGACCAATACTAGCGAGATCCGAAGTTTCTTAGGTCTTGCCGGCTATTACAGGCGATTCATCAAGGATTTCTCTAAGATCGCCGTACCACTTACGAGGTTAACTCGCAAGGAGATCCGTTATGAATGGAGTGAGGAATGTGAAAGAAGCTTCCAAACTCTCAAGGATCATCTTACTATAGCTCCTGTCTTAGCTTTACCAATGGAAGGAGAGAAATTCGAGGTATACACTGATGCTTCTGGCATTGGCCTCGGATGTGTTCTAATGCAACAAGGAAAGGTTATAGCTTATTCTTCTCGTCAATTGAAGAAGCATGAAGAGAACTACCCCGTCCATGACTTAGAATTGGCCGCGGTGGTATTTGCACTCAAAATATGGAGACATTATCTTTATGGAGTACAGTTTACTGTATACTCTGATCACAAGACTCTCAAGTATCTCTTTTCACAAAAGGAACTAAATATGAGGCAAAGACGTTGGCTAGAATATCTCAAGGACTTCGACTTCAATATACAATATCATCCCGGAAAGGGTAACCATGTAGCAGATGTCCTTAGTCGAAAGCCGAGAGCACTGTTAGTCAATTGTATGATTCAAGAATGTAAATTGCTGGAGCAATTCTCTGAACTCAATATAAGCATGGACACAGACTTTCAATGTGTCACATTATCTCATATAAGCATTCATCCGGACCTATTATCTGAAATACGAGCGCTTCAAGATAATGACCCAATATTAGTAGAGATCAAAGCCAAACTGGAAGGACAATCTGATTTCCAAATAACTTGTGATGGAAGATTAATGTTCAAGAATAGAACTTACATACCGGATTGTCCCGAGTTAAAGAAGAAGATCTTAGATGAAGTTCATAGATCAAGGTACACGATTCATCCTGGATCTACCAAAATGTAGCAAGATGTGAAAAGAAATTTTTGGTGGCCCAACATGAAAAGGGAAATAGCGGACTACGTGTCGCGCTGTCTCACATGCCAACAGGTCAAGGCGGAACACCAAAAGCCTGCTGGTAAACTACATCCTCTAGATATCCCTAAATGGAAGTGGGAGGATATTGGTATGGATTTCATCATGGGTTTATCTAAATCAAAAGGAGGACATGATGGAATATGGGTTATTATTGACCGATTGACTAAATCGGCACATTTCTTGCCAATAAAGAGCCGATGGTCAGTTGATGTTTTGGCTGCATTATACATCAAGGAAATAGTCATATTACATGGTATTCCTGTTTCAATCGTGTCTGACAGAGATCCCCGATTTACTTCTCATTTTTGGAAGGGACTACAACATTCGTTGGGAACAAGGCTTAACTTTAGTACAGCTTTTCATCCTCAAACGGATGGTCAGACCGAGAGAACTAATCAGGTGGTTGAAGATATGCTCAGAGCTTGCATCATTGATTTCGATGGAAGCTGGCATGATCACTTGCCGTTGGTGGAATTTGCATACAATAATAGCTACCAAGCAAGTATACAAATGGCACCTTTCGAAGCCTTATACGGAAGGAGTTGCCAATCACCCTTATGCTGGGACGAAGTTGGAGAGAAACAACTGCTAGGTCCAGACATGGTAAGGGTTATCACTGAAAGAATACAATTGATTCAAGAAAGACTGCAAGTTGCTCAGTCTAGGCAAAAGGCTTATGCCGACATGAGAAGGAGAGATCTTGAGTTCCAAATCGGAGATCATGTATTTCTCAAGATATCGCCGGGACGTGGCATACGGAGATTTGGTGTTAAGGGCAAGCTTACACCAAGGTTCATCGGACCTTTTGAGATATTGGAAAGAGTTGGCGAGGTTGCTTATCGCATCGCATTGCCTCCTCAATTGTCCGATGTTCATAATGTGTTCCACATATCTATGTTGAAGAAGTATGTACACGATCCATCACATATTATTGAACATGGAGACTTAGTTATCCAGAAGGATCTCACATATGAATAGAAGGCCATAAAAATACTAGATCGTGAAGTACGTACTCTAAGGAATAAGGTTATTCCCATGCTAAAAGTACAATGGAATAAGAGTTCCGATCATGAAGCCACGTGGGAGACCGAGGAATCCATGAGGAAGCGATTTCCAGAATTATTTTAAGGTATATACCCTACACTTTCCGCATATATATATATACTATGGAATTTGGGGACCAAATTCTTTTAAGTGGGGGAGGGTGTAGCAACCCTGATAAAAATAAGATTTTTAAATAAATCAAATTAAAATAAAATATAAATAATTAGATGATGAAAGCCTGAACGCATAAAAATAAGACAGAATGGAAATAACGCCTTTGGTCAAGGCGCTACTTCATTAAGAAACGCCTCTAGAGAAGGCGCTAATTAAAAAGGGACGCCCATATAACAAGGCGTCAATTATCAAACGGCCAAAAGGGGAAGTAAATGTAACGCCCTCTACCTGGGCGCGTTTTATACAAAAAATGACGCTTGACAAGGCGTCAATTTAAATTAACGCCCTCGCTTAAGACGTTAATTCAGATCGAGTTTCGTTCGACCCAGGAGTCTATCCAAAGCAAGTTCTAGATAACTACGTCGAAGGTGGAATATGGTAAGGACTCTATCATGGAAGTATTACTTCCAATACAACTCTAACCCTATTAGGATCCCCAAAATCCTATAAATATCCTCCTAAATCAACCCTTGATCGCTATTTGATGATCTGCTGCTGCTGTCATCAACGTGAAGAACAGGTAATGTTCTTCCACTTTATTTTTGGTTGTGTGTGTTGAAAGAAGATGTTCTTTTCCTTCCTCATCTTCCTATACAGGTTGTCTGTGTTGAGAAGACGATCACCCCGTTTGACTGAAGATCGGGTATTCTTCGTCCATCTCCTGCAAGTTATCTCTGTTCGAGAACAGAGCATCGTTTTCTTCTCCAAACCTTCATCCGTTCATCAGCTAAATCTTCATAAGGTAGGTTTTCTCAAGAACGTAGCACAAACTAACTCCAGTTGCTAGTAATACCTTCTGTCATACATGCATATAGTTTTATTATGGTTTCAGATGTTTTCCATGTAATTTTAAAAAGAAACGCCCTTGACAAGGGCGCTAATTTAAAGAAGCGACCCACATTAGGGCGCTAATTATTGTTTTGACGCCCTGCCCAGAAGTCGTCAATTACATGTAATTAATAAATACCCACGTTTAAAATTTAATATCTATGAAACCATGAATCTAATATATTGCATGAGTATACCTGTGAAATCCTGCTATTTTTCCTGTCATGATCATGTACCATTTTTCCTGAAATTTTATCATCTAAAAATTGGTAAATTCTTGAATTAACGACTTGCACAAGGTCGTCTCTTATTGAACTGACGCCCCAGACCAGGGCGCTAATTGACAAGTAACGCCCCTGTCCAGGGCGCGTTTTTGTTAAAATTCAAGAATATTGATTTTCTGCAGAATAGAAATATTGAAGGGACGACTAATGTATAAGTCGTCAAATTGTGAATAAACGCCCCTGAGTAAGGCGTTAATTGGATAATTAATGACTTAGCTTAAGTCGCTATTTTCTGTATTATTGTTTTACACTGATTACTGTCACCGAAGGGTTATATATTGGCACTATATTCCAGTCCGTGAATATAGCCCCATGTTTCATGATATTTTTATCGCACTAACCTCAATTCTCATTGACATACAAGCTCTCCATTGGACATTCCGTTCCTTTGGACTAGCAAGTTAGTCATAGAGACCTCCGTAAGACTCCTCGAGCCTTGGATTCCCTCAAGGCCGACTGAGCTGGTTGTACCATAAAAACCCATTACATTATTTGATTGCCATGTCACTCTAAAGAAACATGGTATACCGGCCCTCATGTTATGCAAAGTGTGTATCATGAGAATTCTCTTAATGGGATGAGGTTATCATGCCATTTGATGTTGTTCTTGTAAACCCCAATTCTATATTCAACATGATGTTCTTGTGGACCTCAATTCTATATTAAGAATGAGGACGTCTTGCCATTGATGTGTTGTTCATGTGGACCTCAATTCTATATAAAGAGTGTCCATACTTGCTTGTCATGGTACCCAAGTTAGGGAACCAATTCCACCTAGTTTTATCAATAATCATGATTGTACCGTTATTATCGCCATTCGATGTCAAGTGTCATATTTTTGGACTCTATTCTATCCAAGTTATCCTACGTATCTACAAGCTTTATTCTTGAAATTCCTTATTGGCTATACACAAAAGTGGATGTTAAAATACATGATTAATGCCTGTGCATATAGGGCCCGATCTGGTCCTGGGAGGAGCACCCGAAAGTACTTGTGCCCATGGGAGTTGATTGATCACGGTATTGGCATTATACCGAAGTGCATGACTAGCTTGATTGAACATTCCACAAATCTTGTACTTGTACTTGACTTGATATTACATAACTTGCGTGGCCCGAAAAAGGGTAATTTCATACTTGCGTGCTTGAAACGTGATAGCCAAATTTCCACATGACATGATGAATACACTGGCTTGAATATCTTGATATCTTTTGATATAAGTTCTTGAAAGTTCATGACTAGTTCTTCTTGCTATCGTATTGTTATACACTCTCTCTATCTTGTCGTTTTATGCGAGCATGCATAGCTATAGTGCATTCATGAAAGATGTAATTACTTAAACCCATTGCTAGTTCTTGAGATATAATTTCCTACTGAGCGTTCGCTCACTCCGTGTTTCCCTACTTTTTAGGTAAGTTCGACGATGAGGGAACTCAATCTGAAGGGGATGATCAAGAGTGAAAGAGTTAGAACTACTCAAGCATAAATTTAGTCCTGTCTTTTCTCTATTTTTCTTGAGTCAAGCGTTGTATTTTATTTTATTGAGTCTAGTATTTGCAAGGGTTTGTAATAGACATATTCTTATGAAGGAATAGAAGATTGGGTTATCTTTACTTTTGCGCATCTCTGATTTTGGTGTCGAATACACTAATACTCTGATTGACATGATTGATATAAACTCGTCACGTGTCTCCGGGTATCTTCCGCTCTCGGGGCGTGACAATAACCATGTTTTAAACCTTAATATATAGTCTCTGTTAACATAATATGTTCATAGTTTAAAGACACGGAGGCTCCCAGCCCTCTGGTAAATGGCGCCCCTGACCAGGGTGCCATTTTCAAAATTGAAGAATGTTCGCACAGTCGTCATTTAAATGAAGACTCAACCAAGGTCGTCAATTCGATTTCTAGAATTTTGAGTAATTGATAATTCAACACATTCAAAAATCCATAACTATCAAACTAAAGCACGAAATTTTTGCATGAACATGTTTCTGGAATCCTGACATTTTTCTCAACACATTCGTGCCATTACTTCCTGATTCGGAGTTTTTTTCACACTGATGAATAGTGACACCTCTCTGTAATTGGCGCCCCTGACTAGGGCGCCAATTTCAGAATTGAAAACTGCCCGAGAAGGCGTCAATTAATTGAAGACATGCACCATGTCGTCAATTCCGTTTTCTGGAATTTTCAGAAATCAATAAATCAACGCATTCAAAAGTCTATAACTAATAAACCTGACCTTGAAAATTTTGACTGATGGGGGCATCTCTCGTCCCATATATTTTCAAAGCCCCGGTTGCCCCCCAGCATGGTTCCATTACACCCGTCACATTTTTCTAAGTCAATTCATGTAACTTTCATATTTGCTTTGAGTCATAATTATGTAATTTTCCTTTTATTTGAGTCTTGTACCTAGGTTAATGAGTCATTTACCTAGGTTAAGTGTCATTATGTTGATAGATTAGTTTATGGGCCTAATTCATTGGGCTTGGCCCAAGGGCCCCCCCCTTCCCTTGGTTATTTGTCATTGTGTTAAGAGTCAAGGTCTTTTGTAGAAATGTGGGTTGCCTTTATATATGACCCCATTTCCTCCATTTGAACTAATGAATCAATGAATGAAAAACTTGCCATTTTGAGAGTTTACACTTCTTATCTAGTGGAGAGATTCCATTTTTTGGGTGAGAGACCCTAGGGGAGAGATCCCCCACCCATCCCTCTCTTAATCTCTCCTTTTCATTCTCCTTTCTCTCTCCTCCACACCCAATTTTGAAAATTTTCTCTCTCCTCCCTTCCCAACCACCACTCTCCCACCTACCCCCATTAAAGGCCACTCCCCTTCCCCACACACCCCATTACTCCACCCCCTAGTCCCAAGAGAGCTTCCACCAATCCTAGCTCCACCTCCCAACCCCCAACTACCCCACCCACTTCCCCAAGCACCCTTCCCACTACCCAAAGCAGCCCTCCACCTTCCCAAGGCACCTCTTCCCATCCCCAAGACCACCATTGATCACCCCACATTAAAGGAAATTCAAACTCACATGCCCTCCACCCACTTGTGCCCCCCCACCTTCCTCCTTCTCCCTCCAAGCCCAAATTCGTAGCTCCTCCTCCCACCACCTGTTAGACCACCTTCCAGACCCTATTCTTCCCCTCCCACACCTTGGAACACCCCCTCCTAGACCCCCTCACAGCCAGGGTTCTCCCCACACTCATCCACCTCTATTTCCCCCCCCCCCCATATACCCCATTTCCCCCCACCATCTTCAACCTCCAGTTTTCAGTTCGCTGGCAGCAGAAAAGTATCAGTTTACAGAGGCGACCCCAACCACATCCTAGAGAATCTGAAGGCCCAAGAGGTATCCACGGAAGCGTCTACCTGTCTTCTTCATAACGGCAGTGGTCTCGTCCCCTTCCGAGCTCCGAGCTGACAGGGAGATCCGTTCTCCCACAACTGCGCAGAGCTACCCCTGCTAAGCACCTAAACCATATTAGAAGCTCTGCCACGACGAACCTTGGAAGATTCAGGCCACAAGTTCTTATGTAAAGTTATTCCTCTTTCTGTCTACTTTCAGAATCAAGAAGCGGAACTTCGATCGACGTCTTTGAGCCATAGTTATCATTTTTCTCCCTCAGGTACGCAGTTCTGCTTCCCACAGCCTGCACCGACCTATCATCAGTTTTTAGAGTCCTATGGTATTCTCCGGCATCGTTTGTCTTCCCCGTTAGTTTTTCTACGAAGAGGACTCGTCCACGATTTCAAAAACTCTGGCGGTGCTTGATTCTGAGTTCGGGAGCTGACGGGGCATCCTCTGTAATCTGCTGTTGGCCGCCAGAAGCTGCCAGTCCAAGAATCTGCCTCCCTGCTAGGGCCTCCACCCAGACCAGCGTCAGTGCTAGAAGAAATCAACAAAATTTGGACGACTTCCCTGGCCTCCTACGAAGATTTTCCAGGTAGTTTCATCCCAAAAAAAATTCGGAATCAGTCGCAGCAACCATTTCTTTGATCATCTGTCAGCACCCACAGAACGTGGACAGAACTGGTGACCTCCCATCTTCGGTGTTCCTCTCTCAAGTTCCCCTCCCCGCTTGGCCGGCTGAAGGCCCCTCCCTGTGTGGAGGTAGTTTTAGTTGTAATATCACTTAACCCCCACCCCAAGATCCCCCTCCTGCGAGAGGTGTAGTATTGTAATCATTTGGGCAGGTCAAGCTACCCCGACGCGGCGTGTGGGGATCCACCCGCCTCCCCGCTCGCCCTCGTCTCCGAGCGGGACTGGTTTCTTCAAACCGGTCGAGTAAGTGCTCCAAACTTTGCTCTAATTTGTGCTTGTTCCTTCAATATTAGTTCATAAACTCCGCTGGATGTGAATGAGAGTCCGATCCTTAAGCTCCTTTGCTATAAGTGATCACCGTGGGAAAAGAGTGGAACCCGTGCCCTCGGCACGACGTTGGCTCCCTTGAATTGGGCTGCCATTACCCTTGGAAATCAACTTAGGCCTTGCTGGCCCTCTACCAGCAAGGGCCCAGCCCACACAACCTCCACTTGGCATTGTGAAGTTACCCCGGGTCTTGGTGAGCATCGGGTGAGCGGTCGCCGACATCGGTCCGTTTGATTGCGATTGTGCTTGTTTGCTTAAGTCCTAGGTTGTGTCACATCATTGACAGAATATACTTCTGTGACCCTGAGATTTTTCTCCATCTGACCATGTCTTCAGATTCTGATTTGGTGAAACTTTTTCGAAAGGAACAGTGATTTGAGTCACAAAACGTATCTGCTAGGTGAAAATCACTGAATTGAAGACGGCCATTAAGTCTTCAATTACTGAATTGAAGACGGCCATTAAGTCTTCAATTTCAGAATTGAAGACGGCCCTTAAGTCTTCAATTTCAGAATTGAAGACGACCCTCAAGTCTTCAATTAATTGAAGACTGGGTAAAGGGGCGCCGATTGCATATATATATATATATATATATATATATATATATATATATATATTTGAAAAATCAAAATTTTGGAAGATTGGGCAACCCCCAGGCGCCAATTACTGAATTGAAGATGGCCCGGCCCTTAAGTCTTCAATTTCTGAATCGAAGACGGCCCTTAAGTCTTCAATTTCAGAATTGAAGACGGCCCTCAAGTCTTCAACTAATTGAAGACTGGGTAAAGGGGCGCCAATTTCATATATATATAGTTTTTTTGAAAATTCAAAAATTTGAAAGGTTGGGTAACCCCAAGTATCAATTCTTTAAATGACGACTTCTAGGACGTCTTCAATTAAATGAAGACATCCTGAGGGGCGCCAATTTGATATATACATATATAAATTTCTAAAAATTTAAAATTTGAAGGATTAGCAAACCCTCAGATGCCAACTCAGTAATTATAACTTCTGATCTTGATTTGTCTCAAGAATTGTGCAAACACAACCCTAATCCATACTCCTGCAAATGATGAGTTCTTAAAATTCCGTTCCATGAAAAATCTACTTGTGTATACCCTACATGGTCAAACCTTGAATCTCTTAAACTACCATTTGGAAGTGTAGGAACTAAGTGCCATGCAGGGTAAAGTGCTACGTTGTGGGAGCCACCTCTTGAGGCCGTACGGCGCAAAGTGCTACACGACGAGAGTCACCTCTTGAGCCTTTAGGGGCCACCTCTAGAATCCTCCATAACCAAATGACTAGTTAATCTCGTCTGAAATACTATACTTCTAAATTCTTAAAATTCCATATTGGCTATAAATGAGAGTGGATGTCAAAGGTAATACATGAAATGCTGTGCATATGGGGCCCTGTCTGGTCCTGGGAGGAGCAACCGAAGGTACTTGTGCCCATGGGAGTTTATTGACCACGGTGTTTAGCATTGCACCGGAGTAATTGCTTGACTTGAGACACTCCACCCCTACTCTCTCTCTCCTTACTTGACTTGCATGGCCCAAAACGGGCAATACTTGACTTGTGGCCCGAGAAAGGACAAAATACTTACATGATAATAGCCAATCCTACTGATATGTACTTGACAATACTTGCTTGAATTGAATTTTTACTTGATATACTTGTACATGAGTTCCTTCTCATACCTGCGTTCATACTTGTACACGAATCCCCGCTTACCCGAAGTGGCATTTACATCTGTAAATTCTTGAAATACTGCTTGTCAAATACTTGAAATCTTGTTATATTCTCTTTATACAGTTCTTGATATCTTATTGTTCTTCATGCCTAGATTTACCTGTATACCTGATTTTTTTTATTATACGTACATCATGCATAGGCATACTGAGAATACATGCAAATTATAAATCACGTAAAGATTGCTCGTATTTGAGATGTAATTCCTACTGAGCGATTCGCTCATCCAGTTACTTCCTAACATTTTCAGGTGATTCGGATAGCGACAAGAATGGATTTGAGGCCGAGTGAAGAGTGCTAGAACACCATCCATTTATCATTAGCTAGTCGAGTGTTTGAATTTATTTGAGTCTACCTTGTATTCCCCGTTATGTCAGTTAGTGGTATAAACTATGTGTTAAGTCGTGTAGCCTAATGTTTGGCTTTCTAAATTTGAAAATTTGTCATGGACTATCTTTATTTCCTTTGATTAATCAAATAAACATCACTTGGACTATTGAAATTTATTATATTTTTAGTCATTTGCGCACTCCGAAATTTTGTATGTTAAAATTCTTATCGCTCTAATGACACGATCTATATAGACGCGTCACGCATCCAAGTATCTTCCGCGCTCGGGACGTGACATCCCCACTCCCGGATGAAAGGTTCGAGTGGGGTGTTCTTCGTCAGTGCCGACAGGATATCAAAGGCTGACATGGTTGATTTGTCTATTGAAATATTCGTTGGTAGGGGGCTGGTGCCAACGCAAGGAGAAAAGGTTGATTCCCCACTCCCAGACGAAAGGTTCGGGTGGGCTGTTCTTCGTCAGTCCCGACAGGATGTCAGAGGCTGACATGGTTGATTTATTTATTGAAATATTCTTGAAGACAAGAGTGAGTGTTAATAAAGGGAGACTGGTTCCTCCCCCCCCTTTTCCCTCTTTTTTTCTTTTTTCTTTTTTCTTCTTCTTTTTTTTCTTCTTCTTCCCCTTTTTTGAAACGCAAGATAAATAGTGCCCAAACCATTTGGACAATAGTAATGCAAATTCGCCCGGGGCAGGGCGGAGAAAAGCATTATTCATCGAATGGGGGGATCGGAGCGTGGTACAACCTCAGATGCCTACCATTGAGGGGCGGAAACTGAACCTCCCCCCGATGGTCGACGATTACATATGCTCCGCCCTCGTAGACTTTCTGGATCACATAGGGTCCAAGCCAATTCTCATTCAGCTTGCCCTTGGGGTTGGAAGCCATGACTTCTCTTCTCTTCACCATAACGAGGTTACCCTTCTTGAATTCACGTTCCTTGACGAGCTTGTCGAAGGCGCAAGCTATCCGGGCCTGATAGACCTGGATGTTCTGCTGGGCTTGGAGCCGTTTCCCCTCCAAGTTGGAGAGCTCTTCGAGCCTTCGCTCGACATTTGTCTACCCTTCCCGGACCAACCAGTGTTGGATTGCGACCCGGAGGGAGGGTATCTCCAGCTCGATGGGGACAATTGCTTCTGAGCCATACACCAAGGAGAAGGGTGAACAACCCGTTGGAGTTTTGTATACAGTCCGGTACGCCCACAGGGCCTCGTACATTTCTCTTCCCAGTCTCTCTTATTAGAACTAACAATTTTGGACATGAGAGTGCAAAGAGTTTTATTGAAGGCTTCAGCCAAGCCATTGGCTTGTGGGTTGTACGGGGTCGACGTCCTCTAGTCGATCTTGTACTTTTCTGCCAGCTGGTAGACCTTCTGGTTGCGAAAGTGACTTCCATTGTCTGAGATAATTCGGTTCGGAGTGCCAAACCGGAATATGATGTTGCGACGGACAAATTTGGCAACGATCTCCCCAGTCACTTCTTTCAAAGCAATAGCCTCCGCCCAACAGGAGAAGTAATCAGTTGCGGCCAAGATGTACTTGCACCCAGCTGATGATGCGGGTAGTGGACCTACGACGTCTGTTCCCCATTGGGCAAAGGGCCAGCTGGGCCGTGTTGGATGCAGCGGCACGGGCGGTCTTCTGGGCACCATCTCGTGCTCCTGGCATTTTTGACAAGAGTTGGCATAGTTACAGCAGTCGTCGAATATTGTCGGCCAATAGTAGCCGAGCTTCTTTATTTCAATTTTCATTTTCGGTTCTGCCTGATGTGCACCAGCTGTTCCGGCGTGAACCTCTTTCATGACCTTCCAAGCTTCTTCTGTGGACAGGCATCGTAGGAGCACCTTTCGCTTGGCATCTGCCAAATTCGGAATAGGATACCATTTCAGACCTCGTAAGAATCTTTTGTTCTGATCAGCTTGATCTTCTCTTCTCTCTGCCTGGGCAGTTGCTGGTATTTAAACCATTGTAAAAGGGGGTCTCTCCAATCGGGTGGGCAGATGGCTTCCGCTGTGATGACCTCAAGTTCTTCTTCTTCTTCTGGCCCTTCTATCATGCTAGGCACTTTGCACTGATTCACCACTCGGATGCTGAGGGATCCATCTGGCGGGACTGCTAGTGAACTTGCCAATTTCGCCAGTGCATCGGCTTGTGCATTTCCCCCCTTGGCGACGTGGCCTATCTCAATGAGGTAGAACTACTGCATGAGCCGTTTCGCCTTACCGTGGTAAGGGAGTAGTTCGGGTTTTCGTACGTCAAACTGTCCTTGGACATGCTTGACGACCAATAATGAATCGCCAAACACCTATAGCATTTTAATCTCCATTTGCAAAGCGACTTGGAGACCGATGATCAGAGCTTTATACTCTGCCTCATTATTTGTGCAGGGCCTGTTAATGGAGTAGGATGTGTGCAATACTTCTCCCTCAGGGGATTTGAGGATGATGCCGGCCCCGACCCGTACTTTCGTGTGCCCAGACAGGGTTATTTCTGTTCTTGAAGCTCCATCAAAGTGCAGCTGCCAGGCGATCTGTTGGGCTTGGTCCACCTCTAGTGTTTCATCTTCAGGCAGCTCCGTGGCCAGTGGGGAGTCTTCAGGCACAAGGTGTGCTGCAAAGAAATCGGCCATGGCTTGACCCTTAACGGCCTTCTGAGGCACGTAGGTGATGTCAAATTCCATTAACAGTACGGCCCACTTACCGAGACATCCCTTTAGGACTGGCTGGGAGAGAATGTGCTTGACTGGGTCAGCCTTAGAGATCATGCTCACTTCATGCGAGAGCATGTAATGCCTCAAGTTCTTGACTGCAAAGATCAAGGCGAGACAAACCTTCTCAATCGGGGTGTATTTTGCTTCTGCCCCCACTAGTCTTTGGCTGAGGTAATAGAGAGCTTGCTCCTTCCCCTCATCATTGTTCTGGACGAGCATTGTCCCCAGCGAACATTCGGTGACAACTATATATAGAATAAGTGGCCTCCCCTTGACAGGTGCCCCCAGTACAGGCGGGGTCTTTAAGTAATCCTTCAGCCGATTGAAGGCCTTCTGGCATTCCTGGTTCCAGTTGAAAGGTGCATTCTTCATCATTAATTTGTGGAATGGCTGACAACGCCCCGACAAATTGGAGATAAATCTTCGGATGTAAGCCAGCCGGCCTTGTAGGGATCTTAACTCTCCCAGATTCTTCGAAGGAGGTAGCTCCTGAATGGCTTTTATTTTAAAGGGGTCGATCTCGATCCCCCTATATCGGACAATGAAGCCGAGGAACTTTCCACTGGAGACATCGAAGGCACACTTCATTGGGTTCATTTTCAGCTCGTACTGCAGGAGTCTCTTGAAGATGACTCTAAGGTCATTCAGGTGATCCCCTCTTTTCTTTGTCTTGATGACCAGATCATCAATGTAGCATTCGACTTTGCTATATAGCAGTTCATCGAATATCTTGGTCATCGCCCGCTGGTAAGTGACGGAAGCGTTCTTGAGGCCGAAGGGCATTCTTTTGTAGTGGAATATCCCTTTATGTGACCGGAAGGCCATATGAATTCGGTCATGTTCTGCTATCCATATTTGATTATAGCCGAATGATCCATCCATGAAGGACAAGGCCTCAAGGCCGGTAGTTGCATCAATCATCACTTCGGTGACGGGCATCGGAAAGTCATCTTTTGGGCAAGCTTTATTCAGGTCGCGGAAGTCCACGCAGATCCTGATCTGTCCATTCTTCTTCTTCACCGACACAATGTTGGCCAACCAAGTAGTGTATTGATTTTTAGCTACAAAATTGACATCTATGAGCTTGTCGACTTCTTTGCAAATCTATTTTATCAGCTCCGGCCTCATACGCGGGGGGGGGGGGGGGGCTGCTTCACTGGCTCTACCTGGGGATCAATAGCCAGAATATGTTGAGTCATGCCGGGGCTCAGATCGGGCATCTCTTTGTAGTTCCAGACGAAACAGTCCCGAAATTCTTGCAGCAACTTGACATATTGTCCCCTCTCCTGTGGAGGAAGAAGGGCACTCAGAAAGGTCGGCCTGGGGTCACTTTCTGTGCCTAGGTTAATTTCAAAGAGCTCATCCACTGTGGCCTGGCCGCCATCTTCAATTTCTAGAGGCGCTGGTAGCAGGTTGATGAAATCCTTGTCTTCACCATCTTCTGCTTCAAGGACACCATAGGCGTCTTCTTGCTCTGCCTCGTTGGGTAACGAGGCTTTGCTTGTTTCCCCCTCTATTAGGCTTGCTGTGTGTGGCTCTGGGGGGCTCTCTTATGTGGAGAAGTAAAGGACTTATTTGGGATCTTCTTTGTAATTGTCATAGACGGCTCTTGCAGGGGCTGAGGTGATTGATTGCCATACAGGGGGCTGCTGCTCTGCTGGTGGCTGGGGTTGCCCATTCTCAGTTGCATCTTCAAAAATCTGGTGCTGAACTGACACCATGTAGATGCTTCTTTCGTGGCCGCCCGTTACATGGGGGCGTAGCGGAGCCACCACATAATCTACCATTCTGAGCTCATCTCTCTCAATCAGGTCTTGAGCAATGTCCTTGAAGACGTAACAGTCTTTGATAGAGTGGCCTAGTAGTTGGTGATAAGGGCAAAATAGGGGGTCGCCACTTCTGCGAGCATCTTGCGGCCTCTTAGACCTCGGGAGGGAGACCTTGCCGTAGTAGCAGGCCCAATCAAAGATTCCTCGGGTCTTATTCCTCGAGAAAGAGTAAGGATTTTCCATCTTCTCCTGCAGTGTAGGATTTCGCTCGGCCGATTGTCTGACTGGGGGGACGGCTACATCCCTTGCCTCCTTTCTCAGTGCATGGGGGCATTCGGGATGCTGTTCGGGGACTGACGTGTGTCTATGTTCTGTTGGCAGAAGATGCTCCTGATTAAGTCAGACACGAGTGCAATCGCTTCGGCCAATCGAGCCCTCAACATTTCAATTTCCCGCTGTTGTTGATAGCACAAGGTAAAAAGGGCAGAGTCGCACCGAGGGAAGCCCGGAGTCTGACTTGCTTCCCCGTCATTTGCATCAATGTCAAACAAGGGCAATGGCACCCCGCTACTACAGTTATTCAAGGTTGGTCCCTCAGAGGAGGACGGGACCTTCCCCTTGCTCCTACAGGGAGGTGGATTCCATAGGAATATTTCTTCATCTTGTTCTTCGTTGGCCAAAGGCATAAGGTGCTGGCGGCCTTCAACCTGCCATGGGCCTACAGTGCCTGAGTGGCTATTGCCACCTGGAGCCGAGACTGATATCACATCGGCTTCATAGGAATCTTCTAGTGAAAAGCCCAACCCTGGATGCCGGGTGATTTGCAACAACCTCCGGTCCAGGTTTGGTGGGTTCCACATTTTCTTGAACATTTCTTTCTGACTGGAGAGCTGGCAAAAAGGGATCCCTTGCTTTCTGGTCATCTTGACCACACGACCGGCTATGTCAGGGAGTCCCATGATTGGGACGAGTGGGTCGTGCAGCTCATCGGGGAGTCTACAATCATCATCCCCCTTGACCGGGTGTTCCTTGGCCACATAAAAGATGGTAGGCAGACCCCAGGGGTTGGGCACTTTGAAGGTCCTTAATGGTTCAACCACCTGGCAGTCAGCTGCTGCGAGAGGCTTGATGATCCCGGGCGGGACCCTGACGTCTTCCAGCAAGTCTTCAGGGTATGGTGTTCCCGGTGTAGGGTAGATGGGAAGAGAGGTGGCCCGGAATACCCCTTCTGCTTCAGAAATGAATGACACCTGAGGGGGAGCCACATAGCCAGGCGGTGGTGGAGGGAATCAGCTGTCAGGCTCTGCCTTCTTCTTTCCTTTGTACTGAGTGGCTTGGGAGGCTTGCCTTGGCTTTTCCAAATAGAGATTAGCGTCTGATAAGTGACATTCGAACACTTCGAAAGGATGGAGGTCGGCAAAGATTCTCTCCTCTTTCCCGTTGCTGGGGTACTTGATGCATTGGTGCAGAGTGGATGGTACCACGCGGTTTTGGTGCAGCCAAGGTCTGCCGAGCAACGCCTTGTAAGAGGTGCTGGAGTTGATCACATGGAACTGGACCTTGGTGGTGAAGTCGCGGAGGGAGAGGTTGAACACTGCGACCCCCATAGGGACCTTGCACTTCCGGTTGAAGCCAGCAATCTTGACGTTCTTGACCTCAATCAGGTGTACGTCAAAGTAATGTTTTTTGTACACCCGGTAGGGGAGTATTTTCACGGCTGCCCCCGGGTCGATCAAGACTCTGTTGATGGGATGCCCATTCAGCTGCCCCTTCATGTAGAGTGGCCTGTTGTGGCTACAGGTAGGTAGAAGCATATCCTCTTCTGTGAAGGCCACAGCTACTTCAGGTGACATTTCTGCAAGGCAGGCTTCAACATATGCTGGCGTCTGGAGCGCAGCAATGACGGCTTGCCGTGTCTCTTCATCTAGAGATAGGATTTCCCAAACGGTGAACCTGGCTGGGATCTTCTTCAGGTGCTTGACTATTCTGTTGCTGGCTCGGACCTCGAGCAACTTCATCTCTTCGGATCTACTGCGCCTGCCTCCGCCTTGAACCTGGGGAACCGGCTCGGCGGGTGCCTCTTTCGCTGGGTCGGGTGCCGCTTGCGCTTGCGGAGCCTGCTGGGTCACTTCCTTTTCTTTCATGAACTCGGCAAGGTTCGGGGTGTTGTCAAGTTCTTCCCTTGGCCGAGGAGGAGTCAGTACCAATGGTGCTGAGGGGCTACCCGTCTCTTTGGTCTGCTGGGACTCGCGGGGGCATGACTGCTTTCCCCTCTGAGTCGTAAGAAATTCAATAAATGAAGGGGCGGCCTGGCCGATCGGTTCTCCGGGGTAGAGACCTAAGGGAGGGGGAATCTCCATGCCTTGGACCCTAGGCTCGGGGATGTGATACGGTTGTTCTCCTCCGAGCAGGATGTTGTGGTCGGCCTGAGGAGGACTTCCCCACTTCCTTCCCGACCTGGTGGCATGTTGGGAGGTGGATGCTTTAGCCTGATTCACCTCTGATGGCTCGACGGGCACTTCTTGCTCTTCCTCTCTCAGGGAGAGGGCTGTGTCAAATAATGCTGAGAGGGTGTTGCAAGAAAGGACAACCCTACTCTTCTTCCTATTTCTAGGTCTTCTCTTCTTCTTTTTCTTCTTCTCTTTAGTGGCTGGCAACTGCTTTTGGGGAAGCTCACCCCACAAGGGAGGCTCTTCCTTCATCTCGGCTCCTGCTTCTGGGGCTAGTTCGAGTGACTCAAACTCCTCCCAAGGGACATACTCCTTCAACTCCACAAGCTAGATCTTGGGCTATTCATAATCTTCGAGCCCATCAATAATGGCATGGAGTCTTTCTACCGTAGGACTGGTTTCTTTGTGCACCCGCATCGGGATGTGTTTCTTCTTGTTGTGAGTAGGGCGCCTCATGACTAGCCTGGGGGCTGTGTCATGCCAAACAGGTGTCACCGGTGGCGGTGCTGGTCAGGGTGTAACACCCCTTATGTGAACCTCTGGAGTGGGCCGAGGAGCTTGTCTTCTTCTTCTGTTCTTCGTTGGCGCGGCTTGCCAACCTCCTTGATCATGAGCTGGCGCCATGATGAAGGCTTGATAAGTGACCTGTGTGCTGGCCTTCGCCCATTCTTCAGGCAGCTGTTGGTATAAGGATACCATGTTGACAGTGGTGCCAAGGTTCGACATCTCGTGCGGCTGCGGAGGATCCATTCTGAGCTCCCCCATGTCCAGCTCTCCCTTCTTGATCAAGGACTCAATGACATCCTTGAAGATGTAACAATCCTCAATGGTATGCCCAAGCATCTGATGGTATGGGCAAAAGTGAGGATTATCCTTCTTCTTCAAGTCACCAGGCCTCTTTGGATATGGTAATGTGATCTTGTTGTACCTGGTGGCCCATTCAAACAGGACTCGGGCTTTGTTTCGAGGAAAGGAATACAATTTGTTCCTCATCTTCTCCCGTAGGGAGGGACCTTCCCGCCGTTCAGTGGACCTGGGCAGAGGAGGGTCGGCCATTTCTTTGGCTTTCTCTTTCTGTTTCTCGAAAGCTTTGAAGTCCAGTGTATGAACTTCTGGAGGTGTTGGCCTCCTCTCGGCCTGCCTGACCCTCTGACTTGATGCAGCTGGAGCAGAAGAGTATCGAGCCAGGAATGCTTCGATCTCTGCCACTATGTTGTTCAGACGGTCGAATGACCTTACCTCAGCACCGATCATCCTCTCAAGGATCTCCTTCTTCAGATTCTGTTTACAGATCTACACTGCATCCTCCTGATGCGGTGGACGTTTGCACCTCATGCTGAGGTTCCTCCATCTCTTTATGTAGTCGAGTGCCGACTCATCATTTCTCTGTCTCGTGGCGTAAAGCTCTGCCACGGTTACCTCCCGCTCTTCTACATATCAGGCCAGTCGGCAATGGACCCGGCGGGCAAGCTCAAGTACCACTCGAAAGCGAGCCCGGTAAGTGTCGAGCCGAAGAACTTGAGGAGATAAGCTTCATCCGCAGCTAGATTCCCCATAACATTCACATAATAGGCAATGTGCTCCGTGGGAGACCCTTGCCCATTAAATTTCTCAAACTTTGGTGGCTTGGTGATGCCGGCTGGCAGCCTCTTGGCAGCATAGTGTGCCGGGTAAGGTACCCGGTATACGTCGAATGGCGCGTGATCACCATCGCTCCTCTCTGCCAACTTCATATCTATCATTTGTTCGAGCATTAGTCTGCTTACTGTTGCCGGGTCAACCGGGTTTAGATAGAAATGGGCCGGTTGCGCCAGCGGCGTTGTTAACACTGTCGCCTGAGGTGCAATAGTGGACCCCTGGAATGGCAAGTTCGGTGGCGGGGCCGGTGTGATATGCTGTGGCTGATGCAGGGGTACGCCACCAGTGTAGGTAGGTATTGGGGGAGACACCGTCACCTGTGGAGAAGCTTCCGAGGCCTGACCGTTGCCCCCAGGGGTCTCTGATAATGCTTCAATCTGCCAGGATGTTGAGGGCTGAGCGGCTCTTTCAGTCAATTGTTTCTTTAACAATTCGATCTCCCGTTGATATTGCTGCATCATGTGCAATACCGTGGGGTCGTTCAAGGAAAGGCTAGGGATGCCCCCTCTTTCTTCGATCGGCGACTCTTCGGATGAAGTGGATGGTCCTCCCGCGGTGCCTTCTGTAATAACATTGGCAGCCAAGTACATTGGAGGTTCTTCATAGTCAGCTTCTCCAGTGTGGACTTGTGTCTTCTTAATTGCCACGTTCCCTCTTCTGGTAAGAGGTCCTGGCCTTGTGGCAAGCCTGACCACTTCTTCAAGCTCAGTCGGTAGAACCCCGTACCGGCCAGATACCCCTACCATGTTGCAGGTATAAACTCTTAGGTCTCTGCCTCTTCTTGTTGTTCTTCTCGATGGCCTACCCAGAAAGACCAATCTGTCAAAGACCGATCTCCGCGGCTTCACTTCTTCCCTCGGCGGGGACTGATAACGCTCCTTAGAGCAGTTTCTTGACTCGGCGGTGTGCACCGGCCGAGTCTCTACTTCTTCAAATGCAGAGGCTACTGCCCCCAGTAATCTCTGGCGACCCAGGGGAGTGCTCCCCGGGCCCCGCAAGTAGTTCTTCATGGCTTGCTCCACTCCTTCCTAGTCCTGGTCCGGAGGAGAGGCTGGTGACGTTGCCCTGTTAACAACAATGGGCATATGGGTTGCAGGCTCAGCACGGGCAGCCTGATAGTGACGTCGGTAGTGTCGACGGTAGATGTTCTCCTGTGGGGCCGATGTAGTTAATGCCGACTGGCAGACAGGGGCCGGTGTCTTGACCCGATCTCCTTGCTGTGCCCTTGCCGGGCGGAAGGTGCTGGGCCCTGCCCGGGCTGGTGAGGTGAACCGGGCCCCCTTGGGAACCCAAACTTGGTTAGCTTTGGTGGGCCTGGAGGCCGACTACTGCTGTGGCGCTGGGGCTGGAATGGTGGGCGTCATCCTGCCCTTCATCTTCTCCAGTGCCTGAAAAGAGTTGCGCACTGGTACGGTGGGTACAATGCGATCCGGGATCACCTCGGAACGTTGCCCGGTAAGATGCACTCGGATAGCCCCGATGACAGAAGACTTGCCGGTGCTGGAGAACCGGCCTCGGTATGATGTCGTGGCGTGGCTCCTCCGGAGCCTCCTCTGGTGAGAGGCCGACCCCTGGCGAGATGGGCCGATAGTTTGGTGCACATGGTGCACGTTGCAGCTCAGCGTCCTAGTTGGGACAGTCTTGGAAGTTTCGGCCATTGATCGACCGACAGTAGCTTTGGCGGCCCCCTGGATGGGAGCGTTGCTTTCAGTCTTGTCAGACGCTTCCATGTCCAGCAAGTTCGTGAAGGCTACCCCGAGGAAGTTGGGGAAGCCTACCACGGGAGGGAAGCTCCCAAAGCTGAGGGGGACGACCAAGTAGCCGTTCCGAACATGGCTCTTGACGGCCTGTTGACCGAATGTGGGGGCCATCGTGGTGTCCGAAATGCAACTCTGCATTTGCAAACCATACAATTAGTATTACAAGAAAGGGGCCGTAGGGCCCTTAGTCTCGGCAAAGAGATGAAGGGTGATTTCAGTTCCACCGGGCGTGCCAGACTTGTGGACGCACTAAAATTCGGAAAGAATCGGTTCGTTCGTTGATCGGGTTAATTCATCTATTTAGTGCGAGGGCGTGCCAGTCGCAAAGTGACGATTTATTCGGGCTTCACGGAAGCCCATGGTGCGCTCGATCTGACTAGTCAGACGATTGTGTGGTTCGGGTCGGGACCAAAACCCGCCACGCCATAAAGGTCACGATGTTATTTACATCCCCCATGCGGGGGAACACCCTTGATTGATTGCCGGGAATAAGGGCCCTACGGCCTGAAATTCATGGTAATAAAGCGAGAACAAAGATCTCAGGTCACGTTCAAACAAACCTGCGTCGCGGCGTAAAATGTTCATAGATATGTATATGTTGGTCACTCACGGACCATTTCATGTTCGGACGGAAGTCCGCGTTTGTAGCATCGAAGACGACGATAAAATAGTACGGATGTCTACCGTAGGTACGGCAAGTTTAATGCGGATGCAGGATCGGATCCCGGAAAGAGTGGGTCAAGCTGATAAACTATCGGCCCAAGAGGTGCACGGATCATGACCATGTCGGGGATTCCGAGGTCCACGTCCTATACCACGGGGCATCATCGCTTTTCTCTTCACGCACAGTCCTAGGAAGCGAGTTGTTAAATGTGAAACCCAAACTCGCCAACGTGCGCCCTCGCAAGCGGATCGACCTGCGCGGTCAGGTAGCGGGGGTCAAGGGGGCAGCGCCCCTTGCGGGGGTTTCCAGGGGCGGAGCCCCCGGAACAAAATTTTGATTATAGTGGGGAGGAAACTTTTGATTAATTTTATTCATTAGCTTCAAAGGGGCGCGCCTTGGCCAAGGGGCGCGCCGGATTAAGGAAGTCCAAGGGGCGCGCCTTGGCCAAGGGGCGCGCCGGATTAAGGAAGTTAAAGGGGCGCGCCGGATTAAGGAAGGCAAAGGGGCGCGCCGGATTAAGGATCAAACATAAAGGGGGGCACTATTCATCCCAAGATTTTGAAAGTGGTTTTGAGTGTGGGGTTAAACCGATGCGGGGGGGTACCACGCCGGATTAACCCGCGCCGGATTAAGAGCTGTGGATTTTATTTCATTCTGTTTGATTCTTTTTGCTTACGTTCTTATTTCTTCAACCTGCACACTGATCCAATGGGTGGATTGTTTGTTCAATTGATGCTTTAAATCGATAGAGTGCTTCTGATCATTTGTTGAGGTGAATGAGTATGTGTATTTGAATTACTGGAAGGGTTTATTATGCAGGAACTCAGAGGTTTAGCTTGATTCAAGGGCTTAGTTTGTTCGTCTGTTCTTACGTGTCGTCTGGCAAAATTTGGGCAGCATCTCTCCCGAACTGAAGCTTGCCAGAGAAAAATGGGGAACACCAAACGGATTGCTCCAGGGTGAACCTCAGAACTCGGAGTAAGGCCTCCGTTAACCCATAAGTGCGTGTGGAGACTCGAGGACCAGCCTTCAAGAGTTCCCGCAGCTTACAGGTGGTGATTTTATGGAAGTTCCACAGGGACGGATATATGCCATAAAAGGCTATGAGTGTGCATCCCTTCGATGGATTCCCCTAAAGGCAGTGCCACAGAGAGGCAGGCCTCCGAGGTTCCTGGATGATAAGAAAACCGGGAGAAAGGGGAGGAGCTCAGAGCAGTAGAACGCTACACATGTTCACCAAAAATCATTCCTTTTATTCATCCGCAAGGGAAGGGGGAAAAAGAGATACAGGAGGGGATCTACCCCGGAGCAAAGGGAGAACACAGAGGAGGGGAAGGACTTGAAACTCATGCGGGGGAAGAGGAACAGAGCACCAGCTCTACCCCCTCCCCAGGGCTCACCTCTCTTCTCTCACAGACCCTCCCTTCTTCTTCACCTTTCTGGCGTCGGGGGACGAAGCTCTCCTTCTCTTCGGGTGGCCTGCTCTGATCAATCGCTCCCCGGGGGTTCCAGCCTTTCTCCGTGGAACATGCTCCCCATATATATATAGGGTGGGTTGCATTTTCTTTGAAGAATGGCCAGTGGGGGGAGGGTTCCCGCCACCTCTGCCTCATTCGCATCAGCGTCGGGAGTCGACTCGTTGCGCTGGCTGCTTCTAGTTCAAGCCGTACCATGTCATTCGTCCGAGGATGGGATGTTCGCAGGTCTGCCGGGAGATCTGCTGCTATTGCCACCGTCACTGCTGGCCTCTGCTGCTACCACCGTTGCGCTGTCGAGTTGGGGTGTGCACAGCTCCGCGGTCTTTAAATGGCTATGGGACGGGCATTGAATGCACTGTTCTTCTCCTCTCTAGACTTCGCGTGAGATTCATCAGGAAACAGAGCACCAGAGTATGGATGGGATGGCCCTTTGGTTAAAACGGTGCGGAGTTGTTCGCGTGAGATTCAAATCACGCCGGTTTAAAGCTTGATGGAAGGGCGCACCGGTTTAAGGCCAAGCAAGGGCGCGCCGATTTAAGGCCAAAGCAAGGGCACGCTGGTTTAAGTGTAGGCCATGCTGGTTTAGACTTCGTCTTGGCTTCGAGGCTATTCGGACGGACGCTTGTCCTCCCGTGCTGCTTTAGCTGTAATGCACCGTGTCACGCCCCAATGCGGAATATCGGGACGTACAATTAGAAACTAGCTAGAGATAATATTAATATGCTAAACTAAACAATCGTACAGGTGCTAAGAAAAAAGATAACTTATTGATCATGAAATATTCCAAATCTAGTACAATATCCTTAAACCAACTTAATACAAACTGAGACAATAACAACTCAATCAATAATATCATAACTGAAACTAAACACACTCTAAGGCACAACTACAAGTAGGATAACTATGCCAACTCTGACTCTAGAACTGGTGCACTCAAAGATATCACTCCTGCCCCTCCCCATCGGTATGCGCATCATCACCTGAACAGCCTGGAAAGGGGGGAAACAACAACTATGAGCTGACGCTCAGTAGAAAATAACAGGCAAGTTTACGTGATTAATAATTTAATTACATTTTCATATGCCATGCTAATAAAAGAAATAAATGACAATACAATGAAACAACGTAATAAAAGATCTTGCAAGGTCAAGAAATATATGATGACAAGAATTAACAAGATAACAAGTACAAGAATTTACAACAGGAGATAGTAATAGAGAATTGGCCAACAAGAAAGTAATTTAAACATCATTTCAAGCACGATCAAGTAACAAGAGTAACAAGAGATTTTCATGTCATAGACGTCACACTAGTCATACACTCGGTGCAATGCCTCACCATGTCATTATAACATCCCATGGGCTCAATAATTTTTCGGGCGCTCTCCCCAGGACCAGACCGGGCCCTTATGATGCGTTGGCATTGATTTATTGGATCCAAGATCCCACGTTGTCTAGACATTCAGTCAAGTTAAATGGCCAATTTAATCAGAGGAATTTCTATCAGAAGTTCAAGATTTAAAGGACTAACCTGTCCTTGGATTCATTAACTTAAAAACTTGGTATACGGTCACTTCTGGGCCGTTTGACAGGACATACGACTACTACTGGCCGTACTACAAGAACTGGACCAAATCTCAGTCCACGAGGTCAAGAATGAACGGTTGACAGTGCCGTTCAGGTAAGTAAGCAGTACGTGACCTTAAGACACAGTTACGATACTTATACGGACTACACTAGACCGTTAATGGAGATAAGCGGTCAACTATGAGCTACTCATGTGCTGATTAGCCCAAGTCGATCCGTGACTTATAACTCAGCGATTTGGTCACAATTTCCAGGTCGTAGCCGGGTCATACGGGTCTCAAAATGGCGGATTCTAACTTGCCGGATATAGTGTCCGGGTAGAATCGCACTAAGGGACAGCAATTTAGGTTTAATGGCCGTAATGCCATATAGATTGTTAGTGTGCTATTAGTCTATTCTACCGGGGTATAAGGGCTTTTAATTGATTTCCTAACAGCCATTTAAAAATACCTTGATTCCTGAATTATTATAAATCTCAATTCAAGAGATAAGTTAATTACAAGATGGTAACTCAAGATACTAGAACAAGCCAATAATGACAATAGACAGTAATACAAGACATCAATTTACTTTCAAAATTACCATTTTATTATATGGGTTTCTAATTAACCATTTGTGTGCGTTGAAGTGGAGATAGTAATCGGGATGGTTTATACACTTTGTTCTTCAATTTTGGATTGAGGAACGTCGGGCTTAATTTGAGATCAATGGGTTGCATGTATGGGTCATTGGTTCCTCAAAATATGGTTTTCAATTGGACTAGGCTTGAATGGGTCGATCCCCTCACGGTCCAGATCGATCCTCGGGTCGAAAACAAGCCCATCGGGGCTGTCAGCAAATGGGTCGACCCATTGGGTCGACCCCTGGAAATCCAGGGTGTATGGGTCGACCCTTTGGGTCGACCCCTGGAAAACCAGGGGTCTGCCAACGTGTGGGTCGACCCATTGGGTCGACCCTCGCACGGACAGACTCCTATCTGTGTATGGGTCGACCCAATGGGTCGACCCCCGGGGTGTATGGGTCGACCCCCGGCGTTCGCAGACGCGAACGTGACTTCCGTAAAATGGAAAAATCTCACCCAATTGGGGTCTAATTGGACTGAGATCTTAACCCCATGCCCCTAGGTTCTTGATGGACATATTAGGGTCATAATACAAGGGTTTGAAACCCTAAATTCACCGAAAAACCAATCAAAATTACAACCTATCTAGGAAGAACACTTAAAAACCTAGTCTTAACATGCTTCTAATCAAACACGAAATTATCTAAGCATGGTCTATAAAAATTGGGGCTTTTTATATCAAAAGAAAGCTTACTCGATGCTGATTCCAATTAACCATATATGACATGCTATATGGGGATCAAGATTAATAACTCGAAATCATGATTTAACTCAAAAGAATACATCATAAACCACGTCTAGACATGCTCTTACTCAAATCAGAAATTCTCTAAACATGATGCATAAAATTTAGGGCTTTCTACGCCAAATGAAAGCTAACATGCTACTGATTACAGCCATATATGTTAATTAGAGTTTGGTCTATTATAACCTACTTGAATTGAAGAGAGATTTAGAAGTTAGAACGAAGAATGCCCGTTTGACAGCCCTTCACTATTTCCACGAGATCTCCCTCCACACCAAATAGAATTTGGGGCTTTTACTACCAATGGAAAGAGCTCTCCGAGAGGATCAAAATGGTATACTCATGTGCATATTTTGGTCGAGGGTACCTACCTTAATCGAAGGAACAAAGAGGGCCAAAGAAAAACCCACGAACTCGGACACTCCTCCAATAAACGCGAGAGATCTCTTTAGATCGGAATCCTCTGCGAACACCACTGCTACCAAATGAAAATAGACACATGGGGCTTTTTTTTAATAGCTTATACATGTTCTGGATCCTTCCAAGAAGGGATAAATCGACCCTTGAAGTGGAGTGTTTGAACCGCCGCCGCCAATGTTGACCTAGCCCATGCGCGACCAAATACTCCCCATAAGTTAAAAATTTCGTGGCATTGTGAGAGGGGAAATGATCCTCTCTTTAATACCTTTCATTTGCCCCTGGAATCACCTCATTTGGTTGAGAAATGAGCTCAAATTTGATGTTTTAAGATGGTGGTTACTATTGAACACGAATTTGGTTAGGTAAGTGTGAAAATTTGACTAATCTCACTAATTCGGCCTAGTTAATGATTTTATTAGGGTTGGCCATAGAAGAAATAATTGTTAAACGTAATTGAGTCTACAAGAATATGATTTTTATGGATTTTTATAAAATAGTCGAAATGTGACTTATTCTATTTATTAAAGAATTAATCTAATTAATTTCAAATTAATTCCCATTAATTCAAATAAATTCAAATAATTTCTAATTAAATTCAAATAAATTTCTAATTAATTTCTAAAAGAATTTGGGGTATTACACACCACCTCCGGGGTGTTTAGTTCAGGGCCTCTGCATCCCGATTCGGAACTTCGAGTGATCTCCGGCGCGTGCCGAACACGTGTTCGAATTCCTGAGTTTCTTTTGATTCGGCCTTCGACAATGCCGACTGGAGAGCCGGGGACATCTCTTCTGCCCAAAGGGCTTCTTGTTGGGTGGTGGAGCACCGAGTATATATGTTCATCCTGCTTAGAGGAGGTACGGGGTTTGTTCGGCCATCCCGTCTTCAACTCACTCTTGAGTGCTAAGACGTGCATGCCGTATGATTGTCACCGTCATTTTTTGACGTCCACAGGGTACTGACGTCTAATCAACGTGTACCCTTAAGTCAAAAGGTATGGATTATACATGACTGTTCTGAAATATCATGAGCAAAAAGTCAAAGAAAATAATGCTGTAACTCGAAGGTGAAAAATCATAACTGTCAAAATGTTTAATCTCAATACATGTCCTTAGTCACTCCTAAAACATCACTGATTTTCAATGAGTAAGATAAAGTGAGATTAAACTTGACACAATCTATGTAGTTTTGGTTTATTACTATTAAGAGTTACTGCAAAATTATTCAAAGAGTTTGATTGTTAAACTCTCGATTCATCATTCTTAAACTAAATCTCTATCACGGTTGAATAATATGAAGTCTTATACCAGAAGAATCTTAACTCTCAAGGCTTAGTTAATGAAGGTTGATTTAGATTGTAAGCATGTTCATTTCTGTGCTTCTCTTCATTGAACCTTTCATACATACTCTTGAATTACCTATCATTCAATCTCCTGTCAATTTCATTGTCAAGATCACATCACTTCTGTCAATCATCTTTTTGATGATGGCAAAGCGATAGAGAAAAGAGATTGAGTCTTTTCTTTGATAGTTTCATTTGAGTATGGTGAGTACGGTGGAAAGAGAGCTATATCTTCGATATCTTTTCATGGGAGAGAAAGCTATGTTTATGGGGAGAGAGAGCTGAGAAGAAGATTTAGAATGAAATCTATCTGAATTCAAATCTGTCTCTTGTGGCTAAATCTTGAAGTCAGTTATCTAAATCTACATTTGGGCATAATTACACATGTCTGTGTTCTTTGCATATTCTGACTCATTGCATATTCTGACTCATAGCATTCTCAGTGTTGCCATTAAAGAGAAACAATGTTGCCATCATCAAAAAGGGGGAGAATGTTGTGCCTCCTCTGGTTTTGATGCTGGCAAAACTGTGATTGATTTAATTGATGCTGGTAAAACAGTTTTGAATAATGTTGAGTAGAATAATATGGGTTAAAATATCTTTTCATTAAGTCAGAATATGGTCCATGTTCAAAATCAGGTCAATGCATCTTCTAGTGTAAAGAATACCTGGTCGATGCATATTCCTGCATGTCGCCAGACAGGTCAAAGCATCTACACATTTTTGGCCTAGCAGGACGATGCAGTTGTAGAAGTAATGCATTATCAGGTCGATGCTGCTGAGCAATAGTGAGCCAGTGATTGCATTATGAGGTCGATGCAATAAAGGATCTTGTGCCTATATGGTCGATGCACCTTGTGCATCGTCTCGGAGATCAACTCGATGCAGAACTATCCTGCATCGATGTTTTGAGAGTTTTTTGGTAGCATCTCACTGGACAGGTCGACACGCCTCAGTGGCATGTCGATGTTACAGAACATGGAGTGCGGGCTTGTGCATTAACAGGTCGATGCACTATGTATATGCATCGATGCATCGTTTATCTCTCTGACTGCATAAGGTCTACCTGTATGAGAAACATGTCGATGCTTTATTACAAACTTGCTGCATCAGTTCATCATGTTTGAAAGACACGTTGATGCACTTTGTTTGTGCATCGATGCATTTGCAGAAACTCACGCATTCATTCATGTGATTTAGCTTGTCTTCATGATATGCTTAAATCTGCATTCTATAATCATTTATTTTGATATCTAGTTAGCTACATGAAAATGAAGTTAATGATGAATCTTCATATCTATTTTGTCAGGAACATCAAAAGTGGAATTGCCAGAGTGACTTGGCAAATTGTTCAAACATCTAAACTACAAAGTTTAGAACCAAACTAGCCAAGTCATCTTCACTAAAATCTCCTAATTACGAAACACCCTTGGTACTGATTAAGCATGAAAGGCAACCATTCGATTGAAGTCCTCAGTAAAGGTCACGTGGTGCACGTGATCCAAGGATGATACCGTAACAGAAAAATCTACCATGTGGAAGGTCTCCAGCCATTATTTGACATGTGGATTCTCGGATCAAGCGCCTTCTAGAAACCATTTTGGCGGGAGCGTTCCCTCCACACGCCGATGGAATCTTGTGGGGACCACAAGATAAAAGTTAGAAGTATGTAGGAAAACAAGTGATCGAGCAGAAAAGCAGTGAGCAAGAGATTCGAAGAAATAGAGCAGACCAAAGAAGAAATAGTGAAGAGGAAGAAGAGCTTGAGAGTGATCATCCAGGGAGAAGAATTCAGAGGAGAAAAGTTAGAGAGGAGAGAGCAGAGAAGAGAGAGTTGAGAATGTGAGTTTCTTGTAGAAGAGTGATAGAAAATAGAGTATCGGAAGAAGGAGAAGAAGTCTGAGAGAAGATAGCTTGAGGAGAAACTGGGTTGGTCTCGACTTCTGGATTAGATTCAGAGTCTATTGCTCGAGAGCGCTATATTTTTTCATTCTGCCTTTGTCATTTTTGTGTATTTCCTTTTTACTTGTCTTTGAACTAGTGTAACCTGTGTAATTAGCGGTCGAAGCTGTGTAATCAGTGGTCCAAGATGTGAGACAGCAGCGAGGAGTTTTCCTCAGACAACAAGCTGTGAAGCTCAGCCATTTGTAAGCTGTGTTTAGCGGATTCAAAGCCGTGTTTCAGTGGAAGCCTCACTTGATTGAGTGAGGGGTGGACGTAGATCTCAAGATTGAGATCGGTCCACCTTAAAAATTGCCTTGTCTCTTGTGTGCGTTTGCTTGCCTTGTCTTGATTCATTCAATAGTTTCTCTATCTGATTTCTACCTATCGATCTACATCTCAGTGGTATATCAAAAGACTCAGTCAGAAGGATAGGTTATGCCTATTTGGAAAACTGTTTCTTGCGTGAGGAGATTCATGAATTAAACCTTCGCCTAGTACCATAATTGAGTTGTCACGTTGAATGCCCATTTGCTGATTATAATATGATTTGGTGTTCTGTGTGGATGATAGTATTTCTTGATTAGATCTTCTCATTGCTCATCTAGATTGATTTGGTAGTTTACTTCACATCAATTTTCATTCCACATTTTAATTACTACTGTTAAAAGAAAAATTGGGGTTGATCTTTTCACCCCCCCTCTAGATTAGTAGTTCATCCATACTGTCATGTGGTATCAGAGCCAAACTCTCCTTAAGGGCTTAACATCTCGGAGACATCTGGTGAAATGGATGCTAGAGGTCCTATAGCTGAGGGTCATTCCGTAAGTAAGCCTCCATTCTTCAATGGAACTGACTATGCATACTGGAAGAATCGAATGCATGTTTTCTTAAGAGCTAAAGACCATGAGATCTGGAAGGTGATTAGCCGAGGTCCTTTCGAGCTTCCCGAAGATGAAGATGTCTGGACTCGGGAGCAAATTCGAAGATCAACTCTGAATTGGAGTGCGATGAAAGCTATGCAATGCGCTCTACATGCCACCGGGTTTTCCAGAGTGTCCTGTTGCTCTACAGCGAAAGAAATGTGGGATAAATTGCAGGTAATATATGAGGGAACATCTCAGGTAAGGGAAACCAAAGCAAATATGCTAGTCTCTGAGTATGAAGCCTTTAAGATGAAATCTGACGAAATCATTTCTGAGATGTATGTTAGGTTGATGCATCTAACTAATAGTTTGAAGAGTCTGGGCAAGATCCACAGCGATTACGAGCTTGTTAGGAAGATCGTCCGGTCCTTGACCCCACTCTGGCATACAAAGGCCACTGTAGTAGAAGAGTTTAGGAATTTGGCGACCACCACGGTTGATGAACTAATAGGCTCTTTGATGACATACGAGCTGAATCTTAAAAGAGTCGACAACACTGAGAAGAAGAAGAATCCCCTGGCGCTTAAAGTAAGTTCTAGCAGCAAAGGGTCTTCTAGCGAGCATAGTTCTTCTAGTTCTGAAGAAGATTCAAGTGAGTTCGCTATGTTAACCAGAAAGTTTAAGAGATTCTTGAGGAAAGAAGGAAAGAGCTTCAGACGAAAATACTCCTCAGGGAAGAGACAGTCAAGATTTAAATCTGATAATTTCAAAAAGACTTATGGCATCGTGTGTTATAACTACAGGAAATCAGGACATCTTAAGGTGGACTGCCCAGAGTTACAGAAATAGAATCAGCCCAGGTGGAAGAACAAGAAGGCCAAGGCCATGGTGATCACCTGGAGCGATGAAGAAGAAGACAATCAGAGAAGCTCATCTGACAGTAAAGATGATGACAAGCTGTGCTTGATGGCCAGAAGAGAAGAAGAAGAAGATGTAACTTCCCCGTTCGAAAAATATACTTATAGTGATTGGGAAGAGGCATATGCTGAAATTTTAGATAAATATGATGATATTCGTAGGGAGAATAGACACTTGAAAAAGAAGATAAACTCCCTTGTTAATTACACCACTTTGAATGATAGGATTGCATATCTAGAAACTGAAAACATTGAGTTGAAAAATTCACTTGCTGAAATGGATGAATACAAAAGTGTTCTGAATGGATTGAGATGTGAAAATGAGAATCTAAAAAATGTTATTGATGAAGTTAAAATCAGAATGCAAATGTTTGAAGAAGCAAAAACTGCAAATAAAAAATATGAGGCTGTAAAAAGTGTAAATGAGGAATTGAAGAAAGTCATTGATAGTTTAGAAAAGGAAGCCAGTGATAAACAAAACTCCCTTGAGGCCATGACTCAAGGAAGGAAAATTTGAATGCAATTCCGGGAACTAAAGTAAATTTCAGAAGAGAAGGATTGGGTTTTAATCCAACAAGTAAGAAAAATTTTGGGGTGAAGACAATCCCATTTGTTGCTGACAAAAGGAAAATCAAAATTCAATCCTTTGATAAGAATGAATTGTGAGGAAAACAACAATGAAAAACCTATGAAAAATAATAAACAAAGTAAAGTGAGTGCCAAGGATAAGGGCAAAGGGAAGGTGGATGCACCTAAAGAGTCTAGTACACAAATCACTACACCTAAGCCCAAGGGTCAGGGTAGGAGTCAACCTGTTAGGTCCTAAGTGCATGGAAACCCCAAGACCAGAACAACCCAGTCACAACAATCAGGTCAACGGGTCCAATACACTGCTCAGACTTCCCCTTCAGCTAAGTCTTAGCCATTTAGAAATCAAAGTCAGAGCAGGAATCCTTCAGGTCTACACTACCACTACAGAGCATCTACCTGGCCATCATTTCAGAATTCCTTTCATTTCAACCCAAATAGGACAGGTCAAGGTAAATACTCTGGAAGGTCTATGAATCAGAATTCCTATGAATATGTGCATCACAAGTCTGCCCTACCTAGTTTCTTTAAGGCACCTACTAATCCCAATACTTCTTGGTCCCACAAGTGGCACAAAAATTCTCATGCATCTGAAAGGCCAACAAAAATTCAGAATGTGCACAACAAACAGAACAAGCAGAATAATAATAAGAAATCCACAACACAAGGAAAATCACAAACACACATGTGGATAGCAAAACAACTGTTATCATGTTTGAATGATTTTACTACTGTTACGGGGCCCAAACAGTTTTGGGTTCCAAAATTTTTTGCTTGCGCTTACAAGTATGCCTAGTAGCTAACCATAATAGATGGTATCTTGATAGTGTCTGCTCCAGGCACATGACCGGGAACAAAGAAAAATTCTACATGCTGGTGGAGAAAGATGTTGGTCATGTCACTTTTTGTGGTAATACGAAAGGTGAGATTATTGGGACAGGTAAGGTTGGTAAGTATTCTTCTTGCTGCATAGAAGATGTGTTACTTGTCGAAGGTCTTGCATATAATCTTCTTAGCATCCGTCAACTATGTTATAAGGGCCATAAAGTAGTTTTTGACTCACATGTGTACACTATCCATGAACCTAATTCAGAAACTATAAAATTCATTGGAAAAAGAGTCAACAACATTTATTTGGTTGATTTAGATGATGCTCCGCACATAAATCTATGTCTACCTGTAAATAAAGATGACTTAGCCTGGCTTTGGCATCGTAGGTTAGGTCATGCTAGTTACAAAATGCTGCATAAACTGGATAAATTTAGCATGGTTAAGGGCTTACCTGAAATATCATTCAAGAAGAACAATAAAATCTATTAGGCATGCACTCAAGGTAAACAGACTTGGAAGTCATTTAAGTCTAGAACAGAAAATAGGTCTTCTAAACCCTTTGAGCTGATTCATATGGATTTGTGTGGTCCTTCTAGATTAGCTAGTTTAACTGGTAAAAGATATGATTTTGTCATTGTAGATGACTTCTCTAGGTATACTTGGGTGTTTTTCATAACTCACAAGAATGATGCTTTTAGTGAATTTCAGGAATTCTTCTACAGAATAAATCAGGATGGTAAGTATTCCATATCCAGTATTCTGTCAGATCAGGGTGGTGAATTTGAGAACTCACAGTTTGATGATTTTTGCAGGGATAATGGAATAACCCACAGATTCTCTTCACCAAGAACTCTAGAACAAAATGGAGTAGTTGAACGAAGGAATAGAACCTTGGTGGAGATGGCTCGGACTATGCTGGTGGAGAGTAGCTTACCTAGAAGGTTTTGGGCTAAAGCTGTGAACACATCCTGCTACATTATTAATAGGGCTTTGGTAAGACCTTTTACTCAAAAGACTCCTTATGAACTATAGAAAGGTAAGAAACCATCACTAGCTCATTTCAAAGTTTTTGGATCTAAATATTTTTTTCATGTTAACTCAAAAAGAGACCTTGATAAGTTTGAGGTTAAGAGTGAACCAGGAATTTTCCTGGGATATTCTGAGTCTTCTAGAGCCTACAGAATCTATAATGTGAAATCTGAAACTGTTGAAGAATCATCACATGTTATCTTTGATGAGACAACTAACAAGTCTGAAGTTGATCTCTGCAGGAACAAGGATGAAGAAGAGATAGTGGAAAATAAAGAAGTGCAAAGTGAAGAACAAGAAGCTGAAGATGAGATTGAAGGATCAAGAATTCAGGGGGAGGTAAGTGGAAGCTCAGGTAATCAGCTTACCAACATTAGAATACTTAGAGACAACCCATTAGAGAATGTTATTGATAATTTGAATGAACCCCCTAGAACTAGGTCTCACTTCAGAATTGAAAATGAACTGAATTCATTTGCCTTAGTTTCACAAATAGAACCCAAAAACATTAAAACTGCCTTAAAAGATGATCATTGGATTAATGCCATGTATGATGAGCTGAATCAGTTTGAAAGGAATAAGGTATGGCACCTAGTTTCCAAACCTTCACATGGCTCCATTATAGGCACAAAATGGGTTTTTAGAAATAAAACTGATGAACAAGGAAAAATTGTTAGAAATAAAGCTAGGCTAGTGGCACAAGGATACAATCAAGAATTTGGGGTAGATTTTGAAGAGTCATTTGCTCCTGTGGCGAGGCTAGAAGCCATTAGAATACTTCTTGCATTTGCATGTAGCCTTGGAATAAAACTTCAGCAGATGGATGTCAAATCTACATTCTTAAATGGTCTAAGAAAAGAAAATGTTTATGTAAAACAACCCCCTAGTTTTGAGTGTATTGATTACCCTGACCATGTGTACAAGCTGGATAATGCATTATATGGACTGAAGCAAGTTCCCAGGGCATGGCACGACAGGTTGAGCTCATTTCTCACAGTTAAAGGCTTTTCAAGAGGTAAGGTTGACCAAACCCTATTCACTAAGGTTGATAACAAGGACATTCTTGTTGTTCAGATTTATGTAGATGACATAGCGTTTGGGTCAACTAAATTATCCATGTGTGAGGAATTTTCTAATGAAATGACAGGTGAATTTGAAATGAGTTTAATGGGAGAACTGAAATTTTTCCTTGCATTGCAGATCTGTCAAACTTCAGAAGGAAGCTTCATTACTCAAGCAAAATACATCAAGGATCTCCTAAAGAAGTACAAGTTGGAAAACCTCAAGGCCATCACTGCATCAATGGGTATATCAACTAGTCTTGATGATGACCCTAAAGGTAAATTGGTTGATTCCAAAACATATCAAGGTATGATCGGATCATTACTTTATCTTACTGCATCTCAACCATATATTCAATTTTCTGTGTGTTTATGTGCTAGATTTCAGGCTAGTCCTAGGGAATCACACATGAGTGCTGTAAAAAAGATTTTTAGATATCTATCTGGCACCCTTGAATTAGGATTATGGTATCCCGCTAGGTGTGAGCTAGAACTGATAGGTTACACCGATGCTGATTATGCAGGGTGTAGGATAGATAGAAAAAGTACTAGTGGGTATTGTCAATACCTAGGTGGTTGTCTAGTGTCTTGGGCATCTAAGAAGCAATACACTGTTGCTTCTTCTACTGTTGAAGCTGAGTATGTTGCAACAGGAAACTGTGCAGCCTAGGTACTCTGGATTAAGCACCAACTTAAAGACTATCCCATCAATCTTGAGTGTATTCCTATTTTATGTGACAACACCAGTGCTATTTCCAATACTAAAAATCCTGTCCATCATTCCCGAACTAAGCACATTGAAATAAAACACCATTTTTAGAGAGATGAGGTAAATAAGAATGAAGTAGAATTAAACTTTGTAGAATCAGAAAAATAGATTATTGACATTTTTACTAAACCACTTTGTAATGAAACATTCAAAATCTTAAGAAGAGAACTTGGTTTATGTAAATTTCAGCATGATGATTGATTGCTTGAGTTTTTCTTGCATAAAATAAATGCCTTAATGTGGTTGTCATTGCATACACTGCATTGCATTCTGATGGGGACATCACCTCCCATGCCCACACTCACGGATCGTCTCCTCGCCCCGGAAGCATCCGACATGGTCTAGTCATTTATCTTGAGTCATATGTTGTATTTCCTCATTTTTATTTGAGTCATATCATTGTAATTTTTCTTTTATTTGAGTCATGTACCTAGGTTAATGAGTCATCTACCTAAGTTAAGTGTCATAGGGTTGATTAGTTTGGTTATTGGGCCCAATTCTATGGGCTAGGCCCAGGGGCGCCCCCTACCCCTTGGTTATTTGTCATTGTAGCATGAGTCAGGGACTTTTTGTAAAATGTTGGTTGCCTATATATAGGACCCCATTTCCCCCCATTTGAAGTTAATGAATGAATGAATATTTGAATTTTCTAGTGTCTAACTTAAATCTTCTTCTTTTGGTGAGAAGCCAATTGGGTGGGTGAGAAGCTCCTATCCCCCCCTCTGTCTCTCTACCTCTCTCTCCAGGAAGTCATTAAATCTCTCCTCCACTTTCTCTCTCTAAAACCTGCGCCCCTTTCTCTCTCCTCCCCTCCCAACCACCTTTCTCTCTCTTCCCCCCCTCCAATAACTCATCCCCAACTCCCCACCACCCCACCTTAACTCCACCCCAGCCCCAAGGGAGATTCCATCACTCCCCACTCCACCCTCCAACCACCAACCACCCACTCCCCTTCCCGAAACACCCTCTCATCTCCCAAGGGAGAATTCCCACTCCCCAAGCCCCCTTTACCTTCCCCACACACCCCTTCCCATCCCCAAGACCAGAAATTAATCCCACCCTTTAACCCATTTTCAAATACCCTTTCCCTCTCTCCCTTCCAACCAAATTCGCAGCTCCTCTCTCACACACTGCAAACACCACCTTCCAGACCCCATTCTCCCCCACCCACACCTTGGAATACCCCCTCCCAGACCTTCTCACAGCCAGGGGTTGCCCCCACACCCATCCACCCCATTTCCCATCCCTTCTACCCCATTCCCCCACCACCTTTCACCACCGGTAATTCTCAGGTCACAGGTAGTAGAGTACCAGCATCTTGCAGAGCTGGCCCCGACTTCATCCCAATGTCCCTGGAGGCCCAAGAGGTACCGTTGGAAGCATCTCTTCGTCCTCTTCGCAACGGCGGTGGTCCTATCCCTTTCTGAGCTCGTGGTCGCCCGGGGGAGCCGTTCTTCTCTGACTGCGCAAGACAGATCCGATCAACAACCTGAGGCCACTTCCAGAAGTTCCCACGGCTACATCCCTCTGCTTCTTGAGGTGCCACTTGGCCGAGAGCTTATACAATGAGTCGGCTTCCATCTCCAAGAAGCGGCATCCCATTCGGCATCCGGAGCTAAGATTTCTCAATTTTCTCCCTCGAGTGCGCTGTTCTGTCCACTCTGGGACTGAACAGACACCCAAGCGCTGTTTGGACTGTCCCTGTCTACTCCGACATCATCTGGTGCTCCCGTGTGTCTCCGATAGAAGAGGACTCGACAACGAAGCCAACGACTCTACCCACGCCTGAATTGGAGCTCTGGAGCGCCCGTAGTGATTTCATCTTCTTGCTGTTGAGGTCCTGTTACAGTCAGAACCAGAGATCTGTATCCCTGTTCGTGCCTCTGCCCCGACCAGCACCGACTTCTCGAAATTCCAAAAATATTTGGAAGACTTCCTGGGTCACCTACGAAGACTCTCTAGCTGGTCTCATCACCAAAAAAATTCGGGAGTGACTGCAGAGTCAACAAATTCAACTATCTGTCCTTAGTCACAGAGAGCGGGCAGAACCGGCATCATCCAACCGTTCGACTTCAATTTCAGTTTTTCCCCTCCCCGCCTGGCCGGCTTACCGCCCCTCCCTATGGGAGGTAGTGTTTCGCTGTAATCTTCGGCTTCCCTTCCCCAAGATCCCCCCCGTGCATGGGGTGTAGTGTTGTAAGATCATAAACAGGTCAAGCTACTCCGGCGCGGCGTGTGGGGAACCCACGCTTCCCCGCTCGCCCACGTCTCCGAGCGGGACCGGTTTCTTCAAATCGGTCGAGTAAGTGCTCCAGCCTTAGCTCTCTTTAGTACTTGTTCTTTCAATATTAGCTTATAAACTCCACTGGTCCGTGAGAGTGAGCGCCCGATCCTCAAGCCCCATTGCTTCGAGTGACCATCGTGGGAGAGAGTGTGCAACCCGTGCCCTCGGCACGACGTCGGCTCCATTGAATTGGGTTGCCTTACCCTTGGGGAATAACCTTGGCCTTGCTGACCCTCTACCCGCAAGGACCCAGCCCTCACATCCTCTACTTGGGATCGCCAAGTTACCCTGGGACTTGGGTGAGCGTCGGGTGAGTAGTCGCCAATATCGGTCCGTTTTGATTGTGAATTGTGCTTGCTTGCTTAAGTCCAATAGTGTGTCACATTAATTAGTATCAAAGCAAGTTCTAGACTTGTCTCTACTAAGTCTTGTCCTAGGGCCATTGCATTTATCCCCCCGTTCATCATGGCCATTTCCTACTTAGCCAACTCGCCACCCATGGACTTCATTCTAGACAAAGATATTACCTTTGACGGATCTCGTTCTAGTGATTACCTTAGATGGGAGGCTACCATAGAAAGGTACTTTGAAAAGACTTGGGTATATGGACCCGCGAGAGTCCGCAAGGCCAAGGGACGACTTCGGGGTCAAGCCAAGAGTAAGTGGGAGCACATAGAGGGCTTAAGGAGGGTTGAAAGACAAGAACCTATTCACTCATGGGAAGAGATGAAGGTAGAACTTAGGAAGATCTACATCCCCAAATATTCTCACCCCTCCTACTCAAACACCCCTAGCCCGAGGAGCACTACCACTCCTCCATCCCCACCCGGCCAACTTGAGACCACCCTTAGGCCTCCACCCCCACCACTCTCAAAAAATTCCATCTCAACCATCATCACTACACTTCGCCACCAAATCCTCTCCCTTAAGACCCAAATGATCCAAGCATCCACCTCCCCACCTAACCCCATGAGGGTCCCCACACCCCAACCAAAACCCCCTTCCACAACTCTCACTATCCAAGCCCCCTTGGTCCCCACCACTACCCCTCCATCTTCCCCTATAAGGGACACTCCCCCCAAGACCGACCAACCCAAGCCACCCCAACCAACCCATCTCCCACTCCCTCCCCCAAAACTCCCATGTCCTAGGCCTCCACTACTTCCCCTCCCTATCCCAAACCAAGTTTCCCTTTACCCTCCACCCCGGGTGCACCATACACCAACCATCACCACCCCACCCCCAAAAGACCCTCTCACCTCTTTGGAGAAGGAACCCATACCTGACCCCATAGTGGTGAACACTCTCGACCCTATCCCCACCACGGAGACCACCCATATCCAAGTGGAAGAAGAAACCTCACATGGTGGCCTTCACCTTACACCACCCTATCTAGTTGGGGCCGAGCTTATCTTAGGAGAACATCTTATTAGTTGGCTAAAGGAGAGCCCAATAAGAGAGATCACGACCCACGATTTCCCTCCCGTGGAGCAAAACCTTACCATAGTGCCCTTCTTCTCCTATCACACCACTATCCAATCATCTTACCAAGTGAAAATCTTAGGGGATCTTCTTAAAGGCTTAGCTTGGCAAATGGAGCTTACGAGCATGTTGACGACAATGGACAACCAACAACGGAGTCTTGACCTCCTACACCTATGTGTCGGGTCCATCACCTTGGCATACACCATTGGTTGCTACACTAGTGACCTCCTTCTATTCCTCCCCACACCCGATGAGCCCAACCTTCTCCTCAATTTGGAGCTTCTTATATCGGGTAGAAAGCCAAACCCTCCCCTCATGGCCGACCCACCCACCAAGAACTTCGGCCTAATTGTTTCATTAGAGGAGGATGACCCACCACCATTTGAGGATCTTGAGGACATAAGGCCCCTCCCCCTTGGTAAATCTTTTCATGATCACTTCCAATGAACCGTGGAACCCATGTGACACAACCACCTTACCCACCGACCCTTTCCTACCCTCACCCACTATGTTGGGTCAAGCTCACCTCATCCATAACCCATGTAACACCAAAGGAGCCTTGACCTTAGGCAACACCCTCCTAGAGATCAAGGAAATGCCCCACCCCATATACACCTTCCGAGATCCCTTCGACCCTTTCACATGGAAGTTCAAAGGTCGTCCCACGTCTATGCACATGGAAGTCACCTTTGGGATAAGCATGCATGTGTATAGGCTTATCACACCACTTGGCATGAACACTATGTTGGGTCCATTCATTCACATCACCCACATGTCAAGTAGGAAACAAGAGTGGTCCATATTCAGGTGTAATGGTCCTCCTTCATTCATCATGGGTCGTAGGCATGATAGGAGTATTCATGGATGCCCGGGTCCCCCAGCATTTGTCACCCCCATACATGACCGGATCACCTATGGATGCCCCGGTCCTCCTCGTTCCATCAAAGTCTTCTTAGCGTCAAAGCATGATTGGTCTACTTTTGGTTGCCCAGGTCCACCCATCACCCCTAGAATGTCCGCCTTCATAAAATTGCATGAAAACCTTCGCAAGCACATCAGCAAGGAAAATGCGATTTATAAAAGGCAGGCTGACTCCCCTCGGTGTCACCAAGAATTCCACGTGGGTGACTTTATGATGGTGAGGTCGGAGAGGCTCTCCCCGGGAGCCATCTCCAAATTGAGGTCACGTGGGGCTTATCCCTTCCAGGTTCTGAGGTGCATTGGCACTAATGCCTATGAGTTAGATCTTCCCGAGGAGTACGAAGTGAGCCCCACATTCAACGTGGCCGACCTAGTGTCATATAAGGGGACCCACGGTGGTACCTAGTGAGGATATTGAGCCCACTCCCCTCATTGAGAGAGCACCTACCTGTGAGATGAGTCCACTAGCCAGGAGTGCCCAGCGTGAGCGAATTGAGCGAATATTGGATGAACAGGTCACTGCCACAGGAGCAAGGTGTATGAGCGCTATCTCGTCGGGTGGATGGATCGGTCTCCTTCCAAAGACTTGTGGGTGGTACCACTTATACACCCTCTGAGGAGGGAAGGACACTTACTCGATGGAGTCGAGTTCTCCGCACCCCGGGAGTATGATGGGGACATCACCTCCCATGCCCACACACATGGATCGTCTCCTCGCCCCGGAAGCATCCGACATGGTCTAGTCATTTATCTTGAGTCATATGTTGTATTTCCTCATTTTTATTTGAGTCATATCATTGTAATTTTTCTTTTATTTGAGTCATGTACCTAGGTTAATGAGTCATCTACCTAAGTTAAGTGTCATAGGGTTGATTAGTTTGGTTATTGGGCCCAATTCTATGGGCTAGGCCCAGGGGCGCCCCCTACCCCTTGGTTATTTGTCATTGTAGCAAGAGTCAGGGACTTTTTGTAAAATGTGGGTTGCCTATATATAGGACCCCATTTCCCCCCATTTAAGTTAATGAATGAATGAATATTTGAATTTTCTAGTGTCCAACTTAAATCTTCTTCTTTTGGTGAGAAGCCAATTGAGTGGGTGAGAAGCCCCTATCCCCCCCTCTCTCTCTACCTCTCTCTCTAGGAAGTCATTTTCTCTCTCCTCCACTTTCTCTCTCTAAAACCTGCGCCCCTTTCTCTCTCCTCCCCTCCCAACCACCTTTCTCTCTCTTCCCCCCCTCCAATAACTCATCCCCAACTCCCCACCACCCCACCTTAACTCCACCCCAGCCCCAAGGGAGATTCCACCACTCCCCACTCCACCCTCCAACCACCAACCACCCACTCCCCTTCCCGAAGCACCCTCTCATCTCCCAAGGGAGAATTCCCACTCCCCAAGCCCCCTTTACCTTCCCCACACACCCCTTCCCATCCCCAAGACCAGAAATTAATCCCACCCTTTAACCCATTTTCAAATACCCTTTCCCTCTCTCCCTTCCAACCAAATTCGCAGCTCCTCTCTCACACACTGCAAACACCACCTTCCAGACCCCATTCTCCCCCTCCCACACCTTGGAATACCCCCTCCCAGACCTCCTCACAGCCAGGGGTTGCCCCCACACCCATCCACCCCATTTCCCATCCCTTCTACCCCATTCCCCCACCACCTTTCACCACCGGTAATTCTCAGGTCACAGGTAGTAGAGTACCAGCATCTTGCAGAGCTGGCCCCGACTTCATCCCAATGTCCCTGGAGGCCCAAGAGGTACCGTTGGAAGCATCTCTCGTCCTCTTCGCAACGGCGGTGGTCCTATCCCTTTCTGAGCTCGTGGTCGCCCGGGGGAGCCGTTCTTCTCTGACTGCGCAAGACAGATCCGATCAACAACCTGAGGCCACTTCCAGAAGTTCCCACGGCTACATCCCTCTGCTTCTTGAGGTGCCACTTGGCCGAGAGCTTATACAATGAGTCGGCTTCCATCTCCAAGAAGCGGCATCCCATTCGGCATCCGGAGCTAAGATTTCTCAATTTTCTCCCCCGAGTGCGCTGTTCTGTCCACTCTGGAAACTGAATAGACACCCAAGTGCTGTTTGGATTGTCCCTATCTACTCCGACATCATCTGGTGCTCCCGTGGGTCTCCGATCGAAGAGGACTCGACAACAAAGCCAACGACTCCAGCCACGCCTGAATCAGAGCTCTGGAGTGCCCGTAGTGATTTCATCTTCCTGCTATTGAGGTCCTGTTGTAGTCAGAACCAGAGATATGCGTCCCTGTTTGTGCCTCTGCCCCGACCAGCACCGACTTCCAGAAATTCCAAAAATATTTGGAAGACTTCCTGGGTCACCTACGAAGACTCTCCAGCAAGTCTCATCCCCACAAGAAAATTCGGGAGTGACTGCAGCGTCAACAACTTCAACTGTCTATCCTCAGTCACAGAGAGCGGGCAGAACTGGCATCATCCAACCGTTCGACTTCAATTTTAGTTTTTCCCCTCCCCGCTTGGCCGGCTTACCACCCCTCCCTGTGGGAGGTAGTGTTTGTCTGTAATCTTTGGCTTCCCTTCCCCAAGATCCCTCCTTGCATGGGGTGTAGTGTTGTAAGATCATGAACAAGTCTAGCTACTCCGGCGCGGCGTGTGGGGAACCCACGCTTCCCCGCTCGCCCACGTCTCCGAGCAGGACCGGTTTCTTCAAACCGGTCGTGTCAGTGCTCCAGCCTTAGCTCTCTTTAGTATTTGTTCTTTCAATATTAGCTTATAAACTCCGCTAGGCCGTGAGAGTGAGCGCCCGATCCTCAAGCCCCATTGCTTTGAGTGACCATCGTGGGAGAGAGTGTGAAACCCGTGCCCTCGGCACGACGTCGGCTCCATTGAATTGGGCTGCCTTACCCTTGGGGAATAACCTTGGCCTTGCTGACCCTCTACCAGCAAGGGCCCAGCCCTCACATCCTCTACTTGGGATCGCCAAGTTACCCTGGGACTTGGGTGAGCGTCGGGTGAGTAGTCGCCAATATCGGTCCGTTTTGATTGTGAATTGTGCTTGCTTGCTTAAGTCCAATGGTGTGTCACATCAATTGGTATCAGAGTAAGTTCTAGACTTGTCTCTACTAAGTCTTGTCCTAGGGCCATTGCATTTATCCCCCCGTTCATCATGGCCATTTCCTACTTAGCCTACTCGCCACCCATGGACTTCATTCTAGACAAAGATATTACCTTTGACGGATCTCGTTCTAGTGATTACCTTAGGTGGGAGGCTACCATAGAAAGGTACTTTGAAAAGACTTGGGTATATGGACCCGCGAGAGTCCGCAAGGCCAAGGGATGACTTCGGGGTCAAGCCAAGAGTAAGTGGGAGCACATAGAGGGCTTAAGGAGGGTTGAAAGACAAGAACCTATTCACTCATGAGAAGAGATGAAGGTAGAACTTAGGAAGATCTACATCCCCAAATATTCTCACCCCTCCTACTCAAACACCCCTAGCCCGAGGAGCACTACCACTCCTCCATCCCCACCCGGCCAACTTGAGACCACCCTTAGGCCTCCACCCCCACCACTCTCAACAAATTCCCTCTCAACCATCATCACTACACTTCGCCACCAAATCCTCTCCCTTAAGACCCAAATGATCCAAGCATCCACCTCCCCACCTAACCCCATGAGGGTCCCCACACCCCAACCAAAACCCCCTTCCACAACCCTCACTATCCAAGCCCCCTTGGTCCCCACCACTACCCCTCCATCTTCCCCTATAAGGGACACTCCCCCCAAGACCGACCAACCCAAGCCACCCCAACCAACCCATCTCCCACTCCCTCCCCCAAAACTCCCATGTCCTAGGCCTCCACTACTTCCCCTCCCTATCCCAAACCAAGTTTCCCTTTACCCTCCACCCCGGGTGCACCATACACCAACCATCACCACCCCACCCCCAAAAGACCCTCTCACCTCCTTGGAGGAGGAACCCATACCCGACCCCATAGTGGTGAACACTCTCGACCCTATCCCCACCACGGAGACCACCCATATCCAAGTGGAAGAAGAAACCTCACATGGTGGCCTTCACCTTACACCACCCTCTCTAGTTGGGGCCGAGCTTATCTTAGGAGAACCCCTTATTAGTTGGCTAAAGGAGAGCCCAATAAGAGAGATCACGGCCCACGATTTCCCTCCCATGGAGCAAAACCTTCCCATAGTGCCCTTCTTCTCCTATCACACCACTATCCAATCATCTTACCAAGTGAAAACCTTAGGGGATCTTCTTAAAGGCTTAGCTTGGCAAATGGAGCTTACGAGCATGTTGACCACAATGGACAACCAACAACGGAGTCTTGACCTCCTACACCTATGTGTCGGGTCCATCACCTCGGTATACACCATTGGTTGCTACACTAGTGACCTCCTTCTATTCCTCCCCACACCCGATGAGCCCAACCTTCTCCTCAATTTGGAGCTTCTTATATCGGGTAGAAAGCCAAACCCTCCCCTCATGGCCGACCCACCCACCAAGAACTTCGGCCTAATTGTTTCATTAGAGGAGGATGACCCACTACCATTTGAGGATCTTGAGGACATAAGGCCCCTCCCCCTTGGTAAACCTTTTCATGATCCCTTTGATCTCTTCCAATGGGAACCGTGGAACCCATGTGACACAACCACCTTACCCACCGACCCTTTCCTACCCTCACCCACCATGTTGGGTCAAGCTCACCTCATCCATAACCCATGTAACACCAAAGGAGCCTTGACCTTATGCAACACCCACCTAGAGATAGAGGAAATGCCCCACCCCATATACACCTTCCTAGATCCCTTCGACCCTTTCACATGGAAGTTCAAAGGTCGTCCCACGTCTATGCACATGGAAGTCACCTTTGGGATAAGCATGCATGTGTATAGGCTTACCACACCACTTGGCATGAACACTATGTTGGGTCCATTCATTCACATCACCCACATGTCAAGTAGGAAACAAGAGTGGTCCATATTCGGGTGTATTGGTCCTCCTTCATTCATCATGGGTCGTAGGCATGATAGGAGTATTCATGGATGCCCGGGTCCCCCAGCATTTGTCACCCCCATACATGACCGGATCACCTATGGAGGCCCCGGTCCTCCTCATTCCATCAAAGTCTTCTTAGCGTCAAAGCATGATTGGTCTACTTTTGGTTGCCCAGGTCCACCCATCACCCCTAGAATGTCCGCCTTCACAAAATTGCATGAAAACCTTCGCAAGCACATCAGCAAGGAAAATGAGATTTATAAAAGGCAGGCTGACTCCCCTCGGTGTCACCAAGAATTCCACGTGGGTGACTTTGTGATGGTGAGGTCGGAGAGGCTCTCCCCGGGAGCCATCTCCAAATTGAGGCCTCGTGGGGCTGGTCCCTTCCAGGTTCTGAGGTGCATTGGCACTAATGCCTATGAGTTAGATCTTCCCGAGGAGTACGGAGTGAGCCCCACATTCAACGTGGCCGACCTAGTGCCATATAAGGGTCCCACGGTGGTACCTAGTGAGGATATTGAGCCCACTCCCCTCATTGAGAGAGCACCCACCCGTGAGAAGAGTCCACTAGCCAGGAGTGCCCAGCGTGAGCGAATTGAGCGAATATTGGATGAACAGGTCACTGCCACCAGGAGCAAGGTGTATGAGCGCTATCTCGTCGGGTGGATGGATCGGTCTCCTTCCGAAGACTTGTGGCGGTACCACTTCTACACCCTCTGAGGAGGGAAGGACTCTTACTCGACGGAGTCGAGTTCTCCGCACCCCGGGAGTATGATGGGGACATCACCTCCCATGCCCACACTCACGGATCGTCTTCCTCCCCCGGAAGCATCCGACATGGTCTAGTCATTTATCTTGAGTCATATGTTGTATTTCCTCTTTTTTATTTGAGTCATATCATTGTAATTTTTCTTTTATTTGAGTCATGTACCTAGGTTAATCAGTCATCTACCTAAGTTAAGTGTCATAGGGTTGATTAGTTTGGTTATTGGGCCCAATTCTATGGGCTAGGCCCAGGGGCGCCCCTACCCCTTGGTTATTTGTCATTGTAGCAAGAGTCAGGGACTTTTTGTAAAATGTGAGTTGCCTATATATAAGACCCCATTTCACCCCTTTTGAAGTTAATGATTGAATGAATATTTGAATTTTTTAGTGTCCAACTTAAATCTTCTTCTTTTGGTGAGAAGCCAATTGAGTGGGTGAGAAGCCCCTATCTCCCTCTCTCTCTCTACCTCTCTCTCTAGGAAGTCATTTTCTCTCTCCTCCACTTTCTCTCTCTAAAACCTGTGCCCCTTTCTCTCTCCTCCCCTCCCAACCACCTTTCTCTCTCTTCCCCCCCTCCAATAACTCATCCCCAACTCCCCACCACCCCACCTTAACTCCACCCCAGCCCCAAGGGAGATTCCACCACTCCCCACTCCACCCTCCAACCACCAACCACCCACTCCCCTTCCCCAAGCACCCTCTCATCTCCCAAGGGAGAATTCCTACTCCCCAAGCCCCCCCTTTACCTTCCCCACACACCCCTTCCCATCCCCAAGACCAGAAATTAATCCCACCCTTCAACCCATTTTCAAATACCCTTTCCCTCTCTCCCTTCCAACCAAATTCACAGCTCCTCTCTCACACACTGCAAACACCACCTTCCAGACCCCATTCTCCCCCTCCCACACCTTGGAACACCCCCTCCCAGACCCCCTCATAGCCAGGGGTTGCCCCCACACCCATCCACCCCATTTCCCATCCCTTCTACCCCATTCCCCCACCACCTTTCACCACCTGCAATTCTCAGGTCATAGGTAGTAGAGTACCAGCAGCTTGCAGAGCCAGCCCCGACTTCATCCCAGCATCCCTGGAAGCCCAAGAAGGTCCGTTGGAAGCGTCTCTCCGTCCTCTTCGCAACGGCAGTGGTCCCATCCCTTTCTGAGCTCGTGGTCGCCCGGGGGAGCCGTTCTTCTCTGACTGCGCAAGACAGATCCGATCAGAAACCTGAGGCCACTTCCAGAAGTTCCCACGGCCACATCCCTCTGCTTCTTGAGCGCCACTTTGCCGAGAGCTTATACAATGAGTCAAATTCTATCTCCAAGAAGCGGCATCCCATTCGGCATCCGGAGCTAAGATTTCTCAATTTTCTCCCTCGAGTGTGCTGTTCTGTCCACTCTAGGACTGAACAGACACCCAAGCACTGTTTGGACTGTCCCTGTCTACTTCGACATCATCTGGTGCTCCCGTGGGTCTCCGCTCGAAGAGGACTCGACAACGAAGCCAACGACTCTGGCCACGCCTAAATCAGAGCTCTGGAGCGCCCGTAGTGATTTCATCTTCTTTCTGTTGAGGTCCTATTGCAGTCAGAACCAGAGATCTACGTCCCTGTTCGTGCCTCTGCCCCGACCAGCACCGACTTCCCAAAATTCCAAAAATTTGGAAGACTTCTTGGGTCAGCTACGAAGACTCTCCAGCTGTTCTCATCACCAAAAAAATTCAGGAGTGACTGCAGCGTCAATAACTTCAACTGTCTATCCTCAGTCACAGAGAGCGGGCAGAACCGGAATCATCCAACTGTTTGACTTCAATTTCAGTTTTTCCCCTCCCCGCCTGGCCGGCTTACCGCCCCTCCCTGTGGGAGGTAGTGTTTGGCTGTAATCTTTGGCTACCCTTCCCCAAGATCCCCCCCTTGCATGGGGTGTAGTGTTGTAAGATCATAAACAGGTCAAGCTACTCCGGCACGGCGTGTGGGGAACCCACGCTTCCCCGCTCGCCCACGTCTCCGAGCGGGACCGGTTTCTTCAAATCGGTCGAGTAAGTGCTCCAGCCTTAGCTCTCTTTAGTACTTGTTCTTTGAATATTAGCTTATAAACTCCGCTGGTCCGTGAGAGTGAGCGCCCGATCCTCAAGCCCCATTGCTTCGAGTGACCATCGTGGGAGAGAGTGTGCAACCCGTGCCCTCGGCACGACGTCGACTCCATTGAATTGGGCTGCCTTACCTTTGGGGAATAACCTTGGCCTTGCTGACCCTCTACCAGCAAGGGCCCAGCCCTCACATCCTCTACTTGGTATCGCCAAGTTACCCTGGGACTTGGGTGAGCGTCGGGTGAGTAGTCGCCAATATCGGTCCGTTTTGATTGTGAATTGTGCTTGCTTGCTTAAGTCCAAAGGTGTGTCACATCACATTCTATCTATCTTGACTCTAAAGGTATATCAAATGGTTTGTTGGGAGATGGGCAGATTTCTTATGTCTGAAAACCCATGCCATGTGTAGAGACTAGTCCTCCGCCAGGTACCATGGGTCAAGGGTGTGGTTTTGATAATGATAATCAAAATTCATACATGTTGTGCATTAAATGTTGAGTCTAGCAATGCATATAGATAGGGGGAGTTCATGTTAAAACATCTTGTGTTCATCGCATATCTTACATGTTGATTGGAGGAGTTCATGTTAGGATGTTCAGAAATGAAGCCAAAGTTAATTTCATTTTGTTGCATCAAGGCAGATGTGAGTGTTTCTTAAGGAATGTCGACACCCAAAGTCGTCACTCGTTTGCATAGGTTCTGTCTGCTGCATCCTGTGTCTCAGATTTTGATTCTGTGTTATTTGGTCGACCGAAAACACCATTTTGGTCAACCGAAACCTTTATTGTCTCCTGAATTGGTTAACTCCCAGCTGAACAGATGTTTCCACCATTCCATATGTCTCTCTCATATATATCTTCTTCACGTGGAATCACATCTATAACCTGTCACTTTGTATCTTTCACTTCTCTCACCTGTCATATCTATCAAGTTGCATAATTCTTTTTAGTTTGTATAAGATTATTTTGAGAAATCTTAAAAAATCTTGCAAAACTCTTGCACTTCATTTTAGAAATAATGACAATCTGACCTTCAATTCATTACTTTGAGCTATTGAAATAAGAAATTTTCTCTTATAAGAATCTGTGATGTACCATGAATGAATTGATTGTTTAAGTCTACCGAATTAAAGAGTCTAAATATTAAACTCAATGAAAAAGGTTGTAGTTTACACTTCATAGCTCTCAACCACATCTCACGTGATATGTTTCGTAAAGTCTCTGAGAATATGAAAATTTAAAATTCATGATAAACTTGGTTGAGACACTTGGATTGTGTATTATTTTTAAACATAAATCTTTCTAGAAACCAAAGGGCAGCAAAAGTCATAATTGTGTCAAAAATTCAATAGACAGAGCAAAGGCTGAGTAGCACTGAGAAATTGGGTCGTTCATCATAGAAATGATGTGAACTTATGTCATGAAGTGCTCTAGCTATCTCTGTTCAAAAATTGAAATAGAATGGTAAATTCTACTGAGTAACATGGGGTACTGGCATCTAATCAATGTGTACCCTTAAGTCAAAAGGTATGGATTATACATGACTGTTCTGAAATATCATGAGCAAAAAGTCAAAGAAAATAATGCTATAACCCGAAGGTGAAAAATCAGAACTGTAAAAAATGTTTAATCTCAATACATGTCCTTAGTCACACTTAAAACATCACTGATTTTGAATGAGTAAGAAAAAGTGAGATTAAACTTGACACAATCTATGTAGTTTTGGCTTATTGCTATTAAGAGTAACTGCAAAATTATTCAAAGAGTTTGATTGTTAAACTCTCGATTCATCATTCTTAAACCAAATCTCTATCACGGTTGGATAATATGAAGTCTTATACCAGAAGAATCTTAACTCTCAAGGCTTAGTTAATGAAGGTTGATTCAGATTGTAAGCATGTTCATTTTTGTGCTTCTCTTCATTGAACCTTTCATACATACTCTTGAATTACCTATCATTCAATCTCCTGTCAATTTCGTTGTCAAGATCACATCACTTCTGTCAATCATCTTTTTGATGATGGCAAAGGGGGAGAGAAAAGAGACTGAGTCTTTTCTTTGAGAGTTTCATTTGAGTATGGTGAGTATGGGGGAAAGAGAGCTGTATCTTCTGTATCTTTTCATGGGAGAGAAAGCTATGTTTATGGGGAGAGAGAGCTGTGATAAGAAGATTCATAATCAAATCTGTCTGGATTCAAATCTGTCTCTTGTGGCTAAATCTTGAAGTTAGTTATGTAAATCGGCGTTTGGGCATAATTGAACATGTCTGTGTTCTTTGCATATTCTGACTCATTGCATATTCTGACTCATTGCATATTCTGACTCATAGCATTCTCAGTGTTGCCATTAAAGTGAAGCTATGTTGCCATCATCAAAAAGGGGGAGAATGTTGTGTCTCCTCTGGTTTTGATGCTGGTAAAATTGTGATTGATTTAATTGATGCTGGTAAAATTATTTTGATTTAATGTTGAGTAGAATAATATGGGTTATAATGTCTTTTCATTAAATCAGAATAAGTTCCATGTTCAAAATCAGGTTGATGCATCCTCTAGTGTAAAGAATACCTGGTCGATGCATATTCCAACATGTTGCCAGACATGTCAATGCATCTACGCATTTTTGGCGTAGTAGGACGATGCGGTTGTAGAACTAATGCATTATTAGGTCGATGCACATTGTAGTCAGGTCGATGTTGCTGAGCAATAGTGAGCCAGCAATTGCATAATGAGGTCGATGCGATAAAGGATCTTGCGCCTATAAGGTCAATGCACCTTCTGCATCGTCTTGGAGATTAGCTCGATGCAGAACTATCCAACATCGATGTTTTGAGAGTTTTTTGGTAGCATCTCACTAGACAGGTCGACACGGCTCAGTGGCACGTCGATGTTACAAAACACGGAGTGCGGGCTTGTGCATTAACAGGTCGATGCACTATGTATATGCATCGATGCAACGTTTGTCTCTCTGACTGCATTAGGTCTACCTATATGAGAAATAGGTCGATGCTTTATTGCAAACTTGCTGCATCAGTTCATCACGTTTGAAAGATAGGTCGATGCACTTTGTTTGTGCATCGATGCATTTGTAGAAATCCACGCATTCATTCATATGATTTAGCTTGTCTTCATGATATGCTTAAAACTGCATTCTATAATCATTTATTTTGATATCTAGTTAGCTACATGAAAATGAAGTTAATGATGAATCTTCATATCTATTTTTTCAGGAACATCAAAAGTGGAATTGCCAGAGTGACTCGGCAAATTGTTTAAACATCTAAACTGCAAAGTTTAGAACCAAACTAGCCAAGCCAACATCACTAAAATCTCCTAATTATGAAACACCCCTGGTACTGATTGAGCATGAAAGGCAACCGTTCGATTGAAGTCCTCAGTTAAGGTCACGTGGTTTGAAAGATGAAGTAGCCTGGGACATGATCCAGGGATGATACCATAACAGAAGAATCTACCACGTGGAATGTCTCCAGCCTCTATTTGACACGTGGATTCTCGAATCAAGCACCTTCTAGAAACCATTTTGGCGAGAGCGTTCCCTCCACACGTCGATGGAATCTTGTTGGGACCACAAGACAAAAGTTTGAAGTATATAGGAAAACAAGTGATCGAGCAAAAATGCAGCGAGCAAGAGATTCGAAGAAATAGAGTAGGCCAAAGAAGAAATAGTGAAGAGGAAAAAGAGCTTGAGAGTGATCATCAAGAGAGAAGAATTCAGAGGAGAAAAGTTAGAGAGGAGAGCACAGATAAGAGAGAAGAAGCTGAGAGTGTGAGTTTCTTATAGAAGAGTGAGAGAAAATAGAGTATCGAAAGAAGGAGAAGAAGTTTGAGAGAAGAGAGCTTGAGGAGAAACTGGGTTGGTCTTGACTTTTGGATCAGATTCAGAGTCTATTGCTCGAGAGAGCTATATTTTTACATTATATCTTTGTCATTTTTGTCTATTTCCTTTTTGCTTGTCTTTGAACTAGTGTAAGCTGTGTAATCCACGGTCTAAGCTGTGTAATCAGCGGTCCAAGCTGTGAGACAGCAGCGGGGAGTTTTTCTCGGACAGTAAGTTGCGAAGCTCAGCCGTTTGTAAGCTGTGTTTCAGCGGAAGCCTCACTCGATTGAGTGAGGGGTGGACGTAGATCTCAAGATTGAGATCGAACCACCTTAAAAATTGCCTTGGCTCTTGTGTGTGTTTACTTGCCTTGTCTTGATTCATTCAGTAGTTTCTCTATCTGATTTCTACCTATCGATCTACATCTCAGTGGTATATCAAAAGACTCAGTCAGAAGGATAGGTTATGCCTATCTGGAAAACTATCTCTTGCGTGAGGAGATTCGTGAATCAAACCTTCGCTCAGTACCAGAACTGAGTTGTCACGTTGAATGTCTATTTACTGATTATAATATCATTTGGTGTTCTGTGTGAATGATAGTATTTCTTCATTAGATCTTCTCGTTGCTCATCCAGATTGATTTGGTAGTTTACTTCACAGTAATTTTCATTCTGTAATCCATGCGGCGGGATGGGCTGCCAACGCACCGATGCCCCACGTGAACCCCATAATCCACGTGGAACAGTAACTCCCTAAGGGAGATGCTATGCAGAGATGGTCCAACGGGCACATTTATGTGAAAGGACCCTGGAGAAGGTAGAGAAGTTTCAGGGGAAAGAAGAAAAGTCGAGCCGAAAACATGATAAGCGACAGGGAAAGGAAGAAAGGTTTAGCATTGCAGAGGATGACGAACCCCATCACAACAAGAGGTCCCATAATGGGAATAGTAATGGTAAAAGAAATTTTAATGGAAAAAGGAATGGCAATGGCAATGGAAAAAATAAAAGAGTTAAGGAAGAAGAAGAAAAGCAAGTCATGGCGGCTTGCTCATTTTGTGAGAAGTTCGGGCACACGGTCAAAGAATGCTAGAAATGTCTCGGCCCTTGACTCAAATGTGGAAGTCGAGAACATCGCTTGGCCATGTGTCCTCTCATAAAGGAACAATCTTCAAGGGATAACAATGGACGTGGGCGACGAGGCCGACTAAATGCCATCTTGGACGGGGAAGGTAAGGCGATTGAAGGTATCACCTTGATTTATCTACATATTAGCATTGCCTTAATTATCAGTCTGACTAATTAGAACACACTCTCCATAAAATTCATGCATTAAATTTGGAGACCAAATTCTTTTTAAGTGAGAGAGGGTGTAACACCCATAAATTTTCTAAAAATTATTCAAGAATTTTCTGGGATTAAATATAATTATTAAGCATTTAAAAAGGCTTAATGGGCTATTAAGAGGATTATAAGATAATTAAATCAATTTAAAGGCCATATATTAACCAAAGGGCTAAGTCCAACTTAAATAGGCCTAAAGACCCAATTCCAAGACCTTTAGGCCCAAGCCCAATTATAGAAACGTAATTGGGGCTATTTTCGTATTTAAATGGGATAAATAAACCAATTAGGGGATAAATAGTTGATAAAATAAAAAATCTAAATTTTTTGGAATAACCGCCTAAATGCGGTCTATCGAGAGACCGCCTTCATACAATAGCGGTCTCGAGGCGACCGCTACTATGCTCCGTGAATGGAGGTGTTAGAAGCGTGGAAAAATCTAATTTTTCCCATTCCAATCTCTATGATTTGAAGCTACCTAGCATGGAAACGTAGTCTAGGACTCTTGAGGATCAATTCTACTCCAATTCAGGACTCCTAGATCGATCTAATCCTTCAAACCCTAGCAAACCCTATAAATAGGACCCAGGTTCGACCTGCGCGAACCCTCGTTTTGGCTCGCGTAGTTCGATGGTAAGGAGACCTCATCTCAGGTTGGTTCTTTAGAATTTTATGTTCTCCTTAGTTTTATCTAACTCACCTCCAATTTTTGTGCTAGAAGACCCAGTCATTAGAGAGTTAGAACGTCTGCAAGTCTCTGGTTCGCTGCAGGCTACACAAGAAATAGTGTACCGATCTAGTGAAGATCAGAAAATTAGACGCCTTAAACGAGGTTAGTTCAAGTTGAGTCTTTAGAACTTTTTGTTTCCCTTCTATCTTCTACCTACCCTCCAAATTTCATGGATTCAGGTCAAGTGGATCAGGAGATAGAGGGACGAGAAGTTGCTGGTTTAGCACAGGACGTGCATAAACTAGGGCCGACTTCCAGTCAGAAATTTGAAGTTTGGGGACCGAATCAAAGGTAGGTTATCTCATGAAAAGGCTAAATTAAAAAGTTAGGAATAAAATCTCTCTAGTTTCATGTGATTTCATGCTCTGTATGTGACGAATTTCATGTTTTATTTACACTGCGTAGTTAACTTATTTTTGCATACATGAACCATGTCCTTAATAAGAAAAGTTAATGATTTTGGCTTAATTGATGTAACCCATGCATCCCCATGAGCTATCTTGTGTTATATAACTATCTAGCATGTTTTCATGGGGTTTATTGCCTTAGAATAGGCTTTACTTGCTCTATTTTTACCCTTCGGGCTGACATGATAGAAACGGTCTCCCCAAGACCGTCAAATGTCTTTTAGCAGTCCCCGACTGACCGCGTATGCATAGAAGCGATTATGGCAAGACCACTACTGTCAGAAACGGTCCTCATAAGATCACTTTTATGTTTCAGTTTTCTGCATGCTGTTAACCCAAAACAGACTGCAGAACAACCCTATTTATCATATGTTAGCCCTAGATAGTTAGGTTCTACTCCTGATTATGATGTTGTATTCATAACTTTGGTTATGTTAACTACCCATCTTGATAGATTTCATGTTCTTTATGCGTTTTGAACTTATTTTTAGCTTATGCTACTTTTATGCCAAAACATATACTCTTGTATTAATGATCATGTTTTCATGCGATTCATAGACTTGTTTAGTGATGATTTGATCGCTATTTTACCATGATCCTTTCTCATCTATAGTCTTTTCTTAATTACATGACACGTATTCCGGTATGATGTCCTTAGTTACACTTTACACTCATTGACACACAATCTTAGACTTGTGAATCTCTCTGTTGGATATTCCTTCCACCAGACTAGGGGATCTTGTTTCAAGGCCTCCATAAGTCTCCGCGAGCCTGGGATTCCTACCAGGACGCTGAGCTGGTTGTACCCTCAAAGCCCAATTATCTAGAAAGCACTTATCGGTATTTTTCTGTGTTCTGGATAGTCGCGGCCATCAGGCGACCGCTACTATCAAGTAACGGTCATCACGTGACCGTGTTAGTCCAGACTTCTTTACTGCGTCGACACTTTTTTTCTTCATGCGTCGACTCTATATAGAAACGGTCCTGACTTGACCACAAAATTCATGATAGCGGTCCAGCTTTGACCGCCTCTGTCCAGAAACAGTCCAGTAATGACTGCTTCTACCCAGTTGCTGTCTAACTCGAGGTTGGACCCAAGAGTTGATTTTCCTATGCTCCTAGATGGTCTATTGATTATCTATAACCTAACACCTTGTTCAATAAGTTATTAATGAACTATGAAAGTTAATGAATGTACCGTTATGCTATCGGATTCCTCCCGTAGCATGACCTTGTCATTAATGCATTCCTTGAATTCACATGCTCTAAGCTCGGTGCATTCTTACCTTGACATTGTTATCATGAACTTATTGTTGAATTGCACATTGCTGGCTGAACTTTATTGATATTTCTCGTAGAAGTCGCTTGATTTATAACATGAAGATGCAGATCGGGCACTGATTGTGTCCAAGGGCTCCATCCTAGCCCCCTCGGCTGATTGTAGGAAACGTGTTGAAAACCATGGGGTACGATGATATTGGTGCCGCATTGCGCTGGGAGTACTTATTTTTATAGACGAGTGAAAATCACGAGGCAATCTAGTGAAATTACATTCTTGCGTGTTAAGTGACTTTCTAGTGCATAGCCTTTATGGTTATGAAAAGTGCATTCTCGTTACATTCTTGTTCGTGAAAGGCCATATTTACATTCATGCTATATTCTTGCTTGATCATCTTCCTAGTCTACAAGAACTCTCATATCTCATTTTGATGATATCTTGTTACTTGTGTTACTTTGGTTTATATCGCATATTTTACCGTATTTCCTTTATCTTATTTTCTGGAGCTAAAATGTTAATTACTTAAACATTGTCTTCTTGTTGATACGAAGATACCTATTGGACAAGTGTGCCCATTCTCTACTTTTCCAATCTTTTCAGGACATTCTAGCGGGTCGGATTCAAATTATTCAAGTGATGGATCCGAGAGCGATTGATGGTCCGAGAGCGATTGAAGCCGTAGTTAGTCTAGTCAAGAGTCAATTATGTAATTTTCACTCTATTGAGTCTAGTTAGTCAAAGAGTCTTTGTAAACATTTCATTATGATTCAATAAAGTTAAGGTTTTTGGAATATACCCTCTTATGTTCTCTTTTATGTGTGAATGATTAGCGCTCTGATTGTTATTATCACTTGAGGCTTCTCTTGCCAACTGTTCACGTTCCCGATTAGTTCTACTGCATAATCTCGGGGCGTGACACTATAGTTAGATTATTAATTAAAAATATAATTTTATTTCCTATTATTTAAATAGTTAATTATATAGTTATTTCCCTGCATTATTTTAAATTTCAATGTACCTCCACACACCCTAATAACCCTGTCGAGCCTTCCGGCTCGTAGGTGGCCGGCCAGGATTCGAATGGTATCGGGTATTTCCTAGTATCTAGATCTTGGGTCATTATAGATGGTATCAGAGCGTGGTTATGGACGTACATGAGAATTTGAGATAATTGTAGTGATCATAGTCCATAAGGTCTAGTACAGTCGGCAGTCGACATAGGGTTTCGTGTTCATTTACCACTTTGCTTCTCGCGTGAGACATAGAGTGCGCGGCGTTTGCGCTACGAAGGCGGTTATACGCATAAATAAAGGAAAGAAAAATGACACTCATAGCATTACATACATACCCCCGTTGGCCTCATCTAGGGCCAGTCCGCATAAGTCTCCTGGAAGCACTGTAGGTATGCCGTGCTATCCTGCACATGCGACTCCAATGGAGTGCCACCCCTCTGCTAGTCAACATACTACTTAGGAAAGCACAATCTCTAGTCTGTCTGAGTTGTCGTCCTCTGGGTCTTCCTCCCAATACCATGAGGCTCCACTACCTCCACCCACTCCTGGTGTAGTCCCAGGGTCCTCATCGCTAAACAGAGCCGAAGTGGCTCGATCTCATTTAGGCAATGGATCCAGATGTCGAGCCCAAACAAAGGTTGACTAGTTGCAACCCAAAGTTGGTTAGCGTCGGGCATGCCCAAGTAAGGCCTCCAAACCACCTGCATGCATGCATACATGCATCTTTATAAATCATTTCATAACTAAGAACATGCATAAGCATAATCTAGAACATGCATTCATACCATGGATGTGGGGTAGTCATGGAATTCCTGCCTCAGCATGGTTAACTGATAGAAATGATGCGCCGCAGTCGCTATTAGCAACCACAGCTGAGCCAGTGGCACGTCATTAGGATGCTATGGTAGAGCCCTTCCCATGGGCATGTAGTAATAACACCACACCTACATTCATGACATAGCATCATTAATCGCATGAAAAGTACCAAAAAAATTATAATCATGGTAATGTAAAGCATTCGCATACCTGGATGAATGGTGCAAAATCGCTAACTGTCATCTCATGACCCGTCCCCATGGACATGTCGACTATAAGATGTGCCAGTAGGGCTGGCCCCAAGCGTACCGTCCCACTCTATCCAAGCCAGCCAAGATCCCAAGGAACTTGCAATTTATGTCATCTCCTTTGGCCCCCAGTAGGAGGCTCCCTAGCATGAAGAATATAAATCTTCTCAAATCCCAATTTACTCTCCTCCGTTTATTTGGATCATGGCATTATACTGCTAAGACATTGTGTTCCATTCTTTTCATGAACTCTCCAAGCGTCTAATCTGACCTCTGCCGAGTATCCACTAACTCTAGCACCCCCATGAACTCCAAGCGGTAAACGATCCTGCACTCTCCGGGGCCCCCCGTGATCGTGTCCAAACCTAGTAGCTTCTAGGCCAAGGCTTTGTAGTTAGGATAGGTCACCCCGCTAACTACCTCTCCATCAACCCTCAGCCCTGTTATGCTTGTCACATCTTCCAAACTAGGCACCATGTGTCCCCATGGCATCAGGAAGGCCTGACTGACCCTATCCCATCTCCCCCTTAGCACCTGGATCAATGTCAAGTCCAGATAAAATGACTCAATTTGTAGGAAGGCCCAGAATCCCATTGCATCAACTCTTGCTTACTGGAAATTCCACAGACCCTAGTAGGCAACCACCACCATCATCCAAGAGATGCGAGTCCGCATAACTCCCTGCAAACCATAAAAAAGGGAAAGAAGATAACTAATTAATTAGATAAACAAGCAAAAGAGGCAATCAGGGCAGAAAACTAGGGTTTTTGTTTCAGGTGGAAATGGCGTCTGACCCAGACAATGCCATTTTAATTGGCGTCGCCTAGTCGGATGTTGTTTCTTGGTTCACCTTCTCCAACGTCGGCTGCTCCTTCCTCAATCCCGTTCCATCCCCAAACCATTAAGAATGCTCAATAGAAATGAAATAGGAGGGTTTCTAAGACTTACCAGTTCATTTGATCCCGGTCCTCTTCAATGTGCCGAACCGCTCGCCTTGGTGTGCTGATCTTCCATATTGCTTTGATAGTCTTCGTCTGTTCTTCATCGCCGTTAGTGCCCAAATCACTTTTTTTGATGGGCGAGAGATGAGATGCTTATTCAAGGATATGCCAAGGAAGGCCGATTTGTAACAAGCACCAATGCGCATTGTAAAGAACGAACTCGGTTGTCCCGATGAGTCAGAGCTCTACACCTGTGGAGAGCCTAGTGTGAAGATCCCAGATAAAAGATCTATCGGCATGCACATGAACATATTTTGTGCCATTTTATTGAAGTGGTCATGCCACTCCACTCGCTTCTTAACCTTTGGTACACAGTTAGTGACTCTCATTTAACCCCACCGTACTAGTCATGTAGTGGAGAGAGCTATTGTGGAAGATTCTCGAAGCATGTTGAATCATTTCACATGAGTCAAATTTAAAGTGAAGGTCTACCCAACAAGAGAAAGGAAGCATGGATCCATATGGGGCCTGCCCATGCACGATGATGTGAGCCCACTATAGAGGTAGACTAGTACCCTCGGGCCCATTCTTTTCCCTTCACATATTCCACACACCGTGCTCAATTGTTCCTCCTCTAAGAAGTGGTCTACTGATGGGAAGAGGAGAACTCCCGCTAGGCATATGCCATAACCTCTCATAACCTCTTCTAGTTCCTCATCTTTTGATCATGCTAGAGCTTTTATTGTCCACTTCGTGAGCTTTCGAAGATTTATGCCTTTGGAGGATTGAACATCTTGGATTGCTGTTGGGCTACCCATGAAGGTCTATAGCACTCCCTTGGAGGTCAATTTTCTTGGCATGACGCCATCATCTCCTCCTCCCCTTTCTTCATCCCCTTCAAGCCTAATAGGAGCTCCGTTTTCTCTAGAAGGATTGTGACCACGAAGGTGAAGAAGATAAAACTATGTGTTTGTGGATGCCATAATTCTACTAATGCACTCATTGCCGCCGAATCTAGGTGGATTTCATGGCAGTGTTTGGCATGGACCACTAGGCCTTGGAGGTGCCATTTGAAGAGAATAGCTGTAGTAACCCGATAAAATATAAGTATAATATATATATATAATGAATTATTTCTCAATTATTTTTACTATAAAATAGAGATAATTATATAAGTGTGTAAGTAAATTAACCAAATTAAATTTAAAATTTGGATACATCAAGGATAAGCTAATTGGGCTTAATTGAGAATTTATTAGGGCCTAATTAGATAAATAGTATTAGCAACAATGGGCCAAAAACCCTAAAATCAGACTAATTGGGGGAAACCCTAAATTGATAGGTGAAACCTAACTAACTGGGCCTAAAATCTTAGGGAAACCCCAGCCCACTTAGAGTTTATTGCCCCCAAGGTTATGATGTGTGGCTTAGAGAGTTTTGATAATCACCAATGCAATGCGATTAAGTGGATTGCAGCTTTACTCTCTAGATTTTCGTGATGACTGACTCGACGAGTTTTTGTGTGTTGTTAAAAAGGCAAAGTTCATGTTTGATTGTTGGTTTGAACTCTAAGATCCTAAATCAGTTGTATGTTGAACTGATGAAACTGTATGCAATTCAATGATCCTTTGCAATGTGGATTTGGGTAAAACTATGCTGAACTGAATATAAAATGGCAACACTTAAACTTGCAAAATCAAGGTAAGCTCCTTGAAGAAATGATTGATTTGTGTGTGATGACTCATGAAACTCCTTTGAATGGACATAGAAAATCTATTTGGGTTGAGCTCTTCTACATAATAAGGTGACTGCAGGACAAATGCAATATGTAAAGCTTCACTAAATACTCATGGTTCCATTATACAAGGGAAATGCAATGGGTAAGTTGTTCAATTAATATTGATACAAAGCTAATTCCCTTGTGGTGGTTTTGCAGGTTGGAAGATCTCTTAAAACCCCATTCATCATGCCAAAACCCTGGTGACGTTGTAGATTTTTTTTTTTGGCAGAGTGGGTCTTTTTGCATTCAAAAGGACTAGGTGTCGACACCTAGTGTCAACACCAAAATCCCAGCGTTTTGCCTGGTTTCATTTTGAACGGCCCAGGGACTATGTGTTGACACCAGGTGTTGACACCTATTCCCAGGTGTTTTGGCCACTCATCTTCTGCTTAGGCCTTGGCCCAAGTGTCGACACCTCGGAGGCGCGCCCGATCGCGAGCTTTGCGAACCTGCTCAAAACCCTATCGACTCCGATCCCAATGCTCTCAAATGATTGGTCCGTGGATCCCTAGACTCCCCCAAGTGTGGAGACATGATTTGGGTATAAATAGAAGCTCTTAGGGCGTCCATTAAAGGAAGGTTTTAAGGTTTACACGGTTTTGTTCTTTTTCTTGAGCAGGGCGGCAGCTGCAGCAAGAGGCTCTCTCCAGGGGTCGATTTGAGCGCCAAAGCTAGTGGAGGAGAGTTGGATTTCATCTTCACAATAGTCCTTTGCTGGTTGCTGCGTGAATGATCGAGTGATACGCGGTTTGAGCAAAGAATTGGCCGCGAACTCTCAGGAACGCCCATCAACTTGTTGAAAAGCCCAGGCACATCCGATGAAATGAAAGGGGGAGCTCTATCCACTGAGAAATCAGTAGCATTTTGATTTCTCTAGTTCCTCTTGGTTCTTTCTTGAAAATCTACTGTAAAGGTTAACACTTTGAACTCGGTTCTTGTTTGTTTTGCTCGTGAACGGAGACACGGGCGTGTGTGTGTGTGTAGGTAGCCTAGCTTGGCTACCGTGTGGGTGGTTGCTATTGTATACAGCGTGTATGGCTCACATTTTAGTGGAGCGTTAATCCTCACTAAGTGAGGGGTGAACGTAGGGGACACGTTTGTGAACCCGAACCACCTAAAAATCCTGTGCTCCTGTGTGGTTTGCTTCGTCGCATATTTTTATGAGTGGGCCCTACGCGTAGTTGATTGGTTCTTCCTTCCAACATTATTCTGGTGTGTTCATCTACTCGTGTTCATGAGAGAGATCATGTTCGCATGAGAGTGAGTGTTATTGTGTCTCTATGGTTTTGATGTTAGCAAGCACTATGAGTATGAATTGTTTTGATGTCAGCAAGCACTATGAGCATGATTGATTGATTGATTTGAGAGTGGGCACATTCATCTCATTGCATTATCTGTCTCTGCATTGGTGCAACTCTAGTTCCTGCATAACAAGTGTAGTTTGCATCGGTACATTAAATGTTGTTGCACGTCATATAGTCGATGCATGATCTGGTATATATACTGCATTGTTAGTTCTCCTGCATACATTGCATCGGTTCAATATCTGCCATATGCATCAATATCTGCCATATGCATACACTGCATCGGTGCATTCATCAGTTGCTTTAATTCGAAGTCGATGCGTGTTCATTATGCATACATAGTAAGTGCAGGGTTAACCATCTAGGCCTGTGCATTTCATTCAGTGAATGCCTAGACTCATGCATGTCCAAGGGGTAAAGTCTGTACAGAGTTTTGCCTAGACTGCATCAACTCAAGTCTGTACATTACTCGGTGGCTAGTCTGTACAACCTCCGGTGTTTCACTCAACTAGTTAGTACAGCCAGTGCTCTTCATGCATATACATAGTCAATGCAGTGATTTGTCTCGCACATACACTAAGTCTGCACACGGTTGCTTTGATGGCTTAGCAAGTCTATACATTCACGAGCATAGTCAGTGCATTCGATTGCTTCATACATATACAAAGTCTGCACATTCTCTGCTAATATGTCCGTGCATCATTTTAGCAAGTCTGTACATCGTCTTCTCGCATGCATGCAAAGTCTGTACACTCCTTGATAGCATGCCTGAGCATTTCTCTTCAATGTGCATACTTTCCTATATGCATATGTGCATCTTTCAAGACAAAGTCTGTACACTCTTCACCCGGCATTCAAAGTCTATACATTCTGTTGCATACATACGTAAGGCAGTGTCATGCACTCAAAGTCTGCACATTCAGTGTCATGCTTAAACTCTAGGCATAGCAAGTCTGCACATTGGTTGTACATTGCGCACAGAGTCTGTACACTCGTTGATGGCATGTCCAAGCATTCATGTTCAATGTGTATACCTTACTATATGCATACTGCATTTCACTTCATCAAGTCTGTACATGCTTGATTCCAATCTTAAACTTACTCGATGCATCCTTTTATTTTCCTTCAGATTGATTCAAACTGATAATGAGTTTTGACCTGACAGGTATCTGCTCGAGGAGTTTGAGAAGAGCACGTGATCCAATAATGGAGGAAGTGCCAAGATCGTGACACGTGTATTACAGCAGGCTGAAATGCTGCCACGTGGTCAAGGCGCTAGGGCGGGAATTCATGGAAGACACACGCCCATCTATCTGCTGCTGCTATAAAAGGTGGGCCTCTCCATCCAGAGAATGGCGATCGTGAGTAGAGTGATCGAAGTAGGGGAACATATCTGAAAGAGCAGAAGCAGAGAGAGAGCCTGCACGATCCAAAAGAAGAGAAAGAAAGAAGAAGAAGAGAGAAGAAAAGAGAGAGCAGAAGAAGAGCAAAGGAGGAGAGTGTTCGAAAAAGAAAGAGTGAGCAGTAAAGAAGAAGAAGAAGAAGAAGAAGAAGAAAGAGAAATCAAGAGTTTGGAAGAAGAAGAAGAGAGTCTTCTGAAGCTTTGTCTCTACTGGACCGTGGATCAAATCTAGGCCAGTCAGCTCTTTGAGAGCGACTTTGTGTTTTATCGTATACAACTTTCTGTTATTGTGATTTCCCATTTCTTGTGTTTCTTTTTACCTTTGTTTCAAGCTGTTTGTCAGCAGAGCAAGCTGTGACGCTCAGCGGGCAGAGGAGGATTCCTCTGGATGGGTTAAGCTGTAGTCCCCAGCGGTTGGCAAAGCCGTAATGCCCAGCGATTAAGCTGTTAGTCAGCGGTTGTAGGCAAGCTATGAGGCCCAGCGGTTTAAGTTGTGTATATGCGAAATCCACACTCTAGTTGGAGTGTGGGGTGGACGTAGGTCTGGAGGACCGAACCACCTTAAAAATCTTCTGTGCAGTAGTTTGATTGTCTATTGTGCTTCGCTAGATGCATGCATAAGCTCGATGTGTTTCTCTCTGTCTAGTAAGGTTGTTGATTGCACATTGTCTATTCGATAACTGTTTTGAGAGTCCCTTGACATTGATCCTAATGTTGTGCCCCTGTGGTTTTGATGATGGTTTTGATGATTGGTTTTTTATGTGAGTTAATCACTGTGAGTCATCTTGCTGTGTGAGTCATCATGCTGTTATTTAGTTATTTTCTAATCATAACTCAGTCTATCAAATGTTCAGTCATCTTGCTGCTCAGTTTAGTTTAACATACTTGATGTTCAGTCATGTTAACTGATGCATAAAGCATTCATTGCTACACTCTGCTTAGTTAGTATGAACAGTAGTGGGTCGACCCACCCTTGCTGATGCGTCGACCCATCAAAACACTGACTATCTGGTTTGTCTAATTTCAAGTCTATACACTCTATACTCATTCAAGTCTGTTCAGCTGTTTGCATTTCATGAAGTCTGTACACTTCATCGCTTCTGCAAGCATTCTTCAAGTATGAACAGCCTGTGCATTGCTTCACAACAAGTCCAGACATCCTGGTTGTAGTCTAAGTCTACACATCCTGCTAGGTCGAACTTCAAAGTCTGTACACTGGTTTTCACGAGAAGTCTATACACTGGTCTTCACTTGATGTCTGTACATTGGCTCAGCCTTCGCAAGTCTGTACACTGCTTGAGCCTCACCAAGTCTGTACATCGTTTCAAGCGATTTAAGTCTATACAACCTACCTTCACATTCAGAGTCTGTACATTGGTCCTACAGCCGATCGTTTCATTCAGAACTTTGCAAGTCTGTACAGCCGAGCGTCTCATGCATCGTCTCACTCTGGCAAAGTCTATACACTGGCTCAAGCTTGTCGAAGTCTATACATCACCGTTGGGCATCAAGTCAATACATTGTTCACCGTCTTATTAAGAGTCTTACACTATCAAGTCTGTACATTGCAAACAGTGCATCTCTTCCTCAAAGTCTGAACACTGGCCTCTTGCTTCAAGTCTATACATTGGGTTGTCCGACCACAACTCTATACATTCGGTTGTTATAACTTGAGTCTATACAGTGCTCACAGCACACTCGTTCCATGTCTGTACACTGGTTAGGCTTCGTGAAGTCTATACAGTGGCTGAGCAATGTAAAGTCTACACATTGGTAAGGCTAGTTCATGCATTGTTCATCATCTGTCTTGTTCACTGTGTCGACGCTGACACTGGATGCGTTGACGCATTGGCCAGTTGCCAAGGGTGTGAGCATCTCGCTTGAGGAGCTGAGGCGACGCTGCACGATGGAAGCGTTGACGCCTTGGGCTGATGTCCAAAGGTCTTTTGATCAACAACAAGTCTGTACAGCATGAAGTCTGTACATTGGTTTTGTCTTGAACAGAAGGCCTTAGTCCACACACTCTCCTGTTATGATAATGCATTCTTCAGCAAGTATATGCACTGAGCACGCATGAAGTCTTCTAAGTCTATACACTCCCTCACTCTGTACACACTTGCTATATTGATTTCTATAAGTCTATACATTGCTTAACTATGCACAGCCTGTGTTAATTTTGTTCATCGACTGAACACTTCTTTAATCATGCAGGTGTCTGGCACGTGATCAAAGGAGCTGAAATGCTGACACGTGGCCAAATATCTGGGCAGGAAATGTGAAGGACACACGCGCCCAGTGCTGCCTCTGCTCGAGCTGCTATAAAGGGGAGTCTCGGTTGTCTGAAGAAGAATGGTCGAAGCCTTGAGAGAATAGCAGAAGTGCAGAAGTGCTGAGAGTTCGATCCAGCAGAAGAGAAGAGTTGCAGAGAAGAGAAGAGAAGAGAAAAGAAAGAGAGAGCCTGCGAAAGAAGAAGAAAAAGAGTGAAGAAGCAGAAGAGAAAGAGAGAGAGAGAGAAGGAGTTCGTAGAGAAGAAATGGGAAAAGCTTGAAGATCTGTCCTCTGGCGTTTGGATCAAATCCAAGCCAGACCTGCTCCCTTGAGAGCTACATTACTTGTATTTCGTTTCCAGCTTTTGGCACTGTGATTTTTCATCCTTTCTTATTTTCCTTTTTATCTTTCCATCTTTGTACTTCTGATCCTCTAGACTGAGGTCGGGTTCCTCCTGTTAGGTCAGGAGAAGGGAGATCTGATCTCCGGTTGCAAGTAGCTGGGAGCTACTTGTGGGTTCCCTCCGATTTGGAGGAAGGGAGACTTGTCTCCGGTTCTGGGCTTGTGGGTTGCAAGTCCAGGGGTCCCTCCGGTTGGAGGAAGAGAGGTCTTCGACCTCTGGTTTGCTGGTGACTGGAAGTCACTGGTTGGTTCCCTCCTGGTCTGGAGGAAGAGAGACTTCGGTCTCTGGTTTCCAAGTGGCTGGGAGTCACTTGGGGTGTCCCTCCGGTTGGGAGGAAGAGGGGAGGCTGTTCCCCTGGTCAAGCTGTGTGGCAGCAACTGTTCGCAGACTGAGTCTGCTTGGTTCTAGCATTGGCTAGTGAAGCCTCACTCCGGTTGGGAGTGAGGGGTGGATGTAGGTCTGAAGGACCGAACCACCTAAAAATCTATTGAGCAGTGGTTTGATTGCTTGATTTGCTTCCGCTAGATGCTTGAATAGGCACGCTCCATCTGCTTGTTATTTTGTTTAATCGAATTAGCTTAATTCCGGAACTTGCCTAGCATCTGAGTTTTTAAATTGGGCATTATTCGTAGCAGGATACATTCACCCCCCCTCTGTATCCGGGCCTAGCACCCTAACAGTTGGTATCAGAGCGGTGTCTGCATACAAGGTCCAGCGACCTGCAGATTCGATCTTGCAGTCTTAGGTGCTAATTTGTTTTTAGTGCATCAATATTCCTGTTGCATTAATCTGTTGTGTTCTCATGGCTCATCCACCGATCTTCAGTGGTACGCATTTTAATGCATGGTTCGCTAGTCTGAAGAATTATATCAAATCTGTGAATCCAGACCTGTGGAAAGTAATTTCACATGGTCCTCATGAACTACCAAAGAAAAAGTCCAAACGGACTGACAGTCACAAGTCTATGCATGAAGAGAATCAGATAGCTATAAATCTAATGAAGGCAGCTACTGATAGAGCCTTTCACTCATGTTTCGTTGATTGCAGTTCTGCTAAAGATATTTTGGATACACTGAAGCGAACTCAGGAGACAGATGTGGATAGCTGCATGATGGCCAACAGAAGCAATCAAAGTGGCAACGATCAAGGCAGAAATCAAAATGAAGAAGAAGATGATGATGAGGTAAATCTCTTCGATAATGTTTCTCTAGAAGATTGGGAGAACGCATATGCTGAATTATTTGAATCTCATGAACTGTTAAGAAAACAGTATAAAAAATTGAAGAAGGGTACTGGGTTAGATAGTTCAAGTTCTCCATGTAGAAATTGTGTTGAATTGAAAAATGTTCATGATGCTTGTAAGTCTGATTTTCAAATGTTGAAGAAACAAATTTCATTATTGAAAACTGAGAATCAAGATCATGTGAAAGAAATCTCTGAACTTGAAAAGAAGCTTAGTCTAGCTAGTCATGATTCTGTTCAGAGCAAGGATTTGCTAAAAGAAATTGAATGTGTTAAGTCTGAATTAAACAAGCTGAAATCTGAAAATGATTCTCTTAGAGAGTTCTCCAATAAAAATGATGAAAAATTTGAGAAACTTAAACAAGAGAACACATTGCTGACTGAAAAAATGAATGCCATAAAATCTGTAAACATAGAATTACAGAAAGATATGGAGAAACAGCAAAAGAATTAAAGGAATTTGAGACTGGAAGAAAACATGAAGTCAATTCAGAAGATCAACTTCTGATAAATGAATTAGTTCAGAATGACAAACTCAAGGAAGAAAATGAGAAGTTAAAAATGCTGAACTTCACTATGTCTGAAAGACTTCTTACTTTGGAAAGAGGAAAAAGTATTTGTGTTGAAGACTCTAATAAACTGAGCAATCTGGAACAGGAAGTTGAAAGATACAAAACTGCTAACAATGTGTTAACTGAGTGTGTGAATTGCGGTGAGCAAGAGATTGCCAGTTATGAGTTACAAATCACCTTTTTAGAAAATGAAATCCAAGACTTATAGAACTCTCTGTCAAAGTTTGTTAGTGGGCAAGATAATCTGAACAAACTGCTGGGAGTAAAAGTCAATTTTCAGAAGGAGGGGTTAGGTTATAATCCTGTAAATAAAAAGAATTTTGAAAATAAAATTCGTACATCTTTTGTTGCTAGCTCTACTTCTCACACTTCTCAGAAGTCACCTGTTTCTCAGTCTACTGTTCAGAGAACCCCAAAACAAACTGAAAAGTTGAAAAAGGTTGATGGATCCAAGCTGAAAACTATTTTCATTAAAACTTCTGAATAGGAAAAGCCTTCTACCTCATCTCCACCTCAGTACAAGGCTAAGAAAACAGGAAAACAGGATAAAAATCAGAAAAGGACTGTGAATCAAAAAATAAATGAAAAGGGTTCAACAGTGCATATTGATCACAGTACTCACACACATTCACATGCATCCAAAAAGGAAATGATATGTCATTACTGTCATAAACCTGGCCATTTGATGCATGAATGTAGATTGATGAAATTAGATGATCTGAAAGCTAGAAAAATGGATGGTAGGAATTCGCAGGTCAAGTTCCCTGTCCCTCAAAAAAGGAGTGTCACATGTTCAAATTATGGGAAATTAAGACACTCAATTGCTCATTGCTGGTTTGCAAGTGGTAAGAAAACCTTTTATCCATATCATGCTAAATTCTCTGCAAACCAACATGTTCCTAATAAAAACAAACCTGTTTCAATGAACCAGCACATCATCTGTTTTAACTACAACAAAATTGGTCACAAGACCTCTGAATGTTGGTCAGGCTCCTTTAAAAGAAATTCTCTCAAATGCTCTCACTGTGGAAAGCATGGCCACAGGGTAATTGATTGTTGGCATGCTCAGGGTAAAAAAATTAAATTCTAAAACTGTTAAATTCCCTGCCATTAACAGAAAGTCTCCTGCATGCTATCACTGTGAGAAGCTAGGCCATAGAGCTGCTGAATGTTGGCTGGCCGGTCTTAGTAAACAAAATTTTAATTCTATCAACAACAAAAAGTTTCATGCATATGCACATGGATTTCATGCTAATAATTGGTATCATGTCTATAAGAATGTGCATAAATCTAATTTGAAATCTGTTAATTTATGCCTTTACTGTGGACAAATTGGTCATTCAATGTATAATTGCTATTTGATGAAATCTGATGACCTTCATGCACGAAAATTGCTGAGAAAACATGCTAGAAGTAATACTGTCATGTCAGGACCCAAGACTTCTTGGGTGCCTGTTTGTGCAAAATAAGTTTGCTAACCTACAGGTGTGCCTTGGAAGCTGAAGAATAAAAGGGGTTAATAAACTAAGGCATCCAAGTTGATAAACCCCATTCTCACACTGTTCAGGTAAAATCTCTGCATTTCTCATTTTGAATCTCATTGCATATCTGGTTTGATGTATTCTTGCATATCCTGTTCTTAGTTTCATCCAGTGCATGCATATTAAATCTGTTCTTGCATATTTATTCATCATCTGCCAGTTGCATTACTTTCTGATCATGCACTCTGAAATTTTTGAAAATCTGAACTGAATGTGAATATTGTTTGAAATTTGTGTGTTGCAATAGCTCACTGAACATTCTGAATTGCATATAGGACTGCATGTTGAATTATCATGCATGACCTCAATGGTATATAAAAGGTAAGGTACCAAAAGGCAGGGAAGTCTGTCTGGAGGTTCTTACTATGTGTGAGGTGGTCTTTTAGACCAAGTGCTCCGCCTAGTACCATGGGTTACTTTGCTGAATAGGACAGTCTGAATGTGCACAAGTCACTATATCATTTGGAATCACATGTTCAGTTTCTCATGGCAAACATTGCATGTTTTCAGGGGGAGTTAGTTGCATGTGTTTTTACATACATATAGTGCATTGCATTTCCTTAAATTGAAAATGCCAAAAAGATTGTCTGAATGCATGTTGTCAGGGGGAGTCAATGCATTGCATATAGGTTGTCAAATGCATACATTTGTCAGAATTCATTGCATATCCCTTCTTATCATTTTTGTTGACAAACCTTGATCATATTTGGAAAACACTAAGCTTCAAAATCTCTCCTATCAATTGGTATCATGTGGCTTCAGAAATCTATCAGTCTGTCATGAAGATTTCAATGGGACTATCTCAATCATAAATCTGAAAAATTCTTGAACTAGAAATCTTCTATTATACGTTTTTATGAATGACTGAAATAACTCATATGGTTTAAGTTTAATGTATTCAATGAGTTTTGCTTTAAAATCTCTTAAAAATATCTGAAGCATGTTTAATAAACCTTAACCATCTGTTTCATGCTGTGTCTTGTAAAATCTTCTGAAATCTACATTATTGAATACATGACTTTATTTGGTTAAGTACATGAAATTGTTATTGATTTGAAGCAAATGAATTTTTCTGAAATGTCTAAAGGGTATTTTCTGTCAGAGCAATGACCTTGGTCACTGAGAAACACATGTCCAAAGGACTGTGTCATGAGGTACCATAGTTAACTCTGATTAAGAATAATTGAATTTCAGGCAGAGCAATGACATGCACACTGAGAAATACAACTCACTCATCAAGAAATGATTTGCAGTGTGTCATGATGTGTAAATGCTATCTCTGTTCATAAAAAGCATGACGATTAGTCACACTAAGTGCTTAGGGGTATTGGCCTCTGATCAAGGTATATCCTCTAGTTACAAGGTGTGCACTGAACTAGAGTGCTCGTAAAATTTTGTAGCACGAAAAATTGTTGAATGAATTAAAATTTCTGAATATTGATGCTAAAATCATATTGCTACAACCCTAGACAAAATCATATGACTTCATAATTGCTTGATCTCAATACTAATGCGTGTAATTCTGAAAGAAGTCAATAAATTTGATTGTGTAAGAGAAAGGGAGATTAATCAAGATAAATATGATGGTTTGGTTCATTTTTATTAAACCATGGTTTTAGATATCAATACAGAATTTTATTGATAAACTCTGCATACATCATGTTTAAACCATGCTGATCAATAAAATTCATTCATAAGCCCTTATAATGGAAGACTTTGAAATATTCTGATTTGGATTTATGAGAATGACATTTCCTTGAAAATCTGACTGAAATTCTTGCAGTTGAAGCCTCTTTGAAAAATCTGCTAATTGAACCTCCTCTGCTCATTGACCTGAACTTCTCCTTGTTTGCCCATGTGGTCTCCTTCTCATTCATCTCATAAGATTCCACTTATTGAGGGGGAGATTCCATGTCATGCATCACTTGCATATCAATTGGCATCTACTCAGGAGGAGCATTCCTTGTCATACTGAATCATGTTCATATCATTTCTCACCTTGCATTCATATACTTAGGGGGAAGTATTGCATTTCTTGTTGCATCTGCATTTTTGCATTTACCCCTTCCCATGGTTCATCTTGATTATACCAAATGAGGGAGATTGTTTGCCAAAAAGGGGGAGATTGCATGCTGGCTTCTTTTGATCATCTGTAACTAATGACTTTTTGTTGAAACTCTTAAAGGGGGAGAATTGTGTTCTTGCAAAAGGGAGAAATTGACTGAATTTTTTGAATACATGCTTTAATTTCTCAAATTATTTTCTTTTTGATGAAGTCAAAGGGGGAGAATAATTTGAGTCATCAGAATACCTCACATCATCAGAATGACTCAATGTGTTGAAAGTGTTGCCATCATCAAAAAGGGGGAGATTGTTGTGCCCCTGTGGTTTTGATGATGGTTTTGATGATTGGTTTTTGATGTGAGTTAATCACTGTGAGTCATCTTGCTGTGTGAGTCATCATGCTGTTATTCAGTTATTTTCTGATCATAACTCAGTCTATCAAATGTTCAGTCATCTTGCTGCTCAGTTTAGTTTAACATACTTGATGTTCAATCATGTTAACTTATGCATAAAGCATTCATTGCTACACTCTGCTTAGTTAGTATGAACAGTAGTGGGTCGACCCACCCTTGCTGATGCGTCGACCCATCAGAACACTGACTGTCTGGTTTGTCTAATTTCAAGTCTATACACTCTATACTCATTCAAGTCTGTTCAGCCGTTTGCATTTCATGAAGTCTGTACACTTCATCGCTTCTGCAAGCATTCTTCAAGTATGAACAGCCTGTGCATTGCTTCACAACAAGTCCAGACATCCTAGTTATAGTCTAAGTCTACACATCCTGCTAGGTTGGACTTCAAAGTCTGTACACTGGTTTTCACGAGAAGTCTATACACTGGTCTTCACTTGATGTCTGTACATTGGCTCAGCCTTCGCAAGTCTGTACACTGCTTGAGCCTCACCAAGTCTGTACATCGCTTCAAGCGATTTAAGTCTATACAGCCTGCCTTCACATTCAGAGTCTGTACATCGGTCCTACAGCCGATTGTCTCATTCAGAACTTTGCAAGTCTGTACAGCCGAGCGTCTCATGCATCGTCTCACTCTGGCAAAGTCTATACACTGGCTCAAGCTTGTCGAAGTCCATACATCACCGTTGGGCATCAAGTCAATACATTGTTCACCGTCTTATTAAGAGTCTTACACTATCAAGTCTGTACATTGCAAACAGTGCATCTCTTCCTCAAAGTCTGAACACTGGCCTCTTGCTTCAAGTCTATACATTGGGTTGTCCGACCACAACTCTATACATTCGGTTGTTATAACTTGAGTCTATACAGTGCTCACAGCACACTCGTTCCAAGTCTGTACACTGGTTAGGCTTCGTGAAGTCTATACAGTGGCTGAGCAATGTAAAGTCTACACATTGGTAAGGCTAGTTCATGCATTGTTCATCATCTGTCTTGTTCACTGTGTCGACGCTGACACTGGATGCGTTGACGCATTGGCCAGTTGCCAAGGGCGTGAGCATCTCGCTTGAGGAGCTGAGGCGACGCTGCACGATGGAAGCGTTGATGCCTTGGGCTGATGTCCAAAGGTCTTTTGATCAACATCAAGTCTGTACAGCATGAAGTCTGTACATTGGTTTTGTCTTGAACAGAAGGCCTTAGTCCACACACTCTCCTGTTATGATAATGCATTCTTTAGCAAGTATATACACTGAGCACACATGAAGTCTTCTAAGTCTATACACTCCCTCACTCTGTACACACTTGCTATATTGATTTCTATAAGTCTATACATTGCTTAACTATGCACAGCCTGTGTTAATTTTGTTCATCGACTGAACACTTCTTTAATCATGCAGGTGTCTGGCACGTGATCCAAGGAGCTGAAATGCTGACACGTGGCCAAATATCTGGGCGGGAAATGTGGAGGACACACGCACCCAGTGCTGCCTCTGCTCGAGCTGCTATAAAGGGGAGTCTCGGTTGTCTGAAGAAGAATGATCGAAGCCTTGAGAGAATAGCAGAAGTGCAGAAGTGCTGAGAGTTTGATCCAGCAGAAGAGAAGAGTTGCAGAGAAGAGAAGAGAAGAGAAAAGAAAGAGAGAGCCTGCGAAAGAAGAAGAAAAAGAGTGAAGAAGCAGAAGAGAAAGGGAGTGAGAGAGAGAAGGAGTTCGTATAGAAGACATGGGAAAAGCTTGAAGATCTGTCCTCTGGCGTTTGGATCAAATCCAAGCCAGACCTGCTCCCTTGAGAGCTACATTACTTGTATTTCGTTTCCAGCTTTTGGCGCTGTGATTTTTCATCCTTTCTTATTTTCCTTTTTATCTTTCCATCTTTGTACTTTCGATCCTCTGGACTGAGGTCGGGTTCCACCTGGTAGGTCAGGAGAAGGGAGATCTGATCTCCGGTTGCAAGTAGCTGGGAGCTACTTGTGGGTTCCCTCCGGTTTGGAGGAAGGGAGACTTGTCTCCGGTTCTCGGCTTGTGGGTTGCAAGTCCAGGGGTCCCTCCGGTTGGAGGAAGAGAGGTCTTCGACCTATGGTTTGCTGGTGACTGGAAGTCACTGGTTGGTTCCCTCCTGGTCTGGAGGAAAAGAGACTTCGGTCTCTGGTTTCCAAGTGGCTGGGAGTCACTTGGGGTGTCCCTCCGGTTGGGAGGAAGAGGGGAGGCTGTTCCCCTGGTCAAGCTGTGTGGCAGCAACTGTTCGCAGACTGAGTCTGCTTGGTTCTAGCATTGGCTAGTGAAGCCTCACTCCGGTTGGGAGTGAGGGGTGGATGTAGGTCTGAAGGACCGAACCACCTAAAAATCTATTGAGCAGTGGTTTGATTGCTTGATTTGCTTCCGCTAGATGCTTGAATAGGCACGCTCCATCTGCTTGTTATTTTGTTTAATCGAATTATCTTAATTCCGGAACTTGCCTAGCATCTGAGTTTTTAAATTGGGCATTATTCGTAGCAGGATACATTCACCCCCCCTCTGTATCCGGGCCTAGCACCCTAACACCTAAGTCACTAATCCGTTCATCTGTAAGCATTTTAGTTGACCTAGTGAATCTGTTAATTCCGCAACTGTTCATTGGCTTTCAGTTTGTATCAGGAAGTTTTAATTGGGCAAAAATTTTAAAAGAGGGATTCATTCACCCCCCTCTGAATCCATCGCACTTATCTCAACAAGTGCTTGTATGCCTAAAACTCTTTCTAAATCTACAATTAACCTTTTTGTCAAGCATCTCATCTATTGAAGTTTTTTTTGGGAGCAATCAATTCACCCCTCCCCTCTTGATTGCTACTCGTCCGGGCACAATAATTGGAATCAGAGCATTGGTCTCTGATTGAGTCGACCACACGGTCGCAGAGCGAGATCCTAGAGAATGGCAAACAGAGGGATGATGCCCGAAGGGCATTCGGTACACATGCCTCCATTTTTTCGATGGAACAAACTACCCTTATTGGAAAAACAGAATGTTTATTTTCCTGCGTGCTCAAGAGTATGATGTGTGGAATGTGATTAATAAAGGTCCTTATGAATTACCTACAAATGAGGATCATTGGGATGATGAACATATCTAGAATTGTGCAGCAAACTTTAAGGCTATGAATATAATTCAGTGTGCTATACGTCCCAATGAAAATTTCATGAATTTCTATGTGTGCCTCTGCGCAGAAAATGTGGAACAAGCTATGCTTGATTTATGAAAGAACATCTGAAGTCAAGGAGACCAAAGCAAATCTATTGGTCCAAGATTATGAGTTGTTTATGATGAAGCCGGAAGAATCTATTTCTGAGATGTTCGCGAGGCTGATGGAGATTACAAATGGTTTGAAGGCTCTATGCAAGGAGTATTCAAACCAAGATCTTGTAAGGAAGGTACTGAGATCACTATCACCACAGTGGCATACAATGGCCACTGTAATTGAGGATTCAAAGGATCTCAACACCTTGACATTGGATGAATTAATTGGCTCCTTGATGACATACAAAATTAATATCAAAAGGAGCGAGGAGGATCACAAAAAGAAGAAGGTAGCTACAACATTGGTGTTGAAGGTAAATCCACAAGAATCTGAAGGAAGTGAGGAAGACTCCACGGCTAATACTGAAGATGAGGAGCTTGTCGCTATGATCACCAGAAGGGCGAGAAAATTTGTCAAGAAAACTAGGAAGTTCGATGGTCAGTTCAGAAAAGGACCAAGAAAGCAAGGTCCTAAGAAAAGTGAAAGCAGCAAGAAGGAAGAGGTGATCTACTACGAATGCAAGAAACTTGGTCACATGCGGGGTGAGTGCCCCGATTTGATGAAGAAATTCAAGAAAGGAAAATTCAAGAAGCCAAAGGCCATGGTCGCCACATGGAGCGACGAGGATGAGGAAGAGTCCGAAAATGAAGATGACTTGGATGAGCTGGTTCAAAGTCTGTGCTTCATGGCAAATGAGGACAACTCAAATGAGGTATATTTTGAATCCGAATCTCTTACATGTGAACAATGGCAGATTGCATATGAATCGTTATATGAAAAATGTAAAAAATTTAAATATGGAAATAAACTTCTGAAAAAGAAGGTGGAGCATCTTGTGCATGTTGAAAGTTCTTGTGAGAGTCGCAATGTCTTGAAATCTGAAATTGAAAATCTCAAACATGAAAATGAAATTCTTGTGTCTAAAATTGAATTGTTTGAAGAAGAGAGCTCATGCATGCGTGAAGACCAAGATACTTTTATCAAAATGCATGAAGACTTGAAGAGGGATTTAGAACAAGAGAAGTTGGAAAGAATTGCATGTAATCAAGCCAAAGAAACATTTGAAAATAAAATTGAATCATTGATGCATAAGATAAATGAGTTGAAGAATGCTCTTGCTACTTTTGTAAAAGAGAAATAGTTGTTGAACTCTTGTGTGGATTCTCATGAAGGAAGTTCATGACATACCTTTGAAAAGAGAAATACATCACAACCTAAAACACCTACGACACTCTGGGTTCCAAGAAGTTCGTCTTCCCCCTCATCTAACACACATGTGCATAACTCATCTATGAATGTGAATAGGCGGAGAAATAGTGATACTAGAATCATTACATGTTTCTATTGTGGAAGGTTAGACCATGATATGTATGGTTGTAGAACCATGAAACTTGATGATGAATATTTTGCAAGAATGGTGAATAGGACACATAGGCCTTTTGTTTCTAACCATCGTGGACCCAAGCTTGCTTGGGTACCAAAAACTCCATAAGTATTCTCCTTGATTTTGCAGGTCTGCCTTAGAGCTCAAAAGAACAAATGGTACTTGGATAGTGGGTGTTCACAACATATGATGGGAAACAAGATAATGTTCGCAGACCTACAAGAAAAGGATGGTGGAGTGGTAGCTTTTGGCGGAAAAGACAAAGGAAAAATTGTCAGAGAAGGTAAGAATCAAACTCACGCCATTGAAAATATTTTGCTTGTGAAAGGCTTGCATCATAATCTCCTAAGCATAAGTCAACTTTGCGACAAGAGTTGCAATGTGACATTTGATTCTACTCATTGTACTGTGGTAGATAGAAATACTCATGAAATAAAGTTCATAGGGTTTAGAGATAATAATGTATATATGATAGATCTAGATGATGCTTCTCATGACAATCTGTGTTTGGTTGCTAAAAATTCTGATGATGCTTGGCTTTGACATCGCCATCTTGGCCATGCCAGTTTTAATGTGCTACAGGAATTGTCTACAAACAATTTGGTTGCTGGTTTACCCAAGTTGAAAATTGATGATGAAAGGCTTTGTGGGGCATGTAGTAGGGGCAAGCAGACTAGAACAACTTTCAAGTGTAAAAATGCTATGACCACTACTAGACCCCTTAAATTGATTCATATTGATTTGTTTGGACCAAGCCGAACTCATAGCTTGGGTGGTAAGTTGTATGGGTTTGTGATTGTGGATGATTTTTCAAGATATTGTTGGGTATATTTTCTCTCGCATAAAAATGATGTCTTGATGGAGTTTGAAGCATTTTGTAGGTTAGTTCAAAATGAAAAGGGATGTTGCATCAAGGCGGTGCGGAGTGATCTTGGTAAGGAATTTGATAATCATGAGTTCAGCAATTTTTGCAGGGCTCAAGGATATATGCACAATTTCTCCGCACCAAGGACTCCCGAGCAAAATGGGGTTGTTGAAAGAAAGAACATGACACTTGTTGAAATGGCTAGAACAATGTTAAATGAGAACAACTTGCCAAGGTATTTCTGGGCTGAAGCCGTGAACACTGCATGCTATATAATCAACCGAGCCATGGTAAGGCCATTGTTAAAGAAAACACCTTATGAGCTATATCGAGGTAAGAAACCAAATATTTCTTATTTCAAACCTTTTGGCTCCATTTGTTACATCCACAACAATGGTAAGTCGGATTTGGCAAAATTTGACCCCAAGAGTGACAAGGGGATCTTTCTTGGGTACTCCCTTAGCTCAAGAGCCTATCGAGTGTACAACTTGAGAACTCTTGTAGTTGAGGAAAGTCCCCATGTCATTGTTGACGAATCATCATCCAAGGGAACTAATGAAAAATCTATCTTGCAGGTGGAAGCAATTGAAGATGATGATACGAAAAAGATGTTAGAGAGAGTTGATAAACAAGGAATTGAAGAACAACAAGAAGTTGGCAGAAATCAGGAAAATCAAGTTGAGCAGCAGCTACCAAGGCAATGGACTTTTGCAAAGAACCATCCACCGGAGAATGTCATTGGCAATGTAGAAGAAGGAATAAGGACGCGATCCTCCTTCAGGGAAGTTGAAAATCTTGATTACATAGCCTTACTTTCACAATTTGAACCTCACTCCGTAGAAGATGTCTTAAAAGATGATTCCTTAATCATGGCTATGCAAGAAGAACTACACCAGTTCCAAGGGAACAAAGTGTGGTTCCTCGTGCCACGTCCTAGAGACCACTTAGTGATCAGAACAAAATAGGTTTTCTAAAACAAAACAAACGATCAAGGGGTGGTAACTAGGAACAAGGCCAGGCTGGTAGCCAAAGGCTATAGCCAAGAGCTAGGAATTGATTTTGATGAGTCATTTTCTCCAGTAGCAAGACTCGAGGCAGTGAGGATTCTTTTGGCATTTGCATGTTGCAACAATATTAAGTTATTTCAAATGGATGTTAAGAGTGCATTCTTAAATGGCTATATCCAGGAGGACGTATATGTGGAGCAACCGTCGGGGTTTGAAGACACGGAGCATCCAGACCACTTGTACAAGCTAGACAAAGCCCTTTATTATCTGAAACAAGCACCCCGTGCATTGTATGAACGGTTAAGTGAATTCCTCATTCAAAATGGAGTCAAACGAGGTAATGTCGATCAGACCTTTTTTACACAATTGAATGGTAAGAAAATTCTAATCGTTCAAGTGTATGTAGATGACATCATTTTTGGCTCCACTAAAGATGCTCTCAGTGAAGACTTTGCAAAATTAATGCAGAGTGAGTTTGAAATGAGCCTTATGGGAAAGCTAACATTTTTCTTGGGATTGCAGGTGACACAGACGACTGATGGTTTATTCATAAACCAAAAGAAATATGCTATGGAGCTGCTCAAGAAATTCAATCTGACCACAACCAAGCCACAACCAACTCCCATGTCCACATCATTAAAGCTTGACCATGATGAGCAAGGTAAGCCAGTCGATCAAACCCTTTTCAGGAGCATGATAGGATCCTTGTTGTATCTGACTGCCAGCAGGCCCGACATTGAATATGCAGTATGTTTGTGTGCAAGATTTCAATCGAATCCCAAAGAGTCTCATATGTCGGCCGTGAAATGCATCTTTCAGTATATTACTGGTACTTGTGAATTAGGACTGTGGTTTCTGCGTAGTTCATGTCTTGAATTGGTTGCTTATTCCGATGCTGATTACGCGGGTTGCAAAATAGACTGGAAGAGCACAAGTGGGTACTGTCAGTTCCTTGGAGGTTGCTTGGTTTCATGGGCCTCCATGAAACAAAATTATGTGGCATTATCAACCACCGAGGCCAAATACGTGACCGTAGGTAGTTGTGTTGCCCAAGTGCTCTGGATATAATAACAATTGATTGACTTTGGCATCACACTTAAAAACACAGCCATTCTATGTGATAACACCTTAGCAATAAATCTATCAAAAAATCGGATGCATCATTCTCGCACAAAGCATATTGAAGTTAGGAACCATTTCGTGCATGATCATGTAAGCAAAGGAGACGTCGAAATAAAGTTTGTTGATACAAATAATCAAATTGTAGATATATTCACTAAACCTCTTAATGAAGATAAATTCACTTCATTTAGGAGAGAATTGGGCATTTGTCGTTTAAAAGGTTAGTGAATGTCTTGCAATTATGTGTCTCATTTCCAGCATTTGCATGTGTTTTTATTCATAAGTAGTCCCCTGCATTAGTAATTTCCTTTGGTCATGCATGTGCATTATCATGGTGTATGCATTGCACTTTGAATGTTTGAATGTGAAATGTCCATGTATGATGTGTGCTTTGTTAGAAAAACCTAAATATGAATTCCTTGGCTTCCTATGACTACATATTTTTTGGTATATAAAGCACAGCCACATGAAAGAATGGGTTGAAACAAGGTCCAGGGAGGTCGGATACGTAATTTGGTTGTGTGAAATTGACTATGTCTTTGAACTTCCCCAAATTGACAATCCCGAGCATTCTATCATTTGAGTTACTCAAATTATTTCCAAAGTCATTTAGGGTTCAAGCTTTATTCCTTGGAGCTCATCAATACCCCCGAAAATCTCTAATGAACTCACTGCATATGGATACAGGGCGGTGTTGACACCCAGAGTCGACACCTGACCCTGGGTCCTCTTTTTTTCTTTCACGGGCAGAGCAGGGCCAAAGCGGTGTCGACACTAGGTGTCGACACCTTCCGGTCGTGCCCCCTTTCGTGAACCGGTCTGCAGGGGTTCGAACCCCATTCGCACCTATTTGAACCCCCTTCGTTTCATGCCCTAAAGCCTCTACACATCCTGTGCCACCCTCCTTTCATCCCCACACCCCCTTTCTTGCAGCACCTAATCCCTTCCAGCCCTAGCGAACGCGGATGACGCAGCGGCACCTGCGAACCAGCCTTGCCCAAGCATCCGCGGCCCTTCCTTCGGCCCTTGTCCCCTGGAGCGAGGGTGAACTTGTGGAGAAACATCCCATCCGAGGTAAGGGCTCCATCGTTGAACAGATCGACCAATTTTTATTCTTTTTCGTCTCCATTCGATGTGTGTTTCCAAATGGCTCCAAAGAGGCATGCGACAGGTAAAGAGAACGGTGAGTAATCACGCCGACAGAAGGAACTCCAGGCTAAGACTCACGAATATCACACCCTCCAGCAGAAGCCCAAGCCTGCACAGTTCAATATGATGGATCGAAAAGTTCTCCGACCTCGGGCGGTTGATTTTCAGGATTTGCACAAAGCTCTTCCCGAACTGCTTCCATTGATAGAGATCCAGCCAAATCTGGTTTCATTTATGTCAAATCACCGCAGAATCTACCATTCACTTGTTCTTCAATTTTATGGCAACATGGTTGTTAAAAATAGCAAGTACATGACTGTGGTGAATGGCAAAATTATTACTCTTACAAGATGATTTTTAGCGATTGTGTTTGATCTGCCTGATGCTGGTGACACTTATGAAAATGCCATGCATGCCGAACATGAAATTTATGAGCTAATGATGGGGGAAGAAATGAAGAACCGTCAGTGGATTAAATGCAAACCATTTCCCCCCGTTACAACACATTCTCCATCATATGCTGACTACCATCTTACTTCCCAAAGCAGGGGGCAGAGAAAAAGTCACAGACCAACAAATGTTTCTTCTCTATTGCCTACTGCAGAAAGAACCGATAAATTTTCCTACTGTTCTACTTGATCATATAACAAGTTGTCCCCAACGCCGAACTAGAACTCTTCTGTATACAGCTGCTTTAACTACTATTTTTCGTGCGATCTCCATTCCACTGAAAGATGAGCCATGTCAAACTCTAAGGGAAGCCGATATTTACACTGTTCACTCTATCTGCAAGAACATGGGATATACCCAGAACGCACAAGGATATTTGGTTCGGACACTCAAAGCTGTGCCAGCAAAGGACCCTGATGAAGCATCTGATGAAGAAGAGGCAGTTGCTCAACAAGAACAAGGTGGTACTTCCAGCACCCAAGCAGCCTCCAAGGACATACCTGGGATACAACTAACGATGGAGACCTTGAGTGGTGAGGTGGGTCACCTCAGGGAGACGGTGGATGTTCTCACTCACGATGTGGCGGAATTGACACTTAATCACCACACGTATCTCAAGGCTTTTCAGTCCATAAACTCCTCCCTTGATGTTCTTAAAACGGCCATGGATGCTCAAACCGAACAATTCTCTGTCATAGCCACTTACATTCACCGGCCTCCTCCTCCACCTCTTCCGGGTCTGACTGATTCCTGCAATTTCATGATGGCATTGCTACTTCTAGACCGGTTCCCCCTCTTTTGTTGATGCCAAAGGGGGAGACAATATATATCTATGTTATCTATTTTGCTACTTATGTTACTTATGTGTCATTTATGTGTCTTGCATGCTTTGGTGTTGCATGCTTGCATGTTTACATGCCTTTAGTTAGCAGTCGAGTCTATGCATCTTGTAGTTATGTGTCTTCTAGTCAATGGTTAAATCAAGGCATGGCATGTTTAGTTAATTGGTCAATTAGTATCGTGGTTCACATGTCTCCTAATGAAAACTTTAAATATGGCTGTGGAACTTTTTGTTGTTGCCACTCCGATCAATTTATATAAATGCTTGTGGCTCATTGCATGAATGTCGATTTAATGATAAGGCTGTCTTGTGAAAAGATCGTCATGGTTGCTTGATGGATTGTTACATGGAATGTACATGGGTTGTGTGACCTGTGCACATTGATTCATATCTTCTCTTAAAACCGTAGCACATAGCATTTTGTCATCATCAAAAAGGGGGAGATTGTTGCCCCCAAGATTATGATGTGTGGCTTAGAGAGTTTTGATGATGACTAATGCAATGTGATTAAGTGGGTTGCAGCTTTTTTTTTTAAGCACAAAACATCAAGTGGTATAAAGGGAGAGTGCACCCCCAATCCAAAGGATGGGAATGTTCTCACTCCACCAACAACCACTAGATGCAATTTTTATTTCTTGTATATTGAAAGTACATTATCAGAGGAGACCTTGTCTCTGTCATACAAAGAAAGAATGAGAAAGAATCCTATATAAGTCTCCTACGAAAGTTAGGTATGTTGCAAGCATCAGTTTTGGCATAGGCTTTGGCTAATAAAGGCAGCTCACTAAAGTCAAGAAATTCCTTGTTATGTCCAATGGATACCGCGTGATTAGCCAAAGCGTCAGCTAGCTGATTGGCTTCTCTATAAGAATGAATAATAGGGCAGTTAAAGAATAAGAAGACTTGTTGAAGAGATTTCCACCACGGGAGGAGAGCCCATGATGGTTCTCTTTTATTGTTTAGTAGCTCCACCAAGACCCTTGAATCAGTGTAGATTACCGACAATGTGATTGAATGAAGCTGAGCAAGACGGAGACCATCTAATAAGGCTTTTCTTTCAGCCACCATATTGGAACCATAACCATAGTAGTATGAGAACCCCAGTTGAAACTACCCAAGAGTATCTTGAAAGCATCCTCCACCACCGGACGGTCCTAGGTTTCCTTTACTGGCTCCATCAACATTGAGGGAATAGTGAATGATAGGGGCTGTCCAGCAAACAATAAAGAAATTGATGTGCCGACAACAGATTTCAATACCAAATCCCCGAAGGACATTACACTAATCTGAACTAACCCCTTGAAACTTGATATGCTTTAGAATTTGGTTAATATCCTCTAGAATCTTATTTACAATCTTGGGAAGATTGATTCTGTGGCCATCAAACCTGACCATGCATGTTACGCCCCGAGCGCGGAAGGTACCCGGAGATGCGCGACAAGTTTATATCAATCATGTCAATCAGAGTAGCAGTGTATTCGACACAAAGACAGAGTGCGCAAATATAAAGATAACCCAATCCATTAATTCTTTTAATAAGAATATGTCTATTACAAACCATTACAAATACTAGACTCAATAAAATAAAAATACAACGCTTGACTCAAGAAAAATTGAGAAAAGACAGGACTAATTGACGCTTGAGTAGCTCTAACTCTTTCACTCTTGACTTTCCCGATCAGATTGAATTCCCTCATCGTCAGACTTACCTGAAAAGTAGGGAAACACTGAGTGAGCGAACGCTCAGTAGGAAATTATATCTCAAGGACTAGCAAGAGGTTTAAGTAATTACATTTTTCCATGAATGCACTATAGCTATGCATGCTCGCAAAACGACAAGATAGAGAGAGTGTATAACAATAAGATAGCGATGAACTTTCAAGAACTTATATCAAAAGATATCAAGATATTCAAGCAAGTAAACTCATCATGTCATGTTGGAATTTGGCTATTTTATTTCAAGTCAAGCAAGTATACAATTACCCTTTCTCGGGCCACGCAAGTCATGTAATATCAAGTCAAGTACAAGATTTGTGGAATGTTCAATCAAGCTAGTCATGCACTTCGGTATAATGCCAATACCGTGATCAATCAACTCCCATGGGCACAAGTACTTTCGGGTGCTCCTCCCAGGACCAGATCGGGCCCTATATGCGCAGGCATTAATCATGTATTTTAACATCCACTTTTGTATATAGCCAATATAGAATTTCAAGGATAAAGCTTGTAGACACGTAGGATAGACTTTGATAGAATAGAGTCCAAAAATATGACACTTGACATAGTTAGGCAATAATGACGGTACAATCACGATTATCGATAAAACTAGGTGGAATTGGTTCCCTAACTTGGGTACCATGACAAGTAAGTATGGACATTCTTTATATAGAATTGAGGTCCACAAGAATATCAAGTTTAATATAGAATTGGGGTCTACAAGAACATCATAACAATGTTGTTATAGAATTGGGGTTTACAAGAACATCATAACAACGTCATGCTTTACCCCGTTCATTAAGATAATTCTCATATTATACACATGGCATGACATGAGGGCCGGTATACCATGTTTCTATAGAGTGACATGGCAAAGATTGTGTAATGGGTTTTTATGGTACAACCAGCTCAGTCGGCCTTGAGGGAATCCAAGGCTCGAGGAGTCTTACGGAGGTCTCTATGACTAACTCGCTAGTCCAAAGGAACGGAGTGTCCAATGGAGAGCTTGTATGTCAATGAGAGTTAAGGGGGTAACGTTAAAACATCATGAAACGTGGGACTATATTCACGGACTGGAATATAGTGCCGATATATATATATATATATATATATAATATATATATATATATATATATATATAATATATATATATATATATACATATGAAACCCTCGGTTAACAGTAACAGTGTAAAATAGTGTCACAGGAAAATAGTGACTTAATCTAAGTCATTACTTATCAAATTAACGCCTTCTATAGGGGCGTTTATTTACAATTTTGACGACTTGTACATCAGTCGTCCCTTCAATATTTCTATTCTGCAGAAAATCAATATTCTGGAATTTTAACAAAAACGCGCCGTGGACAGGGGCAATACTTTTCAATTAGCGCCTTGGTCTGGGGCGTCAGTTCAGTAGGAGACGACCTAGACAAGGTCGTGAATTCAAGAATTTACCAATTTTTAGATAATAAAATTTCAGTAAAAAGGGTACATGATCATGACAGGAAAAATAGCAGGATTTCACAGGTATACTCATGCAATATATTAGATTCATTGTTACATAGATATTAAATTTTAAACGGGGGTATTTATTAATTACATGCAATTGACGACTTCTGGGCAGGGCGTCAAAACAATAATTAGCGCCCTAGTGTGTCGCTTCTTTAAATTAGCGCCCTTGTCAAGGGCGTTTCTTTTTGAAATTACATATCAAATATCTGAAACCACAATAAAACTATATGCATGCACGACCGATGATATTATTAAGATCTTAAGCTAGTTTGGGCTACGATCTTGAGAAAACCTACCTGATGATCTGTGTGAAGACTCGGTTAAGATTTGTGAAGAGAAAAGGACTCTCTGTTAGCAACAGAGTCTTCTGATTACCGGAGGAAGAAGAAGATGATGATGAAGAACCTCACGTCCTTCAGAGGTTACTACTTACTGCAGAATTCCTACAGAAGAAAGACTGAAGATATTAGTTTTCTTCATCACATATATATATAACCGAAGGTGAAGACACAATCAAGGAAGAACAAACCTGTGTTCTTCACGGGTGACAGCAGCAGCAGATCGCCAAATAGCGATCAAGGGTCGATTTGTGGGATATTTATAGGGTTTTTGGGTCCTTAATAGATTTAGAGTTCTATTGGAAGTTATATTTCCTTGATAGAGTCCTTACTATAACTCTACTAGTATGTACTAATCCAGAACTTACCCTGGATGAGGTCTGGGTTCGAACGGAACTCGAACTGAATTAACGCCTTTCGATAGGGCGTTACTTAAATTAACGCCTTTTTGAACGTTGTTTCTTTAGTGAAACGCGTCTAAGCAAAGGGTGTTACGTTTAATTACCCTTTTATTTATTTTGGTCGTTTGAGAATTGACGCCTTGTCCAGTGGGCGTCCCTTTTTCAATTCACGCCTTAGCCAGAGGCGTTTAATTATAATTAGCGCTTTGAATCAAGGAGTTATTCACATTTTTGGTTCTATTTATTTGTTCCTCTTGATTTTTCTTTTACTTACTTAAATCTTTTAGCCCATTTTAACTAATTAAGAATTTGTTTATTCTAATTTGATTTATTTTAAAAATCTTTATTTTTTCCAGGGTTGCTACACCCTCCCCCACTTAAAAGAATTTGGTCCCCAAATTCAATCGCATATACATGTGGAGAGTGTAGAGCCTATTACCTTAAAATAATTCTGGGAATCGTTTCCTCATGGATTCGTCGGTCTCCCATGTGGCTTCATGATCGGAACTCTTACTCCATTGTACCTTTAGCATGGGAATAACCTTATTCCTTAGGGTACGTACTTCACGATCTAGTATCTTCATGGGCTTCTGCTCATATGTGAGATCCTTTTGGATCACTAAGTCTCCTTGATCTATAATATGCGATGGATCGTGCACATAGTTTTTCAACATAGATATGTGGAATACATTATGCACTTCAGACAATTGAGGAGGCAATGCGATGCGATAAGCAGCCTCGCCAACTCTTTCCAATATCTCAAAAGGTCCGATGAACCTTGGTGTAAGCTTGCCCTTAACACCAAATCTCCGTATGCCACGTCCCGGAGATATCTTGAGAAATACATGATCTCCGATTTGGAACTCAAGATCTCTCCTTCTCGTGTCGGCATAAGCCTTTTGCCTAGACTGAGCAACTTGCAGTCTTTCTCGAATCAATTGTATTCTTTCAGTGGTAACCCTTACCATGTCTAGACCTAGCAGTTGTTTCTCTCCAACTTTGTCCCAGCATAAGGGTGATCGGCAACTCCTTCCGTATAAAGCTTCGAAAGGTGCCATTTGTATACTTGCCTGGTAGCTATTATTGTATGCAAATTCCACCAACGGCAAGTGATCATGCCAGCTTCCATCGAAATCAATGATGCAAGCTCTGAGCATATCTTCAACCAACTGATTAGTTCTCTCGGTCTGACCATCCGTTTGAGGATGAAAAGCTGTACTAAAGTTAAGCCTTGTTCCCAACGAATGTTGTAGTCCCTTCCAAAAATGAGAAGTAAAACGGGGATCTCTGTCAGACACGATTGAAACAGGAATACCATGTAATCTGACTATTTCCTTGATGTATAATGTAGCCAAAACATCAACTGACCATCGGCTCTTTATTGGCAAGAAATACGCCGATTTAGTCAATCGGTCAATAATAACCCATATTCCATCATGTCCTCCTTTTGATTTAGATAAACCCATAATGAAATCCATACTAATATTCTCCCACTTCCATTTGAGAATATCTAGAGGATGTAATTTTCCAATAGGCTTTTGGTGTTCCGCCTTGACCTGTTGGCAAGTGAGACATCGTGATACATAGTCTGCTATTTCCCTTTTCATGTTGGGCCACCAAAAATTCCTCTTCAAATCTTGGTACATTTTGGTTGATCCTGGATAAATCGTGTACCTTGATCTATGAGCTTCATCTAAGATCTTCTTCTTTAACTCGGGACAATCCGGTATGCAAGTTCTATTCCTGAACATTAATCTTCCTTCACCAGTTATTTGGAAATCAGATTGTCCTTCCAGTTTGCCTTTGATCTCTACTAATATTGGGTCATTATCTTGAAGCACTCGTATTTCAGATAATAGGTCTGGATGAATGCTTATATGAGATAATGTGACACATTGAAAGTCTGTGTCCATGCTTATATTGAGTTTGGAGAATTGCTCTAGCAATTTCCATTCTTGAATCATACAATTGGCTAACAGTGCTCTCGGCTTTCGACTAAGGGCATCTGCTACATGGTTACCCTTTCCGGGATGATATTGTATATTGAAGTCGAAGTCATTAAGATATTCTAGCCAACGTCTTTGCCTCATATTCAATTCCTTCTGAGAGAAGAGATACTTAAGACTCTTATGGTCAGAGTATACAATAAACTGCACTCCGTACAGATAATGTCTCCATATCTTCAGTGCAAATACTACCGCAGCCAATTCTAAATCATGAACTGGGTAGTTCTCCTCGTGCTTCTTCAATTGGCGAGAAGAATAAGCTATAACCTTTCCTTGTTGCATTAGAACACATCCGAGGCCAATGCCAGAAGCATCCGTGTATACCTCGAATTTCTCTCCTTCCATTGGTAACGCTAAGACCGGAGCTGTAGTTAGATGATCCTTGAGATTTTGGAAGCTTCTTTCACATTCCTCACTCCATTCATAACGGATCTCCTTGCGAGTTAGACTAGTGAGTGGTACGGCTATCTTGGAGAAATCCTTGATGAATCGCCGATAGTAGCCCGCAAGACCTAAGAAACTTCGGATCTCGCTAGCATTGGTCGGTCTTTCCCAATTTTTTACAGCTTCCACTTTTGATGGATCTACAGACAAGCCATCTTTTGATATAACATGTCCAAGAAAAGTCACTTCTTCGAGCCAGAACTCACACTTGCTGAGCTTGGCATATAATCGGTTTGTCCTTAATATTTGTAATGCAATCCTCAAATGCTCCTCATGCTCTTCCTTAGTCTTGGAATAAATTAATATATCATCGATGAAGACCACCACGAATTGATCTAAATAAGGTCTGAATATGCTATTCATCAACTGCATAAAGGTAGCAGGGGCATTTGTTAGTCCAAAAGGCATAACGACAAATTCATAATGGCCATACCTGCTTCTGAATGCGGTCTTATGAATATCATCATCCTTGATTCTTAGTTGGTTATATCCTGTCCTGAGATCAATTTTTGAAAAATACATGGATCCAGATATTTGATCAAATAATTCATCGATCCTTGGCAGTGGATATTTGTTCTTGATAGTGAGATGATTCAACTGTCGATAATCGATACATAACCTCATGGATCCATCCTTCTTCTTCACAAATAGTACAGGCGCTCCCCACGGGGAAGTACTCGGTCTAATGAATCCTTTCTTAAGAAGTTCAATTAATTGCTCCTTTAACTCCTTGAGTTCAGCAGGGGACATTCTATAAGGTGCCTTAGAAACTGGACCAGCACCAGGGACTAAGTCGATGGTGAAGGCCACTTCTCTTTGTGGGGGTAATCTAGGCAAATCTTCCGGAAACACATCCGAAAATTCTTGCACAACTGGGATATCTTCTATCTTAGTTTCCTTAGCCTCCTTAATCGTGACAAATGCAAGGAAAGATACACATCCTTTCCTGATTAGCTTGCTTGCTCGGAGAGCCGAAATAAAAGGTGACTCGCTCCGACTCTTAGGGCTAGAATAGACTAGTTCTGGAAAGTCTCTGAAGATAACTTTGCTGTTATGGCAATCGATTGTTGCCTGGTATTTGGATAACCAATCCGCTCCCATTATGACATCATACTCCTTTAGATTTAAACATATAAGATCAATAGGGAGATTTCTTCCTTTTACCAAGACTTCACAGTTTTGATAATGGTGAGTAATATCGGTTTCGTTTCCGAGAGGAGTAGATAAAATTATTTTCATCCATTCCGGTTCCATAGGTAGTGGGTTAGCAAACTTCTTGGAAATAAAAGAATGTGATGCACCCGTATCAAATAAGACATGTGCATACTTGGAACAAACTTTCAGTGTACCTTCTACTAGTCCGCCTTCTTCTTCTTCGGTCTCCTTAATTGCGTGAAGACGAGTGTTCTTGGTTACCGGGCGCTTTCCGTCACTGGCTTCATCATTAAGTAATGGGCAATCGGGAATCCGATGCTCACGGCTCCCGCAACGGAGACATGCTCCAAGTTTTCTCCAGCACTCTTCGGCTTTATGACCAGCCTTGTCACAATGCTTGCATATTATATTCGAAGGTGTAGTAGTGATAGAGAAGGGCTTGGTCTTCTTAAATTTTTGGTCTTGAGAAGAAGTACCTCCAGTGCTAGGCCTCTTCTTGAAGTTGGGTTTAAAGGAACCCAAACTTGTAACTTGTTCCTTCTTATCCTTCCCACGGATTCTATCTGATAGCTCCGTGGCATCTTCTAACAATTGAGCTCGGCGTACTATCTCTGAGTAGACCTGAATATCCATTGGCGCCAGCTGGGTAATATATTGGTGCCTGAGCCCATTAAGGAACCTCCTAGCTTTCATCTTCTCGGTGCTAACTAAGTGCTTAGCATACCGAGATAATCTAGAGAATTGTGCCTCGTACTCCGCCACCGATGATGACCGTTGCTTGAGTGCGGCAAATTCGGTAGCTTTCTTTTCTTGGACTCGGTCTGAAAAAATATCTATTATTGAAATGTTCAACAAATTCTTCCCAAGTAATTTGGTCTTGATTTATAGTAGCTTCGACTGACTCCCACCAGCATCGGGCATCCCTTTCTAGTTGGAAAGTAGCTAATAAGACTTTATCTTGATCTGTGCACTGCATAACACGGAATATACGCTCCGTCTCCCTGATCCAGTGCTCTGCGTCATCTGGATCAGTAGAACCCATGAATTTGGGAGGGTTCATGTTCTTGAAGACTTGGTGGAGACTTCCGGCTCATTGTGCACCTCCCTGTGCTACTTGTTGCAGCACTTGGGTCATGCCTTGGAGTGTACGCTGCATGTTACGCCACTGAGCACGTTCGGCAGCCATTATCCTACAATTACAATAACTATGTTAGTATATACTCGCGTTAAGGGATTTTAAGTTTTTATGTTAACTCAACCCTTGGTTCTACCCAATCTCACTGGTTAAAGGTTTGAACCTATCCTTGGACTTGGGTTTTCCTAGGAATTGAACACCCTAGGCTCTGATACCACAAAAACTGTCACGCCCCGAGCGCGGAAGGTACCCGGAGATGCGCGACAAGTTTATATCAATCATGTCAATCAGAGTAGTAGTGTATTCGACACAAAGACAGAGTGCGCAAATATAAAGATAACCCAATCCATTAATTCCTTTAATAAGAATATGTCTATTACAAACCCTTGCAAATACTAGACTCAATAAAATAAAAATACAACGCTTGACTCAAGAAAAATAGAGAAAAGACAGGACTAATTGACGCTTGAGTAGCTCTAACTCTTTCACTCTTGACTTTCCCGATCAGATTGAATTCCCTCATCGTCGGACTTACCTGAAAAGTAGGGAAACACTAGTGAGCGAACTCTCAGTAGGAAATTATATCTCAAGGACTAGCAAGAGGTTTAAGTAATTACATTTTTCCATGAATGCACTATAGCTATGCATGCTCGCAAAACGATAAGATAGAGAGAGTGTATAACAATAAGATAGCGATGAACTTTCAAGAACTTATATCAAAAGATATCAAGATATTCAAGCAAGTAAACTCATCATGTCATGTTGGAATTTGGCTATTTTGTTTCAAGTCAAGCAAGTATACAATTACCCTTTCTCGGGCCACGCAAGTCATGTAATATCAAGTCAAGTACAAGATTTGTGGAATGTTCAATCAAGCTAGTCATGCACTTCGGTATAATGCCAATACCGTGATCAATCAACTCCCATGGGCACAAGTACTTTCGGGTGCTCCTCCCAGGACCAGATCGGGCCCTATATGCGCAGGCATTAATCATGTATTTTAACATCCACTTTTATATATAGCCAATATGGAATTTCACGGATAAAGCTTGTAGACACGTAGGATAGACTTTGATAGAATAGAGTCCAAAAATATGACACTTGACATAGTTGGGCGATAATGACGGTACAATCACGATTATCGATAAAACTAGGTGGAACTGGTTCCCTAACTTGGGTACCATGACAAGTAAGTATGGACATTCTTTATATAGAATTGAGGTTCACAAGAACATCAAGTTTAATATAGAATTGGGGTCTACAAGAACATCATAACAATGTTGTTATAGAATTGGGGTTTACAAGAACATCATAACAACGTCATGCTTTACCCCGTTCATTAAGATAATTCTCATATTATACATATGGCATGACATGAGGGCCGGTATACCATGTTTCTATAGAGTGACATGGCAAAGATTGTGTAATGGGTTTTTATGGTACAACCAGCTCAGTCGGCCTTGAGGAAATCCAAGGCTCGAGGAGTCTTACGGAGGTCTCTATGACTAACTCGCTAGTCCAAAGGAACGGAGTGTCCAATGGAGAGCTTGTATGTCAATGAGAGTTAAGGGGATAACGTTAAAACATCATGAAACGTGGGACTATATTCACGGACTGGAATATAGTGCCGATATATATATATATACATATGAAACCCTCGGTTAACAGTAACAGTGTAAAATAGTGTCACAGGAAAATAGCGACTTAATCTAAGTCATTACTTATCAAATTAACGCCTTCTATAGGGGCATTTATTTACAATTTTGACGACTTGTACATCAGTCGTCCCTTCAATATTTCTATTCTACAGAAAATCAATATTCTGGAATTTTAACAAAAACGCGCCCTGGACAGGGGCGTTACTTTTCAATTAGTGCCCTGGTCTGGGGCGTCAGTTCAGTAGGAGACGACCTAGACAAGGTCGTGAATTCAAGAATTTACCAATTTTCAGATAATAAAATTTCAGGAAATAGGGTACATGATCATGACAGGAAAAATAGCAAGATTTCACAGGTATACTCATGCAATATATTAGATTCATTGTTACATAGATATTAAATTTTAAACGGGGGTATTTATTAATTACATGCAATTGACGACTTCTGGGCAGGGCATCAAAATAATAATTAGCGCCCTAGTGTGTCGCTTCTTTAAATTAGCGCCCTTGTCAAGGGTGTTTCTTTTTGAAATTACATAGAAAACATCTGAAACCACAATAAAACTATATGCATGCACGACCGATGATATTATTAAGATCTTAAGCTAGTTTGGGCTACGATCTTGAGAAAACCTACCTGATGATCTGTGTGAAGACTCGGTTAAGATTGGTGAAGAGAAAAGGACTCTCTGTTAGCAACATAGTCTTCTGATTACCGGAGGAAGAAGAAGATGATGATGAAGAACCTCACGTCCTTCCGAGGTTAGTACTTACTACAGAATTCCTACAGAAGAAAGACTGAAGACATTAGTTTTCTTCCTCACATATATATATAACCGAAGGTGAAGACACAATCAAGGAAGAACAAACCTGTGTTCTTCACGGGTGACAGCAGCAGCAGATCGCCAAATAGCGATCAAGGGTCGATTTGTGGGATATTTATAGGGTTTTTGGGTCCTTAATACAGTTAGAGTTCTATTGGAAGTTATATTTCCTTGATGGAGTCCTTACTATAACTCTACTAGTACGTACTAATCCAGAACTTACCCTGGATGAGGTCTGGGTTCGAACGGAACTCGAACTGAATTAACGCCTTTCGATAGGGCGTTACTTAAATTAACGCCTTTTTGAACGTCGTTTCTTTAGTGAAACGCGTCTAAGCAAAGGGTGTTACGTTTAATTGCCCTTTTATTTATTTTGGTCGTTTGAGAATTGACGCCTTGTCCAGTGGGCGTCCCTTTTTCAATTCACGCCTTAGCCAGAGGCGTTTAATTTTAATTAGCGCCTTGAATCAAGGCGTTATTCACATTTTTGGTTCTATTTATTTGTTCCTCTTGATTTTTCTTTTACTTACTTAAATATTTTAGCCCATTTTGACTAATTAAGAATTTGTTTATTCTAATTTGATTTATTTTAAAAATCTTTATTTTTTCCAGGGTTGCTACAATGCATCTATTTTTCCATATCTCCCATGTTATCAATAGAGTAACAAGCATTGAGATAAAGCCTTTTGGTCTTTTAATATTCGCCCCAATAATGGATTGCCTCAATCTGCTAACAATAGTTGATGCTTCCAAACTGTTATTTGTGAGTAAGAGAGCAAACCTGTTCCATAAAAACTGAGCAAGCTCACTTTTGATAAAAAGATGGTCCTCATTTTCAGCTTCATGATAGGAGGTGCAGCAAGTACATCAAGATGCTAAATTCACCCCAATGGATTGTATACGGCTATCAACTGGGACTGCTTGTTTTAATATTTTCCAACAGAATAGGGCAGCCCTCGGAGAAAATCTGGAATTCCATAATTTGCTAAAAAGAGGATTATATGAATCAACAGACTGTTCTTTAATATACTTGTAGGTGGATTTAGTACTGAATCTGCCAGAGTTTGTGAATGACCAAATGGGAATGTCATTTCCCTGTTGAATTACTATATTCTGTAGTTCAATCTGCAATTGTTGATTATTCACTTTATCCTAAATATGATGCCGGGGATTAGATAAGGCAGTATTAACTGAGCAATCTTCTACAGAGATATTATTTTGAAGAAATAATTGATCAGCCAATGTTTTGTTTTTGAACCATATGTCTTTGAGGAAATCAGTGCTCATTCCATCTTGAACTATCAAGCGAAATCCAGTCAGCAAAATTGCTCTGGCTTTCATAAAATCATAAGATTTAATGCCAGCAGGGAATGAAATTTTACAACCTGAAATGTGTTTCCCATGGCAATATTTATTCTTGACATATTCAGCCCACTGTGATTTACTGTGCATTGAAAGCCATAACATTTTAACATAGCAGCAGATTTGTATATCTGAAAGACTGCGAATACCCAGACCACCTACTGAGATAGGGTTGCAGATCTTGTCCCAGGATATCCAGTGTTTCTTATTGACGGTTTCAAGTCCCTGCCAAAAGAAGTTGGCACAAATGGGCCCAATCTATTTTTGAATGGTGTGAGGAATGGATGCTGCACTTGCTGTGTATAAGGAGATTGATGTTAAAACTGAACGAATTAAAATAATCCTTCATGCTTGGGATAGAAGCTTACTTTGCCAGCCAGCTAGCCTTGCTGTAACTTTTTCCAGAAGATATTTAAAATGAGGGATTTTGGATCTGCCTTTGAATAAAGGAATACCAAGGTATCTTATGCTGCCAATTTTGTATTTTTTTTAAAATGAAAACCTTACCCAGAGTTTGATTGGGAGAGTGCACCCTTTTCCAGAGGCAAAGAGAAAGCCACTCCACCAAGCAGACACTAGGAGGAGAATTTTGCCAATTTTGTATTGATATCCAGTTAAATGTCTGATTCAGTCAATAGAAGAGTTTGGCATTCGTTTGGCCACTGCAAAGCAACTTTTTTGTGCATTTATCCTTTGGCCGGAGGATGATTCATATCTTCCCAAAAAAACATCAACTGTTTAAAAGAGGAGGTACCACCATTCATAAAGATGATGGTATCATCTGCATAAAAAATATGAGACAGCTGTGGAGATCCACGGGGAAGATGGTAATATTTACATAAACCAGTGGAGAACAAGTGTGTGAGCCCTCTTCTTAGTACTTCCTCTACCAATATAAAGATTGCAGGAGCCAAAGGGTCACCCTAACGAACCCCTCTTGATGATTTAAAGAAGCTAGAGATTTGTCCATTCATAGATATAGAGAACCAACAATTCATCAATAATTGAGCAATAAGAGAAATAAGTCTATTAGAGAAACCTTAACTTTTGAGAACCTGAAAAATGAAATCCCATTCTATTCGGTCGTAAGCTTTAGCCATATCGAGCTTAATTAGCATGTTATGGCCTCTAACAGGTCTATCAATTTCCATGTATAACCAGTGGATTGCAGCTTTACTCTCTAGATTTTCGTGATGATTGACTTGACGAGTTTTTATGTGTTGTTAAAAAGGCAAAGTTCATGTTTGATTGTTGGTTTGAATTCTGAGATCCTAAATCAGTTGTATGTTGAACTGATGAAAACTGTATGCAATTCAATGATCCTTTGCAATGTGTATTTGGGTAAAACTATGTTGAACTGAATATAAAATGGCAGCACTTGAACTTGCAAAATCAAGGTAAGCTCCTTGAAGAAATGATTGATTTGTGTGTGATGACTCATGAAACTCCTTTGAATGGACATATGAAATTTATTTGGGTTGAGCTCTCCTACATAACAAGGTGACTGCAGGACAAATGCAATGTGTAAAGCTTCACTAAATACTCATGGTTCCATTAGACATGGGAAATGCAATGGGTAAGTTGTTCAATTATGATTGATACAAAGCTAATTCCCTTGTGGTGTTTTTGTAAGTTGGAAGATCTCTTAAAACCCCATTCATCATGCCAAAACCCTGGTGAGGTTGTAGATTTTTTTTTCGCAGACTGCGTCTTTTTGCATTCAAAAGGACTAGGTGTCGACACCAAAATCCCAGCATTCTACCTAGTTTCATTTTGAATGGCCCAGGGACCAAGTGTCGACACCAGGTGTCGACACCTATTCCCAGGTGTTCTAGTCGCTCATCTTCTGCTTAGGCCTTGGCCCAAGTGTCGACACCTTGGCGGCGCACCTGGTCGCGAGCTTTGCGAACCGGCTCGAAACCCTATCGACTCCGATCCCAATGCTCTCAAATGATTGGTCCGTGGATCCCTAGACTCCCCCAAGTGTGGAGACATGATTTGGGTATAAATAGAAGCTCCTAGGGCGTCCATTAAAGGAACGTTTTAAGGTTTACATGGTTTTGTTCTTTTTCTTGAGCAGGGTGGCAGCTGCAGCAAGAGGCTCTCTCCAGGGGTCGATTTGAGCGCCAAAGCTAGTGGAAGAGAGTTGGATTTCATCTTCACAATAGTCCTTTGCTGGTTGCTGCGTGGATGATCGAGTGATACATGGTTTGAGCAAAGAATTGGCCGCGAACTCTCAAGAACGCCCATCAACCTGTTGAAAAGCCCAGGCACATCCGATGAAATGAAAGGGGGAGCTCTATCCACTGAGAAATCAGCAGCATTTTGATTTCTCTAGTTCCTCTTGGTTCTTTCTTGAAAATCTACTGTAAAGGTTAACACTTTGAACTCGGTTCTTGTTTGTTTTGCTCGTGAACGGAGACACGAGCGTGTGTGTGTGTGTGTGTAGCTAGCCTAGCTTAGCTACCGTGTGGGTGGTTGCTGTTGTATACAGCGTGTATGGCTCACATTTTAATTAGCGTTAATCCTCACTAAGTTAGGGGTGGACGTAGGGGACACGTTTGTGAACCCGAACCACCTAAAAATCATGTGCTCCTGTGTGGTTTACTTCGTCGCATATTTTTACGAGTGGGCCCTATGCGTAGTTGAGTGGTTCTTCCTTCCAACATTGTTATGCTGTGTTCATCTACTCATGTTCATGAGAGAGATCATGTTCGCATGAGAGTGAGTGCTTGTATGCCTAAAACTCTTTCTAAATCTGCAGTTAACCTTTTTATCTAGCATCTCGTCTATTGAAGTTTTTTTTGGGAGCAATCAATTCACCCCTCCCCTCTTCATTGCCACTCGTCCAGGCACAACAGAGTTGAACCTCAACCTTTGAAATCCTGACCTAATGAGGATTGTGGGAGAGAGATGGTGGCCCTAGATAAGGGAAAAGATAAATTTTTTTGGAGTAATTCGGAGACAGATTCTATTCCTTGGTTCAATCGAATTTGGGAGACTAAATCCCTATAAATAGGACCCAATCGAACCCAAGATGACCCCTTAGTTGGTGCCAAGGCATGAAGGCGAAGGAAAGGATCGGATTTGGGTGAAAGGAGGCGATATTGGAGGCATTCGAGGAGCGGCCAGAGTTCATCGTCCCCTTCGTTAGATCGAGTCTAAGGTAGGTTTCCTCTCAGGCACAAATCAATTAAGGATCTAAATCATGTTCATATGCATGTATACGAGATCTAGAATGCTTTTTGCCCAATTTCTATCAAGTATATTGCATGTATTGGATGAATTAGGGCTTGTTGTTTCATCCCGTGCGGGAACGGAGTTCTATTCCTGAACGTGGCGCAACTAGACACCGCATTCTTAACGCGGCCCTATGATAGACCGCGACCTTTAGATTTTTAAACTTAACTTATTTTCTGATTGTATTGTTTTTAATATAAAAACTATTTAATTTTATTGAATGCAGCTTTCTCATAGACCGCGACCATGCAGATTATTTTATTAAACATGTTTTTTCTCTTCATGAAAATTGTTAGAAAATAGTTATTTTTAATTGAACGCGGCCCCCATACTGACCGTGACCAGTTCGCGTCCCCTGTATAGACCGCGTTCTGTGACGAGTTATTTTTGAGAACTCTAGTTTTCATAGTTGATTTCATGGCATGCATAGATTAATATCATGTTAGTTTCACTATCCAAGGGATCTCAATGCACTAAATATCTAGGCTATCATGCAAGGAAGTAAATTCTTAAAGATAAAGGTCTTGTTCTATGTCCCTCATATTCTCACTAAACTCCCTTATCTCCATGTTGTCTTAAGAGAGTAGATGTAATCTGAAACCTGAAATTGATGCATCTATAGCATGATTTTCTATCTTTGCATATGTTATTGATTGGCGGTTATGATGGATCGCCTATGGTTTTGATTGAAGGTTTTATCACGCCGATGATATTAACCTACCACCTACTATTGATTTCTGTAGTGTGATAGGAACACAATTCTTGGTGAGGTTAGGACCCTCTGTCGGATATTCCTTCCGTCGGATTGAAACTTTCTTCATTGAGGCCTCCGTAAGTCTCCGCGAGCCTGGGATTATGTGACGACCCAGACTCCGAATACCGGATATACCCGATACCGCTTGGAACCCGTGAAGCCTCCCAAGAGCTGTAAAGCTCCGAAGGGAAAAAGGATTGTCGTGTAGTACATTGAAGTCGCAGATATAACATTAAGCAATTAAATTTCATTAATCAGGTTTGCTAAAGTAGCAGAAATAAATTTACTTTTTAATTAACAGTTAAAATTAACAATTATACCAGAGTCCATTACAAAGGAAAGACAAGTATAGTTAGACAGAAAGGAAGACGTACACTAAGGTCGGGGGAAGCCTGACGCAGGTACCGTTGGCAACTACGAACTCGCCACACCAGGAATCGCGAAGGAAGAAGAGCGCCACACCTGAAAAGTAGGGGTGAGCCTCGTGTCACTGGCCTAGTAGGGGTCACGCAGATCCCCACTGAAAAATAATGCAGTAATACAGAACAACAGCTAAAACAGCAGTAGTAGTAAAGCAGGAAAACTACCACTAGAAAGCTGTAAAAGAAAATCAGAAACGGAAGGAGTAGGAATAACTAAAAAAAAGGGAAAAGCAAAGCCGCAAAGATCGAAACACGACCACCGAGAGAAGCGCGGCTCCCTAAGCTATTCCAAACAACGATAGAAGGGAAACCCTGATCTCAAAAAGTCAGGAGTTACCGATCCGTCGGTAGGCACAAGGCCCAAGGCCTACTAAAATAGGTAAAAAGCCTAGAAAAGACCTAGATAGACAACAGACTCTAACGCATACATGACTAGAACGTCATGTGTTCAACACCGAGCTATCCTCGACAGAGCCAAGAATGGACTAACTCAGAAAGGGAAGCTGAACTCGGACGAAGCCAAGGTCAGGCTAACTCGGAAGGGGAGAACAGATTCTGAGAAACGTGAGAGTCACGTGTCACATGACGGGAGCACTTCCTCACTAGAAGAACAACTAGATGCGTCCACTGACGTGTTACACTGTGTCGCAAGTATCTCGCTACGGATGCCGAGAATGACAGAGACTGAGATACTCTCTGAACCAGAACAGGAACTACAGTAACAAGTGTCTAGTCAGGGTCACTCCCATCGGCGTCTGTCCTAAACGTCCCTGACCATGTGTGCACACACCGACTCTTGCCTAGAGCCAGACCTCTAACTAGTTCCCCCAGTAAGACTCTACTGTTAAGCAGGGGCCCACGGAAGGTAGCTTACAAACCGTAAAACGGGACTACCCCGCCACCTCCCCCAGGTGGGATCGATGCTAAACGTCGTCGGGCTACGACTAGTGGAGGCCCACTAGACACAGAGACTCGGAAACACGAGTGCTAGAGTACAAACAGGCCAAGAAAGCACTATCGTACGTACTACGAATCACAAAGGCAGTACACCAACTATCAACAGACTCAGGACAGGGCAACTAGACCTACCAACGCAATGATCCTTGAGCGTCATTACTCAGAGTCAAGATCGTCGCATGACGGTAATGACGAACTGCCAATCAGACTTGTTGAACCCCCTCCTTGTGGGTATACTAAATAGATTTTGATGATGACCAAACACTATATTTTTGTGTGAATTGAAATTGAGTTGTTCCAACATGAAAAGCTTTGGAAATGTACATCCTTGATGTAGACTTAGAGCTTTTGGAGGTACAAGAGTAACTTCATCTAGCAGGGTTTTTGAACTTAAATTACAATGCTAAATCTAATTCAGAATGTATGTCTTTACAGGCCAAGGAACGTGCTTAAGGAACTCGAGGACGGTTGGTGAGATCGACTTCAACATATTGGCTTTTGACTGTGTGGTTTGAAGTTCATTATTTTGATCTCAAAGGTTAAATTAGTTTAGAACTTATGTAAGCTTAAATGGTTTGAGTTTCATTCCCTCTCATGTTTTAAAAACCATCTTCAAACCCCTAGACTTGTTCTTGAACTTAGTGGACTTTTCAATCTACCATTTGGTTGTTCTGGAACATGGGTTGACCCATTGGGTCGACCCCTAGGTCCCCGGGTGCAAAATATTTGGGCCTTTGAACTCTAGCTGAAAGGGTCGACCCCTTGGGTCGACCCCCAGCCGCAAGGGTCGACCCCAAGGGTCGACCCCTGGTAACTTATTTTAAAACCCGGCGGGTTCCTTCACCATACCTGCAAGGGTCGACCCCAAGGGTCGACCCCTGAAAACTTATTTCCAAACCCGCACGGACAACCCCCGAGGGTCGACCCATTGGCCCAGAAACCCTTAAACCCTCTAAAACCCTCACGAGGGTCGACCCCAAGGGTCGGCCCTTTCAGTCTTGAACCCGAGCCGTGATTTTTGACTTGCATGCACCAGCACCAAAAGTCATACAAATCGAACCTAACCTCCCTAAATCGTTCCAGGAATTGTGGATATGGTCTCTAGGGTGTCTTTGAACATTCCAAACTCTATATATACATCTTATTGGGGAATGAAACCCTAAGAAGCAAGAGGCATCTAAAGTGTGTTATTTTTCTTAACCCTTGTGAGTGCAAGTTCACAGCAGTAGCTCCAGGGGCTTCTTCCACCTTGTTCTGAACCTGAAAGTGAAGGGAAGAAGTTTGAATCAAGCCTCTACATCATCCCCAATAGCAAGCTGTGTGGGATATCAAAGCTGCAACCTTTCTTGTGCGACATAGCTTCATTCTTCCTCAATGATCGATCTTCCTCCTGCAGAAGCATTCAATTACCTTCAAAGAAGTGAAAGGGGGAGCCTCAACCACGATAAACAATTCTTCACTCTCCATTTTCTGAATCCTTTGCCTGAGCTTGTGCATTTGTTGTATATCTTAAATCAGATTATTGTGTTGTGTGTGTTTGCTGTTCTACACAGCGTGTGTGTGTGGCTCACTTCATAGTGGAGTCTTAATCCTCACGTGTGAGGGGTGGGCATAGGGGACACGGCAGTGTACCTGAACCACCTAAAAACTCCGTGTGTTACTTGTGGTTTGTTTTTCCAGATTAGTTATCGAGTAGGCTTCACGGTGAGTTGAGCGTACACCATTTCATTTATCAAACTCCCACCTTTATCTACAAGCATTCACAAGTGAGATCATGATCGAGTGAGGTCTAGTGCTTATATATTTACTTATCATTTTTTTCCTTGGAAGAAATTTTAATTGGCCAATCAATTCACCCCTCCCCTCTTGATTGCCGCCGTTTGGGACTCAACAATTGGTATCAGAGCTTTGGTCTCTGTTTCACTCGACCACACGGTTGTAGAGTAGATCCCTCCTTATGGCAAACAAGGGGATGATGCCCGAAGGGCATTCGATCCAAAGACCCCCATTCTTTGATAGATCAAACTACCCTTATTGGAAGAACAGAATGTATGTTTTTCTACGAGCCCAAGACTATGACGTGTGGCGCGTCATAAGCAAGGGTCCGTATACTCTGTCTCAAAATGAGGATGAGTGGGATGATGAGGATATAAAGAAGTGTTCAGCAAATTTTAAAGTCATGAATATAATACAATGTGCCATTCATCCTAATGAATACTCACGTATTTCCATGTGTTCTTTTGCGCAGGAGATGTGGAACAAGCTGCGGTTGATCTATGAAGGAACATCGGAAGTAAAGGAAACCAATGCCAATCTGCTAGTCTGGGATTATGAGTTATTTATGATGAAACCAGAAGAGTCCATTTCTGATATGTTTGCAAGATTGACAGAAATCACGAATGGATTAAAGGGTCTTGGTAAAGAGTATTCCGACAAGGAACTTGTTAGAAAGGTACTGAGATCCTTGTCATCACAATGGCACACAAAGGCCACTGTAATCGAGGACTCAAAGGATCTCAGCACTTTGAAATTGGACGAGCTAATTGGCTCCTTGATGACTTATGAAATCAACATCAAGAAGAGCGAGGAGGACCATAAAAAGAAGAAGGTAGTCATACCTTTGGCTCTAAAAGTGAATCCACAAGAATCAGAGGGCAGTGACAATGATTCCACCGACAACACCGAAGATGAGGAGCTGGTTGCCATGATCACAAGAAGAGCAAGAAGATTAGTCAAAGGAATAAGAAAGTTCGGTAGCCAATTCAGAAAAGGACCAAGGAAGCAAGGTCCGAACATAGGTGAAAGTTGCAAGAAGGAAGAAGTTATTTGCTACGAATGCAAGAAACCCGGTCATATGTGGGGTGAGTGCCCCGATCTGATGAAAAGGTTCAAGAAGCCAAAGGCCATGGTGGCCACATGGAGTGATGAAGATGAGGAAGAGTCGGCTAATGAAGATGAACTGGATGAGCTGGTTCAGAATTTATGTTTCATGGCAAATGAAGACGACGCCAAAGAGGTAAATTCTGAAACCGAATCTCTTACATGCGAACACTGGCAGATTGCTTATGAGTCATTGTATGAAAAATGCAAAAAATTCAGATCTGAAAATAGAAATTTGAAAAAGAAAATTGATCATTTTGTGCATGCTGCAAAGTCTTGTGAAAATTGTCATGTGTTGAAATCTGAAACTGAGAAGTTGATAAATGAGAAAGAAATTCTTGTGTCCAAAAATGAATTACTTGAAGAAGAGATTTCATGCATGAGAGAGGAGCAATTCACACTAAGTAAAATGCATGAGGATTTGAAAAATAATCTGGAACAAGAAAAGCTTGAAAGCATGGCATGCAATCAAGCAAAAGAAAAGGTCAAAAATCAAGTCCATTCTATAATACATGAAAATCATGAGTTGAAGGATGCTATTGCCATTTTTGAAAAAGGAAAAACTTTACAATCTGGAACACATTCAACTCATATGCCTCCCAGAAGTTCATCTCCATCCACGTCAAAAATGCATGTGCATAATTCATTCTTGAATAAAGGAAGGAAAAGAAACAGAAATAGAGCCATTACATGCTTTTATTGTGGAAGATTAGGCCATGACATGTATGATTGTAGAATTCTGAAATTTGATGTTGAAAGCTTTGCTAGAATGAGAAATAGATCTTACACATCTCATGTTTCTAACCATCGTGGACCCAAGCTTGCTTGGGTACCAAAATCTGCATAAGTACGGTTGTTGTGATTACAGGTCTGCTTGAGAGCTCAATGGAATATGTGGTATTTAGATAGTGGATGCTCTCGGCACATGACGGGAAACAAAAAATTGTTTGCGGACCTGCATGAAAAGGATGGTGGAACAGTGGCATTTGGTGGTAAGGACAAAGGCAAAATTATCGGAGAAGGTAAGATAGGTAAGAATCAAAAGCATGCCATTGAGAATGTTTTGCTCGTGAAAGGGTTGCATCATAATCTTTTGAGTATAAGTCAACTTTGAGATAAAGGATGCAATGTGATTTTTTATTCTAACTACTGCACCGTTGTGAATAAAAATACTCATGAGGGAAAGTTCATTGGTCTTAGGCATAACAATGTATATATGATTGATTTGGATGAATCCTCTCATAAAAATCTGTGTTTGGTTGCAAGGAATAATGATGACGTTTGGCTTTGGCATCGCCGACTTGGGCATGCTAGTTTTAATATTTTGCTAAAACTGTCTCGAAATGATTTGGTTGTTGGATTGCCTAAGCTGAAGGTTACTGATGAAGGAGTCTGTGGGGCGTGTAACATGGGTAAGCAAACAAGGACATCATTCAAGTGCAAGAATGATGTAACTACATCAAGGCCTCTTGAGTTAATCCACATTCACCTATTTGGACCAAGCAGAACACATAGCTTGGGTGGTAAATTGTATGGCTTTGTTATTGTGGATGATTACTCAAGATTTTATTGGGTTTACTTCCTTTCACATAAAAATGATGCCCTGACAGAATTTGAAGCATTTTGCAGGGTAGTCCAAAATGAAAAGGGGTGTTGCATCAAGGCTGTGCGGAGCGATCACGGTAAGGAATTTGATAACCATGAGTTCAGCAACTTTTACAGGGCTCAAGGCTATACGCATGACTTCTCCGCACCAAGAACCCCTCTACAGAATGGTGTTGTTGAAAGGAAGAACATGACACTAATTGAGATGGCAAGAACCATGCTAAACGAGAACAATTTGCCGATGTACTTTTGGGCTGAAGCAGTGAACACTGCTTGCTACATTGTCAATCGCGCCATGGTAAGACCACTGTTGAAGAAAACCCCTTATGAGCTGTACCGAGGTAAGAAGCCAAACATTTCCAATCTTAGACTGTTCGGCTCAGTTTGTTACATTCACAATAATGGTAAGGTGGACTTGGCTAAATTTGACCCCAAAAGTGACAAAGGTATATTTCTTGGATACTCTCTTAGCTCAAGAGCTTATCGAGTGTATAACTTGAGAACTCTTGTAGTTGAGGAAAGCCCCCATGTCATCATTGATGAATCATCTTTTAAAAGCACTAATGAAAAATCTATTTTGCAGGACGATGAATTGAATGATGGTAATATCAAGATGATGGAAGGAAAAACTAAAAAATAAGAAGTAAAAGAACCACAAGAAGATGATGCAAATCCGGAAGATCAGTTGGAACAGCAGCTTCCAAGGCAATGGACTTTCGAAAATAACCATCCGCCGGAGAATGTGATCAGCAATGTTGAAGATGGAACAAGAACATGAGCCACCTTCAGGGAAGTTGAAAATCAGGACTATATTGCATTACTTTCTAAGTTTGAACCTCACTCTATTGAAGAGGCCTTGAAGGATGAGTCTTGGATCATGACTATGCAAGAAGAACTACACCAGTTCCAAAGGAACAAAGTATGGTTCCTCGTGCCATATCCTAGAAACCACTCAGTGATCGGAACAAAGTGGGTTTTTCGAAACAAAACAAACGATCAAGGAGTGGTAACTAGGAATAAGGCCAGGCTAGTAGCTAAAGGCTATAGACAAGAGCTTGGAATTGATTTCGAGGAGTCTTTTGCTCCAGTAGCAAGACTCGAGACAGTGAGAGTCTTATTAGCATTTGCATGCTGTAACAACATTAGATTGTTTCAAATGGATGTTAAAAGTGTATTTTTGAATGGTTACATACAGGAGGACGTGTACGTGGAGCAACCACCGGGGTTTGAGGACATGAAGCATCTAGACCATGTGTACGAGCTAGACAAGGCACTCTACGGTCTGAAACAAGCACCCCGGGCATGGTATGAACGGTTAAGTGAATTCCTCATTCAAAATGGATTCAAACGAGGTAATGTTGATCAAACCCTTTTCACGAAGTTGAATGGTAAGGAAATCTTAATTGTTCAAGTTTACGTACATGATATTATTTTTGGCTCTACCAAAGATGCTCTCAGCAAAGACTTTGCAAATTTGATGCAAAGTAAGTTTGAAATGAGTATTATGGGAGAATTGACATTCTTCTTGGGATTGCAGGTCACACAGACGGCTGACGGTATGTTCATACATCAGAAGAAGTATGCATTGGAGCTGCTGAAAAAGTTCAACCTGACCTCTACTAAACCACAACCAACTCCCATGCCCACCTCAATAAAAATTGATCAAGATGAATCAGGTAAATCCGTGGATCAAAAACTCTTCAGAAGCATGATAGGTTCCTTGTTGTATTTAACTGCCAGCGGACCCGACATTCAATTTTCTGTGTTTTTGTGTGCACGATTTCAGTCCAATCCAAAAGAATCACACATGTCGGCTGTTAAATGAATTTTCAGATATATTGTTGGTTCAAGTAATTTAGGATTGTGGTTTCCGCGTAATTCGAGCTTTGATTTAGTTGCTTATTCTGACGCCGATTATGCGGGTTGTAAAGTGGATCGGAAAAGCACCAGCGGGTATTACCAATTTCTTGGGGGATGCGTGGTCTCATGGGCCTCCAAGAAATAAAACTCAGTGGCTCTATCAACTACCAAAGCCGAATATGTGGGTATCGGGAGTTGTGTTGCCCAGGTGCTATGGATCCAACAACAGATGATTGATTATGGCATTTCCTTCAAAAACACTTCCATCTTGTGTGACAACACTTCAGCCATAAACTTGTCAAAGAACCCAGTCCATCACTCTCGCACAAAGCATATTAAGATTAGACATCATTTTCTCAGGGATCATGTGAGCAAGGGTGATGTAGAAATCATGTTCATTGAAACAGACCAATAAATTGCCGACATTTTCACCAAACCTCTAAGTGAAGATAAATTCACAACATTCAGGAGAGAATTAGGGGTTTGTAGGATAGACGAGTCTGAGTCTTGATCAGTTGCATATCTATGTATATACGTCAATGCATAGCATGCATTTGCATTAGTATGGTGCATAGTTGAATTTCCCCTTGTCATGCATGTGCATTAATTATGATTGCTTGAAAAACAAAAAAAATGTATATTTAAGTGTGAAAAACCATGATTGCATGTCTTGCATGTCTTCTATTTATAGAATACAACCATGCCATTGAAATTTCTATGGCCGATATTTCCTTGAGTTCTTTAAATGCCAGCAAGAGAGCATAACCCCTCAAAATCTGAAATTTGGAGACGTTAGATTATGAACGTCTACTATGATCCTAGATCTTCTTAAAACAAGTTCCCCAATGCATTAACCCATAAAACAACTCCAATTCCTTGATTCCAACATGATATTATCATTGGGGATTAGAGCCACATCATTTTTTGACCTTCCCTTTCACTTAAACATTTTTTGGTGAAAAATAGTGGAAGGGTCGACCCCAAGGGTCAACCCACGCAGAAGGGACGACCCCAAGGGTCGACCCTCACGATAGCGGATCCTGTCTGGGCTCGGGGTGAAAGGGGTCGACCCATTGGGTCGACCCGATATGGTCGGGCGGCGTCTGCCGCGTCTGAACCACCCTAAAAAGGGGTGGAAACCCTATGTTCCCCCCTTCCCATCTCCTAAAACCCCCAAATCCCCCTTCTAGCCCTAGCCACCACTCCTTTCATGCCCTCATATCCCCTCTTGGCACCCACATGCTCAAGCCCTAGCCGCGGCTCTCATGGTGGCGTCCCGCGCACAAAATCCTTCCAAGCGATTCCAACGCATCTTCCTTGATCCTCACTCCCACTGAGGTATGTTCTTGATGTATGGAGGATCATAAATCTATGTGGATAGCCTTCCTCTCTCGTTGAACCATCTAGATCTACACCCTCATCAACCGGTTCCTTCGGTCTATGTTTAGATGGCCCCAAAGAGGCGTTCTTCTCGCATCGGAGGGGAGTCTAGTGCGGCCATGGCACGTCGTGGTAGGGAGACTGCCTACGGTAGAGGATCTGCACCTTCGAGCAAGGTCTTGGACAGAAAGGTACTCCGACCTCGAGCGGTATCATTTGCTAATCTTAACCGCCACCTTTCGAGTTTAGTGGATGCTCTTTGTAGTCAGCCAAATTTGGACTTCTTCATGTCTGAACATCGACGCATTTATCCGAATTTGGTGCATCAATTTTATAGCAACTTAACCATGTCTGAGGAACATCCGATTATTGTGGTAAATGGCAAACGGGTTATACTCTCCACAGAATTTTTAGGAGTGGCATTTAATCTCCCTCATGAAGGCTTTACATTTGGAGATATTGTGGTTCCTGAAGAAACTGTTTATCAAATGATGACATCTGAAGAAAAAGGTGAAAATTCTCTTGCTGGGTTAAAAGCCTACCATTTTCCTCCCCTGCAGCATATATTACACAGGATGATCACTAATATCCTACTACCGAGAGGAGGAGGCCATGACAAAGTGACAGAGATTCATATGTTCTTATTTTACTGTCTCTTGGGTGGTATTCCAGTTAATTTCCCAGCTATGTTTTTAGCACATATGTGTAATAGCATGAAGCACAAGAATAGAACCTATCCATATGCCGCCGCACTTACTGCTATATTTGCACACATAGACATAAACCTCTCCAAAGAATCTTCTCAAACCATTAGAGAGGCTGATATATTTACTGTTCATTCTATTTGTCATAATATGGGCTATGAACTGCGTGATGGTAACTTGGTCCGGATATTGAAAAGTGCTGCACATGAAATCAGCTCTGAGGAGGAGGATGACGATGATGCAAAGGCCGGTGTGCAACAGCCACATATTCTTGTTGAGGAAATGCCTTCCGAGGCGGTTCAGCTGCTCATGGACCGTTTGGATACTATTGATGATCGTTTAGAGAATTATGGGGAGACAATGGAGGCTATGCAACATGCTCTCGCTGATCTAAAGCTATCTCATTAAGAGCACTCTCAGTATGTTACTGATACTTAGGCTAATCAATCCCACATGCTTGAAGAAGTCTTGGAGTATATTAGGCGTCCGCCAAACTCACCGACTCCGGATGATGATTAGACGGCTATGCTCTTGCAGAATGGCACACTTCTTATCCCTTGTCACCCCCTCTTTTTGATGATGCCAAAGGGGGAGAAATTTTGTACTATATGTGTGCCCAGGCAATCGGCTACTTATATTTTATGTGTCTATTGTGTGCTTGCATGCATGTGTGATTTCATCATATTTCTGTTCATTAGCAATGTTGCATTTAAGTTTTGTTGCATTTCAGTTTGCATTTAAGTTGTGTTCAGTTGCATCTCATGCATTGCATCTTGTAATTTGCCCTTGAACTCAGACCTTGTTTACCCTTAACATGTGTTGTCGGCAAAGTACTTTGGAACGTGTTTTTGCTAATCAATCTCACATCGTTGGCTGGTCTTGTATTTCATGATTATAATGCTTCTTGAGCAATTCATGTGATGCATGAAGAGTTGAACAATGCTTCTTCTGTTTTACTCTTAATATGAAGGTTTAAGGTGGAATTCAATGTAAATGCTAAATCTTTTTGAAGTCATATGTTTATGTAAGGTATATAGTATTTTGTCATCATCAAAAAGGGGGAGATTGAACTTAAATGTACATCCTTGAAAAACTTTGGAAATGTACATCCTTGATGTAGACTTGGAGCTTTTGGAGGTACAAGAGTAACTTTGTCTGGTAAGGTTTTTGAACTTAAATTACAATGCTAAATCTAATTCAGAATGTATGTCATTACAGAGCAAGGAACGTGCTTAAGGAACTCGAGGACGGTTGGTGAGATCGACTTCAACATATTGGCTTTTGACTGTGTGGTTTGAAGTTCATTATTTTGATCTCAAGGGTTAAATTAGTTTAGAACTTATCTAAGTTTAAATGGTTTGAGTTTCATTCCGTCTCATGTTTTAAAAACTATCTTGAAACCCCTAGACTTGTTCTTGAACTTAGTGGACTTTTCAATCTACCATTTGGTTGTTCTGGAACACGGGTTGACCCATTGGGTCGACCCTTAGGTCCCCGGGTGCAAAACATTTGGGCCTTTGAACTCTAGCTAAAAGGGTCGACCCCTTAGGTCGACCCCCAGCCGCAAGGGTCGACCCCTGGTAACTTATTTTAAAACTCGGCGGGTTCCTTCACCATACCTGCAAGGGTCGACCCCAAGGGTCGACCCATTCACACGAGGGTCGACCCCAAGGGTCGACCCCTGAAAACTTATTTCCAAACCCGCACGGACAACCCCTAAGGGTCGACCCATTGGCCCAGAAACCCTTAACCCTCTAAAACCCTCACGAGGGTCGACCCCAAGGGTCGACCCTTTCAGTCTCGAACCCGAGCCGTGATTTTTGACTTGCGTGCACCAGCACCAAAAGTCATACCAATCAAACATAACCTCCCTAAATCGTTCCAAGAATTGTGGATCTGGTCTCTAGGGTGTCTTTGAACGTTCCAAACTCTATATATACATCTTATTGGGGTATGAAACCCTAAGAAGCAAGAGGCATCTAAAGTGTGTTATTTTTCTAACCCTTGTGAGTGCAGGTTCACAGCAGCAGCTCCAGGGGATTCTTCCACCTTGTTCTGAACCTGAAAGTGAAGGGAAGAAGCTTGAATCAAGCCTATACATCATCCCTAACAGCAAGTTGTGTGGGATATCAAAGCTGCAACCTTGCTTGTGCGACATAGCTTCATTCTTACTCAAGGATCGATCTTCCTCCAGCAGAAGCATTTAATTACCTTCAAAGAAGTGAAAGGGAGAGCCTCAACCACGATAAACAATTCTTCACTCTCCATTTTCTGAATCCTTTTCTTGAGCTTGTGCATTTATTGTATATCTTAAATCAGATTCTTGTGTGTGGTGTTCGTGATCGCAAACACGAACGTGTGTGTGTGTATGTATGTTTGGCAGCCCATATCGGGTGCCGTGTGTGTGTGTGTTTGCTGTTCTACACAGCGTGTGTGTGTGGCTCACTTCATAGTGGAGTCTTAATCCTCACGTGTGAGGGGTGGACGTAGGGGACACGGCAGTGTACCCGAACCACCTAAAAACTCCGTGTGTTACTTGTGGTTTGTGTTTCCAGATTCATTATCGAGTGGGCTTCACGGTGAGTTGAGTGTACACCATTTCATTTATCAAACACCCACCTTTATCTACAAGCATTCACAAGTGAGATCTTGATCGAGTGAGGTCTAGTGCTTATATGTTTACTTATCATTGTTTTCCTTGGAAGAAGTTTTAATTGGCCAATCAATTCACCCCTCCCCTCTTGATTGCCACCGTTTGGGACTCAACAAGCCTAATCCTAAGCCACAGGAAATGACAATGGATCATCGGATCCACATAACCGTATAAAATGACTCACGGAGACCTGAGGGAGCATCAAGACCCTCCAAGCATCTAGACACGCAAATCGAGGTAAGATAGTACCTCTAGGCATCCAGAACAACTGCCTCGAACTATCCAGAATAGTCGAGACACACACAAGGTTACTTGTCAACCACTGGATCTCACCGGGTTGACCAGAACCTAAATAATGACTCTGAAACGATACAGAAACCTACCCAATAGTAAGGTATGCCTGGCTATCTGATAACATGGTTATAGCCCTCATAGGACATCCAAAGACATCCATGGGAAAAATGGGAAAACCACAAGGTTAAGCCAAGGCACTTAGAAACCAACACATCGGGAAACGACACGCAGGAGTTAAGCGGAGGAACATACACTGGCGATCATAGAATGGGCCGCTAGGTGACTGTAGCGGTCAAGGATTAGGCCACTAAACCCAGTCAACCCTAAACCGACCTATTCGGTCAAACCACCAAAGCGGTGTAATATAGAACCGCCACACGGACTAGGTGGTCCAAGAGACAACCGCCACACTAACTGCCCTAAAACATTGACCAAAGACAAACGACTTGTAGCGGCCTAAGAAAGGGGCGCTATAGCAAAGAGACGCATGAAGGTTGCGCCGCCAAGGCTAACCGACTTAAAATCTTAACTAGGTCTAAAACCACAGTAACACGAATACCGAGGTAGACCACAAGCCACCGAGACCATCCCTTCAAGACGGGAACTCGAGGGAGGCCACACACATGCGGGGGAACCCCACTACACTCACCAATACACAGTGACTCGATCGAACGTAACACGAAGCCCGGGACGCACTTCCCTATGGGCATGCAAATTGAGGTAACACGGCACCTCCTGACACCCCAGAAACATGGACACGGAACCCACTGGGTGTCCGGGACACTCGCGAGGCCATAGGTCGGTCATTGGGTCTCAACCGGACCGACCGGGACTCAAAACGGTCAAAAACACTAAATTTCGATCGACCTGACCAACGGCCGGACCCAACACGGTCCGCGAACGCCCACTGGTCGACCAGCCCATTCGGTTCGATCGACGGTTATGGCGAAAAATCGGCCAAACTGAGCCCTAACCCCCGATTCCACGCCCCGTTCGATCCCGATCGAAGGGGAAACAGTCCTAATGGACAAAAATGACCTTCCACAAGCCAGAGGGGGCACATGCAACAGTCTAATCGCAAGAAACGGGCGATTCCATCGAATCGACCCTATTTGGGTCACCGGGGTTCCTGGGCGCGTACCGGCCCCAAATGACAACCAATCGACACGAAATCAGTGGATCTGGAACGCTGACATTCCAGGGATTCGAATGATACCAACTGATCTAAAAATCATCGCCATTTTTTGGCGAACCCTGCGAACACCCCAAAACCATGATTTTACCCCAACAAGGCAAAACCCACTCGTATGCTCACCGTTCGGCGTGAAACTTCGAGGGAACGTAGAAGAGAAGTAGGTGATCGATTTCCATACCTTCACCGACGATTCCATGCGCCGAGGTGACTAAACCGCGCCGAAAACTACCAAAACACCGAACCGTGCCAGCTTTGAATCCACCGAGGGATCGCGCCGCCCCACGCTCAATCCGTCTCCCCATCACGCATCCCAATCACTCCATCGCGTCCCCGCCTCGGCCAGCTCGCCAACGGTGTGCACCCCACGCCAAGAGACCCAGAGAGGAGAGAGAACGAGAGAGAGAATGAGAGGTGAGAAATGAGGGAGGAGAGAGGCTGAAGAAGGTTAAATAGAAAGAAAATTAGGAAGTTTCCTAATTTTTTAAAATTCTAATTTTTGTGTCGAAAATCCCCTAATTCAGAAAAATACGCAAAAAATAGCCGAAACGATCCTCTCAAAGAGTACATCGTAACTGTAGCGTCCTCGAGTCGATGAACTAAGAAATAAACTCACCACAGGGTTTCGTAACTTGTACGAGTGAAAAACCCACGTGGATTGTAAAACTCAACTCGGGACCCACAAAAGCGATCCGCAACTCTCCGAAAAGGATCCGAAAGATCCAATTGGGATCTAGAATATTACAGCCTCCCCTCCTTCAAGAAATTTTTTCCTCGAAATTTAAGGAACAAACAAGAAGAAGCAGGGACGAACAAACCCCAAGACACAACTTGAAATAGCACGAATCTCAAAAAATACCATTCACAGGAACACTTGTCAGACCATAATCACAAACACACACTCTAGATCTCAAGGGAAATCGATCCAAAGGACGAGCATGGCACACTAGTGAACACAAGTCTGACACCTCCGAAGCAAGGCAACGTCATTTACGTCTCATAGGAAAGGAGACACGACCCATGCCACGACAACAGCTATCAGAAAAATAAAACGACAGACACAGCAAGCATCAGCTTAAACAAGGAAACATAGTCCTCTCAGCTGACAGCTCGGCACATCGGCTCCAGTGCCAAAGGCAACCACGAAACCTGGCACACAGGACGCCAACGATAGCACCGGTCCACAAGTACAATCAAGTCAGTCCTCACTCAGATATTATATCTGATCGAGTCGCATGCTAACTCTACCAGGAAAGAAGAGTACTGCACAACTAACCGACAAGATCACGGTCCACACAATGCTAGGATAGATTCACGGGGAAACAACAACAAAACAACAACGACAGCAGCAACAACACTTGCAGGATCTCAGCTCCGTACTGAACACAGAACCACAGAATACAACTACAAGCTGGGTCACATCAAGGCATAATAACAGCTGAACACACGACTATAATGGACTAGTCATGCAACGAGCAGCACACCAAGAAAAGACCCACGACAATAAGGACAATAATATTGGGAAACGCATCTCAAGAACCACGATCACGTCCCGAGAGTACAACACCCAAGAAAGGACTGTAGAGAAGCAAAGGGTACTCAACCAGCAGAAATGCCGACCGATTCCCCAACACTCACAAAGGCCAGTGCCAACATCAAAAAGCCTCCAAGAACAATGGCACGGCAACAGACAACAGCAAGGCACATGAAGCCAAGATGAAGTCACATCGAGAAAAACAATTCTCTCGACCGGTCAGAATCTTACCACACGATCCTCAACCTGTGGGTTATCATCCCACACGCCTCCACTGCGCACTCATACGACGCACACAGGCATCAGAAATACCTTGCTATCCACATCTTAGCACACACTCGGTGCCATCGCAATTCATAAAAATCGCAATGTATCACGCCACAAGTACTGATCCTGCTAATAACCGACCACAAGTCGCCTACGTGCAAACCAAGAAGAGCACTAGCTTCAGCACAAAGCACAAAGAAAGGCTAATCTCAGCTTACCCTTACGTCCTGAAAACGATTAATGAGCCTTAACAACACGTCAACGTCAGACACGGCATGACGAACATGGTGCACAACAGCTCTCAACACAAAGATCAAGTCCAAAGCCTAGCAACCGTAGAACAAAGAGCAGATCAGGCTCAGAATAAACACTATCCACACTTAAGCAGACACAAGAAAAAGGTCTCACTAAGACAGCACTTCCAAGGCTTACCTCGAAAAGACTCCACCAAACAAGATAAGGAGAATCAAGCTAACTAACAGTAGCTCACCAGGAAGGGAAATCCTAGGTTTGCTTGAGCATCTTCTCAATCGAAGAAATAGAGCAACCACTTCAATAGAAGCAAAACACCTCAGGAGCGGCACAGACTTAAGTTGGGACGACCAAAACAACGTAAGAACGTGTACGACCATCACACCAACTCGAAATGTCACCAACCACATGAACAAACCACGGAAAAATCTAGCACAATGTACTGTAGATTCAAGCCTATCGGCGAACTCTGCCAAGTACAGCACGATCGAGAGAAACACCGCGATAAAAAGGAGAATCCCGTCGCATCCTGACAAGAGCAAAACCATCTCGTATAGTGCTAACACAACACACACAAGACCACACACGGAAAACAAGGTGACAATGAATCACAAAACCTAAGCCAGTGAAAGACTGTACTGGACTTTCAGGACTCTGGATACTATATATCTCGGATTCTCATGTACTTCACACAACAACGCTCTGATACCACCTATGACGACCCGGACTCCGGATACCGGATATACCCGATACCGCTTGGAACCCATGAAGCCTCCCAAGAGCTGTAAAGCTCCGAAGGGAAAAAGGATTGTCGTGTAGTACATTGAAGTCGCAGATATAACAGTAAGTAATTAAATTTCATTAATCATGTTTGCTAAAGTAGCAGAAATAAAATTACTTTTTAAATAATAGTTAAAATTAATAATTATACCAGAGTCCAGTCCAAAGGAAAGATAAGTATAGTCGGACAGAAAGGAAGAAGTACACTGAGGTCAGGGGAAGCCCGATGCAGGTACCGCTGGCAACTACGAACTCGCCACACCAGGAACCGTGAAGGAAGAAGAGCGCCACACCTGAAAAGCGAGTAGGGGTCACGCGGATCCCCACTGAAAAACAACACAGTAACACAAAACAACAACTAAAACCGCAGTAGTATCAAAGCAAGAAAACTACCATTAGAAAGATGTAAAAGAAAATCAGAAACGGAAGGAGTAGGAACAACTAAAAGAAAAAGGGAAAAGCAAAGCCGAAAAGACTGAAACACGGCCATCGAGAGAAGTGCGGCTCCCTAAGCTACTCCAAACAATGACAGAAGGGCGAACCCTGATCTCAAAAAGTCAGGAGTTATCGATCCGTCGGCAGGCCCGAGGCCTACTAAAATAGGCAAAAAGCCTAGAAAAGACCTAGACAGACAACAGACTCTGACGCATACACGACTAGAACGTTGTGTGTTCGACACCGAGCTATCCTCGGCAGAGCCGAGAGTGGACTAACTCGAAAAGGGAAGCTGAACTCAGAAGAAGCCAAGGTCAGTCTAACTCGGAAGGGGAGAATAGATTCCAAAAAATGCGAGAGTCACGTGTCACGTGACGGGAGCACCTGCTTACTAGAAGAACAGCCAGATGCGTCCACTGACGTCTTATACTGTGCCGCAAGTATCTCGCTATGGACGCCGAGAATGACGGAGACTGAGATACTCTCTGAACCAGAATAGGAACTACAGTAACGAGTGCCTAGTCAGGGTCACGCCCGTCGGCGTCAGTCCTAAATGTCCCTAACCACGTGTGCACACACCGACTCTTGCCTAGAGCCAGGCCTCTAGCTAGTTTTCCCCCCCAGCAGGACGCTACTGTTAAGCAGGGGCCCACGGAAACTAGCTCGCAAACAGTAAAATGGGACTACCCCGCCACCTCTTCCAGGTGGGATCGATGCTAAACGTCATCGGGCTACGACTAGTGGAGGCTCACAAGACACAAAGACTCGGAAACACGAGTGCTGGAGTACAAACAGGCCAAGAAAGCACTGTCGCACGTACTACGAATCATAAAGGTAGTACACCAACTACCAACAGACTCAGGATATGGCAACTAGACCTACCAACGCAACGATCCTTGAGTCTCACGACTCAGAGTCAAGATCGTCGCATGACGGTAATGACGAACTGCCAATCGGCCTAATCCTAAGCCACAGGAAATGACAATGGATCATCGGATCCACATAACCGTATAAAATGACTCATGGAGACCTGAGGGATCATCAAGACCCTCCAAGCATCTGGACACGCAAACTAAGGTAAGATAGTACCTCTAGGCGTCCAGAACCACTGCCTCGAGCTATCAAGAATAGTCGAGACAGACACAAGGTTACTTGTCAACCACTGGGTCTCACCGGGTTGACCAGAACCTAAATAATGACTCTAAAACGATACAGAAACCTACCCAATAGCAAGGTATGCCTGGCTATCTGATAACATGGTTATAGCCCTCATAGGACATCCAAAGACGTCCACGGAAAAAATGGGCAAACCACGAGGTCAAGCCAAGGCACTTGTTGTGTAGTGGACGGCAGATCTAGAGGGGAGGGGTGAATAGATCTGCCCCTCTTCTCACAATGCAAGCCTCTATATAGCTAGATAAGATAAATTGCAGCGGAATATAACTAGCTTATCGAAGAACACTATGATTCACTTGGCACGATGAGCAATCCAATATATCGATTCGAACCTAAGCAAGCATCTAGAATGAGCAATCACATAAACAAACCACAACACACAATATTTTAAGGTGGTTCGGACTGAATCCCCAATCCTACGTCCACCCCTCACCAAATCCGGTGAGGCTCCACTAGTGCCATGCACTGAACCGCAAATCAGAAAGACCTCTGATTGCCTTCCTACTAACCACAGGTAGGGACGTCAACACCGCAGATCGGACAACTTCCGATTGCCTTCCTACTAACCACCGGTAGAGACGATCTTCAGTTTCAATCGTTTGTATGAAATGAAAAAGAACAAATATGAAAACACTCAATCATCAAACAAGATATAGAATATGCTTAAGAAGAAAAATCTTGTCTGAGATTGCTGGTGCTTGAGTTGGATGCTTCAATGGTGTCTTCTTACTTGAGAGATGATCTTCCTTTAGTTGATGAAGAAGACTATGGATGTACCTTTGATCTTCCTTGAAAACCTTATGAAATCAGCTTCCTTGGATCACCTTGATAGCCTTGCTTGCTTCTACTCTTGCTTGGAGGTTGATGGCTTCAGATCTTGGCTTGAATCACCTTGGATGGATGAAGAACTCCAGCCCGAAGTACTATTCACGGAGGTGCTACAGTACCTGTGAATCTCCTCCTCTAGCCTCCCTTGATCTCCTTTGATCCAAATGAAGCATTAGGGTTTCTAACCCCTCATGTGTTGGTTTTATAGACTTTGAATGGTCCTTGGACATCCCCCAGACCAGATCCACAAATCATGGGAGATTAGGTGAGTTTTGATTAAACAAATCTATGGAAAGGGGCTGGCCACGAGGTGGAAATCGAAGTCAAACATGGCTGCATCGGGGCTGGCGTTCGACCTATAGCTTCTGGCGGTCGACCGCTACTGAAAGACATGCAGACTGGCGGATGCCGGCTGGGGCGGTCGACCACCCCTGTGCTAGCGGTCGACCGCCAGCTGGGTAGAACCCGGGCTTGCCTGGGTCAGTCCGTTAACCTTCTTAGCTCCGTCGCTTGACTTCTTTAGCAGCCCGTTCATGTATGTGGCATCACCCTTGACTGTCTTGAAGATTTCTGTTGATTATATCGCTCCTATAATCAGAATTTTGTTCCAGGGCCTCCGCCCCTGGAAACCCCCGCAAGGGGCACTGCCCCCTTGACCCCCGCCACCTCACCGCGCAGGTCGATCCGCGTGTGAGGGCACAACATTGAGCTTTCACCTTTGCCATTTTCACTGAATTCCTTGTCCATTTAATGGCGTATCTGTCATGAACAAAACATCACGTGTGTTAGTCACATGAGAGTGAAAAATATCAATGACTAATAGTGTTTAGCCATTATCAAAATCAAGAATACCACAGAACTCATATGACCATAGGATGATGTTGAATGACCCAAGTGACCACAGGATGACTCAAAAGACCATAGGGACACAACAACACTTAGAAACAAACACATTGGGAAACGACACACAGGAATTAAGCGGAGGAACATACACTGGCGGTCATAGAATGGGCCGCTAGGTGACTGTAACGGTCAAGGATTGGGCCGCTAAACCCAGTCAACCCTAAACTGACCTATTCGGTCAAACCACCAAAGCGGTCTAACATAGAACTGCCACACAGACTAGGCGGTCCAAGAGACAACCGCCACATTAACCGCCCTAAAACATTGACCTTAGACAAATGAATTGTAGCGACCTAAGAAAGGGGCGCTATAGCAAAGAGACGCATGAACGTTGGGCCGGCAAGGCCAACTGACTTAAAATCTTAACTAGGTCTAAAACCACGGTAACACGAATATCGAGGTAGACCACAAGTCGCCGAGACCATCCCTTCAAGACGGGAACTCGAGGGAGGCCACACACATGCGGGTGAACCCCACCACACTCAGACCAATACACGGTGACTCGATCGAACGTAACACGAAGCCCGGGACACACATCCCTATGGGCACACTAATCGAGGTAACACGGCACCTCCCGACACCCTAGAAATATGGACACGGAACCCACAGGGAGTCCGGGACACTCGCGAGGCCATAGGTCGGTCATTGGGTCTCAACCGGACCGACCAGGACTCAAAACGGTCAAAAACACTAAATTCCAGTCGACCTGACCCCTGGGGTCGGTCGACCGTCCCAGGGTGGTCGGTCGACCGTCCCAGGGTGGTCGGTCGACCGGACCAACGGCCGGACCCAACACGGTCCGCGAACGCCCGCCGGTCGATCGGCCCATCAGGTCCGGTCGATCGCTTACGGCGGAAAACCAGCCAAACCGAGCCCTAACCCCCGATTCCACGCCCCGTTCGATGCCGATCGAAGGGGACACAGTCCTAATGGACAAAAATGACCTTCCACAAGCCGGAAGGGGCACATGCAACAGTTTAATTGCAAGAAATGGGAGATTCCATAGAATCGACCCTATTTGGGTCACCATGGTTCCTGGGCTCGTACCGGCCGCAAATGACAACCAATCGACACGAAATCAGCGGATCTGGAATGCTGACATTCCAGGCGTTCGAATGATACCAATTGATCTAAAAACTGTCGCCGTTTTTTGGCGAACCCTGCGAACACCCCAAAAACATGATTTTACCCCAATAAGACAAAACCCACTCGTATGCTCACCGTTCGGTGTGAAACTTTGAGGGAATGTAGAAGAGAAGTAGGTGATCCATTTTCCTACCTCCACCGACGATTCCGTGCGCCGAGGTGACTAAACCGCGCCGAAAACTGCCAAAACAACGAACCGTGCCGACTTTGAATCCGCCGAGGGATCGTGCCGTGCCACGCTCAATCCGTCTCCCCATCACGCGTCCCGATCACTCCAACGCGTCCCTGCCTCGGCCAGCTCGCCAACGGTGTGCACCCCGCGCCGAGAGACCCAGAGAGGAGAGAGAACGAGAGAGAGAAAGATAGGTGAGAAATGAGGGAGGAGAGAGGGTGAAGAAGGTTAAATAGAAAGAAAATTAGGGATTTTTTTAATTTTCCAAAATTCTAATTTTTGTGCCAAAAATCCCCTAATTCAAAAAATAACTCAAAAATAGCTGAAACAATCCTCTCAAAAAGTACATCGTAACTGTAGCGTCCTCGAGTCGATGAACTGAGAAATAAACTCACCATAGGGTTCCGTAACTTGTACGAGAGAAAAACCCACGTGGATCGTAAAACTCAACTCAGGACTGACAAAAGCGATCCGAAACTCTCCGAAAAGGATCTGAAAGATCCAATTGGGATCCAAGGTATTACAGGCTCCCCTCCTTCAAGAAATTTCATCCTCGAAATTTAAGGAACAAATAAGAAGAAGTAGGGACAAACAAACCCCAAGACACAACTTGAAATAACACGAATCTCGAAAAATACCATTCATAGGAACACTTGTCAGACCATAATCATAATCACACGCTCTGGATCTCAAGGGAAATCGATCCAAAGGACGAGCATGGCACACCAATGAACATAAGTCTGACACCTCCGAAGCAAGGCAACGTCGTTTACGTCTCACAGGAAAGGAGACACGACCCATGCCACGACAACAGCTATCGAAAAAATAAAAGACAGACACAGCAAGCATCAGCTTAAACATGGAAACATAGTCCCCTCAGCTGACAGCTCGGCACATCGGCTCCAGTGCCAAAGGCAACCACGAAACCTAGCACACAAGATGCCAACGATAGCATCGGACCATAAGCACAATCAAGTCAGTCCTCACTCAGATATTATATCTGATCGAGTCGCATGCTAACTCTACCAGGAAAGAAGAGTACGGCACAACTAACTGACAAGATCACGGTCCATACGATGCTAAGACAGATTCAAGGGGAAACAACGATAAAATGACAACGATAGCAGCAGCAACACTTGCAGGATCCCGGCCGTACTGAACACAGAACCACAGAATACAACTGCAAGCTGGGTCACATCAAGGCACAATAACAGCTGAACACACGACTATAATGGACTAGTCATGCAATGAGCAGCACACCATGAAAAGACCCACGACAACAAGGATAATAATTATGGGAAACGCATCTGAAGGACCACGATCAGGTCCCGAGAGCACAACACCCAAGAAAGGATTACAGAGAAGCGAAGGGTACTCAACCAGAAGAAATGCCGAAAGATTCCCCAACACTCACAAATGCCAGTGCCAACATCAGAAAGCCTCCAAGAACAATGGCACGGCAACAGACAACAGCAAGGCACAGGAAGCCAAGATGAAGTCACATCGAGAAAAATAATTCTCTCGACCAGTTAGAATCTTACCACACGATCCTCGACCTGCGGGTTATCATCCCACACGCCTCCACTGTGCACTCATACGACACACACATGCATGAGAAATTCCTCAATATCCACATCTCAGCACACACTCGGCGCCATCGCAATTCATAAAAATCGCAATGTATATATCATGCCACAAGTACTGATCCTGCTAATAACCGATCACAAGTCGCCTACGTGCAAACCAAGAAGAGCACCAGCTTCAGCACAAAGCACAAAGAAAGGCTAATCTCAGCTTACCCTTACGTCCTGAAAATGATTAATGAGCCTTCACAACACGTCAGTCGTCAGACACGGCACGACGAACATGGTGCATAACAGCTCTCAACACAAAGATCAGGTCTAAAGTTAAGCAACCGTAGAACAAAGAGCAGATCAGGCTCAGAATAAACGTTGTCCACACTTAAGCAGACAAAGGAAAACGATGTCACTAAGACAGCACTTCTAAGGCTTACCTCAAAAAGACTCCACCAAATAAGATGAGGAGAATCAAGCTAACTAACAGTAGCTCACCAAGAAAGGAAATCCTAGGTTCGCTTGAGTATCTTCTCAATCGAGGCAATAGAGCAACCACTTCAACAGAAGCAAAACACCTCAGGAGCTGCACAGACTTAAGTTGGGACAACCAAAACAACGTAAGAACGTGTACGGCCATCACACCAACTCGAAATGTCACCAACCAACTGAATAAACCATGGAAAAATCTAGCACAATGTACTGCAGATTCAAGCCTATCGGCGAACTCTGCCAAGTACAGCATGATCGAGACAAACATCGCGATAAAAAGGAGCATCCTGTCGCATCCTGATGAGAGCAAAACCATCTCCTACAGTGCTAACACAGCATGCACAAGACCACACATGGAAAACAAGGTGACAAGGTATCCCGAAACCTAAGCCAGCGAAAGACTGTACTGAACTTTCAGGACTCTGGATACTGTATATCTCAGATTCCCATTTACTTCACACAATAACGCTCTGATACCACCTGTGACGACCCGGACTCCGGATACCGGATATACCCGATACCGCTTGGAAGCCGTGAAGCCTCCCAAGAGCTGTAAAGCTCCGAAGGGAAAAAGGATTGTCGTGTAGCACATTGAAGTCACAGATATAATAGTAAGCAATTAAATTTCATTAATCAGGTTTGCTAAAGTAGAAGAAATAAACTTACTTTTTAAATAATAGTTAAAAATAACAATTATACCAGAGTCCAGTCGAAAGGAAAGACAAGTACAGTCGGATAGAAAGGAAGATGTACACTGAGGTTGAGGGAAGCCCGACGTAGGTACCGCTGGCAACTACGGACTCGCCACACCAGGAACCGCGAAGGAAGAAGAGTGCCACACCTGAAAAGCAGGGGTGATGTCACTGGCCCAGTAGGGGTCACGTGGATCCCCACTGAAAAACAACGCAGTAACACAAAACAACAACTAAAACAACAGTAGTAGCAAAGCAAGAAAACTACCACTAGAAAGCTGTAAAAGAAAATAAGAAATGGAAGGAGTAGGAACAACTAAAAGAAAATGGGAAAAGCAAAGCCGGAAAGACCGAAACATGGCCATCGAGAGAAGCGCGGCTCCCTAAGCTACTCCAAACAACGACAGAAGGGCGAACCTGATCTCAAAAGGTCAAGAGTTATCGATCCGTCGGTAGGCCAAGGCCCAATGCCTACTAAAACAGGCAAAAAGCCTAGAAAAGACCTAGACAGACAACAGACTCTGACGCATACATGACTAGAACGTCGTGTGTTCGACGCCGAGCTATCCTCGGCAGAGCTGAGAATGGACTAACTCGAAAAGGGAAGCTGAACTCAGAAGAATCCAAGGTCAGTCTAACTCGGAAGGAGAGAATAGATTCCGAGAAACGCGAGAGTCACGTGTCACGTGACAGGAGCACCTCCTCACTAGAAGAACAGCCAGATGCGTCCACTGACATCTTACACTGTGCCGTAAGTATCTCACTATGGACGTCGAGAATGACAGAGACTGAGATACTCTCTGAACCAGAATAGGAACTACAGTAACGAGTGACTAGTCAGGATCATGCCCGTCGGCGTCAGTCCTAAACGTCCCTGACCACATGTGCACACACCGACTCTTGCCTAGAGCCAGGCCTCTAGTTAGTTTTCCCCCCCAGTAGGATGCTACTGTTAAGCAGGGGCCCACGGAAACTAGCTTACAAACCGTAAAATGGGACTACCCCGCCACCTCTCCCAGGTGGGATCGATGCTAAACGTCATCGGGCTATGACTAGTGGAGGCTCACAAGACACAGAGACTCGGAAACACGAGTGCTGGAGTACAAACAGGCCAAGAAAGCACTGTCGCACATACTACGAAGCACAAAGGCAGTACACCAACTGCCAATAGACTCAGGACAGGGCAACTAGACCTACCAATGCAACGATCCTTGAGTCTCTGACTCGGAGTCAAGATCGTCGCATGACGGTAATGACGAATTGCCAATCAGCCTAATCCTAAGCCACAGGAAACGACAATGGATCATCGGATCCACATAACCGTATAAAATGACTCACGTAGACCTGAGGGAGCATCAAGTCCCTCCGAGCATATTGACACGTAAACTGAGGTAAGATAGTACCTCTAGGCGTCCAGAACCACTGCCTCGAACTATTCAGAATAGTCGAGACACACACAAGATTACTTGTCAACCACTGGGTCTCACCGGGTTGACCAAAACCTAAATAATGACTCTAAAACGATACCGAAACATACCCAATAGCAAGGTATGCCTGGCTATCTGATAACATGGTTATAGCCCTCATAGGACATCCAAAGACGTCCACGGGAAAAATGGGAAAACCACGAGGTCTAGCCGAGGCACTTAGAAACCAACACATCGGGAAATGACACGCAGGAGTTAAGCGGAGGAACATACACTGGCGGTCATAGAATGGGCCACTAGGTGACTGTAGCAGTCAAGGATTAGGCTGCTAAACCCAGTCAACCCTGAACCGACCTATTCGGTCAAACAACCAAAGCAGTCTAATATAGAACCGCCACACGCACTAGGCTGTCCAAGAGACAACCGCCACACTAACCGCCCTAAAATATTGACCTAAGACAAACGACTTGTGTTAGGGTGCAATGCCCGGATACAGAGGGGGGTGAATGTATCCTTTTACAATTAATACCCAAATAAAAACTCAAGTGCTGGACGCAATCTCAGAATAAAACCAAATTCAATTAAACCAATGAGCAAACACAAGAGATGCGCCTATTCAAGCATCTAGCGGAAGCACACTCACAATGCAAACCACTGCTCAAGAGATTTTTAGGTGGTTCGGTCCTCCAGACCTACATCCACCCCACACTCAAACCAAGTGTGGCTAAACTAACAGCTGGGCAACACAGCTTGCCAACAGAAGCTGATACATAGCTTATCCAGGGGAACAAACTCCCCTCTTCCTCCTACCTGGAGGGAACCTCTAGCAGCCCTCGGTCACTAGAAAACCAGAGACTAGCGTCTCTCTTCCTCTATACCAAGAGGGAACCCTCACTGGTAGCAGCCCCACTACCCGTGAACCAGCCTGTAGCACTCTGCTACCAGCAACCCACCAGAGGCAGAGCCTCTCTTCCTCTAGACCAGGAGGGACCCCTGGACTTGCAACCCACAAGCCCAGAACTGGAGATCAGATCTCCCTTCCTCCAAACCGGAGGGAACACACAAGTGACTTCCAGCCACTTGCAGACTAGAGGTCGAAGACCTCTCTTCCTCCAGACCAGGAGGGACCCGACCTCAGTCCAGAGGATCGGAAGTACAGAGCTAACCAAATGAAAAAGGAAAAAATAAGAAAAGAAAAATACACAACGATCAGAAAGCTGTAAGGAAAGATAACACAGATGTGGCTCACAAGGAGCTGACTGGCCTGGATTTGATCCACGGTCCAGTAGACAGATCTTCAGGTAAGCTTCTCTTCCTCTTCTCTTCTCTATCACTTTCTTTTTCTCTTAACCCTCACGAGCTCTCTAACTTTCTCTCTTTTTCTTCTCCTCTTCTTCTGCTCTTTTACTCTCTCGATCTCTGCTCCTCTATCCTTTCTGGCTCATGCGCTTGCAATCTGCTCCATCAGCCTTTCTTCTTTTTATAACAGCAGCCAGCAGGATGATAGGGTACAAAGTGCGTGTGCCTCCCACGCTTGATCCAGAACCTTCCTGCCACGTGCCCTTTTCGAATTTGTTCCTCTAGTATTGGATCACGTGCAGCCCAGTTATTGGGGAATATTCTTCCTCGGACCTGCAAGGAGATAAAAACTATTAATACTCAGGGTTCGCTATATATATCTACCTGAAATGAGTTGGTTGACACTCAAGCTGAAACTGCACGAGGTATGTGGGAACGACAAGAGGTGCACTATACTGAGAACGACACGAGATACAGTGGTGACAAAACAAACACTACAAAGAGAATGACACGAAGTCCAAGGGTGACAAAACAGATACTACAAAGAGAACGACACGAGGTAGAGAGAGAACAACACGAGATATACAATAATAAAGCTGACACTACAAAAAGAATGACACGAGGTAGAGAGAGAACAACACGAGATATACAATAATAAAGCTGACACTACAAAGAGAACGACACGAAGTAGAAAGAGAACAGCACGAGGTAAAAAGGAAATAGCACGGAACTAAAAAGGTAGTAAGACACGCGGTTAGAGGAAACCTGGACGAGGATAGAAAGAAACAACACGCAGACATAAACACAAGAATAACACGAAGACATGAATACAAAAGCAACACGACATAACAAACAGCAAAGAGAACGACACGAGGTGAAACAACACTTTACTAAAAAAGACTTGAATACACACGAAAACAACTCGAGTACTAAGTTGCTCGAACGTACGAACGACTTGAAGATGAGGACGGCACGGGCTGACAACTACTCGAAGATGAAAAATAGAAACCGACACGAAGTGTGGTTTCAAAAAAGTAAGAAAGACACGAGGTCTAGGAAAGGCAACACGAAGACAGAACTAACAAAGAAACCACTCGAAGTAAGGACGACATGGAGACACTTAAAGCTTGAATTTAGAGAAGAATGCACGAAGTAAAAATCAACACGAAGACAGAAGACAGACACGGCTATCACGACACGTGATGAAGCAGTGAAATCAGAGAAAAAGAAAACAGAAACGACTCGAGGAACAAACAGTAAGTGACACGAAAACACAAGAACAAACATAAAGGATGACTCGAGATGAGCAACTAAATACTGAGGAAACGACACGAGGTTCACAGAGAAACGACTCGAAGTTCGTCAGAACAATTAGAGCTGCTTCAGTAAACATCACGAAGACAGAAGGTGAAGCGACTCGAAGTTACAGGAGATCAACACAAAGTATGAAAGAAACAATACGGACACAAAAAGTACTACCTCATAGCAGTTTTCCTGTGAACAAACACGAAGCTAGTTTCCAAATGGCACGCAGACAACCTCTGAAAATAACTGAATTGGCTCGAGGATTTATTTTATCACAGAGAAACACTTTTTGTTCACAAAGGCTCATAGTGTTGTCATCATCAAAATATGTAAAAACTCAACAACTTGTAGCGGCCTAAGAAAGGGGCGCTATAGCAAAGTGACGCATTAAGGTTGGGCCGCCAAGGCCAACCGACTTAAAATCTTAACTAGGTCTAAAACCACGGTAACACGAATACCGAGGCAGCCCACAAGTCACCGAGACCATGCCTCCAAGACGGGAACTCGAGGGAGGCCACACACAAGCGGGGGAACCCCACCGCACTCACACCAATACGTGGTGACTCGATCGAACGTAACACAAAGCCCGGGAACACATCCCTATGGGCACTCTAATTGAGGTACCACGGCACCTCCTGACACCCCAGAAACACGGACATGGAACCCACAGGGTGTCCGAGACACTCGCGAGGCCATAGGTCGGTCATTGGGTCTCAACCGGACCGACCAGGACTCAAAACGGTAAAAACACTAAATTCTGGTCGACCTGACCCCTGGGGTCGGTCGACCTGACAGCGTCGGTCGACCAACCCAGGGTGGTCAATCGACCGGGCCAACGGCTGGACCCAACACGGTCCGTAAAAGCCCGCCGGTCGACCGGCCCATCCGGTCCGGTTGACCGGTTATAGTGGAAAACCGGCCGAACCGAGCCCTAACACCCGATTCCACTCCCTGTTCCATCCCGATCGAAGGGGAAACAATCCTAATGGATAAAAACGACCTTCCACAAGTCGGAAGGGGCACATGCAATAGTTTAAACGCAAGAAATGGGCGATTCCATCGAATCGACCTATTTGGGTCACCAGGGTTCCCGGCCTCGTACCGGCCCCAAATGACAACCAATCGACACGAAGTCAGCGGATCTAGAACGTTGACATTTCAGGGGTTCGAATGATACCAACTGATGTAAAAACCATCGCCGTTTTTCAGCGAACCCTGTGAACACCCCAAAAGCATGATTTTACCCCAACAAGGCAAAACCCACCCGTATGCTCACCATTCGGCGTGAAACTTTGAGGGAACGTAGAAGAGAAGTAGGTGATCCATTTCCCTACCTCCACCTACGATTTCGTGTGCCGAGGTGACTAAATCGTGCCGAAAACCACCAAAATAACGAATCACGCCGACTTTGAATCCACCGAGGTATCGCGCCCGCCACACTCAATCCGTCTCCCCATCACGCGTCCCGATCACTCCATCACGTCTCCGCCTTGGCCAGCTCGCCAACGGTGTGCACCCCGCGCCGAGAGACCTAGAGAGGAGAGAGAACGAGAGAGAGAAAGAGAGGTGAGAAATGAGGGAGGAGAGAGGGTGAAGAAGGTTAAATAGAAAGAAAATTGGGAATTTTCCTAATTTTCCAAAATTCTAATTTTTGTGCCAAAAATTCCCTAATTCAGAAAAATACGCAAAAATAGCCGAAACAATCCTCTCAAAGAGTACATCGTAACGGTAGCGTCCTCGAGTCGATGAACTGAGAAATAAACTCACCACAGGTTCCGTAACTTGTATGAGAGAAAAACCCATGTGGATCGTAAAACTCAATTCAGGACCCACAAAAGTGATCCGAAACTCTCCGAAAAGGATCCGAAAGATCCACTAGGGATCTATGGTATTACAGCCTCCCCTCCTTTAAGAAATTTCATCCTCGAAATTTAAGGAACGAACAAGAAGAAGCAGGGATGAACAAACCCCAAGACACAACTTGAAATAACACGGATCTCAAAAAATACCATTTAGAGGAGCACTTGTCAGACCATAATCACAAGCACACGCTCTAGATCTCAAGGGAAATCGATCCAAAGGACGAGCATGGCACACCAGTGAACACAAGTCTGACACCTCCGAAGCAAGGCAACGTCGTTTATGTCTCACAGGAAAGGAGACATGACCCATGCCACGACAACAGCTATCAAAAAATCAAAACGACAGACACAGCAAGCATCAGCTTAAACAAGAAAACATAGTCCTCTCAGTTGACAGCTCGGCACATCGACTCCAGTGCCAAAGGCAACCACGAAACCTGGCCCACAGGACGCCAACGACAGCACCAGACCACAAGCACAATCAAGTCAGTCCTCACTCGGATATTATATCTGATTGAGTCGCTTGCTAACTCTACCAGGAAAGAAGAGTACGTCACAACTAACTGACAAGATCATGGTCCACACAATGCTAAGACAGATTCACGGGGAAACAACGACAAAATGACAACGACAGCAGCAACAACACTTGTAGGATCCCGACTCCGTACTGAACAGAGAACCACAGAATACAACTGGAAGCTGGGTCACATCAAGGCACAATAACAGCTGAACACACGACTATAATGGACTAGTCGTGCAACGAGCAGCTCACCAAGAAAAGACCCACGACAACAAGGATAACAATCTTAGGAAACGCATCTTAAGGACCACGATCACGTCCCGAGATCACAACACCCAAGAAAGGATTACATAGAAGCGAAGGGTACTCAACCAGTAGAAATGCCGATCGATTCCCCAACACTAACAAATGCCAGTGCCAACATCAGAAAGCCTCCAAGAACAATGGCACGGCAACAGACAACAGCAAGGCACATGAAGCCAAGACGAAGTCACATCGAGAAACATAATTCTCTCGACCGGTCAAAATCTTACCACATGATCCTCGACCTGTGGGTTATCATCCCACACGCCTCCACTGCGCACTCAAACGACACACATAGGCATCAAAAATACCTTGGTATCTGCATCTCAGCACACACTCGTCACCATCGCAATTCATAAAAATCATAATGTATCACGCCACAAGTTCTGATCCTGCTAATAACCGATCACAAGTCGCCTACGTGCAAACGAAGAGGAGCACCAGCATCAGCACAAAGCATAAAGAAAGGCTAATCTCAGCTTACCCTTACGTCCTGAAAATGATTAATGAGCCTTCACAACACGTCAGCTGTCAGACACGGCACGGCGAACATGGTGCACAACAGCTCTCAACACAAAGATCTGGTCCAAAGCCAAGCAACCGTAGAACAAAGAGCAGATCAGGCTCAGAATAAACATTGTCCATACTTAAGCAGACACATGAAAAAGGTCTCACTAAGACAACACTTCTAAGGCTTACCTCGAAAAGACTCCACCAAACAAGCTGAGGAGAATCAAGCTTACTAACAGTAGCTCACCAGGAAGTGAAATCCTAGGATCGCTTGAGCATCTTCTCATTCGAGGCAATAGAGCAACCACTACAACAGAAGCGAAACACCTCAGGAGCTGCACAGACTTAAGTTGGGATGACCAAAATAACGTAAGAACGTGTACGGCCATCACACCAACTCGAAAAGTCACCAGCCACCTGAACAAACTATGGAAAAATCTAGCACGATGTACTGCAGATTCAAGCCTATCAGCGAACTCTGCCAAGTACAGCACGATCGAGACTACCACCGCGATAAAAAGGAGCATCCCGTCGCATCCTGACGAGAGCAAAACCATATCGTACAGTGCTAACATAGCACGCACAAGATCACACACGGAAAACAAGGTGACAAGGAATCGTGAAACCTAAGCCAGCGAAAGAATGTACTGGACTTTCAGGACTCTGGATACTATATATCTCGGATTCCCATGTACTTCACACAACAATGCTCTGATACCACCTGTGACGACCCGGACTCCGGATACCGGATATACCCAATACTACTTGGAACCCATGAAGCCTCCCAAGAGCTGTAAAGCTCCGAAGGGAAAAAGGATTGTTGTGTTGTACATTGATGTCGCAGATATAACAGTAAGTAATTAAATTTTATTAATCAGGTTTGCTAAAGTAGCAGAAATAAAATTACTTTTTAATTAACAGTTAAAATTAACAATTATACCAGAGTCTAGTGCAAAGGAAAGACAAGTACAGTCGGACAGAAAGGAAGACGTACACTGAGGTCGGGAGAAGCCTGACGCAGGTACCGCTGGCAACTACGGACGCGGAATATCGGGACTGGCTGTAGAAACAAGTAATAATAATATGTTGATTTATAGACATGATATGTTAAAGCTGAAAGATCACACATCACCATAAATAGAAACACTCCATTCATTAAATAACATACAATTAATCCATGTTCCAAACCACAATAATCTCACTTAACATATCCTTCGACAACATCCACTTAACACTATTACATTTACGGAATTCAAAGTTTACAACTCTTCCAAAACATTCTAAGACACCACTAGACATAATCAACCCCGACTGGCTAGATCGCTCCATGGTCGTCACTCTTGCCCGTCCCCATCAGTCTGTGAGTCCTCACCTGAGCTACCTGAAAGGGGGGAAATAACTGGGTGAGCGAACGCTCAGTAGGTAATAACATGCAAGTTTAAGTTATTAACCTATTAATTGCATGTTTGAGCGCGTAAATAAAGAACGAAAGGAAATGACTATGTAACAAAATAATGAAAGGAAGGTAAGAACATGATATAACTGGAAATTGGCCAACAAGCAAGAACTAATCAAGTCAAGAGAAATTCAAGTATTAGATTATTGTCATAGACATCACGCTAGTCATGCACTCGGTGCAATGCCTCACCATGTCATTGAAACTCCCCGAGGCACAAGTACTTTTCGGGCACTCCTCCCAGGACTAGACCGGGCCCTTATGATGCGTTGGCATTGATTTGTTGGATCCAAGATCCCAAGTTATGTCTAGACATTAATCAAGTTAATGGCCAATGATGTCAAGGTATAGCTCACCTCGGAGGATTCCAAGGGTAAGTTGAAGAGATACTTTGACCAGAAAGTTCAAGTTATCTAGAACCAATAAGGTGCTTGGATTCACACACGAAAAATCACGGAAATCACTTCTAAATGATAAGCGGTCAGAACTGGGCCGCTCGAGCATTACACGGTCTGCACTGGACTGTTCAGAATAGTCAGGCATTTCTAGCCTTTGTTTATGTGACCCCTGAGAAGAAGATTGAGATTAAGGACATTCCTGTTGTCTGAAATTTTTCAGATGTTTTTCCTGAGGAATTGCCAGGACTTCCCCCGGAGAGGGAAGTTGTATTTTCTATTGATTAAATTCCTGGCGCGACCCCTATTTCTAAGGCTCCTTATCGTATGTCTCCTACGGAGCAGAAGGAATTGAAGCAGCAGTTAATGGAATTACTTGAGAAGGGGTTTATTCGTCCAAGTACATCCCCATGGGGAGCCCCAGTATTGTTCTTCTGAAAGAAGGATGGTTCGATGAGGTTGTGTATTGATTATCGGCAATTGAACTAGCTGACTATCAAGAATAAATATCCATTGTCGAGGATTGACGAGTTATTTGATCAGATAGCAAGAGCTCAGTATTTCTCTATGATTGATCTTCGATCAGGCTATCATCAGTTGCGGATTAAGGAGGAGGATATTTATAAGACAGCTTTTTGTAGCAAGTATGGGCACTTTGAATTTGTTGTAATGCCTTTTTGACTAACAAACGCACCTGGAGCTTTCATGCAGTTGATGAACAGTGTATTCCGACTCTATCTTGATCAATGGGTCATGGTGTTTATTGATGACATTCTGATTTATTCTAAGAATGAGGAAGAGCATGCCGAACATCTTGGGATGGCGTTGCAGATATTGAGGGATCATCAGTTATACGTCAAGTTTAGCAAGTGTGAATTTTGGCTACAGGAGGTGTCCTTTCTAGGGCATATCATTACAAAAGAAGGTATCTCGGTTGACCCCTCGAAGGTAGAGGCAGTGAAGAATTGGGATCGGCCTACTAGTGTAACAGAAGTTAGAAGCTTCCTAGGCTTGGCAGGATATTATTGAAGGTTTATTAAGGATTTCTCCAAGATTACGGTACCCTTAACAAGATTAACCCGTAAGGAAAATAAGTTTGATTGGTCGGAGGATTGTGAGAGAAGCTTCCAGATTTTGAAGGAGTGTTTAACGACTGCCCCTGTTTTAGCTTTACCATATGGAGAAGGAGGCTTCATGGTGTACACTGATTCTTCGGGAATTAATTTAGGTTGTGTGCTGATGCAGCACGGGAAAGTGATAGCCTATTCTTCTAGGTAGTTGAGAAAGCATGAGGAGAAATATCCTGTCCATGATTTAGAACTAGCAGCAGTAGTGTTTACCTTGAAGATATGGAGACACTACTTATATGGAGAGACATTCACAGTATTTTCAGACCATAAAAGTTTGAAGTATTTATTTTCTCGGAAAGAGCTCAATATAAGGCAGAGAAGATGGTTAGAATATTTAAAGGATTTTGACTTCTCCATAGAATATCATCCTGGGAAGGGTAATGTGGTGGCTGATGCCTTAAGTCGCAAGCCAATGGCTAAGTTGTCAAGTCTCATGTTGCAAGAATGGAAACTGTTGGAGCAATTAGCCAGTTTGGATATTAATGTTGACAAGGACCGAGTTATGATTGCTCAGATTCAGCTTAAACCATAATTTTTGGCAGAAATCAAGTCCTTGCAAAACAATGACCCAGAGTTGGTAGAAATCAAGGAGAGCTTGGGTAGCAGACCTGACTTCATGCTCACTGGTGACGGCCGATTGTTGTTTCAAGGAAGGACTTGTATGCCTGATGTAGCTGAAGTTAAGAACAAGATCCTCGAGGAAGCGCACAGATCCATAAATACAATTCACCCTGGAGGTACTAAGATGTTTAAGGATTTAAAGATATCTTTCTGGTGGCCGAATATGAAGAAAGAAATTACAGAATTCGTGAGAAGATGCTTGGTGTGTCAGCAAATTAAGGCTGGGCATTTCAGACCTGTAGGGAAGTTGAAACCGCTGGATATACCTCAATGGAAGTGGGAGAGTATTGGCATGGATTTCATTATGGGTCTACCTAGGACTCGTAGTGGACTTGATGCGATTTGGGTTATTATTGACAGGTTGACAAAGTCTGCTCAGTTCTTATCTATTAAATCTAAGTGGACTATTGATGTTTTAGCAGCTTTGTATATGAAGGAAGTTGTGCGACTCCATGGTAATCTGGTCAGTATTGTGTCCGAGAGAGACCCCATATTCACCTCGCACTTTTGGAAGGGATTGCAAGAATCTTTGGGAACCCGTCTGAATTTCATTACTGCTTTTCATCCACAAATAGATGGACAGACGGAAAGAACCAACCAGATAGTCGAAGATATGTTGAGAGCCTGCATGATTGATTTTGGAGGCAGTTGGAGTGATCACCTGGCCTTGATTGAATTTGCTTACAACAATAATTATCAGTCCAGTATTCAGATGGCTCCATTTGAAGCTTTTATGGAAGAAGCTGTCGATCCCCATTAAGTTGGAACGAGGTAGGCGAGAAGCAGTGGTTGGGACCAGATCTGATTTCTGAATCATCAAAGAATATTTGTATTATCAGAGACCGATTGCAAGTATCGCAATCAAGATATAAGAGTTATGCAGACAATAGAAGGAGGGACTTAGAATTTCAGGTTGGGGAACATGTGTTTCTAAAGGTTTCTCCCATAAAAGGAATCCGAAGATTTGGCATTCGAGGCAAGCTGAGTCCAAAATATGTTGGCCCATTCGAGATTCTAGAAAGAGTGGGGGAGGTTGCGTACCGTCTGGCACTACCACCTCAGTTATCTGAAGTACACAATGTCTTTCATGTGTCGATGTTGAGAAAATATGTGTATGACACTCATGTCATTCAGCATGCGGATCTAGAGTTAAGGGAAGACCTGAATTATGAAGAGAGACCTGTTAAGATTATGGATCGTAAGCAGCAGCAGCTCAGGAATCGTTCTATACCTCTAGTTAAAGTGCAATGGAGTTGGCGTGGAACCGAAGAAGCTACTTGGGAGTCAGAAGATGCTATGCGAAAGTAGTATCCCGATTTGTTCTAGGTGAGTTTCCACTCCCCATCATGTTAAGTGCAGAGAATTTGGAGGACCAAATTCTTTGAAGTGGGGGAGGGTGTAATATCCTGAGTTATTAAATAATAAAAATTGTGTGAAAATTAATAAGAAATTCCTTAAGAAATAGGATAAGTGAAAATTTGACCATTTTTATAAAAATCTAGAAAAAATTAGAATCTTGTAGAGGATAAAACGTTTAACAATAGTGTCTTCTATGACCGGCCCAAATAAAATTCGTAAACAAGCTGAATTAACTGATTAAGTTGATAAGGAAAGGGTGTGGCGTTTCTAGCCTTTGTTTATGTGACCCCTGAGAAGAAGATTGAGATTAAGGACATTCCTGTTGTCCGAAAATTTCCAGATGTTTTTCCTGAGGAATTGCTAGGACTTCCACCAGAGAGGGAAGTTGTATTTTCTATTGATTAAATTCCTGGCGCGACCCCTATTTCTAAGGCTCCTTATCGTATGTCTCCTACGGAGCTGAAGGAATTGAAGCAGCAGTTAATGGAATTACTTGAGAAGGGGTTTATTCATCCAAGTACATCCCCGTGGGGAGCCCCGGTATTATTCTTCCGAAAGAAGGATGGTTCGATGAGGTTGTGTATTGATTATCGGTAATTGAACCAGCTGACTATCAAGAATAAATATCCATTGCCGAGGATTGGCGAGTTATTTGATCAGATAGCAGGAGCTCAATATTTCTCTAAGATTGATCTTCGATCAGGCTATCATCAGTTGCGGATTAAGGAGGAGGATATTTATAAGACATCTTTTCATAGCAGGTATGGGCACTTTGAATTTGTTGTAATGCCTTTTGGACTAACAAACGCACCTAGAGCTTTCATGCAGTTGATGAACGATGTATTCCGGCTCTATCTTGATCAATGGGTCGTGGTGTTTATTGATGACATTCTGATTTATTCTAAGAATGAGGAAGAGCATGCCGAACATCTTGGGATGGCATTGCAGATATTGAGGGATCATCAGTTATACGCCAAGTTTAGCAAGTGTGAATTTTGGCTGCAGGAGGTGTCCTTTCTAGGGCATATCATTACAAAAGAAGGTATCTCGGTTGACCCCTCGAAGGTAGAGGCAGTGAAGAATTGGGATCGGCCTACTAGTGTAACAGAAGTTAGAAGCTTCCTAGGCTTGGCAGGATATTATCGAAGGTTTATTAAGGATTTCTCCAAGATTGTGGTACCCTTAACAAGATTAACCCGCAAGGAGAATAAGTTTGATTGGTCGGAGGATTGTGAGAGAAGCTTCCAGATTTTGAAGGAGTGTTTAACGACTGCCCCTGTTTTAGCTTTACCATATGGAGAAGGAGGCTTCGTGGTGTACACTGATGCTTCGGGAATTAATTTAGGTTGTGTGCTGATGCAGCACGGGAAAGTGATAGCCTATTCTTCTAGGCAGTTGAGAAAGCATGAGGAGAATTATCCTGTCCATGATTTGGAACTAGCAGTAGTAGTGTTTGCCTTGAAGATATAGAGACACTACTTATATAGAGAGACATTCACAGTATTTTCAGACCATAAAAGTTTGAAGTATTTATTTTCTCAGAAAGAGCTCAATATGAGGTAGAGAAGATGGTTAGAATATTTAAAGGATTTTGACTTCTCCATAGAATATCATCCCGGGAAGGGTAATGTGGTGGTTGATGCCTTAAGTCGCAAGCCAATGGCTAAGTTGTCAAGTCTCATGTTGCAAGAATGGAAACTGTTGGAGTAATTAGCCAGTTTGGATATTAATGTTGACAAGGACCGAGTTATGATTGCTCAGATTCAGCTTAAACCAGAATTATAACTCGGTCCTTGTCAACATTAATATCCAAACTAGCTAATTACTCCAACAGTTTCCATTCTTCCAACATGAGACTTGACAACTTAGCCATTGGCTTGCGACTTAAGGCATCAGCCACCATATTACCCTTCCCGGGATGATATTCTATGGAGAAGTCAAAATCCTTTAAATAATCTAACCATCTTCTCTACCTCATATTGAGCTCTTTCTGAGAAAATAAATACTTCAAACTTTTATGGTCTGAAAATACTGTGAATGTCTCTCCATATAAGTAGTGTCTCCATATCTTCAAGGCAAACACTATTGCTGCTAGTTCCAAATCATGGATAGGATAATTCCCCTCATGCTTTCTCAACTGCCTAGAAGAATATGCTATCACTTTCCCGTGCTGCATCAGCACACAACCTAAATTAATTCCCAAAGCATCGGTGTACACCACGAAGCCTCCTTCCCCATATGGTAAAGCTAAAACAGGGGCAGTCGTTAAACACTCCATCAAAATCTGGAAGCTTCTCTCACAATCCTCCGACCAATCAAACTTATTCTCCTTGCGGGTTAATCTTGTTAAGGGTACCGCAATCTTGGAGATATCCTTAATAAACCTTCGATAATATCCTGCCAAGTCTAGGAAGCTTCTAACTTCTGTTACACTAGTAGGCCGATCCCAATTCTTCACTGCCTCTACCTTCGAGGGGTCAACCGAGATACCTTCTTTTGTAATGATATGCCCTAGAAAGGACACCTCCTGCAGCCAAAATTCACACTTGCTAAACTTGGCGTATAACTGATGATCCCTCAATATCTGCAACGCCATCCCAAGATGTTCGGTATGCTCTTCCTCATTCTTGGAATAAATCAGAATGTCATCAATAAACACCACGACCCATTGATCAAGATAGAGCCGGAATACATCGTTCATCAACTGTATGAAAGCTCCAGGTGCGTTTATTAGTCCAAAAGGCATTACAACAAATTCAAAGTGCCCATACCTGCTACGAAAAGCTATCTTGTAAATATCCTCCTCCTTAATCCGCAACTGATGATAGCCTGATCGAAGATCAATCTTAGAGAAATACTGAGCTCCTGCTATCTGATCAAATAACTCGTCAATCCTCGGCAATGGATATTTATTCTTGATAGTCAGCTGGTTCAATTGCCGATAATCAATACACAACCTCATCGAACCATTCTTCTTTCGGAAGAACAATACTGGGGCTCCCCATGGGGATGTACTTGGACGAATAAACCCCTTCTCAAGTAATTCCATTAACTGCTGCTTCAATTCCTTCAGCTCCGTAGGAGACATATGATAAGGAGCCTTAGAAATAGTGGTCGCGCCAGGAATTAAATCAATAGAAAATACAACTTCCCTCTCCGGTGGAAGTCATGGCAATTCCTCAAGAAAAACATCCAAAAATTTTCGGACAACAGGAATGTCCTTAATCTCAATCTTCTTCTCAGGGGTCACATAAACAAAGGCTAGAAACGCCTGACACCCTTTCCTTATCAACTTATCGGCCCCTATGAAAGAAAGTCCCGGGTGTCTAGAAAAAGACACAGAACTGGAACTACAATGAACATTGACCTCATGATTAACCAACCAATCCGCTCCTAGAATTACATCATAATCATTCATATCCATGCAAACTAGATCGGCTGGTAAATTTTGTTCATTAATCATAACCTTGCTAGAAGGATAACAATACTTAATCGCTGATCTAGAGTCAATAGGAGTTGATATCTCTAATAGGGAATCCATCAAAACCGACTTCAGAACTAATGTCTTAGCAAATTTCTGAGAGACAAATGAATGAGTAGCACCGGTATCGAAAAGAACAAAAGCTGGCTTTCCATGAACAATAAGGGTACCTTCAACGAGTCCACCCTCCTCGGTGGTGCCTGCATCATCTTCCTGTAGGGCCTGGAGCTTGCCCTGTTGCTTCTTGCTGCCTTGAGGTTTCGTCGCGGTAGCTTGCTCGGATAAAAGAGGATACTATGGATCGCGGTGATCCCTACTTCCGCAACGTAAACAGGTGCCCAGCTTGCGCCATCATTCTTCCATCTTGTGACTAGGACGGTCACAATACTTGCATACGCCCTTGAATGGAACAATAGGGCCAGGCTTCTTGTCTTCATTTTTTGACATTTTCCCCTTCCATGAACCAGACCCGCCATTGGGCCTCTTCTTGCTATTCCCGGGTTTAGCACTCCCGGAACCAGTTGATTGCTCCTTCTTGACATTCTTCCCACAGATTTTCTCTATCACCTCTAGGGTATCTTCAAGAACTTGGGCCTTCCTTACCATCTCTGCATAGGTCTGAATCTCCATCGGCGCCAACTGGTTAATATAATGCAACTTCAGCCCATTAAGAAAACGTTTCGCCTTCATCTTCTCTGTGGAAATCAAATGAGTAGCATAACGAGAGAGTCTAGAAAATTGGGCTTCGTACTCCACTACAGATAGACTTCGCTGCTTCAAAGCAGCAAACTCCGCTGCTTTCTTCTCTTGGACTCTGTCGGAAAAGTACTTGTTATTGAAAAATTATTCGAATTCCTTCCACAAAATTTGCCTATCACCGAGGGTCGCCTTTACTGACTCCCACCAAGTCCTAGTATCTCGTTCCAGCTGGAAGGTCATTAAAAGCACACGCTCGTGGTCGCTGCATTGCATAACTTCAAAAATTCTCTCCATCTCCTTAAGCCAGTGCTCATCTTCATCGGGATCAGTTGAGCCTCCGAAACGTGGGGGATTCATCCCATGAAAATTCCTGTGTAGATCACCAGCGCCATGATTTGCCACTCCACCTTGGGCCACTTGTTGCAAAGCCCGCGTAAGTCCTTGGACAGTTCGCTACATGTCTCGCCACTACGTATGCTCAGCTGCCATCGGAACGTCCTGCACGAAAATAATTTATCTTAAATTCCTTTAGGAGAAAGAGTTTAGAGTTGATTATTAACTCAACCCAAGGCTCTACCTAAATTCTTACAAGGTTTGGCCCTTTGACTCATAGCTCATAACAAGGGTATAGTGTCTAGGACAAACAGTTAGAATCCTAGAACTTAGATAACCTAGGAATATTAGGAAACCTAGGCTCTGATACCACCTAACTGTCACGCCCTGACGCGGAATATCGGGACTGGCAGTAGAAACAAGTAATAATAATATGTTGATTTATAGACATGATATGCTAAAGCTAAAAGATCACACATCACCATAAATAGAAACACTCCATTCATTAAATAACATACAATTAATCCATGTTCCAAACCACAATAATCTCACTTAACATATCCTTCAACAACATCCACTTAACACTATTACATTTACGGAATTCAAATTTTACAACTCTTCCAAAACATTCTAAGACACCACTAGACATAATCAACCACGACTGGCTAGTTCACTCCATGGTCGTCACTCTTGCCCGTCCCCATCAGTCTGTGAGTCCTCACCTGAGCTACCTGAAAGGGGAGAAACAACTGGGTGAGTGAACGCTCAGTAGGTAATAATAGGCAAGTTTAAGTAATTAACCTATTAATTGCACGTTTGAGCACGTAAATAAAGAACGAAAGAAAATGACTATGTAATAAAATAATGAAAGGAAGGCAAGAACATGATATAACTGGAAATTGGCAAACAAGCAAGAACTAACCAAGTCAAGAGAAATTCAAGTATTAGATTATTGTCATAGACATCACGCTAGTCATGCACCCGGTGCAATGCCTCACCATGTCATTCAAACTCCCCGGGGCACAAGTACTTTTCGGGCGCTCCTCCCAGGACCAGACCGGGCCCTTATGATGCGTTGGCATTGATTTGTTGGATCCAAGATCCCAAGTTATGTCTAGACATTAATCAAGTTAATGGCCAATGATGTCAAGGTATAGCTCACCTCGGAGGATTCTAAGGGTAAGTTGAAGAGATACTTTGACAAGAAAGTTCAAGTTATCAAGAACCAATCAGGTCCATGGATTCACACACGAATAATCACGAAAATCACTTCTGGATGATAAGCGGTCAAAACTGGGCCGCTCGAGCATTACACGGTATGCACTGGACCATTCAGAATAGAAAGGGGCTGAGGATCAGCCTCCCCGGAGTCAAAGATACGCGGTCCATCTTGGGCCGTTCAAAGGATTGGACGGTCAATAATGGGCCACTCACGGCTAACAGAGCTAAAGGCCCAAGAACAAAATAAACGGTCCTTACAGAGCCGCTCAATGGAAAGACGGTCCAATAAGATCCGCTCTATAAAGTGGGCAGTTCTAATCGGTCCGTTCAATTTAATCAACTAGAAATCTACCCAAATGGGCTCCGGGCTGCCACAAGTGGGGCAGAACTGAACTAGGATCCAGCCCACTCACTACTAGTCAACCTAGGGCTTATTGGGTCGATCCAAACATGATTTGGTCGAAGATAGATCAAGGTTATACGACCAATATAAATGGCACTTGGCCAGGGATGCACGGTTCATTATGGGCCACCCAATGAGATAAACGGTCCCTTTCGGGCCGCACAATTCTCAGGGGGTCCAAGTCGAGCCGTGACTCACAATACGATAATCCAAGCGATTCGATCGCGTACACAGGTTCAGGTCTTGATGGTACAACCTGCCCGGCGTCCTAGTGGGAATCCCAGGCTCGCGGGGGCTTACGGAGGTCCCGTAATGAAGGTCCTAGTCCGACGGAAGGAATATCCGGCGGAGAGTCCCAAACATTACAAGGAATTGAGCTAATAAAATCTCGGAAACCAGTATGACGGTCAGTCAATCCTACCGGAGTAGAACGACTGTCAAACAATCCTAATAGCATTTAAGATGTCATGTTTGAATTTACATAATGAATCAACTAAGGGCATGATGAAACAAGATCAAGTGAAAGAAATTAGTAAAATTCGAGATTTATTTACTTCAATATGTTCCAATTATCATGTGGTTGCTAGCTTGTCAAATTATCCATCAATCTATTAAGAGAAATCATGCCAAACCAATTCTGAAAGGTTGGGCGGTTCTATTTGAGCCGCTCAATCACCTCGGCAGTCGCATGATAGGCCGTTCATCCCTCCTTCAGCCCGAAGGCCTGCTAGGGTTGAGCGGTCTGTAATGTGCCGCTGCTGATCCTGCACGGTCTAGAACAGGCCGCTTAAAGAGAAGGGCGGTTAGGTATCTGCCGCTCAAAAATGATCGAAGGTACAACATATGGGCGGTCAACGACTGGCCGTCCATCCATTATGAGCAGTCTATCGCGAGGCCGCGCAAGTCAACATAGTTACAGTTCTTATGCTCCCTGCCCGCCTCCGGTGGGTTGGCTAGGGTTTCAATAAAGGATTAAATCCTCTAAATACAACACATGAAAATTGGGGATTTCGGACTTAAAAGAAAGAGCACGAAAAACTCTACAGGATAACATAAACAATTTAAGATTTACGCCTATAATCCCTACTTAAAACGAGATGGAACAGGTATAACCCTAGATGTAACATGCTTCCACTAAACGCTAAAATTCCAACATGATACTAAACAACTTTTAGGGCTTTTACATTCAAAAGAGAGAGTACTCGATGCTGGTTCTAACCATATAGGGTACTTAAGGTTTGGCTCGTTATAACCTACCTTAAACGAAAGAACAAGGAAAAAGAGGGGATGACGACGCGCTAAGGACACCCTACCGGTTATCGCCGGAATTCTCCCTCCACCTGAGTTCTCGTCGGCCGCCACAGCACCCAAACAAAAATAGGGTTCCTAAGGGTCATTTATATAGGTCACACAAGGTCTAGAGTCTTCTATTCGCAGAGATAGAGTACAATCAAGTTGGACATGCGCGAACAACGCGGATAGGGTTAGCCACCGCCTTCTAATCCAAAATTCGCTCTCTAGGGTTAGTGTTTCGGGGAAAACTAAGAGGGGAAATGATCCTCTCATCCTAGCCTTTCATTTGGATTTGATCTCAGCCTAAATGATTAGGTAATGGGCTCCAATTTCACGTTTTAAGGTCCAATTATGTTTAAGTGTGATTTGGGCCTTAATCAGTTAATTCGGCTTGTTTACGAATTTTATTTGGGCCGGTCATAGAAGACACTATTGTTAAACGTTTTATCCTCTACAAGATTCAAGTTTTTTTCTAGATTTTTATAAAAATGGTCGAATTTTCACTTATCCTATTTCTTAAGGAATTTCTTATTAATTTTCACATAATTTTTATTATTTAATAACTCGGGGTATTACAGAGCGAGGTTCTATCAGTGATCTAGTAAGTCTGTACTGAACGCGACCTCCATCGAAACTGTGTTCAGGCTCTGTTTGAGTACGCAATGTTGGGCATGTGAATGACATGTGTACTCTATTATTTTGATGATGTCTGACTATGTATGTTGGGCTTGTGTATAACATACTTTTGTTTCAATGATGCTTAACTATGATTCATTAATATAGTTTGACCTGCATTTGATAGCGACAAATACACAGGCATCAAGGTCAAGCCTACACCGGCACAAAGATTGAGGCATTAGGCTGCACAAGAATCAAGGAAGAATCATGGTTTCATAGAAATCCATTTAGTCAAGGCAAATGCAACTGCTGGAGATGATACATACACTAAAGTATCACAAGATAAGTGTCGACTCCAACAACAGATGTGTCGACACTGTAGCCATTACTCAACGACCAAGAAAGACGTGGTCGGTGCAACTTCTGCTAGCACAAGTTAAGGTTTTGCCCTGTGCTAAATAAGGATGGTGCAAGGTTCTGTTCCTATGAACCAAGGGCGGAGCACTTATAAAGATCAAGGTCGGTGCAACCTCCGGCCAGCACATAACAAGGTCTGTGCACACTTGTCATCCATGCGATACAAGGTCGATGCACATTCTTCCTTCAACACTAGAAGGTCCGTGCACATATGAAGACAAAGTCTAAAGCACGTTGATGAAGGTCTGTGCAATGCTTCCTTCAAACAAGTAAGGTCTGTTCATGTTCACCTTCTGGCAAGACAAGGTCCGTGCAAACTGCTAAAGCTTCACACTCAAATCAAGTCCGAGCATTTCTCAAGGTCCAAGCATCAAGGTCTGAGCATATTCAAGTCAAGATCGGAGCACGCAGTTCCCAAGCACCAACTACCCAAAGAAGGTCAAAGGAATGTGTAGACATGTCTCTCTCAAGAGGTCGACACCGTTTGTCTTATAAGAAGCGCTCTATTGACTATTCTACTAAGAAGTGTCGACACTTACCTCACAGGAGGTCGACACCGTTTGTTCTTCCAGGAAGTGCTCTACTGGCTATCTCACTATGTTGTGTTGACACTTACCTTGTAGGAGGTCGACACCCTTGTACTTCCAGGAAGTGCTCTATTGGATATCCTACTAAGATGTGTCGACTCTTTTCATGCAGGAGGCCGACACCCTTGTTCTTTCAAGAAGTGCTCAATTGGCTATTCTAATAAGATGTGTCCACTCTTTTCATACAGGAGGTCGACACCCTTGTTCTTCTAGAAATCCCCAAGCCAATAAACTGTCAGATAAGTGGCCATCCAGAGAGAGAAAAGGAACCGCAAATCATTAAAATTAAGGATTTTGGGGTCTGGACCACGTCCCGAGGTCTGACCCTTTCTCTACCATCTTATCACTCCTTTGTCTACCTTTTGGAGATGGTTTTGTCAGAAAGCCAGCTGGAAGAGCCACTTTGTCTGCCGCGATGTAAGTCTTCACTGTCTGCCTGTCCATACTGTCTGCTACTGAGAATAGGACACTCCATAGTCTGCCACCATCTTGTTGTCGACCAATGGGCTGTCCAACCAGCCATTGTACACAGAAGAGTACATTTGATCAGAATGAGAAGACTGCATATCTGAGGGAGAGTTATTGTAAATATCTGATGCTGTCTTAAGGGAGATCTCGTCTGCTCCTTCACACTGACTGCCATCATACCTATCCTTGTACTTAAAGCTACGACCAGCCAATAGGAAGATCACAGCAAGCAGTGCATTAAATGTTATGGGATATGGTCACCATCCTCTTATTGATTATCACCATCACACATGGCATTCGCTCTAGAAGACATTATAGCTCTCACCTTCTGGCGCACGCTTCAAGGAAGCTTTGGAGGGAATACTTCGTTGATCTGCTGGTCCAAAGGAAGCCTTCTTGGCGTGCAATACTCCCAAGCTCTCTCAATTGGACTTCTTATTTATACCAAGCTTACTCAACTGAAGTTGTGGCTACTACCGTCCATAAAGTGCCACGCCCTAGACCAATCTACGAAGGATATTCATAAGTAGCATGAGAGCAGCCCCAACACCTATTGGACTTAGTCCAGTGATGTGAGAGAAGAAGAAGAAGAAGAGAGAGCAGCCTTGAGAGAGAAGAAAAATCTTGCAGTCTATCGGTGCTTTAAGAAAAGGATCCTTGGATCCAATCTTGTAGCTGCACTCACTAGTTCTGATGTCTTGATCCATTCCTTCAGCTGGTGTCCACATTGTCTCTGTTGATTCTCCACTGCACTTGCAGTATTCAGTTTCTATTTGTTACGGTTCGTCTATCACCAATACATCTAGCTTCTCTGATCCCCTATTTAGGGACTGAGTTCCCTCTGTGGTTTCAGAGGAAGAGAGGATCAGATCTTCTGGATGGTTCAAGCTGTTAGTCAGCAGAAAGCAAGTTGTGCTGCTTAGCTATGTAAGCAAGCTGTGTTGCTCAGCGGATCAAGCTGTGTGTCAGCTGGAAAGTCTCACCGAGTTTGGTGAGGGGTGGACGTAGGTTGTGGGCTAACAACCGAACCACCTTAAAATCCTTGTGTTGTGGGTTGTATACATTGTGAGCTTGTTCCATATCCACTATCCCTATTTCACAAGTTCGTGTGCTCCTAATCTTGGTTATCTCATTTGCACACTCAAGCACTTTAATATTGCTCCTTCTATTTCATCTGTGCTTTAATTGTCCTTAGCACTTTGACTACATCATTTGGGCGGCCTGCTGCAACTTTGCATACATGCGTCAAGGTAAAAGTCTTGCTAAGAGATTCCCTTGCTTAGACTCGCATACACCTTGGTTGATCACCACTACGTTCACACACATATGCACTCAGAGTGATCAACATTGCATACACACACTCATGCTTGTTGCAAGCCATCTCATGTTCTAGTGTTGGGCTTCATGATCCCTGCACTCCAAGGCTTATACCTCTCAAAGATCACAAATGTGGTTAAAGAAGTGTCAACCTCTCTTCAGTAAAGAGTCGACATGTGTTGCCCTGATCTATTAGAGGTGTTGACCTCACTGCTCTGAAGAGCAGACCCCATCTCACTTCATAGCTAGATCCTGCTGAAGAAGTGTCGACCTGCCCGCTGGGAGTGTCGACCTATCTGAACTGGGCATTGGGTTTAACATTATTACATGTTCCATTCCTATCTATTCCGCTGCACTGTGTGCTAATGTGATTAATTTACCTTATAGGAGTGATCTATGTTTTTAAGGAGTCAAGATTTAAATATGCCAAAGTTATTAGTAGGATATATTCAACCCCCCTACTAGATCCGATTGCACTCCGTGGGACCCAACAATTGGTATCAGAGCTAAGCTCTGCTATTCCCAGATCCTACGATCTACAGGGAAAGATCCCAGTGCATTTTGAGAAAATGGCTTCATCTACTACACATGCTTCAAAGGTTTCTCCACCTATTTTTGATGGTTTAGATTTTTCAATATGGTTGAGTGGAATGTACGTCTATGTCAAATTCACAGATCCACAATTGTGGAACCTTATATACATTGGTCCAAATGAGCTGCCATCAGATTCAAATGTATGGTCAGCTGAAGATAAGACCAAATATAACAATAACCTTGCTGCACTCAATTTAATCAAAGCTGCGGTTGATTACAGATTACTTGATCTTGTGTCCACCTGCAGCACAGCTAAGCAAGTTCTGGAGGTGTTGATGAACATCCATGAGAAAGAAGATCAAGAGCATTAATGCCTTATGGCTGACCGATCAGAGCAGTCAAGCAATCCATCCTCATCTCAAGTAAGCTCTGATTCTGAAGACTTTACTTTTGAAGAGCTTATGAGTGCATATGATCAGTTGATCAAGCAGTACAAAAAGATGAAATCTAAAAACAAAAGATTGAAAAAGGATTTGAAGAAAAATAGTCATGGTAAGAGTCGTGCTTGTGAAAATTGTTCCGACCTTGAAGAGCTCAACAATACTCTTGCCCTTGACTTGGATCTAAACAAACAAAACATTGTGTAACTACAAGATGAAATCAGAATCCTTCAAGAAGAAATCATAAGGTTGGAAGAGACTGTTCGAAAACTTAAAATCCAACCAATCCGTCAAAATGAAAGTCCTTTTGGTAACAATTGTTTAGCTTTTGAAGAGCTAAATGACACTCTCACCTCTGACTTGGATGTGAATAAGCAAACAATTACATGCCTAACAGATGAAAATGGAATCCTTCAAGCTAAAATCACTAGGTTGGAAGAAATCATAAGACAACTTCAAAACTAACCTAAATCAATCTCTAATGAACAAACCATGTCGGACAAGCTAATCCCTGATAAAAGGTTGATTGAAGAAATAAAAATGGTAAAAGAACAAAAGGACATGTTGCTTGAAAGACTGTCCATTTATGAGAAGGGAAAGGGTATTTCCCATGACAGTTTTGAAAAAATGAATGAACTTCAAATGGAGATTGAAAATTACAAGGGGGTTAATGCTATGCTCAATGAGCAATTGGATGTGTGTGAGGAGGACCTCGTTGAAACCGAGCTGCACGTCTCCTCATTAGAGAATGAAATCAAAGATATAAATGACTCTCTGTCTAAGTGTATGTAGGATAAGGAAAGCATGACCAGACTCTTGGAAACAAGAGTAAGTCATCCTGAGGAAGATTTAGGTTATAAACCCAAAAACCAACGATCCTTCAGAAGCAAGGCCTACATCACTTCTGTGAAGGGTAAGAATGAAGCCAGCACTTCTTACCACCTCTCAATATCGCATACTGCTCAGAAAAACCAAAAATGCATTGGTAAGCAGAAAGAGAAGGCTCTCATGCAAAAACAAAAACCTAAGTCTGCTAGTCTTGACATGCACAACAGGAAAAGCCATGATGACTACCATGCCTCACATAAAGTGAATGTTTATTGCTTTCATTGTGGCATGCTTGGTTACATTGTACATGACTGTCTCACCTTGAAAAATGATGAACTAAGAGCAAGAAAGGATTCAAGAATTACTGCTGAAATCAAGGGCAAAAGACAGGTCAACTCGGGCAGAGGAAGTATGCAGCAGAACTCTGCACTGAACCGCATGGGGAATCAGAAGAGTCGACACTTCCATTCGGACAGGTCGACACTCCCCATGGTTTTCAACAGAAATCACCTTCCTTGCTGCTACCACTGTGGAAAGAATGGCCACACAGTCTAGGACTGCTGGCGACTGAGAGATAGGAGCTACTCTCATGATCAACATAACAGTATATATGCTCACTTGCAATGGAACAATGCATATGTGCACTGAAAAAATGGTAAACACCTTGTGCGTTGCTTCTATTGTGGTGAATATGGACATACATCCAATTATTGTCCCTAGATGAGTGTGGGTGACCAGAAGGCAGCAAAAAAAAGAAGATCAATTGCTAGAACTGCTGCTAACCAACAAGGACCCAAGCAAGCTTGGGTACCTAAAAATTTAAAATGAGAATTTTGAATGTAGGGTGCCTTGGAGCTAAACAATGGATGGTCAAAAGAATAAATGCTCAAGGCACAGGTATGTAAATAATTTTTATGTGTTCAACCTTTGCATGATAGGCTTGCATTGTAGTCATTGCATTATAAAGTGGTCTTGTTATCAATAAATCATGTAAGAAATTGTCTCCCTGAACTGCTGAAAAAACCCCCATGGTGTGAGATGAACATCTAAGTTAGATTACCTGCTTTCACCAGGTTGACCTATGGTATATCAAATGGTGTTTGTACCATAGATCAGTTAATTCAACTTTGCAATCCATGAAAATTTTGTCATGTTGATAAAATCAAATTGATGATTGAGTTACTGATTGATCCTTTCTATCATTTAAAAGCCATGTGAACCTCTTGCTTAGCATTCATTATCATTATTACTGATGATGCCTTCCATGGCTGCATATATCTCAAATCATCACTCTCATGAAAAACTAACATGCTGATTGTTTGTCTCAACTTCCATGAGCACTGGACAGAGGGGGAGTTTAAGAGTTTGCACCTAAGGGTAGAAATGCATTGCATATGGATGTGTTGTAGTCCTTGAGCATCAACTTGAAATTTCATGCCATATTATGCATTTCATGATCAAGGGATCCAACTCTGCATGACCTCTTGGTATATAAAATGGTAAGCTGGGAGATGGACAAATCACTTCTGTCTGGAAACCCACATCATGCGTGAGGTGATTTTAAGACTTCAGTTCTCCGCCAGGTACCAAAGGTCAACCCATCATTAGAACAGTCTAGATGTTCATATGAATAATTCATCAAATTTCCTGCATTGATTCCATTGCATGTGATGCACTCAGTATTCAGACACTCAATACACAAAGTCAGGGGGAGTTCCTACTTTTCATGGTTTACCAACTTGCACGTCTATTCAGAATGCATTTCAGACAATCCATGATTGTATCATATTGTGGTCTCATACATTCAATGTTAAAAAGGATCCAAAAATGGCATCATTTTTCATGCATCATGTGTTCACTTAAAACATAGGTTGCATACTCCATGCACATGCTCAGGGGGAGTTTATTCTTCTTGAAAATCCGTCAAAACTCTATCTTACAGTCAAACAGGTCGACCTCACAACACTGAAAGGTCGACCTCTCTGTTCAGCCTGGCTGAAAAATGCCTCCTACCTGAGCTCAAGTGTCGACACCATCCAGTGCAAGTGTCGACACTTCCTTGCATATGCTGTATATATCTCATTCATACCAATCTGATCTCAATCCATAACCAAAGGGGGAGTGTTCATCATCTATTCTCGCTTAATACTCATTCAACACTCTCTTTTTTATACCAAGCCACTGCACCATATTGCTAAAATCCTTTTGTGGTTCAGCTTGAGATTCAAATGCCCTGAACTTCTTGGAGGATTCTCTATCTATTATTAAGATTGTTTATCAGAGTAAATCTTCAAGAAGAATATTCTTTTATAGAGATTTGTGACTGCCTCGAACATGAATGATTTTGGTTTAACGTTAATAATTTCTTGTGTCTTGAAGTCTAAACGTCTTGAAAATGTTTGTGTTCGGGCTTAATAGACTTAAACCAGTTTCTCATGTTGTTGACCAGTTATGCCTTTTGAAATCTGAAAGTTTATTTTAAATACAAATGCTTTTATGCTTGAGAAACTTCTGTCTAAGTATTGTTTTTAAACAATCTGATTTTGTGGGATTCCTAATGGAAAAAATCGTCAGAGCAATGACATTGGTTCACTGAGAAATACATCTCCTCATAAAGAAATTGAGGTTAGATATGTCATGAAGTGTCCTTGTTAACTCCGCAGTGTTATAAAAAGAAAAATCAAGGTAGAGCAATGGCCTAGTTGCTGAGAAATATGTTTCCTCATCAAGGAAATGAGGTCTGATATGTCATGAGGTGACATTACTATCTATGTTCAATCTGTGGCATGATAGTCAGTCATATCAATTACCTAAGGATACTTGCGTCTAAACAACGTGTGTCCTTGTGGACATGAGGCATGTACTAGACTTAAATGCTCGTAAAAACTTCTCCTGTACTCAATGGATATTATGGTTGAGATTGCAAAAGCTAAATGCACATCTATTGAAATTCTAAAAATCCATCTAGTCTTCATGCTTGTTTAATCTCAATACTTTTTGGAGTATCTCTCAAAGGAGCCAATGGAATTGAATGAGTAAGATAAGAGGAGGTTAATCTGACTTTGATATGAATTTTTGATTCATCTCTATCAAACTTGAATGAAAATATTTTCATTTGATTCTACTGAGTAGGCCATGATTCATTAACATTAAACCAATCTAAGAGTAAGGGCTAGTCCACTCGGGTTATATAACTAAAAATTCTAAAAATTCCATAACTCTGATTTATGAAGTTGGTCTCAGGTTAAAGAACCTTCATCTTCTATAAAGACAAGCGGTCTTTCTATATCCCTTTATCTTTGCCCTCTCTAGATAAATGGTATCAATGCACTTTGATGACTTCTAACATTAGATATCATAACATTCCTATCAATTAATGTCAGAGCATGCCATTCCTTCTTGAAATATCATATCTTGATGCTCCTTGGTGTTTGCCTTGCATGGGACATATTTGTATCAGTCATTGCTAGCATTGTTGCATGTGTATAACTTTATAATCCCTTGGACATAACAATAGGAATAATCATCCATAGGCATCTGACATAAGTCCTAACATCATTGGCATTATGGTTAAAATTCAACTGGTTTCAATTTTTCATGCATTTAGGTGGATTGCATTCTTCACCTTCGTACACACATATCTTGCATTCTGCATTCCCATGCATTGCATAGAAAACCCAAAAAGTCTAAAAAATGAACAACCACTAAAATCTTCAAAAATCTGAAATCAAAAATGTGTTCTTTGGCTGCTATATTGTATCATACTGTTACAACCATGCCTTTCAGAAAGGTATCTCAGGTTGCTGCACTTTAAGTTGCTCCCTCCAGGTATCTAATCTCTTTTACACCGTACATCCTGTGCTAATAATTTCCAACAATTGGTGTGCTGCAATTTTCTTCATTCCTACCTTCCTATTTATGCCATATATTCTCTCTAGCGTGATGTTTTGATGATGTCAAAGGGGGAGAGATTTGTATGTGTCATTAAAGGAATGTATAAGGAAGAGAGTCTTGAACACTTGCATAAGAATATGAGGAGAGAAAATTATCTGGAGAGAAAATCACTGAAGGTCAAAGGTCATTGTGCTTTTATTCACGATTACATCCTTTTAATCCTTGACTTTCAATATACTAATAATGACTCAAAGTTGGACATCATAATGACTCATAGTTCATAGTTGCCATCATCAAAAAGGGGGAGAACGTTCGGCATGTGTATGACATGTGTACTCTATTGTTTTGATGAGGTCTGACTATGTATGTTGGGCTTGTGTATAACATACTTTTGTTTCAATGATGCTTAACTATGATTCATTAATATAGTTTGACCTGCATTTGATAGCGACAAATACACAGGCATCAAGGTTAAGCCTACACTGGCACAAAGATTGAGGGATTAGGTTGCACAAGAATCAATGCAAAATCATGGTTTCATAGAAATCCATGTAGTCAAGGCAAATGCAACTGCTGGAGATGATACACACACTGAAGTATCACAAGAGAAGTGTCGACTCCAACAATAGATGTGTCGACACTGCAGCCATTACTCAACGACCAAGAAAGACGTGGTCGGTGCAACTTCTGCTAGCACAAGTTAAGGTTTTGCCCTGTGCTAAATAAGGACGGTGCAAGGTTCTGTTCCTATGAACCAAGGGCTGAGCACTTATAAAGATCAAGGTCGGTGCAACCTCCGGCCAGCACATAACAAGGCCTGTGCACACTTGTCATCCATGCGATACAAGGTCGATGCACATTCTCCCTTCAACACTAGAAGGTCCGTGCACATATGAAGACAAAGTCTAAAGCACATTGATGAAGGTCTATGCAATGCTTCCTTCAAACAAGTAAGGTATGTGCATGTTTACCTTCTGGCAAGACAAGGTCCGTGCAAACTGCTAAAGGTTCACGCTCAAATCAAGTCTGGGCATTTCTCAAGGTCCAAGCATCAAGGTCTGAGCATATTCAAGTCAAGATCGGAGCATGCAGTTCCCAAGCACCATCTACTCAAAGAAGGTCAAAGGAATTTTTCGACCTGTCTCTCTTAAGAGGTCGACACCGTTTGTCTTATAAGAAGCGCTCTATTGACTATTCTACTAAGAAGTGTCGACACTTACCTCACAGGAGGTCGACACTGTTTGTTCTTCCAGGAAGTGCTCTGTTGTGTCCCGATTGGTGGCAATCAAGAGGGGAGGGGTGAATTGATTGGCCAAATAAAAATTATTTACCCAATGAGATGCTTGTTGGAATTTTTAAACTACAGAATTAAAGGTGTTCTAGACCTCACCCAAATAAGATCTCTCTCGTGAGTACTCGTAGATGAAAGTATGAAATCTTTGACGGAACTAGGGATCACTCAACTAAGCGTGAAGCCCACTCGTTACAATGCACAATGAAACAACCCACAATGGAAGCACATGATTTTTAGGTGGTTCGGGTACACAAACGTGTCCCCTACGTCCACCCCTCACACGTGAGGATTAATGCTCCACTATGAAGTAAGCCACACACACGCTGTAACGATAGCCAACACACATACGACAGCCTATCTTGCCCACCACACACACACACACACACGCTCGTATCACCGATCACGAGCACACACACATGAATGCGGTTCAAAATGTTCAAGGATTACAACAAATATTCAAACTCAATCAGCAAAGACTTGAGAAGATTAGAGTAGAGAATATTTGCAATGATTTAGAGCTCCCCCTTTCTCTCCTTCGAATGTACTTGAATACTTCTGAAGGATGAAGACCATTCTTGAAGGAAGATGAACGATTCTTGCACGGATAATGGTTGTATCTTGAATTTCCATGCAGCTTGCAGCAGAGGATCATTTGGAGACTTGAAACTTCTTTCCTTTTTTTCTCACTTACGCTCAGAACAACATGGAAGAAACCCCTAGAGCAGTTGCTTTCGTCCTGCACTCACAAGGGTCAGAAAAATGAAAACCAATTTAAGATCTCCTTGCATCATTAGGGTTTGTGACCCAAAGAGATGGTTTTATGCTTCCAGAATGGTCAAGGGACACCCCTAGGACAAGATCCATGAATCTTGGAGTGATTCAAGGAAGATGGACGGGAGAGGGTGGACATTTTGTCCGAGGACGCAAAAGTCCTATTTCACGGTGCCGCATAGGTGTCGACACCTGGTGTCGACACCTAGTGCCCTGCAGTTTACAAAAACCCCATATAGAAAGCCTGGACAATGGGTGTCGACACCTGGTGTCGACACCTAGTGTTCTGGCTTGCTGGAAATGCAGCCAGCCAGAACCAGTTCAGGTAGGTGTCGACACCTGGTGTCGACACCTCCTGGACTTGTTTCTGGAATTGTGTCCTGGAGCAAGATGTCGACAGGTGTCGACTTTTGCTCTTTCAGAATGCCCAAAGACCCATTTGGTGTCGACACCTCCTGGACTTGTTTCTGGAATTGTGTCCTGGAGCAAGATGTCGACACCAGGTATCGACTTTTGCTCTTTCAGAATGCCCAAAGACCCATTTTGCTAAAAATGAAAACTCCAACTCCACCAACGTTTTTGGCATGATTAAATGGGGTTGTGAGGAGTTCTTCCAGCCTGCAAAATACCAAGTACAAGTAAGTTTGCTTCAACATTGACCTCACAAATCAACCGTTACATTTCACCCTTTTTTAATGGAAGTATGGTGACTTGAGAAACTATAACTATGTAAAGCTTATCCAAAACCGTTTCCATTTGCCATTCCAAGAATGAAGGTGGTGTGAAATATCCATATCAAACCACATATCAACATTTACCTTATCGTTTTACTTGATTTCACCTTTGGTTCTCAATTGCTTGCTCATTTGTTGAATTGTCCATTCAAGAACCATTGAGTATCAACTATTAATCACCATTGCATGATAAAATAGATTTGGAGTTCACAAGTGTACAGATCCAGTTCACTCAAAAACATGATCGCACATTGCATTCATTCATCATCAAAACTCATTAATCCACACATCATAACCTTGGGGGCAAACAATCTCCCCCTTTTGATGATGACAATAATGCTATGTGCTACGATTTAAACAAAGTGACTAGAGTGTGTTCTTTGTGGCAATTCGCAAACATCCATCTCATGTAATTGTTATTCATGCAATGAATCACAAGCATAACCACAAACATAAATATTAATTGATCGGAATGACATTCACAACCACAAGAGGATTTTCATAGCCATATTAAAATGCCTTTTTAATTGTTTTGGATATCATAATACAAAACACCACACAAAACACTATAACCATGCAATGACTGCTACATTGACTCAAGACTCATGACATACTAAACTCAAGACTTCGATAACAAAATGAGATCATACAGGCATGCAACCACCAATGCATGCGACACACAATAACAAGAAAGTAAGAACATAACATAGCATATAACTATATAATTCTCCCCTTTTGTCATCAACAAAAAACAAGGGGAACCGGGACTACGAGTAGCATGTGCCAACTGGAAGTAACAAGACTCAATCAAACCCGGAGGATGGCAGAGGAGGAGGTCGGCGAATATAATCTGTGATGGCTTGGAACTGTTGGGTTTGAGCATCCATGACGGTTTTGAGATAGTCAAGGGAGGTGTTGATGGATTGGAATGCCTGGAGATAGGTGGTATGATTAAGTTTCAATTCTGCCACATCCTGAGTAAGAACATCCACTGTCTCCCTTAGCTCACCCACATCACCACTCAAGGTCTCCACAGTCAATTGTATCCCATGAACATCCGTGGAGGCGGCTGGAGTGCTGGAGGTCCCGCCCTGTTCAGGCTGAGCTTCGGCTTCTTCTGCTTCCTCATCAGAATCAACCACAGGTTCTTTATCTTTCATAGATTTTAGATGCCGAACCAAATGACCTTGAGCATCTCTCTCATAGCCCATATTCTTGCAAACAGAATGAACGGTGTAGATATCACCTTCTCTCAAAGTTTGACATGGTTCCTTGCTCAAATCAATGGCAGCCTTGCGGAAAATAGCAGTTAAGGCGGCGGCATATGGAAGGGTTTGATTCCGATTATGGAGACACGCAGTGATATGAGCATAGAAAAGGGCAGGGAAATTGATCTGCTGCCCTTGCAGTAGATTAGCAATGATAAATATCTGATGGTTTGTGACTTTTTCCTTTCCTCTTGCCTTTGGAAGCAAGATAGTGGTCACCATATGATAGAGAATGCGCTGCAATGGGGGAAAATGATTGGCGTTTAAGCCACTGACGGTTCTATCTTGCATTTATTCCCCGGTCAGGATTTCATATGCCACATCTTCATCAATCATTGCCTCCTCATGAAGTTCGCTAGCATTAGGCATCTTAAAGGCATTAGCTAACTGTTCTTGTGAGATGCCAAGAATTTGTCCATTTATCACTGTCATGTATTTGTTGTTCTTGATAAACATATTTCCATAGTACTGAAGGACAAGGGAATGATATATCTTCCGGTGATCAGCCATAAACGAAAGAAGGTTCGGTTGATTCTTTACCAAAGGGAGCAGTTCAGGGAGTCCTCGGTGTAGATCGTTGAAATCAACTGCTCGCGGTGGGAGAACCTTCTGATCCATCATTTTGAACTGCGCGAGAGTGGGTTTCTCTAGGATGGCTTCGTGCTCTTTGCGTTTAGCCCGAGCTTCCCTCTTTTGGTTGGACTCCACAGCGGGTTCCTTGCCTAGCACACGTCGTTTAGGAGCCATGGGGAAAACAATCTTGTAGGAAGATGAAGGAGGAGATGATGAGTTGATTTGGGGCGACAATCCGGCCCTTACCACGGATGGGAGGAGTCTCCACAGATCATCCACGCTCCAGGGGACAAATGGCCGAAGGAGAGGCCGCGGATGCTCGTCCAAGGTGAGGCGCGGGTGTCGCGGCGGTGTTCGCTCTCTCAAGGGCTTGGAATGGTGAAAGGGATGTCAAGGAGGTGGAGTGGGTACGAAAGGAGGGCGGCACTGGTAGTGTAGGGGCGTTAGGGCATGATGAAGAATGGGTTCAAGGGGGTTTGAGAGGGTTTAAAACCCTTGGGAGTCGGTTCGTGAAAAGTCACGACCGGTGGGTGTCGACACTAGATGTCGACACCCGAGCTTGCCCGTTTCTGCCCGAAAAAAAAAACAAAACCCAGGGCTAGGTGTCGACACCTTCCTGTTATCCAAGTAATTGGAAATTTTAGCAGGGACTTGGGATTCCAATGATCAAGACTTAAGCCCCAAATGACTGTAGGAATAAATTGACCAATGCAATAGGGATATTTTGTGGAATTGTCAATTTGGGGTTGTTCTGAGCCAAATTTAATCATATAAAGCCTAACTCCAAAACCAATTTCCCGGACATGTTTCATCCCGAACTTATAGTGGCAATGCATTATTTTCCAAGGAGTATATAGTCATAGAAAATCAAGGGAGGTTGAATTTGTTTGGGTTTTTCAATATGGTATATATCCACACACACCAAACATTTGGATTTTACATACAAGCATGCAAAGTGCAACACACATATCAATCATGATGCATATGCATGATCCAAGGAGATTACAAATACAAAAATCTAGTGGTGAAATGCAGATGCAAATGCATGAAACGAACTAAAACAAGTACAAGACACTCACTGACTTTCTAGACGACAAATGCCTAACTCTCTTCTAAAAGAAGTGAATTTATCTTCATTGAGAGGTTTAGTGAATATATCGGCAATTTGATTATTTGTATCAACAAATTTTATTTCAACATCCCCTTTGCTTACATGATCACGCAGAAAGTGATGCCTAATCTCAATATACTTTGTGCGAGAATGATGCACTGGATTCTTTGACAGATTTATTACAGATGTGTTATCACATAGAATGGCTGTGTTTCCTAGTATGATGCCAAAATCAATCAATTGTTGTTGTATCCAGAGCACTTGGGCAACACAGCTACCTACGGTCACATATTCGACCTCGGCAGTTGATAATGCCACATAATTTTATTTCTTGGAGGCTCATGAAACCAAGTAACCTCCAAGGAACTGACAATACCCACTTGTGCTCTTTCGGTCCATTTTGCAACCCGCGTAATCAGCATCAGAATAACCAATTAATTCAAGAACTGAAGTACGCGGAAACCACAAACCCAATTCACACGTAACATCAATATATCTAAAAATACGCTTCACGGCCGACATGTGAGACTCTTTAGGATTCGATTGAAACCTAGCACACAAACATACTGCATATTGAATATCGGGCCAGCTGGCAGTCAAATATAACAAGGATCCTATCATGCTTCTGAAAAGGGTTTGGTTGACGGATTTACCTTGGTCATCTTGATCAAGTTTTAATGATGTGGACATGGGAGTTGGTTGTGGTTTGGTTGTTGTCAAAATGAATTTCTTGAGCAGGTCCATAGCATATTTCCTCTGGTTTATGAATAAACCATCAACCGTCTGAGTCACCTGTAATCCCAAGAAAACGTTAACTCTCCCATAAGACTCATTTCAAACTCACTTTACATCAATTTAGCAAAGTCTTTACTTAAAGCATCCTTAGTGGAGCCAAAAATGATGTCATCTACATACACTTGAACGATTAGAATTTCCTTACCATTCAATTGTGTAAAAAGAGTTTGATCAACATTACCTGATTTGAATCCATTTTGAATAACGAAATCACTCAACCGTTTATACCATGCTCGGGGTGCTTGTTTCAGACCATAAAGGGCTTTGTCTAACTTGTACACGTGGTCTGGATGCTCCGTATCTTCAAACCCCGGTGGTTGCTCCACATATACGTCCTCCTGGATATAGCCATTCCGAAATGCAGTCTTAACATCCATTTGAAACAATTTTATGTTATTACAGCATGCAAATGCTAATAAAATCCTCACTGCCTCGAGTCTTGCTATAGGAGCAAAAGACTCATCAAAGTCAATCCCAAGCTCTTGGCTATAGCCTTTAGCTACTAGCCTGGCCTTGTTCCTAGTTACCACTCCTTGATCATTTTTTTTGTTTCGAAAAACCCACTTTATTCCGATCACTGAGTGGTTTCTAGAACATGGCACGAGGAACCACACTTTGTTCCTTTGGAACTGGTGTAGTTCTTCTTGCATAGCCATGATCCATGACTCATCTTTCAAGGCCTCTTCTATGGAGTGAGGTTCAAACTGGGAAAGTAAGGCTATGTAATCCGTATTTTCAACTTCCCTGAAGGAGGCTCGTGTTCTTATTCCTTCATCTACATTGCCCATCACATTCTCCGACGGATGGTCCTTTTTAAATGTCCATTGCATTGGTAGCTGATGTTCAACTTGATCTTCCTGATTTGCATCATCTTCTTGTGGTTCTTCTACTTCTTATTTCTCAGTTTTTCCTTCCATCTTCCCGGTATCACCAACATCCAACTCTTCATCCTGCAAAACAGATTTTTCATTAGTTCTTTTGGAAGATGATTCATCAATGATGACATGGGGACTTTCCTCAACTACAAGAGTTCTCAAGTTATACACTCGATAGGCTCTTGAGCTAAGAGAGTACCCAAGAAGTATTCCTTTGTCACTTTTGGGATCAAATTTTGCCAGGTCCACCTTACTATTGTTATGAATGTAGTAAATGGAGCCAAAAGGTCTGAAATAAGAGATGTTTGGTGTAGCAACCCTGGTAAAATTAAAGGACTAGAAAGTCTAAATAAATTAAAAATAATAATTAAACAAGGTCCAGACCTTGTACATGACCCTCTTTCGTCCTAAAAAGTCTGACAAAAGAACTCATGGACACTACTATTGTATTATAATAAATTTAAGAATGACATGTTATTTTTAGGTAAGCATTTAATGCACAAAGTAATTTTAATTGAATTAAGAATCATTAAATCTCGAAGAAAATGTCAATTTATATTTTTACTAATTTAGAAAATTTAATATTCCACATTTAATACATTATAATCTTATTAGAAGGGAGAATGATATATATAAGATTTAATTACATTAAAGCTATGTAAAAGATAAAAGAATGAGCATATATGCAATTTCGGTTCTTTCAAGAGCATTAAAAAAAGGCCAAAAACTCAATTGACACCTCTTCGTACATGCGTATCCAACGTGAAAGATGACTTAATGCAAGTCATTATTTACAATTAGCATAAGTCAAATAAAGTATATAGATAAGAGAGTGATAGAAATAATAGGGATATATATACAATATTAGTCCTTTGGAGGTTAAGGAGAAATGTCAAAATGCAATTGATGCCATTACTTCAGGCGTTGATTTCAAATGTGATGACTTAATAAAAGTCGTTATTTTATTCTAAAATGAATAGTGCCCATTTTTGAATTAAAAAATTTTGGAAAACTAATTATATGAAAAAATAGAGAAAAATGGAAAACGTGTACCCCTAAAATTTTCCATCTAGATCACATCAAGAAAAAAAAGATAAAAATCCAGAAAGATCGTTACACCTTAAATTAACAAATAGGGAAAGGTGAATGACGCCTCCGAGCAAGTCGTCATTTAATTTTTGACGACTGTGTATACAAGCGTCATTTATTGAAATAACGCCCCAACCTGTGACGTCATTTACAAACAGAACCGTTGGTGTTTGGTTCGAACAAGAATGTAATCTCGGTAAGTTTGGATTAAGGAAAGGGATCCATACGTGGATATCTGCGATTTTAATCCTAATCGAACTCCTATAAAACCACTAGGATTCCTTCTCCTATAAATACCCACCTTCTGTCGAGCTTCCTGTTGAAATTATTGATCAAAGACACCCTGCTACCGCGAGTCATCTTCCCCTTGCTGCTAGCCTTTCTTCTATCACCAGAAGCAGAAGAACAAGCCACTTCTTCCTCCGAAGGCTACTCCTGCCGTGGTGTACGTGAAGAACGTGAAGTTCTTCATCTTTCGTTCTTCTTCCTTGCTGCACGGAGGTTTGAAGGCCATTGCCTTTCTTCACCGTTGCTGCTACTGCTACTGTTGCCTCCAGCCGCTGAAGCTAGAGGAGCAAGCTGCTACATCTTCTTCCTCTTCTTCATCCTGCCGTGATACGGGAAGAACGTGGGAGAATTCTTTATCTTTTCCTCTTCGGCTGCTGCAGTTGCTGCCTCTGTTTACACTAAAACAGAGTATCGTATCAAGGGTTACCACCTCCATTTTCTTCATCAGTCATCAACCAAATAATCACCCAAGGTAGGTTTTCTCAAGACTTGGCATAACCCTGAAATTCCTAGGTTAAAGACATGCATATAGGTCTGAAGGAGCTACAGATTTCATTTCTGGATTGAGTTTTCTCTGTTTACTTCCTAATGGAATTAACGACCCAAGCTAGGGCGTTATTTTGATATGACGACGTGAAAACGGTCGTCAACTAGCTAGTTAATTAATAAATCACACTTGTTCAAAATTTAATAACTATGAACTCCTACATGTAAACTAATGCATGACCATGTCCATAACTTCCTGCTATTTTTACCTCTCTGTTCATGTCATTTGTTTCTTGATCGGACATATTTTATAAAGCCTGTGTCAGTGATTGTACCTATTAGGTACAAATCAGATGACAAGAATTAGCGACCCTGACTAAGTCGTTATTTGAATGGACGCCCCTACACATAGGCGTCAGATTCGTGATAAATAATGAAAATGGAAGAAAGACATAAATTCACGGACTTGATAATTGACGACGTGTATACTGCCCTTAAATTTGATATATGACGCCCCTGACTAGGGCGCTGTTTTAGAAACTGAAGCCTTAATGTAAGACGTCATTTATATAATATCTAAAATTTTAGAATGTTTATAGATTTTAATATTAACAAGACCTGGATATAACGACTGCGTGAACAGTCGTCATTTACTGAACTGACGACCCTGACAAGGGCGCCAATTCATAAAATGAAGACTTAAGCCCAGACGCCAATTGACTGATTTCCTCATTTCGTGGCTTTTGTAACCCTTTTACGGTGGGTTAGTTATTAGGCACTATATTCCATTCCGGGAATATAGTCCCATGTTTCACGTTGATTTATCGATTACCCACTATTTCTCGAAAGTACTAGTGCCCATGGGAGTTGTAATGATCACGGTGTGGCATTGCACCGAAGTGCATGACTAGCTTGATTAGACATTCCACCATCTCATACTCGACTTGACATGACATGACTTGCGTGACCCGGAAACGGTATTTATATACTTGCTTGAAACGTGACAACCAATTCCCGACGTGACATGATGAATATACTTGCTTGATTTTTTTGACATTTATTGATATAAGTTCTTGAAATACATGCTAGTTCACTCAATTATCTCTTATTATACTCTTTCTCTCTTGTCGTTTTATGCAAACATGCATAGCTTTATTGCATTCATGTAACATGTAATTTACTTAAAGCAAGCTAGCTCTTGAGATATAATTCCTACTGAGCGTTCGCTCATCCAATGTTTTCTCCTATTTTTTCAGGTAAGTTCGATGACGAGACTCAATCGGATGGGGAAGGTCAAGAGTGAAGAGATTAGAGCTACTCCATCCATCTAAGCGTCACTAGTCTTATCTTCCTAATTTCTTGAGTCAATCATTGTGCTTTTTCCTTTTATTGAGTCTTAGCACTTTCATTAAGTGGATTGTAATAGAAGTACTTTTAAGGTTGCGATTGAATAAAGGATTGGGTTATCTTTACTTTTGAACACTCTGTCTTTGTGTTGAATACACTAACGCTCTGATTGACATGATCGATATAAACTCGTCACGCATCTCTGAGTTCCTTCCGCACTCGGGGCGTGACAGTTTTTGTGGTATTAGAGCCTAGGATATTCAATTCCTAGGAAACCCAAGTCCAAGGATAGGTTTAAAACCTTTAACCGGTGAGATTGGGTAGAACCAAGGGTTAAGTTAACTTAGAATCAAAACCTTTAAACATAATCACATATTAATATAGTTATTGTAATTGTAGGACAATGGCTGCCGAACGTGCCCAGTGGCGCAACATGCAACGCACTCTGCAAGGCATGACCCAGGCACTTCAACAGGTGGCACAAGGAGGTGCACATCGTGGAGCAGGAAATCTCCACCAAAGCTTCAAGAACATGAACCCTCCTACGTTCATGGGATCCACTGATCCGGATGACGCCGAGCACTAGATCTGAGAGACCGAACGTATCTTTCGAGTTATGCAATGCACGGACCAAGAGAAGGTCTTGTTAGCAACATTTCAATTGGAAAGGGACGTCCACTGCTGGTGGGAGTCGGTAGAAGCCACATTAGATCAAGGACAAGTTACTTGGGAGGAGTTTGTTGAACATTTCAACAATAAATATTTTTTGGACCGAGTCTAGGAGAAGAAGGCCGCCGAGTTCGCCGCACTTAAACAACGATCTTTGTCGGTGGCTGAGTATGAGGCACAATTTTCCAGGTTATCTCGATATGCTAAACATCTAATTAGTACCGAGAAGATGAAAGCTAGGAGATTCCTAATTGGGCTCAGACCCCAATATATCACACAGCTGGCGCCGATGGACATACAGGTCTATTCGGAGATAGTACGCCGAGCTCAGTTACTAGAAGATGCCATGGAGCTATCTGATAGGATCCGTGGGAAGGATAAGAAGGAACAAGTCACTAGTTCGGGTCCCTTCAAACCCAATTTCAAGAAGAGGCCGAGTAATGGAGGTACTCCCTCCCAAGAGGAAAAGTTCAAGAAGACCAAACCTTTCTCCATCCCCACTACACCTTCTAAGGTGGTATGTAAGCATTGTGATAAGGCCGGACATAAGGCTGAAGAATGTTGGAGGAAACTTGGAGCGTGTCTCCGTTGTGGGAGCCGTGATCATCGGATTCCCGACTGTCCCCTACTCAATGATCAAGCCGGTGACGGAAAGCGCCCGGTGACAAAGAATGCACATCTCCAAGCTATTAAGGAGACAGAACAAGATGAAGGCGGACTAGTGGAAGGTACATTGAAAGTTTGTTCCAAGTCTGCATATGTCTTATTTGATACTGGTGTCTCGCATTCTTTTATTTCTAAGAAGTTTGCTAATCCATTACCCATGGAACCGGAATGGATGAAATTAGTTCTTTCAACTCCTCTCGGAAGCGAAGTTGACCTTACTCACCATTATCAAAACTGTGAAGTCTTGGTAAAGGGAAGAAATCTTCCTATCGACCTCATATGTTTAGACCTAAAGGAATATGATGTCATATTGGGAGCGGATTGGTTATCCAAGTATCAGGCAACTGTGGATTGCCGTAATAGCAAAGTTACTTTCAAAGACTTTCCGGAACTGGTCTATACTAGCCCTAAGAGTCGGAGCAAGTCGTCTCTTATTTCGGCTCTCCGAGCTAGCAAGCTAATAAGGAAAGGATGTGTATCCTTCCTTACGTTTGTCACTATTAAGGAGACTAAGGAGTCTAAGCTATAAGACATCCCAGTTGTGCAAGAATTTCCGGACGTGTTTTCGGAAGATTTGCCTGGATTACCTCCACAACGAGCAGTGGCCTTCACCATTGATTTGATCCCCGGTGCTGGTCCAGTTTCTAAGGCACCTTATAGGATGTCCCCTGCCGAGCTCAAGGTGTTAACGGAACAATTGATGGAGCTTCTTAAGAAAGGTTTTATTAGACCAAGCACTTCCCCGTGGGGAGCACCTGTGCTATTTGTAAAGAAGAAGGATGGATCCATGACGTTATGCATCGACTATCGACAGTGGAATCATCTCACTATCAAGAACAAGTATCCACTGCCGAGAATCGATGAGTTATTTGATCAAATATATGGATCCAAGTATTTCTCGAAGATTGATCTCCGGTCGGGATATCACCAATTGAGGATCAAGGATGAGGACATTTATAAGACAGCGTTCAGAAGCAGGTATGGGCACTATGAATTTATTGTTATGCCTTTTGGACTAACAAATGCCCCTGCAGCCTTTATGCAGTTAATGAATAGTATATTAAGACCTCATCTAGATCAGTTCGTGGTGGTTTTCATTAATGATACATTGATTTATTCCAAGACCAAGGAGGAACATAATGAGCATTTGAGGATTGCATTACAGATATTGAGGACAAATCAGTTATATGCAAAGCCTTAGTAAATGTGAGTTTTGGCTAGAAGAGGTATCTTTCTTGGGGCATGTTATATCAAAGGATGGTTTATCCGTAGACCCATCAAAGGTTGAAGCTGTAAGAAATTGGGAAAGACCGACCAACGCTAGCGAGATCCAAAGTTTCTTAGGTCTTGCAGGCTATTACCGGCGATTCATCAAAGATTTCTCCAAGATCACCGTACCACTCACTAGGCTAACTCGCAAGGAGATCCGTTATGAATGGAGTGAGGAATGCGAAAGAAGCTTCCAAGCTCTCAAGGATCATCTAACTACTGCCCCAGTATTAGCTTTGCCAATTGAAGGAGATAAATTTGAGGTATATACCGATGCCTCAGGCGTTGGCCTCGGATGTGTTTTAATGCAACAAGGGAAAGTTATAGCCTACTCTTCTCTCCAATTAAAGAAGCACGAGGAGAACTACCCAGTCCATGACTTAGAATTGGCGGCGGTAGTGTTTGCACTGAAGATATAGAGACATTACCTATACGGAGTGCAGTTTACTATATACTCTGACCATAAAAGTCTTAAGTATCTCTTCTCTCAGAAGGAATTGAATATGAGGCAAAGACGTTGGCTATAATATCTCAAGGACTTCGACTTCACTATACAATATCATCCTGGAAAGGGTAATCATGTAGCCGATGCCCTCAGTCGAAAGCCAAGAGCACTATTGGCCAATTGTATGATTCAGGAGTGGAAGTTGCTAGAACAATTCTCTAACTTAATATAAGCATAGACAAGGACAGTAGGTGTGTCACATTATCCCATATGAGCATACAGCCAGATTTGCTATCCAAAATACAAGGACTTCAAGATAGTGACCCCGTACTAGTGGAAATCAAGGGCAAAATGGAAGAACAACCTGATTTCAAGATAGCCTCGGATGGAAGATTGATGTTCAGGAATAGAACATGTATACCGGATTGTCAGAGCTAAAGAATAAAATCTTAGATGAAGCTCACAGATCAAGGTACACGATTCATCCAGGGTCTACCAAAATATACCAAGATTTGAAAAGGGCCTTCTGGTGGCCCAATATGAATTGAGAAGTAGCAGACTTTGTGTCTCGTTATCTCACGTGCCAACAAGTCAAGGCAGAACACCAAAAGCCTACCGGTAAGCTACTTCCTCTAGATATTCCCAAATGGAAGTGGGAGGATATCGGTATGGACTTCATTATGGGTCTGTCTAAATCAAAGGGAGGACATGATGGAATATGGGTTATTATCGATCGATTGACCAAATCGGCACACTTCTTGCCAATCAAGAGTCGATGGTCAGTTGATGTCCTTACTGCATTATACATTAAGAAGATAGTCAGGTTACATGGAGTACCTGTCTCAATCTTGTCTGACAGAGACCCTCGTTTTACTTCTCACTTTTGGAAGGGTCTACAACATTCACTGGGGACAAGACTTAACTTTAGTATAGCTTTTCATCCTCAAACGGATGGTCAGACCGAGAGAACTAATCAGGTAGTTGAAGATATGCTCAGAGCTTGCATCATTGATTTTGGTGGAAGCTGACATGATCACTTACCTTTGGTTGAATTTGCATACAATAACAGCTACCAGGCAAGTATACAAATGGCACCTTTCGAAGCTTTATACGGAAGGAGTTGCCGATCGCCTTTGTGGTGGGATGAAGTTGGCGAGAAACAACTATTAGGTCCAGACATGGTAAGGGATACCACTGAAAAGATTCAGTTGATTAGAGAATGACTTCAAGTTGCTCAGTCTAGACAGAAGGCTTATGCTGACACAATAAGAAGAGATCTCGAATTCTAAGTCGGAGATCACGTATTTCTCAAGATATCACCTAGACGTGGAATAAGAAGATTTGGTGTTAAGGGCAAGCTTACACCAAGGTTTATCGGACCTTTTGAGATACTAGAAAGAGTTGGCGAGGTTGCTTACCGCATCGCTTTACCTCCTCAATTGTCTGAAGTTCATAATGTATTCCACGTATCCATGTTGAAGAAGTATGTGCACGATCCGGCACATATCATCGATCATGGAGACCTGGTGATTCAAAGGGATCTCACTTATGAACAAAAGCCCATGAAGATCCTCGATCGCGAAGTACAAACATTAAGGAGCAAAGTTATTCCCATGGTCAAGGTGCAATGGAGTAAAAGTTCAGAACATGAAGCCACATGGGAGACCGAGGAGTCTATGAGGAAACGATTCCCAGAATTATTCTAAAAGGGTATGTACTCTACACTCTCCAGGTCTATATACGATTGAATTTGGGGACAAAATTCTTTTAAGTGGGGGTGTAGCAACCCTGGTAAAATTAAAGGACTAGAAAGTCTAAATAAAATAAAAACAATAATTAAACATGGTCCAGACCTTGTACATGACCCTCTTTCGTCCTAAAAAGTCTGACAAAAGAACTCATGGACACTACTATTGTATTATAATAAATTTAAGAATGACATGTTATTTTTAGGTAAGCATTTAATGCACACAGTAATTTTAATTGAATTAAGAATCATTAAATCTCGAAGAAACTGTCAATTTATATTTTTACTAATTTAGAAAATTTAATTTTCCACATTTAATACATTATAATCTTATTAGAAGGGAGAATGATATATATATAAGATTTAATTACATTAAAGCTATGTAAAAGATAAAAGAATGAGCATATATGCAATTTCGGTTCTTTCAAGAGCATTAAGAAAAGGCCAAAAACTCAATTGACGTCTCTTCGTACAGGCGTATCCAACGTGAAAGACGACTTAATGTAAATCGTTATTTACAATTAGCAAAAGTCAAATAAAGTATGTAGATAAGAGAGTGATAGAATTTTAATAGGGATATATATACAATATTAGTCCTTTGGAGGTTAAGGAGAAATGTCAAAATGCAATTGAGGCCATTACTTTAGGCGTTGATTTCAAATGTGACGACTTAATAGAAGTCGTTATTTTATTCTAAAATGAATAGTGCCCATTTTTGAATTAAAGAATTTTAGAAAACTAATTATATGAAAAAATAGAGAAAAATGGAAAACTTATACCCCTAAAATTTCCCATCTAGATCACATCAAGAAAAAAAATATAAAGATCCAGAAAGATTGTTACACCTTAAATTAACAAATAGGGAAAGGTGAATGACGTCTCCGAGCAAGTCGTCATTTAATTTTTGACGACTGTGTATACAAACATCATTTATTGAAATAACGTCCCAACCTGTGGCGTCATTTACAAACAGAACCGTTAGTGTTTGGTTCGAACAGGGATGTTATCTGGGTAAGTTTAGATTAAGGAAAGAGATCCATACGTGGATATCTGCGATTTTAATCCTAATCGAACTCTTATAAACCTACTAGGATTCCTTCCCCTATAAATACGCACCTTCCGTCGAGCTTCCTGTTGACATTATTGATCAAAGACACCCTGCTACTGCGAGTCATCTTCCCCTTGCTGCTAGCCTTTCTTCTATCACCAGAAGCAGAAGAACAAGCCACTTCTTCCTCCGAAGGCTACTCCTGTCGTGGTGTACGTGAAGAACGTGAAGTTCTTCATCTTTCGTTCTTCTTCCTTGCTGCACGGAGGTTTGAAGGCCATTGCCTTTCTTCACCGTTGCTGCTACTGCTACTGTTGCCTCCAGCCGCTGAAGCTAGAGGAGCAAGCTGCTGCATCTTCTTCCTCTTCTTCATCCTGCCGTGATACGGGAAGAACGTGGGAGAATTCTTTATCTTTTCCTCTTCGGCTGCTGCAGTTGCTGCCTCTGTTTACACTAAAATAGAGTATCGTATCAAGGGTTACCACCTCCATTTTCTTCATCAGTCATCAACCAAATAATCACCCAAGGTAGGTTTTCTCAAGACTTGGCATAACCCTGAAATTCCTAGGTTAAAAACATGCATATAGGTCTGAAGGAGTTACAGATTTCGTTTCTGGATTGAGTTTTCTCTGTTTACTTCCTAATGGAATTAACGACCCAAGCTAGGGCGTTATTTTGATATGACGACGTGAAAACGGTCGTCAACTAGCTAGTTAATTAATAAATCACACTTGTTCAAAATTTAATAACTATGAACTCCTACATGTAAACTAATGCATGGCCATGTCCATAACTTCCTGCTATTTTTACCTCTCTGTTCATGTCATTTGTTTCTTGATCGGACATATTTTATAAAGCCTGTGTCAGTGATTGTACCTATTAGGTACAAATCAGATGACAAGAATTAGCGACCCTGACTAAGTCGTTATTTGAATGGACGCCCCTACACATAGGCGTCAGATTCGTGATAAATAATGAAAATGGAAGAAAGACATAAATTCACGGACTTGATAATTGACGACGTGTATACTGCCCTTAAATTTGATATATGACGCCCCTGACTAGGGCGCTGTTTTAGAAACTGAAGCCTTAATGTAAGACGTCATTTATATAATATCTAAAATTTTAGAATGTTTATAGATTTTAATATTAACAAGACCTGGATATAACGACTGCGTGAACAGTCGTCATTTACTGAACTAACGACCCTGACAAGGGCGCCAATTCATAAAATGAAGACTTAAGCCCAGACGCCAATTGACTGATTTCCTCATTTCGTGGCTTTTGTAACCCTTTTACGGTGGGTTAGTTATTAGGCACTATATTCCATTCCGTGAATATAGTCCCATGTTTCACGTTGATTTATCGATTACCCACTATTTCTCGGTGATAGACGAACTCTCCATAGGACATTCCGTTCCTTTGGACCAATGACTTTATCATAGAGACCTCCGTAAGACTCCGCTAGCCTTGGATTCCGTCGAGGCAGCCGAGCTGGTTGTACCCTTAAAACCTATGTCACTATTTGATTACCATGTCACTCTAAAGAAACATGGTATACTAGCCCTCATGACTTGCTAAGAGGATGCCATGAGAATACTCTAAATTAATGGAATGGGAAACCATGCCATTAATGTTCTTATGAATTAGGTGCCACACTTGTGGACCTCAATTCTATCTAGCTTATCATGTCCAAGAACGAGCGACCATCGCTATATGAGCGCTTATTCTTATTATCATGGCACCCAATTAGGGAGCCGATTCCACCTAGTTTTATCGTTAATCATGATTGTTCCGTTATTGTTGACTTTATACATCATGTTCAATCCTTGAAATTCTAGTCCACAAGATCTACCTTAAAGTCCCTAAAAGCTTATTCCATTGAAACTCTATATTGGCTATAACCATAGTGGATGTCGAAAAATACACGATCAATGCCTGCGCATATAAGGGCCCGATCTGGTCCTGGGAGGAGCACTCGAAAGTACTAGTGCCCATGGGAGTTGTAATGATAACGGTGTGGCATTGCACCAAAGTGCATGACTAGCTTGATTAGACATTCCACCATCTCATACTCGACTTGACATGACATGACTTGCGTGACCCGGAAAGGGTATTTATATACTTGCTTGAAACGTGACAACCAATTCCCGACGTGACATGATGAATATACTTGCTTGATGTTTTTGACATTTATTGATATAAGTTCTTGAAATACATGCTAGTTCACTCAATTATCTCTTATTATACTCTTTCTCTCTTATCGTTTTACGCAAACATGCATAGCTTTATTGCATTCATGTAACATGTAATTTACTTAAAGCAAGCTAGCTCTTGAGATATAATTCCTACTGAGCGTTCGCTCATCCAATGTTTTCTCCTATTTTTTCAGGTAAGTCCGATGACGAGACTCAATCGGATGGGGAAGGTCAAGAGTGAAGAGATTAGAGCTACTCCATCCATCCAAGCGTCACTAGTCTTATCTTCCTAATTTCTTGAGTCAATCATTGTGCTTTTTCCTTTTATTGAGTCTTAGCACTTTCATTAAGTGGATTGTAATAGAAGTACTTTTAAGGTTGCGATTGAATAAAGGATTGGGTTATCTTTACTTTTGAACACTCTGTCTTTGTGTTGAATACACTAACGCTCTGATTGACATGATCGATATAAACTCGTCACGCATCTCTGAGTTCCTTCCGCGCTCGGGGCGTGACAGTTTTTGTGGTATTAGAGCCTAGGATATTCAATTCCTAGGAAACCCAAGTCCAAGGATAGGTTTAAAACCTTTAACCGGTGAGATTGGGTAGAACCAAGGGTTAAGTTAACTTAGAATCAAAACATTTAAACATAATCACATATTAATATAGTTATTGTAATTGTAGGACAATGGCTGCCGAACGTGCCCAGTGGCGCAACATGCAACGCACTCTGCAAGGCATGACCCAGGCACTTCAACAGGTGGCACAAGGAGGTGCACATCGTGGAGCAGGAAATCTCCACCAAAGCTTCAAGAACATGAACCCTCCTACGTTCATGGGATCCACTGATCCGGATGACGCCGAGCACTAGATCTGAGAGACCGAACGTATCTTTCGAGTTATGCAATGCACGGACCAAGAGAAGGTCTTGTTAGCAACGTTTCAATTGGAAAGGGACGTCCACTGCTGGTGGGAGTCGGTAGAAGCCACATTAGATCAAGGACAAGTTACTTGGGAGGAGTTTGTTGAACATTTCAACAATAAATATTTTTTGGACCGAGTCTAGGAGAAGAAGGCCGCCGAGTTCGCCGCACTTAAACAACGATCTTTGTCGGTGGCTGAGTATGAGGCACAATTTTCCAGGTTATCTCGATATGCTAAACATCTAATTAGTACCGAGAAGATGAAAGCTAGGGGATTCCTAAATGGGCTCAGACCCCAATATATCACACAGCTGGCGCCGATGGACATACAGGTCTATTCGGAGATAGTACGCCGAGCTCAGTTACTAGAAGATGCCATGGAGCTATCTGATAGGATCCGTGGGAAGGATAAGAAGGAACAAGTCACTAGTTCGGGTCCCTTCAAACCCAATTTCAAGAAGAGGCCGAGTAATGGAGGTACTCCCTCCCAAGAGGAAAAGTTCAAGAAGACCAAACCTTTCTCCATCCCCACTACACCTTCTAAGGTGGTATGTAAGCATTGTGATAAGGCCGGACATAAGGTTGAAGAATGTTGGAGGAAACTTGGAGCGTGTCTCCGTTGTGGGAGCCGTGATCATCGGATTCCCGACTGTCCCCTACTCAATGATCAAGCCGGTGACGGAAAGCGCCCGGTGACAAAGAATGCACGTCTCCAAGCTATTAAGGAGACAGAACAAGATGAAGGCGAAACTAGTGGAAGGTACATTGAAAGTTTGTTCCAAGTCTGCATATGTCTTATTTGATACTGGTGTCTCGCATTCTTTTATTTCTAAGAAGTTTGCTAATCCATTACCCATGGAACCGGAATGGATGAAATTAGTTCTTTCAACTCCTCTCGGAAGCGAAGTTGACCTTACTCACCATTATCAAAACTGTGAAGTCTTGGTAAAGGGAAGAAATCTTCCTATCGACCTCATATGTTTAGACCTAAAGGAATATGATGTCATATTGGGAGCGGATTGGTTATCCAAGTATCAGGCAACTGTGGATTGCCGTAATAGCAAAGTTACTTTCAAAGACTTTCCGGAACTGGTCTATACTAGCCCTAAGAGTCGGAGCAAGTCGTCTCTTATTTCGGCTCTCCGAGCTAGCAAGCTAATAAGGAAAGGATGTGTATCCTTCCTTGCGTTTGTCACTATTAAGGAGACTAAGGAGTCTAAGCTATAAGACATCCCAGTTGTGCAAGAATTTCCGGACGTGTTTTCGGAAGATTTGCCTGGATTACCTCCACAACGAGCAGTGGCCTTCACCATTGATTTGATCCCCGGTGCTGGTCCAGTTTCTAAGGCACCTTATAGGATGTCCCCTGCCGAGCTCAAGGTGTTAACGGAACAATTGATGGAGCTTCTTAAGAAAGGTTTTATTAGACCAAGCACTTCCCTGTGGGGAGCACCTGTGCTATTTGTAAAGAAGAAGGATGGATCCATGACGTTATGCATCGACTATCGACAGTGGAATCATCTCACTATCAAGAACAAGTATCCACTGCCGAGAATCGATGAGTTATTTGATCAAATATATGGATCCAAGTATTTCTCGAAGATTGATCTCCGGTCGGGATATCACCAATTGAGGATCAAGGATGAGGACATTTATAAGATAGCGTTCAGAAGCAGGTATGGGCACTATGAATTTGTTGTTATGCCTTTTGGACTAACAAATGCCCCTGCAGCCTTTATGCAGTTAATGAATAGTATATTAAGACCTCATCTAGATCAGTTCGTGGTGATTTTCATTAATGATATATTGATTTATTCCAAGACCAAGGAGGAACATAATGAGCATTTGAGGATTGCATTACAGATATTGAGGACAAATCAGTTATATGCAAAGCCTTAGTAAATGTGAGTTTTGGCTAGAAGAGGTATCTTTCTTGGGGCATGTTATATCAAAGGATGGTTTATCCGTAGACCCATCAAAGGTTGAAGCTGTAAGAAATTGGGAAAGACCGACCAACGCTAGCGAGATCCGAAGTTTCTTAGGTCTTGCAGGCTATTACCGGCGATTCATCAAAGATTTCTCCAAGATCACCGTACCACTCACTAGGCTAACTCGCAAGGAGATCCGTTATGAATGGAGTGAGGAATGCGAAAGAAGCTTCCAAGCTCTCAAGGATCATCTAACTACTGCCCCAGTATTAGCTTTGCCAATTGAAGGAGATAAATTTGAGGTATATACCGATGCCTCAGGCGTTGGCCTCGGATGTGTTTTAATGCAACAAGGGAAAGTTATAGCCTACTCTTCTCGCCAATTAAAGAAGCACGAGGAGAACTACCCAGTCCATGACTTAGAATTGGCGGCGGTAGTGTTTGCACTGAAGATATAGAGACATTACCTATACGGAGTGCAGTTTACTATATACTCTGACCATAAAAGTCTTAAGTATCTCTTCTCTCAGAAGGAATTGAATATGAGGCAAAGACGTTGGCTATAATATCTCAAGGACTTCGACTTCACTATACAATATCATCCTGGAAAGGGTAATCCTGTAGCCGATGCCCTCAGTCGAAAGCCAAGAGCACTATTGGCCAATTGTATGATTCAGGAGTGGAAGTTGCTAGAACAATTCTCTAACTTAATATAAGCATAGACAAGGACAGTAGGTGTGTCACATTATCCCATATGAGCATACAGCCAGATTTGCTATCCAAAATACAAGGACTTCAAGATAGTGACCCCGTACTAGTGGAAATCAAGGGCAAAATGGAAGAACAACCTGATTTCAAGATAGCCTCGGATGGAAGATTGATGTTCAGGAATAGAACATGTATACCGGATTGTCCAGAGCTAAAGAATAAAATCTTAGATGAAGCTCACAGATCAAGGTACACGATTCATCCAGGGTCTACCAAAATATACCAAGATTTGAAAAGGGCCTTCTGGTGGCCCAATATGAATTGAGAAGTAGCAGACTTTGTGTCTCGTTATCTCACGTGCCAACAAGTCAAGGCAGAACACCAAAAGCCTACCGGTAAGCTACTTCCTCTAGATATTCCCAAATGGAAGTGGGAGGATATCGGTATGGACTTCATTATGGGTCTGTCTAAATCAAAGGAGGACATGATGGAATATGGGTTATCATCGATCGATTGACCAAATCGACACACTTCTTGCCAATCAAGAGTCGATGGTCAGTTGATGTCTTACTGCATTATACATTAAGAGATAGTCAGGTTACATGGAGTACCTGTCTCAATCTTGTCTGACAGAGACCCTCGTTTTACTTCTCACTTTTGGAAGGGTCTACAACATTCACTGGGGACAAGACTTAACTTTAGTATAGCTTTTCATCCTCAAACGGATGGTCAGACCGAGAGAACTAATCAGGTAGTTGAAGATATGCTCAGAGCTTGCATCATTGATTTTGGTGGAAGCTGACATGATCACTTACCTTTGGTTGAATTTGCATACAATAACAGCTACCAGGCAAGTATACAAATGGCACCTTTCGAAGCTTTATACGGAAGGAGTTGCCGATCGCCTTTGTGCTAGGACGAAGTTGGCGAGAAACAACTATTAGGTCCAGACATGGTAAGGGATACCACTGAAAAGATTCAGTTGATTAGAGAATGACTTCAAGTTGCTCAGTCTAGACAGAAGGCTTATGCTGACACAATAAGAAGAGATCTCGAATTCTAAGTCGGAGATCACGTATTTCTCAAGATATCACCTAGACGTGGAATAAGAAGATTTGGTGTTAAGGGCAAGCTTACACCAAGGTTTATCGGACCTTTTGAGATACTAGAAAGAGTTGGCGAGGTTGCTTACCGCATCGCTTTACCTCCTCAATTGTCTGAAGTTCATAATGTATTCCACGTATCCATGTTGAAGAAGTATGTGCACGATCCGGCACATATCATCGATCATGGAGACCTGGTGATTCAAAGGGATCTCACTTATGAACAAAAGCCCATGAAGATCCTCGATCGCGAAGTACGAACATTAAGGAGCAAAGTTATTCCCATGGTCAAGGTGCAATGGAGTAAAAGCTCAGAACATGAAGCCACATGGGAGACCGAGGAGTCTATGAGGAAACGATTCCAGAATTATTCTAAAAGGTATGTACTCTACACTCTCCAGGTCTATATACGATTGAATTTGGGGACAAAATTCTTTTAAGTGGGAGGGTGTAGCAACCCTGGTAAATTAAAGGACTAGAAAGTCTAAATAAATTAAAAACAATAATTAAACATGGTCCAGACCTTGTACATGACCCTCTTTCGTCCTAAAAAGTCTGACAAAAGAACTCATGGACACTACTATTGTATTATAATAAATTTAAGAATGACATGTTATTTTTAGGTAAGCATTTAATGCACAAAGTAATTTTAATTGAATTAAGAATCATTAAATCTCGAAGAAAATGTCAATTTATATTTTTACTAATTTAGAAAATTTAATTTTCCACATTTAATACATTATAATCTTATTAGAAGGGAGAAGGATATATATATAAGATTTAATTACATTAAAGCTATGTAAAAGATAAAAGAATGAGCATATATGCAATTTCGGTTCTTTCAAGAGCATTAAGAAAAGGCCAAAAACTCAATTGACGTCTCTTCGTACAGGCGTATCCAACGTGAAAGACGACTTAATGCAAATCGTTATTTACAATTAGCAAAAGTCAAATAAAGTATGTAGATAAGAGAGTGATAGAATTTTAATAGAGATATATATACAATATAGTCCTTTGGAGGTTAAGGAGAAATGTCAAAATGCAATTGAGGCCATTACTTTAGGCGTTGATTTCAAATGTGACGACTTAATAGAAGTCGTTATTTTATTCTAAAATGAATAGTGCCCTTTTTTGAATTAAAGAATTTTGGAAAACTAATTATATAAAAAAATAGAGAAAAATGGAAAACTTATACTCCTAAAATTTCCCATCTAGATCACATCAAGAAAAAAAATATAAAGATCCAGAAAGATTGTTACACCTTAAATTAACAAATAGGGAAAGGTGAATGACGTCTCCGAGCAAGTCGTCATTTAATTTTTGACGACTGTGTATACAAACATCATTTATTGAAATAACGTCCCAACCTGTGGCGTCATTTACAAACAGAACCGTTAGTGTTTGGTTCGAACAGGGATGTTATCTGGGTAAGTTTAGATTAAGGAAAGAGATCCATACGTGGATATCTACGATTTTAATCCTAATCGAACTCTTATAAACCTACTAGGATTCCTTCCCCTATAAATACGCACCTTCCGTCGAGCTTCCTGTTGACATTATTGATCAAAGACACCCTGCTACCGCGAGTCATCTTCCCCTTGCTGCTAGCCTTTCTTCTATCACCAGAAGCAGATGAACAAGCTGCTTCTTCCTCCGAAGGCTACTCTTGCCGTGGTGTACGTGAAGAACGTGAAGTTCTTCATCTTTCCTTCTTCTTCCTTGCTACACGGAGGTTTGAAGGCCGTTGCCTTTCCTCACCGTTGCTGCTACTGCTGCTGTTGCCTCCAGCCGCTGAAGCTAGAGGAGCAAGCTGCTGCATCTTCTTCCTCTTCTTCATCCTGTCGTGATACGGGATGAACGTGGGAGAATTCTTTATCTTTTCCTCTTCGGCTGCTGCAGTTGCTGCCTCTGTTTACACTAAAACAGAGTATCGTATCAAGGGTTACCACCTCCATTTTCTTCATCAGTCATCAACCAAATAATCACCAAAGGTAGGTTTTCTCAAGACTTGGCATAACCCTGAAATTCCTAGGTTAAAAACATGCATATAGGTCTGAAGGAGTTAGAGGTTTCGTTTCTGGATTGAGTTTTCTCTGTTTACTTCCTAATGGAATTAACGACCCAAGCTAGGGCGTTATTTTGATATGACGACGTGAAAACGGTCGTCAACTAGCTAGTTAATTAATAAATCACACTTGTTCAAAATTTAATAACTATGAACTCCTACATGTAAACTAATGCATGACCATGTCCATAACTTCCTGCTATTTTTACCTCTCTGTTCATGTCATTTGTTTCTTGATCGGACATATTTTATAAAGCCTGTGTCAGTGATTGTACCTATTAGGTACAAATCAGATGACAAGAATTAGCGACCCTGACTAAGTCGTTATTTGAATGGACGCCCCTACACATAGGCGTCAGATTCGTGATAAATAATGAAAATGGAAGAAAGACATAAATTCACGGACTTGATAATTGACGACGTGTATATTGCCCTTAAATTTGATATATGACGCCCCTGACTAGGGCGCTGTTTTAGAAACTGAAGCCTTAATGTAAGACGTCATTTATATAATATCTAAAATTTTAGAATGTTTATAGATTTTAATATTAACAAGACCTGGATATAACGACTGCGTGAACAGTCGTCATTTACTAAACTAACGACCCTGACAAGGGCGCCAATTCATAAAATGAAGACTTAAGCCCAGACACCAATTGACTGATTTCCTCATTTCGTGGCTTTTGTAACCCTTTTACGGTGGGTTAGTTATTAGGCACTATATTCCATTCCGTGAATATAGTCCCATGTTTCACGTTGATTTATCGATTACCCACTATTTCTCGATGATAGACGAACTCTCCATAGGACATTCCGTTCCTTTGGACCAATGACTTTATCATAGAGACCTCCGTAAGACTCCGCTAGCCTTGGATTCCGTCGAGGCAGCCGAGCTGGTTGTACCCTTAAAACCTATGTCACTATTTGATTACCATGTCACTCTAAAGAAACATGGTATACCGGCCCTCATGACTTGCTAAGAGGATGCCATGAGAATACTCTAAATTAATGGAATGGGAAACCATGCCATTAGTGTTCTTATGAATTAGGTGCCACCCTTGTGGACCTCAATTCTATCTAGCTTATCATGTCCAAGAACGAGCGACCATCGCTATATGAGCGCTTATTCTTATTATCATGGCACCCAATTAGGGAGCCGATTCCACCTAGTTTTATCGTTAATCATGATTGTTCCGTTATTGTTGACTTTATACATCATGTTGAATCCTTGAAATTCTAGTCCACAAGATCTACCTTAAAGTCCCTAAAAGCTTATTCCATTGAAACTCTATATTGGCTATAACCATAGTGGATGTCAAAAAATACACGATCAATGCCTGCGCATATAAGGGCCCGATCTGGTCCTGGGAGGAGCACTCGAAAGTACTAGTGCCCATGGGAGTTGTAATGATCACGGTGTGGCATTGCACCAAAGTGCATGACTAGCTTGATTAGACATTCCACCATCTCATACTCGACTTGACATGACATGACTTGCGTGACCCGGAAAGGGTATTTATATACTTGCTTGAAACGTGACAACCAATTCCCGACGTGACATGATGAATATACTTGCTTGATTTTTTTGACATTTATTGATATAAGTTCTTGAAATACATGCTAGTTAACTCAATTATCTCTTATTATACTCTTTCTCTCTTGTCATTTTACGCAAACATGCATAGCTTTATTGCATTCATGTAACATGTAATTTACTTAAAGCAAGCTAGCTCTTGAGATATAATTCCTACTGAGCGTTCGCTCATCCAATGTTTTCTCCTATTTTTTCAGGTAAGTCCGATGACGAGACTCAATCAGATGGGGAAGGTCAAGAGTGAAGAGATTAGAGCTACTCCATCCATCCAAGCGTCACTAGTCTTATCTTCTAATTTCTTGAGTCAATCATTGTACTTTTTCCTTTATTGAGTCTTAGCACTTTCATTAAGTGGATTGTAATAGAAGTACTTTTAGGTTGCGATTGAATAAAGGATTGGGTTATCTTTACTTTTGAGCACTCTGTCTTTGTGTTGAATACACTAACGCTCTGATTGACATGATCGATATAAACTCGTCACGCACTCTGAGTTCCTTCCGCGCTCGGGGCGTGACAGTTTTTGTGGTATTAGAGCCTAGGATATTCAATTCCTAGGAAACCCAAGTCCAAGGATAGGTTTAAAACCTTTAACCGGTGAGATTGGGTAGAACCAAGGGTTAAGTTAACTTAGAATCAAAACCTTTGAACATAATCACATATTAATATAGTTATTGTAATTGTAGGACAATGGCTGCCGAACGTGCCCAGTGGCGCAACATGCAACGCACTCTGCAAGGCATGACCCAGGCACTTCAACAGGTGGCACAAGGAGGTGCACATCGTGGAGCAGGAAATCTCCACCAAAGCTTCAAGAACATGAACCCTCCTAAGTTCATGGGATCCACTGATCCGGATGACGCCGAGCACTGGATCGGAGAGACCGAACGTATCTTTCGAGTTATGCAATGCACGGACCAAGAGAAGGTCTTGTTAGCAACGTTTCAATTGGAAAGGGACGCCCGCTGCTGGTGGGAGTCGGTAGAAGCCACATTAGATCAAGGACAAGTTACTTGGGAGGAGTTTGTTGAACATTTCAACAATAAATATTTTTCTGACCGAGTCTAGGAGAAGAAGGCCGCCGAGTTCGCCGCACTTAAACAACGATCTTTGTCGGTGGCTGAGTATGAGGCATAATTTTCCAGGTTATCTCGATATGCTAAACATCTAATTAGTACCGAGAAGATGAAAGCTAGGAGATTCCTAAATGGGCTCAGACCCCAATATATCACACAGCTGGCGCCGATGGACATACAGGTCTATTCGGAGATGGTACGCCGAGCTCAGTTACTAGAAGATGCCACGGAGCTATCTGATAGGATCCGTGGGAAGGATAAGAAGGAACAAGTCACTAGTTCGGGTTCCTTCAAACCCAATTTCAAGAAGAGGCCGAGTAATGGAGGTACTCCCTCCCAAGAGAAAAGTTCAAGAAGACCAAACCTTTCTCCATCACCACTTCACCTTCTAAGGTGGTATGTAAGCATTGTGATAAGGCCGGACATAAGGCTGAAGAATGTTGGAGGAAACTTGGAGCGTGTCTCCGTTGTGGGAGCCGTGATCATCGGATTCCCGACTGTCCCCTACTCAATGATCAAGCCGGTGACGGAAAGCGCCCGGTGACAAAGCATGCACGTCTCCAAGCTATTAAGGAGACAGAACAAGATGAAGGCGGACTAGTGGAAGGTACATTGAAAGTTTGTTCCAAGTCTGCATATGTCTTATTTGATACTGGTGTCTCGCATTCTTTTATTTCTAAGAAGTTTGCTAATCCATTACCCATGGAACCGGAATGGATGAAATTAGTTCTTTCAACTCCTCTCGGAAGCGAAGTTGACCTTACTCACCATTATCAAAACTGTGAAGTCTTGGTAAAGGGAAGAAATCTTCCTATCGACCTCATATGTTTAGACCTAAAGGAATATGATGTCATATTGGGAGCGATTGGTTATCCAAGTATCAGGCAACTGTGGATTGCCGTAATAGCAAAGTTACTTTCAAAGACTTTCCGGAACTGGTCTATACTAGCCCTAAGAGTCGGAGCAAGTCGTCTCTTATTTCGGCTCTCCGAGCTAGCAAGCTAATAAGGAAAGGATGTGTATCTTCCTTGCGTTTGTCACTATTAAGGAGACTAAGGAGTCTAAGCTATAAGACATCCCAGTTGTGCAAGAATTTCCGGACGTGTTTTCGGAAGATTTGCCTGGATTACCTCCACAACGAGCAGTGGCCTTCACCATTGATTTGATCCCGGTGCTGGTCCAGTTTCTAAGGCACCTTATAGGATGTCCCCTGCCGAGCTCAAGGTGTTAACGGAACAATTGATGGAGCTTCTTAAGAAAGGTTTTATTAGACCAAGCACTTCCCCGTGGGGAGCACCTGTGCTATTTGTAAAGAAGAAGGATGGATCCATGACGTTATGCATCGACTATCGACAGTGGAATCATCTCACTATCAAGAACAAGTATCCACTGCCGAGAATCGATGAGTTATTTGATCAAATATATGGATCCAAGTATTTCTCGAAGATTGATCTCCGGTCGGGATATCACCAATTGAGGATCAAGGATGAGGACATTTATAAGACAGCGTTCAGAAGCAGGTATGGGCACTATGAATTTGTTGTTATGCCTTTTGGACTAACAAATGCCCCTGCAGCCTTTATGCAGTTAATGAATAGTATATTAAGACCTCATCTAGATCAGTTCGTGGTGGTTTTCATTAATGATATATTGATTTATTCCAAGACCAAGGAGGAACATAATGAGCATTTGAGGATTGCATTACAGATATTGAGGACAAATCAGTTATATGCAAAGCCTTAGTAAATGTGAGTTTTGGCTAGAAGAGGTATCTTTCTTGGGGCATGTTATATCAAAGGATGGTTTATCCGTAGACCCATCAAAGGTTGAAGCTGTAAGAAATTGGGAAAGACCGACCAACGCTAGCGAGATCCGAAGTTTCTTAGGTCTTGCAGGCTATTACCAGCGATTCATCAAAGATTTCTCCAAGATCACCGTACCACTCACTAGGCTAACTCGCAAGGAGATCCGTTATGAATGGAGTGAGGAATGCGAAAGAAGCTTCCAAGCTCTCAAGGATCATCTAACTACTGCCCCAGTATTAGCTTTACCAATTGAAGGAGATAAATTTGAAGTATACACCGATGCATCTGGCATTGCCTCGGATGTGTTTTAATGCAACAAGGGAAAGTTATAGCCTACTCTTCTCGCCAATTGAAGAAGCACGAGGAGAACTACCCAGTCCATGACTTAGAATTGGCGGCGGTAGTGTTTGCACTGAAGATATGGAGACATTACCTATACGGAGTGCAGTTTACTGTATACTCTGACCATAAAAGTCTTAAGTATCTCTTCTCTCAGAAGGAATTGAATATGAGGCAAAGACGTTGGCTAGAATATCTCAAGGACTTCGACTTCACAATACAATATCATCCTCGAAAGGGTAATCCTGTAGCCGATGCCCTCAGTCGAAAGCCGAGAGCACTATTAGCCAATTGTATGATTCAGGAAAGGAAGTTGCTAGAACAATTCTCTAAACTTAATATAAGCATAGACAAGGACAGTAGGTGTGTCACATTATCCCATATGAGCATACAGCCAGACTTGCTATCCGAAATACAAGGACTTCAAGATAGTGACCCCGTACTAGTGGAAATCAAGGGCAAAATGGAAGAACAACCTGATTTCAAGATAGCCTCGGATGGAAGATTGATGTTCAGGAATAGAACATGTATACCGGATTGTCAGAGCTAAAGAAGAAAATCTTAGATGAAGCTCACAGATCAAGGTACAAGATTCATCCAGGGTCTACCAAAATGTACCAAGATTTGAAAAGGACCTTCTGGTGGCCCAATATGAAAGAGAAGTAGCAGACTTTGTGTCTCGCTGTCTCACGTGCCAACAAGTCAAGGCAGAACACCAAAAGCCTGCCGGTAAGCTACATCCTCTAGATATTCCCAATGGAAGTGGGAGGATATCGGTATGGACTTCATTATGGGTCTGTCTAAATCAAAGGAGGACATGATGGAATATGGGTTATCATCGACGATTGACCAAATCGGCACACTTCTTGCCAATCAAGAGTCGATGGTCAGTTGATGTCCTTACTGCATTATACATTAAGAGATAGTCAGGTTACATGGAGTACCTGTCTCAATCGTGTCTGACAGAGACCCTCGTTTTACTTCTCACTTTTGGAAGGGTCTACAACATTCACTGGGGACAAGAATTAACTTTAGTATAGCTTTTCATCCTCAAACGGATGGTCAGACCGAGAGAACTAATCAGGTAGTTGAAGATATGCTCAGAGCTTGCATCATTGATTTTGGTGGAAGCTGACATGATCACTTACCTTTGGTTGAATTTGCATACAATAACAGCTACCAGGCAAGTATACAAATGGCACCTTTCGAAGCTTTATACGGAAGGAGTTGCCGATCGCCTTTGTGCTGGGACGAAGTTGGCGAGAAACAACTATTAGGTCTAGACATGGTAAGGGATACCACTGAAAAGATTCAGTTGATTAGAGAATGACTTCAAGTTGCTCAGTCTAGACAGAAGGCTTATGCTGACACAAGAAGAAGAGATCTCGAATTCTAAGTCGGAGATCACGTATTTCTCAAGATATCACCTAGACGTGGAATAAGAGATTTGGTGTTAAGGGCAAGCTTACACCAAGGTTTATCGGACCTTTTGAGATACTAGAAAGAGTTGGCGAGGTTGCTTACCGCATCGCTTTACCTCCTCAATTGTCTGAAGTTTATAATGTATTCCACGTATCCATGTTGAAGAAGTATGTGCACGATCCGGCACATATCATCGATCATGGAGACCTGGTGATTCAAAGGGATCTCACTTATGAACAAAAGCCCATGAAGATCCTCGATCGCGAAGTACAAACATTAAGGAGCAAAGTTATTCCCATGGTCAAGGTGCAATGGAGTAAAAGTTCAGAACATGAAGCCACATGGGAGACCGAGGAGTCTATGAGGAAACGATTCCCAGAATTATTCTAAAAGGGTATGTACTCTACACTCTCCAGGTCTATATACGATTGAATTTGGGGACAAAATTCTTTTAAGTGGGGGTGTAGCAACCCTGGTAAAATTAAAGGACTAGAAAGTCTAAATAAATTAAAAACAATAATTAAACATGGTCCAGATCTTGTACATGACCCTCTTTCGTCCTAAAAAGTCTGACAAAAGAACTCATGGACACTACTATTGTATTATAATAAATTTAAGAATGACATGTTATTTTTAGGTAAGCATTTAATGCATAAAGTAATTTTAATTGAATTAAGAATCATTAAATCTCGAAGAAAATGTTAATTTATATTTTTACTAATTTAGAAAATTTAATATTTCACATTTAATACATTATAATCTTATTAGAAGGGAGAAGGATATATATATAAGATTTAATTACATTAAAGCTATGTAAAAGATAAAAGAATGAGCATATATGCAATTTCGGTTCTTTCAAGAGCATTAAGAAAAGGCCAAAAACTCAATTGACGTCTCTTCGTACAGGCGTATCCAACGTGAAAGACGACTTAATGCAAATCGTTATTTACAATTAGCAAAAGTCAAATAAAGTATGTGGATAAGAGAGTGATAGAATTTTAATAGAGATATATATACAATATTAGTCCTTTGGAGGTTAAGGAGAAATGTCAAAATGCAATTGAGGCCATTACTTTAGGCGTTGATTTCAAATGTGACGACTTAATAGAAGTCGTTATTTTATTCTAAAATGAATAGTGCCCATTTTTGAATTAAAGAATTTTGGAAAACTAATTATATGAAAAAATAGAGAAAAATGGAAAACTTATACCCCTAAAATTTCCCATCTAGATCACATCAAGAAAAAAAATATAAAGATCCAGAAAGATTGTTACACCTTAAATTAACAAATAGGGAAAGGTGAATGACGTCTCCGAGCAAGTCGTCATTTAATTTTTGACGACTGTGTATACAAACATCATTTATTGAAATAACGTCCCAACCTGTGGCGTCATTTACAAACAGAACCGTTAGTGTTTGGTTCGAACAGGGATGTTATCTAGGTAAGTTTAGATTAAGGAAAGAGATCCATACGTGGATATCTATGATTTTAATCCTAATCGAACTCTTATAAACCTACTAGGATTCCTTCCCCTATAAATACGCAACTTCCGTCGAGCTTCCTGTTGACATTATTGATCAAAGACACCCTGCTACCGCGAGTCATCTTCCCCTTGCTGCTAGCCTTTCTTCTATCACCAGAAGCAGATGAACAAGCTGCTTCTTCCTCCGAAGGCTGCTCTTGCCGTGGTGTACGTGAAGAACGTGAAGTTCTTCATCTTTCCTTCTTCTTCCTTGCTACACGGAGGTTTGAAGGCCGTTGCCTTTCCTCACCGTTGCTGCTACTGCTGCTGTTGCCTCCAGCCGCTGAAGCTAGAGGAGCAAGCTGCTGCATCTTCTTCCTCTTCTTCATCCTGCTGTGATACGGGAAGAACGTGGGAGAATTCTTTATCTTTTCCTCTTCGGCTGCTGCAGTTGCTGCCTCTGTTTACACTAAAACAGAGTATCGTATCAAGGGTTACCACCTCCATTTTCTTCATCAGTCATCAACCAAATCATCACCCAAGGTAGGTTTTCTCAAGACTTGGCAAAACCCTGAAATTCCTAGGTTAAAAACATGCATATAGGATTGAGTTTTCTCTGTTTACTGCCTAATGGAATTAACGACCCATGCTAGGGCGTTATTTTGATATGACGACGTGAAAACGGTCGTCAACTAGCTAGTTAATTAATAAATCACACTTGTTCAAAATTTAATAATTATGAACTCCTACATGTAAACTAATGCATGACCATGTCCATAACTTCCTGCTATTTTTCCCTCTCTGTTCATGTCGTTTGTTTCTTGATCGGTCATATTTTATAAAGCCTGTGTCTGTGATTGTACCTATTAGGTACAAATCAGATGACAGGAATTAGCGAACTAAGTCGTTATTTGAATGGACGCCCCTACACATAGGCGTCAGATTATTGATAAATAATGAAAATGGAAGAAAGACATAAATTCATGGACTTCATAATTGACGACGTGTATACTGCCCTTAAATTTGATATATGACGCCCCTAACTAGGGCGCTGTTTATGAAATTGAAGCCTTAATGTAAGACGTCATTTATATAATATCTAAAATTTTAGAATGTTTATATATTTTAATATTAACAAGACCTGGATATAACGACTACGTGAACAATCGTCATTTACTGAACTGACGACCCTGACAAGGGCGCCAATTCATAAAATGAAGACTTAGGCCCAGACACCAATTGACTGATTTCCTGATTTTGTTGCTTTTGTAACCGTTTTACAGTGGGTTAGTTATTAGGCACTATATTCCATTCCGTGAATATAGTCCCATGTTTTACGTTGATTTATCGATTACCCACTATTTCTCGGTGATAGACGAACTCTCCATAGGACATTCCGTTCCTTTGGACCAGTGACTTTATCATAGAGACCTCCGTAAGACTCCGCTAGCCTTGGATTCCCTCGAGGCAGCCGAGCTGGTTGTACCCTTAAAACCTATGTCACTATTTGATTACCATGTCACTCTAAAGAAACATGGTATACCGGCCCTCATGACTTTCTAAGAGGATGTCATGAGAATACTCTAAATTAATGGAATGGGAAACCATGCCATTAGTGTTGTTATGAATTAGGTGCCACACTTGTGGACCTCAATTCTATCTAGCTTATCATGTCCAAGAACGAGCGACCATCACTATATGAGCGCTTATTCTTATTATCATGGCACCCAATTAGGGAGCCGATTCCACCTAGTTTTATAGTTAATCATGATTGTTCTGTTATTGTTGACTTTATACATCATGTTCAATCCTTGAAATTCTAGTCCACAAGATCTACCTTAAAGTCCCTAAAAGCTTATTCCATTGAAACTCTATATTGGCTATAACCATAGTGGATGTCAAAAAATACACGATCAATGCCTGCGCATATAAGGGCCCGATCTGGTCTTGGGAGGAGCACCCGAAAGTACTAGTGCCTATGGTAGTTGTAATGATCACAGTGTGGCATTGCACCGAAGTGCATGACTAGCTTGATTAGACATTCCACCATCTCATACTCGACTTGACATGACATGACTTGCGTGACCCGGAAAGGGTATTTATATACTTGCTTGAAATGTGACAGCCAATTCCCGACGTGACATGATGAATATACTTGCTTGATTTTCTTGACATTTATTGATATAATTTCTTGAAATACATGCTAGTTCACTCAATTATCTCTTATTATACTCTTTCTCTCTTGTCATTTTACGCAAACATGCATAGCTTTATTGCATTCATGTAACATGTAATTTACTTAAAGCAAGCTAGCTCTTGAGATATAATTCCTACTGAGCGTTTGCTCATCCAATGTTTTCTCCTATTTTTTCAGTAAGTCCGATGACGAGACTCAATCGGATGGGGAAGGTCAAGAGTGAAGAGATTAGAGCTACTCCATCCATCCAAGCGTCACTAGTCTTATCTTCCTAATTTCTTGAGTCAATCATTGTGCTTTTTCCTTTTATTGAGTCTTAGCACTTTCATTAAGTGGATTGTAATATAAGTACTTTTAAGGTTGCGATTGAATAAAGGATTGGGTTATCTTTACTTTTGCGCACTCTGTCTTTGTGTTGAATACACTAACGCTCTGATTGACATGATCGATATAAACTCGTCACGCGTCTCCGAGTTCCTTCCGCGCTCGGGACGTGACATTTGGCTTCTTACCTCGATATAACTCATAGGGTGTTTTCTTCAACAATGGTCTTACCATGGCACGGTTGATTATGTAGCATGCAGTGTTCACTGCTTCAGCCCAGAAGTACCTTGGTAAATTGTTCTCATTCAGCATGGTTCTGGCCATTTCAATTAATGTCCTATTCTTTCTTTCAACAACTCCATTCTGTTCAGGGGTTCTTGGTGCGGAGAAGTCGTGCATCTAACCTTAAGCCCTGTAAAAATTGCTGAACTCATGATTATCAAATTCCTTACCATGATCGCTCTGCACGATCTTGATGTAGCACCCCTTTTAATTCTGAACTTGCCTGCAAAATCCTTCAAATTCCATTAGGGCATCACTTTTATGAGAAAGGAAATATACCCAACAAAATATTGAGAAATCATCCACAATAACAAAACCATAGAGTTTACCACCCAAGCTATGTGTTCTGCTTGGTCCAAAAAGATCAATGTGGATTAATTCAAGGGGCCTTGATGTAGTTAGATCATTCTTACACTTGAATGATGTTCGTATTTGCTTACCCCTACTGCATGCCCCACAAACTCCTCATTAACAACCTTCAACTTAGGCAAGCCAATCACCAAATCATTTCTAGACAATTTTAACAAAACATTCAAACTGGCATGCCCAAGACGGCGATGGCAAAGCCAAGCATCATCATTATTCCTTGCAACCAAAGATAAATTATCATGAGAAACATCATCCAAATCTATCATATATACATTATTATGCCTGAAATCTATGAACTTTATTTTATGAGTTTTTTTATCTACGACAGTGCAATGGGTAGAATCAAAAATCACATTACATCCCTTATCACACAATTGACTTATGCTTAAGAGATTGTGATGCAACCCTTTCACAAGCAAAACATTTTCAATAGTTTGAGTTTGATTCTTACCTATCTTACCTTCTCCGACAATTTTTCCTTTGTCTTTTCCACCGAATGCTACTGTCCCACCATCCTTTTCTTGCAAGTCTGCGAACATCTCTTTATTTCCCGTCATGTGTCGAGAGCATCCACTGTCCAAATACCATTTATTTCTTTGAGCTCTCAAGCAGACCTGCAAACACAACAAGAGTACTTATGCAACTTTTGGTACCCAAGCAAGCTTGGGTCCACGATGGTTAGAGACATGAGATATGTATGATTTATTTCTCATTCTAGAAAAACTTTCATCATCAAATTTTAGAATTCTGCAATCATACATGTCATGGCCTAACCTTCCACAATAAAAATATGTAATGGCTCTATCCCTGTTTCTCCTCCTACCTACATTCAAGAATGAATTATGCACATGTATTTTTGACGAGGATGGAGATGAACTTCTGGGAGCCCAATGAGTTGAGTGTGTTCTTGATTGTGATGTTTTTCCCTTTTCAAGGATAGCAATAGCATCCTTCAATTCATTGATTTCATGCTTTAATGAATGAACCTTGTTTTCAGCCATTTCTTTGGCTTGAATGCATGCACTTCTTTCCAACTTTTCTTGTTCTAAATCTTTTTTTAAATCTTCATGCATTTTGGTAAAAGTGGCTTGGTCCTCACGCATGTATGAACTCTCTTCTTCAATTAGTTCAGCTTTAGACACAAGAATCTCATTTTCATATTTCAACTTTTCAGTTTCTGATTTTAAAACATGGCAATTTTCACAAGACTTTGCAGCATGCAGAAAATGATCAATTTTCTTTTTCAGATGTCTATTTTCAGCTTTGATTTTTTTGCATTTTTCATATAGAGATTCATAAGCAATATGACATTATTCACATGTAAGAGATTCGGTTTCAGAATTTACCTCATTGGCGTCATCTTCATTTGCCATGAAGCACAAATTCTGAACCAGCTCATCCAATTCATCTTCATTCTCGGACTCTTCCTCATCTTCATCACTCCATGTGGCCACCATGGCCTTTGGCTTCTTGAACTTTTCTTTCTTGAACTTCTTCATCAGATCGGGGCACTCACCCCACATATGACCGGGTTTCTTGCACTCGTAGCAAATGACTTCTTCTTTCTTGCTACTCTCACCTCTGTTAGGACCTTGCTTTCTTGGTCCTTTTCTGAATTGACCACCGAAGTTCCTTGTTCTTTTGACCAATCTTCTTTCTCTTCTAGTGATCATGGCAACCAGCTCCTCATCCTCGGTGTTGCCCGTGGAATCATCGTCACTACCCTCTGAATCTTGTGGATTCACCTTCAGGGCCAATGGTGTGACTACCTTCTTCTTCTTGTGATCATCCTCGCTCCTTTTGATGTTGATTTCGTAAGTCATCAAGGAGCCTATCAACTCATCCAGAGTCAAAGTGCTAAGATCTTTTGAATCCTTGATTACAGTGGCCTTTGTATGCCACTGTGGTGACAGGGATCTTAGTACTTTTCTGACGAGTTCCTTGTTGGAATACTCTTTACCAAGACCCTTTAATCCATTCGTGATTTCCATCAATCTTGCAAACATATCAGAAATGGACTCCTCTGGTTTCATCATGAACAACTCATAATCCCGGACTAACAGATTCGCCTTGGTTTCCTTTACTTCCGATGTTCCTTCATAGATCAACCGCAGCTTGTTCCACATCTCTGCGTAGAGGAACACATAGAAACTCGTGAGTATTCGTTAGGATGAATGGCACACTGAATTATATTCATAGCTTTAAAATTTACAGAACAGTTCTTTATCTCCTTTTCTTCCCACGCATCCTCAATGTCGGGTAGAACATATGGACCCTTACTAATGACACGCCACACATCATAATCCTAGGCTCGCAGGAAAACATACATCTTGTTTTTCCAATATGGGTAGTTAGATCCATCAAAGAATGGAGGCCTTTGAATTGAATGCCCTTCGGGCATCATCCCCTTGTTTGCCATCTAATGAGATCTAGCTCTTCGACCATGTGGTCGAGTTAAACAGAGACCAAAGCTCTGATACCAATTGTTGTATCCCGAATGGTGGCAATCAAGAGGGGAGGGGTGAATTGATTGGCCAAATAAAAATTATTTACCCAATGAGATGCTTGTTGGAATTTTTAAACTACAGAATTAAAGGTGTTCTAGACCTCACCCGAATAAGATCTCTCTCGTGAGTACTCGTAGATGAAAGTATGAAATCTATGACGGAACTAGAGATCACTCAACTAAGCATGAAGCCCACTCATTACAATGCACGATGAAACAAACCACAATGGAAGCACAGGATTTTAGGTGGTTCGGGTACACAAATGTGTCCCCTACGTCCACCCCTCACACGTGAGGATTAATGCTCCACTATGAAGTGAGCCACACACACGCTGTAACGACAGCGAACACACATACGGCAGCCTATCTTGGCCACCACACACACACACACGCTCGTATCACCGATCACGAGCACACACACATGAATGCGGTTCAAAATGTTCAAGGATTACAACAAATATTCAAACTCAATGTGCAAAGACTTGAGAAGATTAGAGTAGAGAAGATTTGCAGTGATTTAGATCTCCCCCTTTCTCTTCTTCGAATGTACTTGAATACTTCTACAGGATGAAGACCGTTCTTGAAGAAAGATGATCGATTCTTGCACAGACAATGGTTGTATCTTGAATTTCCACGCAGCTTGCAGCAGAGGATCGTTTGGAGACTTGAAACTTCGTTCCTTTTTTTCTCACTTACGCTTAGAACAACATGGAAGAAACCCCTAGAGCAGCTGCTTTCATCCTGCACTCACAAGGGTCAGAAAAATGAAAACCAATTTTAGATTTCCTTGCATCGTTAGGGTTTGTGACCCAAAGAGATGGTTTTATGCTTCCAGAACGGTCAAGGGACGCCCCTGGGACAAGATCCATGAATCTTGGAGTGATTCAAGGCAGATGGACGGGAGAGGGTGGACATTTTGTCTGAGGATGCAAAAGTCCTATTTCACGGCGCCGCATAGGTGTCGACACCTAGTGCCCTGTAGTTTACAAAAACCCCAAATAGAAAGCCTGGACACTGGGTGTCGACACCTGGTGTCGACACCTAGTGTTCTGGCTTGTTGGAAATGCAGCCAGCCAGAACCAGTTCAAGTAGGTGTCGACACCTGGTGTCGACACCTCCTGGACTTGTTTCTGGAATTGTGTCCTGGAGCAAGATGTCGACACCAGGTGTCGACTTTTGCTCTTTCAGAATGCCCAAAGACCCATTTTGCTAAAAATGAAAACTCCAACTCCACCAAAGTTTTTGGCATGATTAAATGGGGTTGTGAGGAGTTCTTCCAGCCTGCAAAACACCAAGTACAAGTAAGTTTCCTTCAACATTGACCTCACAAATCAACCATTACATTTCACCCTTTTTTAATGGAAGTATGGTGTGGACGTCAAAAGAAATGATGATGATCATATGGCATGCACGTCTCAGCACTCAAGAGCGAGTCAAAGACGGGAAGGCCGAATAAACTCTATGCTTCCTCCAAGAAGGACCAATACCTACCCGGTGCTCCGCCACCCAACAAAGAAGCCCCTCGTGCTAAAGAGATGGCCCCGGCTCTCCAGTCGGCATTGCCAAAGGCCGAATCAAAAGAAACTCAGGAATTTGAACATGTGTTCGGCACGCGCCAGAGATCACTCGAAGTTCCAAATCGGGATGCAGAGGCCCTGAACTAAACACCCCGGAGGCGGTGCATTACAACTAAAGCAACACGGGAGGACAAGCGTCCGTCCGAATAGCCGTGAAGCCGAGACGAAGTCTAAACCGGCATGGCCTGCACTTAAACCGGCACGCCTTTGCTTTGGCCTTAAATCGGCGCGCCCTTGCTTTGGCCTTAAACCGACGCGCCCTTGCTTGGCCTTAAACCGGCGCGCCCCTCCATCAAGCTTTAAATCGGCGCGCCCCCTTGTGTGCTGCTAATCCGGTGCGCACAACTCCGCGCCGTTTTAACCAAAGGGCCATCCCATCTATACTCCGATGCTCTGTTTCCTGATGAATCTCGCGCGAAGTCCAGAGAGGAGAAGAACAGTGCATTCAATGCCCGTCCCATAGCCATTTAAAGACCGCGGAGCTATGCACACCCGAACTCAACAGCACAACGGTGGTAGCAGCAGAGGCCAGCAGCGACGATGGCAGCAGCAGCAGATCTCCCGGCAGACCTGTGAACATCCCATCCTCGGACGAAATGATAGGGTACAACTCGAACTAGCAGCAGCCAGCGCGACGAGTCGACTCCCGACGCTGATGCGAATGAGGCAGAGGTGGCGGGAACCCTCCCCCCATTGGCCATCCTTCGAAGAAAATGCAACCCGCCCTATATATATGGGGAGCCCGTTACAAAAAAAGAGAGAAGCTGGAACCCGATGGCTGGCCATTGAAGAGAAGAAGAAAAAGAGAGAAGATAAGCTCCATTCCCCGGCGCCCGTGAGGTGAAGAAGAAGAGAGTGAGTGTGAGAGAAGAGAGGTGAGCACGGAGGGGGAGAGCGTGTGCTCTGTTCCCCCTCCCCGTCCATGTATCTCTTTCCTTTTCCCCTCTGCAATGTATTTCTCTTCTTTTGGGATGAAATCTCTTGGGTTTGAGCCATTCTCCCCCTTCGGTGGATGAATAAACAGAAGTCCCTTCTGGCAAACACGATTCTTTGTCTAGCATCTTCTCTCCCTCTTTCTCTCAATTTTCTTCTCATCCAAGGGCCTTTAGAAGTCTGCCTCTCTATGGCATGACCTTCTAAGGAACCCGCAGATGGATGAACATTTACAGCCCTCCTGTGGCATACATTTGTTCCCCCCTTTGAGGGATCATTACCCGTGAGTCGTGAGAGCTCTTGAAGGCCGGTCCTCGAGCTTCTCCACACTCACATCTGGGTTATCGGACCGCCGTGAGGTCTGGATTTCGAGGTTCACCCCGGAGCTATCCGTTTGGTGTCCCTCTATTTTCTCTGGCGAAACCTCAGTCCGGGGGAGATGTTGCCCAATTTTTGCCAGGAGCATGACCAATAAGAAATAAGAACGAACGCACATAGAAGTGAACAGACTAGGCTTCTTCCTGCCAAGAACTGCCTAACTCAGAAAGTCCCCCCCCCCCTCTGTTGAAATCAAACTCAAACTGAACTACCCTGCACAGTGAACCCTTCTAATAAAACGTCGGATCTTCATGGTCATCCACCTTAATAAACAATTAAAACATTTAATCTTCCTCTCTATCAACTTAATCTACCAATTCGGTGAACAAACCAATCAACAAATTAACTTGCAGTTGAAAGAAAGAAGAAACAGAGCACAAAAGAATGAAAGAAAACCTCATAGAACCTATCCCAGCGTGCTCCTAATCCGGCGTGGGCTAATCTGGCGTGGTACCCCCCCGCACCGGTTTAGCTTTACACTCCAAACTCCCTCTGTTTTCCTGACACTTATCCGGCGTGCCCCTCTTCCTTCTTGGCCATTAACCGGCGTGCCCCTTGGCATCCCTTTATCTGGCGCGCCCCCTTGCATAGCCCCCCTTTAACCGGCGCACCTCACTATTCATTACCCTATTTCGGCGCGCCCCTGGCCCCTCTTCCTTCTTGCCATGTAACCGACGCCCCCCCTTATCATCTTTAACCGGTGCACCCTATTGCACCCATTAAACCGGCGCGCCCCTTGGCATCCCCTTATCCGGCGTGCCCATTTGTTTCCTTAAACCAGCGTGCCCCATAAAAGAAAACATCAGTTAGGTAAATAGAAGAAAAGGGTTGAAACTAATGAATAAAACAAAAGAAGGAACCTAAACTAATGAATGAGAACGAAAGAACATGAACCTCGCGACCTGATCGTGCAGGTCGATCCACGTGCGAGGGCGCACATTGGCGAGTTGGGGCTTCACACTTGACAATTCACTTCCCCGGACTGTGCGTGAAGAGAAAAGCAATGACGCCCCGTGGCATCAGACGTGGTCCTCGGAAACCCCGATATGGCCATAGTCCGCAACCACGTCGGGCCAATAGATCATCAGCTTGACTCACCTCCATCGGGATCCATTCCCGCACCTGCATTAAACTTGCCATACTCACGGCAGACATTCGTACGATTTTGTCACCGTCTTTTATGTTACAAACACGGACTTCTATCCGAATAAGAAATGGTCTGTTAGTGACCGACATATATATACCAAAATTTAATCCCGCACCTGCATTAAACTTGCCATACTCACGGCAGCCATTCATACGGTTTGGTGAAAAAAAAAGTAATGATGCCCTACTAGATCGGACTTGGATATCGGCAGCCCCCGCCCGGACGTGACCATGATCCGAACTTATCCCAGGCCGATAGTTCGTTAGCTCGACCCGTCTTCATCGGGATCCGATCCCACACCCACATTAAACTTGCCGCACCTACGGCAGACATCCGCATGGTTTTATCGTCATCCTCGACGCTACTAATATGGACTTCCGTCCGAATAATGAATGGTCCGTTAGTGACCGACATATATATTGGGATCTAATCCCGCACCCACATTAAACTTGCCGTACTTGCGGCAGACATTCGTACGATTTTGTCGTCGTCTTCGATGTTTCAAATGTGGACTCTCGTCCGAACAGTGAATGGTCCGTTAGTGACGGACATACATATACCGGGATCTTATCCCGCATTTGCATTAAACTTGCCGTACTCACGGTAGGTATTTGTACGGTTTGTCACCGTCTCTTACGCCACAAACATGGACCTTTGTCCGAACATAAAGTGGTTCATGAGTGACCGATAAAATCTGAATGGGACGAGAAGGCTCTCGTCATCCCCGTACCCTTTGCTTGGGAACATCAATAAGGCCTCCGTGGGCCATGCTTAGACCTTGGGTCCGCCCCGATCATGGTCATTGCCTGACCCATATCCTCGGCCTATAGCCCGCTCTCTTCGAACGTATATTGGTTCTCAGATCTGGTCCCAGGACATCCTCCCGTTGCCCCCCTTGGCACCGAAAATATTGATGACGCCCACGCGATCCCGACTTTGACCACGGGGGGGCCCACCGCAGTATGGTCGTAGCTTGATCTTGCACCGGGCCGACAAACTTATCGGTTTCCGACCGCTCTAACCGGGATTTAACTGAACGTTTCCCGTCCCTTTGAACAATAAATTTGCCGTACCTCGGCATACATATGCTCCAGTTTTCCACGTGACGATCACGATTCTCTGAAGCCGGACGCTCATCCGAATATCAAAATGGCCCTTTGAGTGACCGACATCTTTCGAATGCTTGCTTCCCTAGACATAGGGCTTTCCGACTGATTCGAGACCGCTATCGACTCGTTTCTCTCGATATAGCTTCCTGGCCATGAGGCCCTGATTCCCGGCGATTAATCAAGGGTGTTCCCCTCTCCGAGGGGATGTAAATAACGCCGTGACCTTTATGGCGCGGCGGGTTTCAGTCCCGACATGAACCACACAATAGTCTGATTAATCAGATCGAGCGCACCATGGGCTTCCGTGAAGCCCGAATAAATCGTCACTATGTGACTGGCACGCCCACGCACTTAATAAACCCAATAAACAAATAAACGACGATTTTAAATAAAAAGTGCGTCCACATATATATGGTGACTTGAGAAATTATAACTATGTAATGCTTATCCAAAACCGTTTCCATTTGCCATTCCAAGAATAAGGAGGAGGGAAATATCCATATCAAACCACATATCAACATTTACCTTATCGTTTTACCTGAATTCACCTTTGGTCCTCAATTGCTTGCTCATTTGTTGAATTGTCCATTCAAGAACCATTGAGTATCAACTATTAATCACCATTGCATGATAAAATAGATTTGGAGTTCACAAGTGTACAGAACCAGTTCACTCAAAAACATGATCGCACATTGCATTCATTCATCATCAAAACTCATTAATTCACACATCATAACTTCAGGGGCAAACACGCTCTACTGGCTATCTCACTATGTTGTGTCGACACTTACCTCGTCGGAGGTCGACACCCTTGTACTTCCAGGAAGTGCTCTATTGGATATCCTACTAAGATATGTCGACTCTTTTCATGTAGGAGGTCGACACCTTTGTTCTTCCAGGAAGTGCTCAATTGGCTATTCTAATAAGATGTGTCGACTCTTTTCATACAGGAGGTCGACACCCTTGTTCTTCCAGAAATCCTCAAGCCAATAAACTGTCAGATCAGTGGGCCATCCAGAGAGAGAAAAAGGAACTGCAAATCATTAAAATTAAGGATTTTGGGGTCTGGACCACGTCCCGAGGTCGGACCCTTGCTCTACCATCTTATCACTCATTTGTCTACCTTTTGGAGATGGTTTTGTCAGAAATCCAGCTAGAAGAGCCACTTCTATCTGTAGCTATGTAAGTCTTCACTATCTGCCTGTCCATACTATCTGCTACTGAGAATAGGACACTCCGTAGTCTACCACCGTCTTGCTGTCGACTAATGGGCTGTCCAACCAGCCATTATATGCAGAAGAGTACATTTGAGCAGAATGAGAAGATTGCATATCTAAGGGAGAGTTATTGTAAATATCTGATGCTGTCTAAAGGGAGATCTAGTCTGCTCCTTCACACTGACTGCCATCATACCTATCCTTGTACTTAAAGCTGCGACCAGCCAATAGGAAGATCACAGCAAGCAGCGCATTAAATGTTATGGGATATAGTCACCATCCTCTTATTGATTATCACCATCACACATGGCATTCGCTCTAGAAGACATTCTAGCTCTAACCTTCTGGCACACGCTTCAAGGAAGCTTTGGAGGGAATGCTTCGTTGATCCGCTGGTCCAAAGGAAGACTTCTTGGCATGCAATACTCCCAGGCTCTCTCAACTGGTCTTCTTATTTGTACCAAGCTTACTCAACTGAAGCTGTGGCTGCTACCGTCCACAAAGTGCCACGCCCTAGACCAATCTACGAAGAATATTCCTAAGTAGCATGAGAGCAGCCCCAACACCTATTGGACTTAGTCCAGTGCTGTGAGAGAAGAAGAAGAAGAAGAGAGAGCAGCCTTGAGAGAGAAGAAAAATCTTGCAGTCTACCGGTGCTTGAAGAAAAGGATCCTTGGATCCAATCTTGTAGCTGCACTCACTAGTTCTGATGTCTTGATCCATTCCTTCAGCTGGTGTCTACATGTCTCTATTGATTCTCCACTGTACTTGTAGTATTCAGTTTCTATTTGTTACGGTTCGTCTATCACCAATACATCTAGCTTCTCCGATCCCCTGTTTAGGGACAGGGTTCCCTCTGTGGTTTCAGAGGAAGAAAGGATCAGATCCTCTGGATGGTTCAAGCTGTTAGTCAGCAGAAAGCAAGTTGTGCTGCTCAGCTGTGTAAGCAAGCTGTGTTGCTCAGCGGATCAAGCAGTGTGTCAGCTGGAAACCCTCACCGAGTTTGGTGCGGGGTGGACGTAGGTCATGGGCTAACAACCGAACCACCTTAAAATCCTTGTGTTGTGGGTTGTATACATTGTGAGCTTGTTTCATATCCTCTATCCCTATTTCACAGGTTCGTGTGCTCCTAATCTTGGTTATCTCATTTGCATACTCAAGCACTCTAATATTGCTCCTTCTATTTCATCTGTGCTTTAATTGGCCTTAGCACTTTGACTATATCATTTGGGCGGCCTGCTGCCACCTTACATACATGCGTCAAGGTAAAAGTCTTGCTAAGAGATTCCCTTGCTTAGACTCGCATACACCTTGGTTGATCACCACTACATTCACACACATATGCACTCTAAGTGATCAACATTGCATACACACACTCATGCTTGTTGCAAGCCATCTCATGTTCTAGTGTTGGGCTTCATGATCCCTGCACTCCAAGGCTTATACCTCTCAAAGATCACAAATGTTGTTAAAGAAGTGTCGACCTCTCTTCAGTAAATAGTCGACCTGTGTTGCCCTGATCTGTTAGAGGTGTTGACCTCACTGCCCTGAAGAGCAGACCCCAGCTCACTTCATAGCTGGATCCTATTGAAGAAGTGTCGACCTGCCCGCTGGGAGTGTCGACCTGCATGAACTGGGCATTGGGTTTAACGTTATTACTTGTTCCATTCCTATCTATTCCGTTGCACTGTGTGCTTATGTGATTCATTTACCTTATAGGAGTGGTCTATGTTTTTAAGGAGTCAAGATTTAAATAGGCCAAAGTTATTAATAGTATCTATTCAACCCCCCTTCTAGATCCGATTGCACTCCGTGGGACCCAACATGCACCTTATCAGAGAGCGTGTTCTTTTCACCCCTTAGTGGATCACGACCGTCAATCCGACCGCATTCTTGTAGTGCCCCAGAATTTATGTAATAATTTTTGGATTATTTATAGAATTTTTTTAGAATTTATTAGGAATTTATAAAGACTAAATAGATTTATGAATTGATTATTAGATTAATAAGTCATTATAAGACCCAATTGTGTTAAATAATTAACATAGCCTATTTAAATAAAATCCAGAATGTTTAAGGACCAAGCCCATTAAGTTTGGCCCATATTCTAGAAGGTTATTTAGCCTATTCACGTATTTTAAGGATAAATACTATTTTTATAGATAATTATATTGGATAAACGAATAAAAGAGTTTTATTAATTTGAACTTCTACACACGTGGGATGTAACAGTCTATCGTACGACCGCCACATGCATGTAACGCACCTAGACTGATGCGTTACACCCTGATAGTTCCGTGAATGAAAGAACGAGCAAAAAGATTGAAATTTTGGGATCCTATCTGCAAGAGATCGACTTGGGAGACTTTATAACATTACTAAGGACTCTTAGGAATTAGGTTCAGGCAAATTAAAGACTCTAGAATCGATCTAATCTCAAACCCTAGTCAAAACCCTATAATCAGGACCTAGTTCTGAACTGAGCGACCCTTACTTTTGGCTCGTGAAGAATCAAGGTAAGGAGTCATAATTTCGGGTAAGTTCTTTAGAAGATTTTGTTTAGTATACTTTAGACTAATAGTTCTCCAAATTTCATGTTAGGATATCAAGCAACCAAGGAGATTGAAGCTTCCAAAGTTGCTGGTTCGACCATAATTACCCAGGAAACTGAACGCAAGACCACTGAAGATCAAGAGATTAGGACGTCTAAACGAGGTAATTAGAATTCAATCCTTTAGAACTTTTTGATCACCTTAGTTTCATATTCTTACCCTCAAAATTTCACATCTTTAGGACAAGAGGTTGGAGAGATAGAGAAGCAGGAAGTTGCTGGAAAATCGCTGGAAAAGAAGAGCTAGGGCTCGATTTTCAGACTCAAATTAGAAGCTTAAAGCCTAGTTAAGAGGTAGGTTATCTCATGATTGGTAAAAACATCTTGTTAGGGATAAAATCTCTCTGGTTTTGATTGATTTCATACATTATAGATCATGAATTTCATGTTTTAGTAGGTCATGCATACATGAATACCCTTAACCCTAACTAAGTTGAAAAGGAACTTTCTTGTCAAATTCACTGAAAATCTATGCATACTAGTAGCTTAGCCTTCATTCTATCATGTGGAAGTTTATATATGATTTCTAAACATGATGTAAGTTGAGACATTAGATTTTTATATCTTTTCTGCCAGCAGACGATCTGACGCATCAAGGTAAGACCGTCACAATGATATAACGGCCTTACGATAAGCCGTCACACCTTCTTTGGTGTTTGAAGTTCTTTGTTGTCTCTAACGCAGCATCGATAGAGCGTTACATTACTATAACGGCCTCACGATAAACCGTCACAGTCACTGTGACGCACCCATTCTAGACCGTCAGGGTAACTATAGGCAGAATGGGAAACTAGTTAATTTAACTTATAAATAAGCTTAGTTATCTAAGTTTTGACCTGATTTCATGTCTTTAAGATTTTTTTACTGATTCATGATAGAAATTGCATAATTTAGGTATCTTAAGTTACTTTAAGTTATGTTAATTTCATGTGCCAAAATTCTATAGTTTTGTATCTAAATCATGATTTTTCAAAGATGTATTGACGGAGTTTTATCATGATTTCCTATTGTTACACATCCTCTCTATCAATAGAGTCACTTCTTTAAGTACATGGCACATATTCCGGTATGTTGTCCATTAGTTCACACTTTACACTATAGGAACATTATTCTTGAATATGAGGACCTCTCTATTGGATATTCCTTCCAATAGACTAGGAAATCTTGTTTCAAGGCCTCCGTAATTCTCCGCGAGCCTAGGATTCCCACTAGGACGCCGAGTTGGTTGTACCATTAAAGCCCATTGATTAGATTACACTATCGATGTTTCTGGTTATCAGTAGTGTAACGGATCTATATTGGACTGTCAGGCACATGTAACGGCCCAATATACGACCGTCACATTTCACTGAGTCTATTTTATTATTTCTGAATTCAGACTAATGTAACGGCCCAATACTGGAGCGTCACATCATGTAATGGCCCAGTACACGACCGTCACACTGCTTGAGTATTTTAACCCGAGGTTTGACCAAGGGTTGATATTCCAAAGTTTCTAGATGGACTATTGATGATCTAGAACTTATCATATTGATCAAGAAACCTAATATAATGAATGGAAAATAAAGAATGTATCGTTATGCTGCCGATTTATTTCCATGAGCATAACATAGTATAAGTCATTCTTGATTTCTCAAGATTCTTATTAAAGCATTTCTTCATTGAATTATTGTTATCAAGAGCTTGTTGGAATTGTACATTCTTGGCCATACTTTATTATTACATGCATGGAAGTAGCTTGATTTATACTTGAAGATGCGATCGAGCACTGATTGTATTCAAGGGCTCTATGCTAGTCCCCTCGGCTGATTGTCAGAAACATACTATTATAAACCATGGGATATGATTCTACTGGCGTCGCATTACGCTGGGAGTACTTTCTCTATAAATATGTGAAAATCCACAATACGATACAGCATGATTGATACTTGTACATGACTTTCTTGATATTCCACAGAAATTCACGAAGTACTTGCTCATTAGTAAAAGATACTAGAGTGATGATTATGTGGCATTGCTAGTACATTCTCGTTACATTCTTGTTCATGAAAGGCCATATCATGTTCTTATAACATTCTTGCTAGTTCATACTTGCTCTCATTCTATCTTACATACTTTGATTTAATCGCGTGATTGATCGCATTCACATGATTTTACCTTATTTCTTTAGAGCTAAAATGTTAATTACTTTAATGATGCCTTCATGTTGATGCGAAGATACCTACTGGGCAAGTGTGCTCATTACCTATTTCCAATCTTTTTTCAGGAGATGGAAGTGATTCGAATTCGGATTTGGGTTATACAAGTAGCGAGTCCGAGAGCGAATGAAAGTGTTGTCAAGATGAGAGTGAAGACTTAGGAAAGTCTATATTATTTATATTGAGTCTATGTAATTTTTCTATTTCTTGAGTCTAGTGGAATGGAAAAGGTTATTGTAAAAGAATAATTTGATCATTTATGAAATAAAGTTGGAGTTTGATTAAAGTATTGTGCAATTGCATTTATGTGTGATTATCTTGCGCTCTGATTATTCTTGCTTGCAAGAGGCTTACCATGCCGACTGTTCACGTTTCTCGAGTGAGTCTTCCGCTGTCATAAAGGCTCGGAGCGTGACAGTTCTTCTCTGAAGGTGGTGCCCACTGTGACCGCGTTCATTAGGAGGCGGCCCTCTGACCGACCACGTTTAACCTAGTGTTCTTAATGACCAAGTTTTTGCAATGATTCAATGTTTTGCATGTTCCTAAGTCCAAGGTTCATTATGCTTCGAATACTTCATTGTTTCCCTTGACCCATTGAGGGTATTATTGAGAGTCTTGCACCTTATTGCTTGACCTTATTGAAATTCTTCATTAATTGATCTAAGTTCTAACTTAGTTCATATTTCAATGAGATCATAATGACCTATAATTATTGATTCTTTTCATGTCACTGGAACATAACTTTTTTGGACTCATTGGCCACTAATGAATGAATGGAATTGTCTAGAAACTAATAGATTGTGACTAATGGTCTAATCGACCATAGTGCCAGTGCGATAGGGCCCGGTCATGTCTTGGGAGGAGCACCCGAATTACTCATTAACCATGGGAGTATTGATTAAATGGGGTGTTGGCATTGCACCTACCCAATGCAAGATTAATGCTAGACATTTCCAAATGAATAAAGGATTGAATGAATGATCGACTTAAGTAAACTATTATCCTTGACCCGGAAGGGTAAATTGTTATTGAAATTCCAATGTTAATGGGCCAACTTCAATGCTATGTTCATCCTAATGTCTAGTACATTGATGTATTGTGATAGCTTATCATTTAATTCCTTAGCGATATATTTTTCTTATCATAGCTTATTCCTTGATATTGTCACGTACTCTAAAGTTCTTTCCTTATTGATCATGACATATTATTGTCCTTTAAATTACATGTGATTTTCATACCATTAGATGTAAACATATTGCATTAAACAATTAATTACTTATATTTGCCTAGTTAGTGAGGACTAATTCCTACTGAGCTTTCGCTCACCCAGTGTTTTTCAATATTTTTCAGGTAGTTCTGAAGATGAAGAATCTCAATCGGACGGGTTGGGTTTGGAGTGATCCCGAGCGACTATCTAGAAGCGTCTTAGAGTCTGATGAAAGTGTCAATTGTATTAAGTCTTAGGGATTTTGGAGTCTTCATTTTATAAAACTGTAATTATGTGTTTTGGAAAATTTGGAGTAACGAGAGATGTAACTTTAGAATTTCTTCATGATTATTAATAAAGTTCATTTCTTTGGTGGAATTAGGGTGTCTTGCCTTTTGAATTTTTGATTTTTATTTGATTGAATGAATGGTTATGACTGCCGCGCTATGAGTCCTTGCATCAGGAAGTGATAGTCTTTGTGGTATCAGAGTCAGGTTTAATTAAGACCCTAGCTTAGAAAGTCTCAGTCTATAGGATCCATAACTTAAGTCGACATGTAAACCCCATCGGTGAGAATGGGTAGAGCCAAGGGCTAAGTGTTAAATAAGTTCAATAGGTTAAATATACTTGTTTTAAAATAAGATAACTCACTATATTCTTGTTTTGAACGTTGATTGATGTAGCACCCCATTAAAATTTTAAGAATAAACTTTATTATTTAGAATAATAATAAATGATAAAATTTCAATAGGAAACTACCACAAATAATTTTTTTGAACATAGCCAAAGAGCCTAATAACTCTAAAAGCTTTAGATCCCACTAAACTAATCGGATTAGCTCATAGTTGAAAATATAGGATTTTAGACTTCCGATGGAGCATGGCCCCAACTCAAATAAAATATCTAGTAAAGCCCAACCTACACACATTAAAAAGGAGCTTAGCCCAATGAAATGGGCCCCACGCACACAGGCTTGGGGGATTTACTTAAAGGCTATTGGGCCTTATATATATATAAAGAGGTTCGGAGGATAGATGTATATGGGCCTTTGACACCACCAAAACCCATGATACGTTCGTGGCATGCATGAGAGGCTTTAGGGTTTTGAAATCAACAGGGAAAGGGGCTGCGGTTATGGCAGGGAGAAGATTTACTTGGAAACCTTAAACCCAGTAGGATTGTACATGGGGGAAACTTATTCCAACTAGGATTCCTTGCACACATTAGGATTCTAGTCCTATAAACGTACCCCCTTCGAACGTGCAAAGCCTCTTGCTGTTGTTGCCATTCGAGGGAACCGTGTGCCTTCTTCTTCTCCTCTGCTATGTGCTGCTGTTGCTACCTGCATGTGAATGAGGAGGAATGCTACGTGCTGACGCTTCCTCTTCTTCCTTTGTGCTATTGTGGCTGTTGCTGTGAACAGGCAGAAGAAGCGTCTTCTTCTTCCTTTGTTTCCCCTTGTGTCATCCTCTTCAATTTTCTTCTTTCTGTTCAACCCAAACCAAGGTAGGTGTTCTCAATACTCAAGTAAAACCCAATTAATAACTGAGTTCGTGCATGCACATCTAGAGTCCTGTACATGATTCGTTGTTTCCCTGCATGTTTTATGTAATTTTAAAATGCCTCGGTTTCACGTGAAATACATTAACGCATGGGTTAAAAATTTTATAATCATGTAAACATATGCCTAAAATTTTGGATTTGCATATTTCTAAAATCCTCATATTTTTCTCTAAATTTCCATGCCCTTATATGGTAATATTAACTAGTTAACAATCTGATTAACTAAATATATAAATTATTTTAGTTACACAGTGAATCACATGAATCACTATAGCGGGTAGTTACAGGTCTTTGCTTTGATGGCCTGTTCGTGGGCGCCAGAGTGGGATTTGACCGTGAAATTTTACGGGGGTGTTGCTGGGGTAGTGAGCGAGGTCATGATGATGGTATCTCCTTTTTCATATCTTAAGATAGGCCTCCTCTCAAGTAAATTTTTTTTTGAACATCATGTTAGGTAGAGTTTTTCGGGCTCTTCGATTTGGTGTATAGATTGCGCGATTCCGACATGTATACATCAAGAATTTGGGGTTTAAAGTCTCTCTGCACTGTTCATAATAATCTGAATTTGCGTCCATTGCTCTGCCGCAAATTCTTCCTAAAATAGCCTTTGTGCTCCTTTTAGGCCCCTTTGTTTTTTCTTCTTTTAATTTTTTTACTGTTTCTACATTGTAGCTAAATTAACGTCTTCACAGTTGACGTTATTGTCAGAATATGTGTCCATCTGTTAAGACGTAAATTCCTCTCTTTTTATTTTACGTCGGCTGCATTAGTGGCTAATTTTATTTTTGATAAATTGAATTTGAATCTTGAAAATTTCATATCTTATGATCTGAGTGGGTAAAAATTGTAATATATATATATATATTCGTGATCCTCGTAAATTCCTCTTAATCATCATGTATTTAGTTCTAAAAATCTCCTTTTATTTGCCTGCTACTATTCACTTTTTGTTAATGAATTTACGCCCTTCTGTTAGACGCAGATTCTCGTGCTTTAATGTTTCTGCGCCTCTCTACAGAGATGTGAAATTTAAATAACCATCTAACTCTAAATAATCAACGTCCAATACATGGACGCATATTTAACAACTTACGCCCTTCTTGCCAGACCCAGTTTTTTTTCACAAATTAATTATTCATCAATCTTTAAAATTTAATAACTACGAAACTGTATATGATAAAAACAAAATGTGCATATTTTTAGGATCCTTGTATTTTTCTTGTAATTTCCATGTCTTTGGTCTATAGAAAACCTCCTGGAATAATAATTGGTATTGTTCATCATGATTAAATCAAAACCAAATACACTATAAGAATTGACATCCAATTCATGGACGTGTATTCTTGAATTTGCGCCCCTTCACACTGACGCATATTTAGTAATTATAATTTAATTATTATTATTCTAAAAATTAATGCAATTAATGTCCATGATAGTGGATGTTGATTTTAATTAGCGGCTACTATTTTGACGTGGATTTACTTCTCACAGTTTTTATTGTGGTTTTGATCCTATACCGCTAGATCTTTGGCACCATGGTCTCATGGCCGAGGCGTGGTCCCTGTTTTGGTTTATTGCTCACACTCAACTCTTGGTGAGGTTAGGACCCTCCATCAGATACTCCTTCCGTCGGACCGATGCTTTCTTCATTGAGACCTCCGTAAGTCTTCGCAAGCCTTGGATTCCCTCAAGGCCGCCAAGCGGGTTGTATCCTAAAAACCCTGAAACCCTAATTGTCATGTCACTCTAAAGAAGCATGACGCCCATCCATCATAAAGCGCTATTCTGGTGTTCTGTGAGAGTCCTAATTCTGCACGGAATTTTCATCTGGATCAGACGTCACCATTCTATGAATCAGCGTCCAGACCAGGTGACGCTAATTCGTTCATGCTTACTCGTTCTGTGGAATTAGCGCCCATTATAGTGGACACACATTCTTTAATTAGCGGCATCCTGAGTGGACGCCAATTTCCCAAATTTATGTGTTTCCCAGATTTTTATGATTGATTTCTTACCAAGTTATCCCTACTAGTTATTTAGTCCCTGAGCTCCATCATATCATGGATCTTCCTGATTATCATCTGCATTAGTTATGACATGCTATTCCTTTCGACAAATTCATTGTCAATATTTCTGGAACATAACCCCTTTGACTCTATATTGGCCATATATGCAAAATTCTATAATATTAAGGGTTGTGGGTCCGTGACAACCAATGTCAGGTAGGACGGAAGTCCATTCTGTAAACTGTGGGAATTCTGGGTGTGGCATTGCACCAAAGTCTGTAAATCTGCAAAATTCTGTTATATCTATTATATGTAAATTCTATTATTCTATTATTATGTTATTTTGTTCATCCTGATAATTTAGATGTTCTGCTAGACTGATTATTTCTGCTTATCATTATTGAAATTCTGATATATTCTAACCAATTCTAAAGTTATGTTCATCTGAAGCATCTGCCTTTGTTTTCATACTAGCATCTTGTCCTTGGTTCTGCGTGGGAATTACTTCCATTTTCTCTTGAGCTTTTATCTGCCCTTGGTTTTGATGTTCGTTAATGATCATCCTTTCTACTAGATCTAGTGTCATGTTATATCATTCATGCATCGCATGCTCATGTACATGATTAATTGGCTAATTACTTATATCCTACTTGATGAGAGATGTAATTCCTACTGAGCTTTTCGCTCATCCAACCTATTTTAACATTTTTCAGGTAATAACGTCGAAGATAATCAGTCAGACGGGGAAGGGCAAGAGTGATGAGTGCTCTAGAGAATCGAGTCGGAGTCTTTTATTTTCTTGAGTCTTGTCCCATCTTTGCATCTTTATTCTTTCATTAAGTGAAATATTGAGTCTTTTTCTTTTGCTTATGTAAGTTGGGTCAAGATATGTAACTTGACATTTGATTATTAATAAGAATCATACTTTGTCAATATTGTCTGGCCTTGAATTTGAAGTCTTATGGTTTACTCTGATTATTCTTGACTATTCACTACCACGTTCCGAGCAATGCGTTTCGCTACTATCGGTTCTGGGCGTGACAATTGATACCATGGCAGCCGAAAGAGCTCAGTGGCATGAGATGTAATGCACTATGCAAGGCATGACTCAGGCTCTCTAGCAGATGGCGCAAAGAGTGGCGCACCATGGCGCAAGAGATCTATACCGGAGCTTTCGCAGCTTAAATCCCCCTATATTTCATGGATCGACGGATCCAAACGAGGCTGAGCACTAGATCGAGGAATTAGAGCGTATTTTCCATATGATGCAATGCACAGACCCAGAGAAGGTCCTTTTGGTGACTTTCCAACTCATGAAGGATGCTAGGGCCTGGTGGCGGTCTATTGAGGCTACTCGCCCGCAAGAGCCCGTATCATGGGATGAATTCTTGGAGTTCTTCAATGACAAGTATTTCTTCGAGAGAGTATGAGAGAAGAAGGCTGCCGAGTTTGCAACTTTAATGCAGAAAAATCTCAGCGTCACGGAGTATGAAGCCCAATTTGCCAGGTTGGCAAGGTATGCTCCTCATCTTGTTTGCACGGAGAAGATGAAGGCAAAAATGTTCATGAATGGTTTGAGGCCTAGTTTTATTCCCCACTTATCTATGCTAGACATCCAAACATATTCAGAGATGGTCAAGAAGGCCCAGTTATTAGAGGACGGGTTGTCCTTTGCTGATGGAGTTAGAGGAAGAATTATGAAGAAGGAGCAAGCTAGTGGCTCTGGTAGTTTTAAACCCACGGCTGGAAAGAAGAGGCCTAGCATAGGCCGTGATTTCTCCAAGGATAGGAAGATACCGAAGGAGGGCAACAAGTAGATGGTGCCCGTGCCCACTCAAGAATGATGCAAGCATTGTGATAAGGGTAATCACCAATCCGACGAGTGCCGAAGGCTCCTCGGGAATTGTCTTCGTTGCGGGAGCCAGGAACACAAGATTTCCCAGTGTTCGTTGATGAAGGAGTGAGCTCAACAAGAGTGGGCGCAAGGAGGTTCAAGGCACCAAGGGCATTTACATGCTTTAATGGAAGCGGAGCCCTCCGAGGAAGGCAGAGTGGTGGAAGGTATTCTTGTTGTTAAATCTAGACTTGCCTTTGTTCTATTTGACACTGGTGTAACTCATTCTTTTGTATCGGAAAAGTTTGTTTTTACTTTATCTTTGGAACCTGCTTTGTTAAAATCTGATTTGGTTATCACTACACCATTAGAACCAGGTACTGAGATTAAGCTATTTTATCCTTCAAGTGAGATTTTAATTGGTAATTGTAATCTACCTACTGATCTGATACGTATAGATATGGAGAGTTATGATGTGATTTTAGGTGCTGATTGGCTATCTAAGCATGGAGTATGTATGAAGTGTAAGGAAGGGCTAGTAACCTTTGAGAGGCACTCTCAACTTGTTTTCCAAGGTGCTAGGCGTTCTAGGCCTGCGTATCTTATATCTGCTCTTCGAGCTTTTAGATTGTTGAAGAAGGGTTGTGCGGCTTTCCTAGCCTCTATTGTTATTGAGAAGAAGGAGTCTATTATTGAAGATATTTCGGTGGTTAGAGATTATCCTGATGTTTTTCCTGAGGAATTACCTGGTCTAACACCCGAGAGAGAGGTTCAATTCTCTATTGATTTGATCCCTGGGGCCGCACCGGTGTCCAAGGCACCCTATAGAATGTCACCAGCAGAATTGAAGTAATTGAAGGAGCAATTGATGGAACTGTTAGCGAAAGGATTCATTAGGCCAAGCACATCTCCTTGGGGAGCGCCCGTTCTATTCGTAAGGAAGGAGGGATCACTGAGGTTATGTATTGATTATCGGCAATTGAATCTGCTAACTATTAAGAACAAGTATCCCCTGCCTTGAATTGATGAGTTGTTTGATCAATTATCTGGTGCAAAATATTTTTCCAAGATTGACTTCAGGTCTGGCTATCACGAACTGAGAATTAAGGAGGAGGATATTCATAAAACAACTTTCAAGAGCAGGTTTGGCCATTACGAATTTGTAGTTATGCCTTTCAGATTGACTAACACGCCTACAGCTTTTATGTAATTGATGAATGACGTGTTTAGAGGGCATCTTGATAAATTTGTGGTGGTGTTCATCGATGATATTTTGATATACTCGAGGACTAAGGAAGAGCATGAGGATCATCTAAGGATGACATTGCAAATATTGAGGGTTAATAAACTTTATGCAAAGTTGAGCTAATGTGAATTCTGGCATGAGGAGGTATCATTCCTTGGTCATGTGATTTCAAAGGAGGGAGCTGCTATTGACCCTTTGAAAGTGGAAGCCATGAAGAACTGGGAGAGACCCAACAATGTTACCGAGGTTCGGAGCTTTCTAGGATTGGCTGTTTATTATCGAAGGTTTATTAAAGATTTCTCCAAGATTGTTGTACCCTTGACGAGGTTAACTCGGAAGGAGAACCCGTATGTGTGGTCGGAGGATTGTGAGAAGAGTTTTCAAATCTTAAAGGAATGTTTAACGATCGCCCCTGTTCTTGCCCTACCCATAGGTAGTGGAGGATTTGAAGTCTATACGGATGCTTCAGGTATCAGTTTAGGCTGTGTATTGATGCAGCATGGGAAGGTCATTACTTATGCTTCCAGGCAACTTAAGGGTCATGAAGAGAATTATCCTATGCATGATCTGGAGTTAGATGTTGTTATTTTTGCCCTCAAGATCTAGAGACATTATTTATATGGTGAGTAGTTCGTTGTTTACACCGATCACAAGAGTTTGAAATATCTATTTTCTCAGAAGGAGTTGAATATGAGGCAACGAAGGTGGCTTGAGTATTTAAAGGATTTTGATTTTTCTATTCAGTATCACCCTGGAAAAGGTAATGCGGTGGCGGATGCTCTTAGTCGTAAGCCTATGGTTTCTCTATCTTGTTTAATGATTAAGGAATGGAATCTGCTAAAGCAATTTGTTGATCTAAAGTTGGATGTGGAAGCTAAAGAAGGTCATCTTTTAATTTCCAATATTAGTGTTCAACCCAGCATATTGACCGAGATTAAGGAACTTGAGGATGTTGATCCGTTGCTAGTAGAAGTTAAGGGAAGCTTGGACATGAGACATGAATTTGGTGTTTCGAGTGATGGAAGGCTTTTGTTTCAAGGAAGATTCTGTGGACCTGATCAAATTGGTATTAAGGAGAAGCTTATGGAAGAGGCACATCGTTCCAAGTATACTATCCATTCGGGAGATACCAAGATGTACCAAGATATAAAGAAGACTTATTGGTGGCCGAACATGAAGAGAGAGATTACCGATTATGTGAGTTGTTGCTTAACATGTCAGCAAGTCAAGGCAGAGCATTTGAGGCCGATCATTGGAAATACCCATGTGAAAGTGGGAGAGTATTGGTATGGATTTCATAGTGGGTTTGCCCAGAACTCGTAGTGGATTTGATGCAATCTGGGTCATTGTGGACCGATTAACGAAGTCAGCTCATATGTTGCCTATTAAGAATAAGTAGACGGTGGATGTGTTAGCAGCTTTGTATATCAAGGAAGTGGTAGGGTTGCATGGCATTCCAGTATCTATTGTTTCAGATCGAGATCCTCGTTTTACGTCACATTTTTGGAAAGGTTTGCAAGCTTGTTTGGGAACTAAGTTGAATTTTAGCACAGCTTTTCATCCACAGACGGACGGCCATATGGAGAGAACTAACCATATTATTGAAGACATGCTCAGGGCTTGTATCATAGACTTTGGTGGCTATTGGCACGGGCATTTACCATTGATGGAATTTGCTTATAATAATAGTCATCAATTCAGTATTCAGATGGCTCCGTTCGAAGCCTTATATGGTCAGAATTGTAGATCACCTATTTGTTGGGAAGAGATTGGTGAGAGAGAGTTGATTGGTCCTAATATTATTCAAGAGACTACCAACAACATCCAGATTATTGAAGATCGACTAAAGATTGCGCAATCTAGACAAAAGAGCTACGTAGATAATAGAAGGAGAGACTTGGAGTTTCAATCAGGAGATCATGTTTTCTTAAAGGTCTCGCCAACATGAGGTATTCAAAGGTTTGGAGTAAAGGATAAATTGAGTCCAAGATTTACTGGTCCATTTGAAATTTTGGAGAGAGTTGGAGAAGTGGCTTATAGGCTAGCTTTGCCCCCATAGCTGCTAGAGTGCACGATGTGTTCCGTGTATCTATGCTCAGAAAATATGTGTATGACTCCTCTCATGTGATTCGTCATGATGACTTGGTATTACAGAAGGATCTATCTTATGAAGAGAAGCCTATAAAGGTGCTGGATTGGAAGTTTCAGCAATTAAGGAATAGAATGATACCTATGATCTGTTGTGTCCCGGGTTTTGATGGTGTCTGACTATGACTCATTGATGAGCCTAATGTGTTTTTGATGATGCACAACTATGATTCATGATTGTGCTATTGAAGATGATTCAACTATGCTTCCATGTGTGCGTTAATGTTCTTCATGAAGACAATCCTATGTGCAAAGAAATCCTTGTTGGTATAACATTTTTGAATGATTAATATTCCTCTCATGATGTAAGCAAGTGAGTTCCTTTTAAGCTGGCAGATGAAAAATGAAGTTGGCAAAGACAAGGAATCAGTCGACCGAATTTAATTTCAGTCGATCGAAATGCATACAAGAAGCAGAACTACCAAGAGAACAACAGGCTGCGTCGACTCAAATGACCCTGTGCGTCTACGCAACTTCAAAGCATAACCAGTTATATTGAAATTCTCTAAAAGGCTACGTCGACTCCATCTTTTCACTGCGTCGACACTAGCAACCGCTATGCAAGCAATATCCCTCGGCTGCGTCGACTCCATCCTTATGATGCATCGACTTAGGACGGCCTCCAGAAGCAGATTTGAGTGTACATCAGCAATTGCGCCGACGCAGGCATCTCAATGCGTCGACACAGTGTCAGCTCCAGAATAGTCATATGGGCGACACACTTTAGCTGCGTCGACACTACTTTTACAGTAGGTCAACATAGGGTTCACTCACAAAAGCTGCTTCATATATGATTTTACAAGGCTACGTCGACACACCCTTCCAGTTGTGTCTACACACACTGGTTCAGCTCACAGCAGCTCCTGCAGACAGTAAGTTGCGTCGACGTAGGGCACCAGGTGCGTCGATGCACATGAAGATTTTCATCTTACCGAAGCCCATTCGTTCAAACACGCAACGTTCTCAAAAGTCAACAACGCAAGCTCCCAAAACACGCGTTTTAAGATCTAGAAAAAGGTCCTAGGATAGAGATCTATCCCTTTTATCATGAGACAGTCAGAATGCCTTTTTGTGAGAAGGATCTATCAGATAACAGATTTGGGAAAAGTCTCTTTTCATGGTGTCCTCCTTCCTGCAGTCAACCAATTAGATTTCATCTCCAAAAAAGGTCCTAGGACAGAGATATGTCCTTTCTATCATGAGATAGTCAGAACACCTTTTTGTGAGAAGGTTCTATCAGAGACCAAAATTGGAAAAAGTCACTTTCCAGGTTGTCTTACATTTTCCAGTGGACAAATCAGATTAGTCTGCCAAAGATTTTAACAAACCAGCAGATCTGGAGAAGGGTTTCAGACAGAGATCTCTTTTTTTATCAAGGACCAATTAGAGGACAGATCTGAAAGGGTCCTGGGACAAAGAACCATATTTTTATTTTGACCAATCAAATGCAGATCTGAAGGAGGGAAAACTTTCTACCATCTCTTCTATAAATATGAAGCAACCTGCCTAAAGAACTCGCTGCTGCTGCCCTGGAAAATATTTGACCGGGAAAAGAATAGAGAGTGCTAGAGCTTTAGATGAAAACCTGAGAAAAAGAAAAGAGCAAAGAAGGAGCAGCCCAACAACTGGCCGACCCAGTCCAGTGCTGAGAAGAAGAAGAATAGAGCTTTCAGCCTTGAGAGAAAATAGCCTTGTAGCTGGCTTGAGCTTGAAGAGCAGCCTCGATCTGGGTTCAAATCTACTTTACAGCTTCAAGACTTAGATAAGAAGCTACATTTGTTTTCTTATTTTGCTTTTTTTTCTTTTGAAACTCGCATCAGTTTTCAGTATGCTGTTTTGACAATAGTATTGTCCGGTGCTCTATTTTAGAGACTGGTGTAGTATCTGTTGAATCTATGAGATGGTGCAGATCGGATTCAGAGGGGGGGGTGAATGAATCCCATTTCAAAATTTTGCCCAAATAAAATTGAATTAAAAAATATTGCGAAATTAAACTCTATAATTCAGTTAATTCGTTGTCCTAAACACAACCAGCAAGCTCACTTAAACACTCAGCAGATATTAGACCATAGATAACTGAAACACACATTGAATTCAGTGAAATCTAAACTTATCAGATGTAATAATCCAAAGCATACATCTATTGTAAATTAAGAAGCAAGCAATCAAATCACTACATCTATTGTAAATTAAGAAGCAAGCATACATCAGTTTTCACCTACATCCACCCCACACTCAGACCTGAGTGTGGCTTACTGCCGCCTAACAGTTTGAACCGCTGAGCATCAGAGCTTGCTTACATCCGCTGCGCCCCACAGCTTGCGTCCGCTGAGCATTACAGCTTGGCTTCCGCTGAGCATCACAGCTTGCTACAGCTGAGCGTCACAGCTTGCTGTCCAGAGGAGCTAATCCTCTGCAACGCTGACACACAGCTTGAAGAAACAAGAAATAGGAAAGACAAAGATAGATCACAGCAATGGAAAGCTGGAAATGAAAACTAAAACATATAGCTCACGCAGAAGCAAATCTGGCTTGGATCTGATCCAAAGGCTAGTCGAATGGATCTTCAGGAACTGCTTCAATTGCTTCACAATCTCTTCTCTCGAGATCCCTCTTCTTCACTATCTCACGATCCCTCTTCTCTCTCTTACCCACACTCTTCTTTCTCTCAGATTTCTTCTGAATTACGACACTCTATTTTTCTCAGATTTTCACTCTCTCTCAATTTCTCGAACACTATCTTCTTCTCAACTGATCTCTCACTCTCTGCTCTTCTTCTTCTCTATGTGCTCGCCTTTCTCTTTTCTCTCAGAGTTTTTCTCTCTCTTGCGCTCTTGGCTCTTCTGCTCTTCCGCTCTTCAGATTCTGGCTATATTCTCTAGAATTCTTCTTCTTATCTATATGTAGAACGCAGGAGATTTGTCTCCTATTTATAGGCTCGCGACAATTGGGCGCGTGGGAAACATGTATCCCGCCCAAGGAATCTCGATCTGGATTTGCTACTGATGGTCCACGTGGCAGATGCTGAGGATGAGTTGTCCACGTGGCAGAATCTCCAGGCGCCGCTCCTTCTTGGATCATGTGCTTGTTAAAGTTGAAGACTTCGAGCCACGTGACTATTTTCAACCCTTCAGGTGTATGATCCAGTTGCTTCAGACCTTTTAGAAAGAATAATATATGAATATCCTCAGACCTATTAGATGCACATTTAGACCTATAGAGCTATATGCTTAGACCTTGTATGTGCATGTGCCCTGACTTGCGTAGACAGAAATCTATGCATATGCTCAGACCTGGTGCAATATGTGCTTCGACTTTAACTAGGTCTTTTATGCATGTGCTTGGATTTGATATGCTTCTGGTGAGAAGATGCACCGACCTGTTATGCTGACTTGTATATGTGCTCAGACTTAATAGCGCTATATGCAAGGACTTGCATGAAACATGTGCTTCGACCATGTACTGCACATATGCTCAGACCATAAATTCACATATGCTTTGACTTGATTATGCACTGTATTACATATGCTCATATTTGATTATGCATGCTGGCATATATGCTTAGACTTTATAGAGCAATATGCACAGACCTTATTATGCATATGTTCTATATGTGCACCGACCTCATCTAGCATGTTATAAAATGTGCACATACCTTATTTATGCTATCGTGCAGATGTGCGAGGGCTTCATTCTGCTATATTGCATATGTGCACAGACCTGACAATGCAAGCTACTGAATGTGCACCGACCTGAGCATGCGATTATGCAAATGTGCTCAGACCTTACATGCTATCGCTAGCCTATGTGCATAGACTTCAGATAGCAGACAATGCATATGCATAGACCTATGCTGTACATGTGCTCAGACCTTCTATGTGGATGGGAAATGTGCATCGACTTGGAACAGTGACATAGGTAGACCTTCATACACACGAGTGAGCATGTGCATCGGCCTTATATACAAGAAGACAAATGTGCACCGACCTCAATATGCACAATACAAAATGTACATCGACCTTAATGACTGAACAATGTTGAGCACATACCTTCTATATGAGTGAACAGTAATGTGCACAGACTTGTCTAACACATATGTAATCAAGCATCGACCTTATATGACTAAGCAGTGATATGCACGGACATTCTAGTTTTGAACAATAATGTGCACCGACCTGCCTCTGCCTTACTTACAACATGCACTGACCTGCCTCTGCCTTACTTACAACATGCATCGACCTTCGTAAGCAACATAGTAAACATGCATCAACCTTATTTGCTTTGATAGCAGACTAGCGTCGACCTTAGTTTCATGAAAACCAAAACTAGCATCGACCTGTATGCAATATGCATCGACCTCTACCTGTTCTGATAGATTTTCATACTGTTGTATAAAGATGATGAGATTAGTAATAAATCCATCAAAATTATGTCATCAAGAATATATCTATATATGTATATATATATATATAAGTCATAATATTTGTCATCATTAAAACTTTGAAACCACAGGGACACATCAATCTCCCCCTTTTTGATGATGGCAATATTATGAGTCTTTGCAACAAATTCAACATGATGATCAAGCCAGTAAGATGATCAAGCCAGTATGAACATAGAATAACTATGTCAGAATAACTCTGTCAGAATGCAACAGCGTGTAGAATGGCTTTGTCAGAATGCAACAGCATGCATCAAAATGAATGACTAATCACAGAATAGAATAACCAACCAATGACTCCCAAAAATTCTCCCCCTTTGACAACATCAAAAACGAAGGAACATTAAGGATGCTGACAAGATCTCCCCCTTTATGAGCTATTAAGCAAAATGATTAACTGTTAACTAAACTCCCCCTGAACAAATACTCTTCCTTTCTACAGAGCAGATGAAGTGTAATAAGTGATTAGTGAACCACAGGGACAGAAATTGAAGCAGCCATTCAAACAATCGGATGGGGCAATCAAGTCAGATTGATACCAATGGTTGGACATGCAAATTTTACATTCAGTTTAAGAGGTCACGCGTGCAGTCAAGAAAGATTTCAGGTCATGATAGAATGTATGAAGAATAGTGTGCATAATCTGAGTTTCGAATTTCAACAGTAAATGCAAACTGAGCACAGGATGGTCAAATGATTCTTCAAACATATGAGAAATTCAACAAGATTTTCAAAGGATATACCAATTTCATAAATCCAAACTTAGGAATTTTTCCAGAATCTCCCATTATAAGGGTTTTTCAATGAACTTTATTGAACTGCATGGTTTAAGGATGATGTATACATAGTTTGACAATAAAGTTCTGTACTTATATTTGAAATCAAGATTCAATAAAAATGAACCAAATTCTCATATTAACATCTTCATTAACCTCCCTTCATCTTACTCAATCAATTTCAATGACTTCTTTAGGAATTACAATCATAAGTATTAAGGTTAAACAACTATGAAACCATTTGATTTTGTCTAGGGTTAGCAATTTATCCTTTGCATTGATTTTCAGATTTTTCATTTAATCAAGCAGATAATTTTTTGCTCTCAAATCTTACGAGCAATCTAGTTCAGTACACACCTTGTAACTAAAGGATATATGTTGTTTAGACGCCAATATCCCTAAGTACTTAGTGTGACTAATAATCATGCTTTAAAATACAGAGTTAACTTTTCACCTCATGACATATCTCATCTCATTTCTTTGATGAATGAGATATGTTTCTCAGTGTGCTAGCCATTGCTCTGCCTATTTTTCAATCATTTTTAAGCAGAGTTAACTAAGGCACCTCATGACACAGCCCTTTGGACATGTGTTTCTCAGTGACCAAAGTCATTGCTCTTACAAGATTTGACCCTTAAACATTTTCAAAAAAGTCAGATGTTTAAAAAAAATACAGATTTCATGTATTTCAACCAAACAAAGTCCCGATTTCAACATTTTTAGATTTAAGTAGATTTGATAAGATTTAACATGAAGCAGTTGGTTAAGGTTAATTAAAGTTGATTCAGATATTTTCAAGTCATTTATAACCAACCTTAATGAATACATTTGTAACAACCCAGAGTTCAGGATACCGATATACCGATAACATCGATACACCGATACCAAGAACTGGGGAAGCCACCCAAGAGGCTGATGAGGCCCCTGAAGGGTTAGAAGAAAAGTGTTGAGGGGTATGCATAACGAATTGGAATTTGGAACGCGCAATTTACAATTAAGTAAAGAAATTAACACAAGTGCGGAAGCAATTCAAAATAACTAGAGTGATATATATATACTAGTCCAGAGAAACAAGAGTACTAGCCTAAAAAGGTACAACTACGCGGGGCATACCCCGGCAAAAGTACAACAAGCCTCAAAAGGCGCCTCGACTAAAGCTGGAAACTAACACGGTCTTCGAACCAACTCACGAAGCACCGGGAGACGGCGGACGCGGCTCACCTGAAAAGAGAAAGGGTGAGTCACAGCCAGACTCAGTAGGGGTCACGCGGATCCCTACCTCGCACTAAACAAGCATACATGCATAAATAAAGCAGGTAGAGCATGCATTTAAATACGCTAACAGGCAATGGCAAGAATAACTACTCAAGTAAAGCTGCAGACTCTAACTAAGCAAGTATAACAGCTAAAGCATGCCACAGCTAACTAAACGCAAGCGATTAAAACTAAAGCTACCAAATAGAATAAGTCTTAACTAGTCCAAGCAACAAGGAAGGACAACCACTGGAGCAGAAACCAGAAGCGTCCACTGACGACTTACACTGCGTCTCAAGCACTCGCAGTCGACGAAGCGACAAGCTAAGCGCGTAAACAGTACCAAACCAAGTGACCAGTCGGAGTGGCACCCGTCGGTGTCAGTCCACAGTCTCCGACCACGTGTGCACACACTGACTCTAGTCTGAGCCAGGCCCTCTAGTTAGTTTTCCCCCTTGGTAGATGCTACCATTGGTTGGGAGCCCACGGAACTAGCTTACAAACCGTGCATGGGAAACATACCCCTCCGCCATCCTCAAGCGGGTCGGCACTCAACAGACCTTAGGGAAACAACAGTGGCTCCATTGCGTGGAAAGAAAGGCTACTCTAATGGTAATAAAACACGCCACAATACATTAAAACAATATGAATATGGCATGAGTATAAAAAGGAACGCATAACAAATGGGCTGGCAACATATTAAAACCATCAGGGAAGCGGCGGTCTAATACCCACGCGCTACTAGAAAGTGACGGTCGGGGACTGGTGCGTTACACCAAGAATGACGCGTTGGTCTCCATCCGTTACTTCCACCTGAGTTCCAGCTCAAAGGTGCAAGAGGGAATGTAACGGTAGGGGCCCTATGCGTTACTTCTAGCAACGCGGTGGGTCACCGCCGTTATATCCACCCGAGGCCACCAAATCAACTAACAGCGTCGAAAACAACAGCAGGCGAAGCGACGCTCCGGTCTAAGTGCGTCGGAAGTGAACGACGGTCGGCCAATAGACCGCCGGACTCACCGCCTCACCTGGCTAACTGAAAACAACGAGCGAGTAACGGATGGGATTCCCACCGTTACTCTCCAAATGACGCACCCCCGATGGGCCGTTATTTGGAAGCGACGCGTCCACTATGGACCGTCAGGCAAGTGACGGTTCCTAGCAGGACCGTCACTTCACCTGGGTTACGGGTGGGTACGGTTTGTAAACCGAAGCCCTCCCGGACGACAGAAATCACCGGGTATCGTCGAAAAACCTGATATCCTGCCAAACCATACAGTTTATACAACAGTTTAACAACTAAATCTAGCACATGCAAGGCCTAAAACGCATTAAACTCAACGATTTAAGCTAAAACCCCAAATATGGAAACATGGGCATCATGCATGCTACGGGGCGCTAATCAATAAACGAGCTAAGGGAAAACGATCCTAGCGAGATCGAGATTCCATCCCCCTACCTCTCGCAAGCCAAAACCGAAGAAAAGACCGCATGCAAGGAGGAAGAGCTACGAAGCCTCCACGCTCCACCTTGCTCCCACGATCACCGAACCATGCCGAAGTGGACACCTACGCGCTCCTCTCGACGCGAGGAATCCAACGGCGCCAACCTTGTCTCAATCCGACCTCGTCTCGCCCGCGTTCCCTAGAGAGGAGAGAGGGGCGATCGCACGGAGGAGAGAGAGAGAGAGAGGGAATGAGAGATCGACGGGGAGAAAGAGGGTGAGAGAGGGATTAAAAGAAAGAAAAAAAGAAATTAAAATATATATATAATATAATTATTATATATATTAAAATCTCATTAATTCTAATAACCCTCAAGTAACTCCAAATAAATCCAGAAAAATACCAGACAAATTCCTAAAAATCCAGGAAAATAGCCGAAAATTCCAGAACAAATAGTAAAACAAAAACCATCAAGGATCCATAAGGCACGGGCCTTACAGTCCCTCCCTCCTTACAAAAATTTCGTCCACGAAATTTACAACAACCGAAAAGTAGGAAACTGAGAAAGGACTTATACCTCACTGGAATAAAAAGGGAAAAAGCTGACGCATCTCATCTTCATGCTCCCAAGTAGACTCATTACCAGAGTGACGCTGCCAAGCAATCCTTACCAGAGGAATAACCTTATTTCTCAACCGCTGCTCACGACGGTCTTCAATTCTGATAGGAAATTCTGGCGTGGACAAATCAGCAGTCACCTCAGGCCACACTGAATCATTGAGAACATGAGAAGCATCCGACACATATTTCCTCAATTGAGACACGTGGAACACATCGTGAATAGCTTGCATAGCCGCAGGGAGTTGCAAACGATAAGCCACCTGACCAATAACCTCAACAATCGAAAAAGGGCCAACATACCGCGGACTAAGCTTTCCACGCTTCCCAAACCTGGAAACACCCTTCATCGGAGACATTTTAACAAACACCATATCTCCAGGTTCAAACTGTAGTGGACGTCTGCGCTGATCTGCGTAGCTTTTCTGTCGACTCTGAGCCGTCAACAATCTCTGCCTGATCAGACGAACCACATCAGAACATTGCTGCACCATGTCAGGTCCTGTCAACAATATGTCCCCAACATCAAACCAGTTCAGAGGAGTTCGACAAGGACGACCATAAAGTGCTTCATAAGGAGCCATTCCAATACTGGAGTGAAAACTGTTATTATAAGCAAATTCAACAAGTGGCAAATGCTGACTCCACGAACCCTGCCAATCAAGGCAACACAATCTCAGCATGTCCTCCAAAGTCTGAATAGTCCTCTTTGACTGTCCATCTGACTGAGGGTGATACGCTGTACTGAAAGCCAACTCAGTGCCCAAAGCTTTCTGGAAACTACGCCAGAAGCCGGAGGTAAAACGCGGGTCACGATCTGACACAAGTGAAACAGGAATTCCATGCAGTGGCACGATCTTCTGCACATACAGCTCGGCCAATCTCTGCACATTCCAAGTAACTTTAATCGGCAACAATCTGGCAGTTTTAGTCAATCTGTCGACTAACAACCAGATGCCATCAAAACCCTGAGAAGTCCGAGGCAAACCCACCACAAAGTCTGTAGTAACATGGTCCCATTTCCACATCGGAATCTCTAACGGCTGAAGCAAACCACCTGGCTTTTGATGTTCGGCTTTAACTAACTGACAAGTCAAGCACTTAGAAACAAACACAGCCACGTCTTTCTTCATACCTGGCTACCAGAACTGCTTCTTCAAATTCTGATACATCTTGGTGACACCCGGATGAATAGTAAAATGAGAACCATGGGCTTCACTCAGAATCTCAAGTCTTAATTCATCATCAGCGGGAACATATAATCTGCCTTGAAAACTGACAACTAGCTCGTCATCAAAATCCACATCATAGCTTGATATAACACGAGCCAAATCAGAATCAGCCTACTGGGTATCTTTAATCTGATGATATAAAGCTGAACCCAAAACTAAGCTAGCACAAACTGCCATCTTCGGATCAACAGGAAACTCTGCACTAAATGCCTCACTCGGAAGCTGTTCCCACAATTTCCATTCATGAAGCAACAAATGACTGACCTGTACTTTCCTGCTCAGAGTATCAGCTACAACATTCATTTTACCAGGCTGATAGGAGAGTGTAAAGTCATAATCTTTCATGAATTCCATCCATCGCCTCTGCCTGAGATTCAGATCTTTCTGGGAGAAAATATACTGTAAACTCTGATGATCGGTGAAAATATGAAATTTCTCACCATACAGATAATGTCTCGAGATCTTTAAGGCAAAAACAACTGCAGCTAGCTCTAGATCATGCGTGGGATAATTTCCTTCATGTTGTTTCAACTGCCGGGATGCATATGCAATAACCTTACCATGTTGCATTAGCACTGCACCCAAACCTACTCGAGAAGCATCTGTACAGACCATAAATCCACCCGAACCGGAAGGCAAAGTCAACACAGGAGAAGAAGTCAATAGCCTTTTCAATTCAACAAAGCTAGTCTCACACTGATCCGACCAGACAAAAGACACATCTTTATGCGTCAATCTAGTCATTGGGGCTGCAATTTTCGCAAAGTCTTGAATGAATCTGCGGTAATACCCAGCCAAACCTAGAAAACTTCGAATCTCTGTTACAGTTCTCGGTCTTTGCCAACTCAAAATAGCATCGATCTTTGCAGGGTCCACTGCCACTCCATCACCAGAAATCACATGACCAAGAAAATGAATTTCCCGAAGCCAGAATTCACATTTACTGAGCTTCGCATAAAGCTCGTGATCTCTTAGAGTCTGCAGAACGATCCTCAAATGTTGCACATGATCATTATCAGAGGCAGAATAAATCAGAATATCATCAACAAAGATCACCACGAACTGGTCTAGAAATGGACGAAAGATACGCTGCATCAGGTCCATGAAAGCTGCTGGGGCATTAGTCAACCCAAACGGCATGACTAAAAATTCAAAATGACCATAACGAGTGCTGAACGCAGTCTTCTCCACATCAGATTTCCGGATCCGTAACTGAAAGTAACCAGATCTGAGATCAATCCGTGAAAAGACAGTAGCAGACTGTAACTGGTCAAACAAATTATCAATCCTGGGAAGCGGATACTTATTCTTGATAGTCGCCTGATTCAACTGCCTGTAATCAATACAAAGCCTCAGGCTTCCATCTTTCTTTTTCACAAACATCACTGGGGCACTCCACGGAGAAAAATTGGGACGAATATAACCTTTTTCCAGTAACTCTAGTAGCTGTGCTCGCAGTACTTTCAATTCAGCTGGGGCCATTCGGTACGGCGGCTTTGCTAAGGGGCCGGTACCTGGAATCAGTTCAATCACCATCTCAATCTCTCGCTCTGGGGGCAAGCCTGGCAACTCGTCAGGAAACACATCAGGGAACTCACAAACAATCGGAATATCACAAACATCCCGTCGTGATTTTTCAACAATAACCACTGAAGCAAGGAATCCCTGGCAACCTGCACTCAGTAACCTATAGGCTCGAATAGCAGAAATAATCATACGAGAAGATCGGGATCGAATACCTTGAAAATAAAAGGCTGATTTTCCCTGTGGCTGAAAATAGACTTTCTTCAATCTGCAGTCAACCACAGCTCCATAATGCTCCAACCAATCCATTCCCAGAATAACATCATAATCTGCCAGCTGCAACGCATACAATCTCGCCGGCAACTGGTGATTATCAATCATCACAGGAGATTCTTCCAGGCACAAAGGTGTAACCATGAAATCTCCAGAAGGTAATTCAACAAACATCTCACAAGATACCTCGAAAGTCGGTTCCTCAATACAGGCCATAAAATCCTCAGAAATAAAAGAGTGAGAAGCACCAGAATCAAATAAGACACGAGCTGAATGACCATAAAGCATAATCGTACCTTCCACAAGATGGGACGCAACAGCATCAGCTCTAGTCAAATGAGAAACCTTGCCTTTCTGCTTCTTAGAACCAGCTGAAGATTGCTGAGAAGACACCGACGCTTGAGAGAAAAATTGCTGAGCTTGACGTGCAGTCGGAGGTCTGAATTGCGGCTGCTGAGGTTAAGAAAACTGAGGAACTTGCAATTGTTTCGGCCTCAGCGGGCAATCACGAACCACATGACCCGGCTGATCACACCTAAAGCAAACAACAGGAAGAGAACACGGCTGGCCCTTGTGATGACCACCGCATCTCCTTCACGTCCATGGCTGACTGACAGCTGAGCTCTGCCGAGTCTGAGAAGAAGGTGCTGTCGGCTGCTGAACAGAATCTGTACTGGACGGCTGTTGGAAAAACTTCTTCTTCTTCTTGAACCGCTTGAACTTGGGCTTGGAAGGAGAGGAAACACTAGAAATCTCTGACTGGACCGAGGGAATACCTGGCACTGGCGGTCGGTAAGTCTGCTGCGACTGAGCTACCGGCTGCACTGACCCTGCCTGAGGATATCCACCAGGTCTCGTCATCTCCAGCTCTAAAGCCACCGCTGTCTGGCACACACTATCAAGATCCGCAACACGACTGGCGATAAGAGGCATCTTCAATTCGGGCCTCAAACCTCGCAAAAATTGCTGAGTCTTCAAAGCTTCACTAGCCAGCACATGAGGCGCATACTGACCCAATTCCATAAACCTATTCCGGTACTGAAGCACAGTCATACTGCCCCGAGTCAGTTCCATAAATTGATACATCTTGTCCATCAGAAGACAGGCGGGAGTATAGGCACGCTCGAAAGCAGCAACAAACTCTGCCCAAGTGATCTGTCGAAGAGGTCTTGAATGAAAGGCAATCTGCCACTCGGCTTTCCACCACGTAATGGATGTACCTTGGAGTTGAAAAGCAGCAAGCATAACTTTTTCATCTTCAGCACACTCCATCGATACGAACACACGCTCGATCGCATCCAACCATTGCCTTGCCACCTCTGGATCAGCTTGACCATCGAAAGCAGGCGGATTGAACATAAGAAATTCTTTCAATGCCTTGCCTCGACTGCCAGGTGCTTCAACTGAAGGAGCAACAATCGGCGCTGGAGGAGGAACAACTGGAACAGCAGGAACTGCAGGAGGAGGTGCAGAACCACTATCTTCCCTGGGCGCATCTCGAGGAACACGAGGAGCTCGAGGGGATCTTCCTCGACGGGGAGGCATAATTACACTGCCAAAACACAAATCAATCGCAATTAATCAATCATACGGAAAACATCCTATGCCAGCAATAGACGACAACAGGACTAGCTCTGGACAAGCGCAAATTTTAATTCCTTATACAATTCCTCAAACAACGCTCTGATACCAACTGTAACGACCCAGAGTTCAGGATACCGATATACCGATAACATCGATACACCGATACCAAGAACTGGGGAAGCCACCCAAGAGGCTGATGAGGCCCCTGAAGGGTTAGAAGAAAAGTGTTGAGGGGTATGCATAACGAATTAGAATTTGGAACGCGCAATTTACAATTAAGTAAAGAAGTTAACACAAGTGCGGAAGCAATTCAAAATAACTAGAGTGATATATATATACTAGTCCAGAGAAACAAGAGTACTAGCCCAAAAAGGTACAACTACGCGGGGCATACCCCGTCAAAAGTACAACAAGCCTCAAAAGGCGCCTCGACTAAAGCTGGCAACTAACACGGTCTCCGAACCAACTCACGAAGCACCGGGAGACGGCGGACGCGGCTCACCTGAAAAGAGAAAGGGTGAGTCACAGCCAGACTCAGTAGGGGTCACGCGGATCCCTACCTCGCACTAAACAAGCATACATGCATAAATAAAGCAGGTAGAGCATGCATTTAAATACGCTAACAGGCAATGGCAAGAATAACTACTCAAGTAAAGCTACAGACTCTAACTAAGCAAGTATAACAGCTAAAGCATGCCACAGCTAACTAAACGCAAGCGATTAAAACTAAAGCTACCAAATAGAATAAGTCTTAACTAGTCCAAGCAACAAGGAAGGACAACCACTGGAGCAGAAACCAGAAGCGTCCACTGACGACTTACACTGCGTCTCAAGCACTCACAGTCGACGAAGCGACAAGCTAAGCGCGTAAACAGTACCAAACCAAGTGACCAGTCGGAGTGGCACCCGTCGGTGTCAGTCCACAGTCTCCGACCACGTGTGCACACACTGACTCTAGCCTGAGCCAGGCCCTCTAGCTAGTTTTCCCCCTTGGTAGGACGCTACCATTGGCTGGGAGCCCACGGAGCTAGCTTACAAACCGTGCATGGGAAACATACCCCTCCGCCATCCTCAAGCGGGTCGGCACTCAACAGACCTTAGGGAAACAACAGTGGCTCCATTGCGTGGAAAGAAAGGCTACTCTAATGGTAATAAAACACGCCACAATACATTAAAACAATATGAATATGGCATGAGTATAAAAAGGAACGCATAACAAATGGGCTGGCAACATATTAAAACCATCAGGGAAGCGGCGGTCTAATACCCACGCGCTACTAGAAAGTGACGGTCGGGGACTGGCGCGTTACACCAACAATGACGCGTTGGTCTCCATCCGTTACTTCCACCTGAGTTCCAGCTCAAAGGTGCAAGAGGGAATGTAACGGTAGGGGCCCTATGCGTTACTTCCAGCAACGCGGTGGGTCACCGCCGTTATATCCACCCGAGGCCACCAAATCAACTAACAGCATCGAAAACAACAGCAGGCGAAGCGACGCTCCGGTCTAAGCGCGTCGGAAGTGAACGACGGTCGGCCAATAGACCGCCGGACTCACCGCCTCACCTGGCTAACTGAAAACAACGAGCGAGTAACGGATGGGATTCCCACCATTACTCTCCAAATGACGCACCCCCGATGGGCCGTTATTTGGAAGCGACGCGTCCACTATGGACCGTCAGGCAAGTGACGGTTCCTGGCAAGACCGTCACTTCACCTGGGTTACGGGTGGGTACGGTTTGTAAACCGAAGCCCTCCCGGACGACAGAAATCGCCGGGTATCGTCGAAAAACCTGATATCCTGCCAAACCATACAGTTTATACAACAGTTTAACAACTAAATCTAGCACATGCAAGGCCTAAAACGCATTAAACTCAACGATTTAAGCTAAAACCCCAAATATGGAAACATGGGCATCATGCATGCTACGGGGCGCTAATCAACAAACGAGCTAAGGGAAAACGATCCTAGCGAGATCGAGATTCCATCCCCCTACCTCTCGCAAGCCGAAACTGAAGAAAAGACCGCATGCAAGGAGGAAGAGCTACGAAGCCTCCACGCTCCACCTCGCTCCCACGATCACCGAACCATGCCGAAGTGGACACCTACGCGCTCCTCTCGACGCGAGGAATCCAACGGCGCCAACCTTGTCTCCATCCGACCTCATCTCGCCCGTGTTCCCTAGAGAGGAGAGAGGGGCGATCGCACGGAGGAGAGAGAGAGAGAGAGAGAGGGAATGAGAGATCGACGGGGAGAAAGAGGGTGAGAGAGGGAATAAAAGAAAGAAAAAAAGAAATTAAAATATATATAATATAATTATATATATATTAAAATCTCATTAATTCTAATAACCCTCAAGTAACTCCAAATAAATCCGGAAAAATACCAGACAAATTCCTAAAAATCCAGGAAAATAGCCGAAAATTCCAGAACAAATAATAAAACAAAAACCATCAAGGATCCATTAAGGCACGAGCCTTACAACATTAAACTTAAACCAATCTGATCTTTCAGACAGTCATAAATATGTATAATAGAAGATTCCTTATTGAACTGGTTTTTCAGATTTATGAGCAAGGTACATAGATTGAAATCTTCCTGAAATTCAGAGATATGAAAGAATGTTTAAAGAAACAATCAATTTATCAATAGAAGCAGTAGCAGGAATATGCACCAAATGCAAGAGACTTGAATTTCAAACATAAAATAGGATCTTGCAAACATTCAAGATTTAGCAGACAAGTAGTGTTTTCAGACAAGTTTAAGAATATGACAAGAATTCTAAGCAAATGACCATCATTGATTAGAAACTTACAACCTCAGAGGTATGACAATGAGAGTCAAGAGAGCAAGAGCAGATAGTTCCAGAGAGACAGTCACAAAATTGAAGATATGAGATAGTAAAGACTTCAGTTCACTAATCACGACAGAAACATGATCAGACGTACATCAATGAAGGTGTCGACTCTTTGTGTCGACATCTACTCACAAACTCCAAAAAATAGGCCATTTCCAAAATAATGTCGACTCATGGTGTCGACACTTCTAATCAGGATTATTAAGAAGTGCAGCAATTTAGGTCAATGATTTAGAGGGTATGATAATTATTTGAAATCAAAGACCTGAGAGCATAACAAATGTTCAGAAGATTCAGACATATTAGCTTGATATATAAGTGATAGAAAATGTCAGTCACAAAAATGTGAATTGCAAGGTGAGCTGATAAACAGAATCACAACTAGAAACAGTACTTGGCGAAGGTTGGATCCAAGGATCTACTCACGCAAGGGTTAACCTTCCAGATAGGCCTGACCTATCTTTCCAACTAGACCTTTTTATATACTGTCTAGTTAGTAAAAGAAAGCACCTGAATCTTTCAAGGTAGCTCCCCCTCAGCAAATGCAGCTAAGTAGATTTATGAATGATGAGAAAGATTAGATCAAGGGGATATAGAGCAGATAATCAATTTGATCAGACTTGCAGTGTTTGGAGAGAGTCATCATTCAGAGTTCAGTAGTTGAGAGTTAAACCAAGAAGCAAAACATCAGTTATTCATATGAGAATTCTGAGCATCGGTTGACCAAAATGGGAAATGTTGGTCGATCGAACTGGACTGAAATGCAGCAATATGTTCTCTTGGAATCAATCTATCTTTTTGGTATTTTGTGTGTGAAAGATATACACTGAACTACATGTATACATATGCATTGACTCTTTTTCACAGAATGCATTGATCCATCATACATGAATTGCAAAAATTTATTTGATAGACTCCCCTTGACTTTATGCAATATATGCAATGAAGGCTAAGCATATAATTTTATGATTCATGCTCATCATCATTCAGACTGCCTATATGAAATATGGCCCATGGTACTAGGTAGAGGACTTGGTCTAAAGGACCACCTCACACATAATGTTGGTTTCCAGACAGAAGGCATCTGCCCTTCTCCCAATATCATTTAATATACCACTGGGTCATGCATGACAAGATTAGATAAATACAGTCTTGTATGCGTGACAATTTTGATGAGCATGAGTATGTGTATATGAGCCTTATATGCAGCAAGTCATCAAACAACCATGAAATGCAACTATCTGAAAGAGATTACTGAAAAATTCAAATGAACAACTTGTAACCAGCAGAGATGAGGTTTTACCTTACTTGGGTGCCTTGGTTTATTTAACCCCCTTTTTATTTCCTTCCAAGGCACACCTGTAAAAACAAAACTTCATTTTGCATAGACAGGTACCCAAGATGTCTTGGGTCCTGAAATGACATTGGCACCTCTGAATGGTGCACTCATAAATTTCTGAGCATTCAAATCATCAATTATCATTTGAGAACAATCATTCATAGAGTGCCCAGACTGTCCATAGTAATGATAAAAAATAATAGATTTTATGTTCTTCTTATATGGATTAGCATGAGCATGAAATTGGTGTTCGTGGACATGATTATTTCTGTTATTAACATGGAAGTTTATCTTTTCATTACCAGCCAGCCAATAGTTAGTAGCTCTGTGGCCTGGCTTTCCACAATTAAAACATGCACTGAATTTTCCTTTAACAATAGATTTATTTCTATCAAACATGTTTTGATTTCTAGGGAAATTTATAGGTTTAGAATTAATTCTTTTCCCCTGAGCATGCCAACAGTCCTTGACTGTGTGGCCATGCTTTTCACAATGAAGGCACACCTCATGTTTACCTCTAGAATCAAATTCATTTCTATCTAAAGCATTTTATTTAACAGGGAAATTAACACATCCAGAATGAAATTTCTTTCCCTGATTATGCCAATATTGAGCAGCAATGTGGCCCATCTTGCCACAGTAATAACATTGAATCCCCTATTTTTAAAAATCATAAGTTTGTTTTGGAACATGGGATTTAGCATTTAAGCTCCTAGAATGCCAATGGCATTTAGATCATCATTTTTCATCAGTCTACATTCATGCATAAGATGGCCAATTTTATGACAGTAAAGACAATAAATCCTTTTGTTCTGAACAGAAGAGAATTTCTTAACATGAGAATTCCTAGCATGAATTCTACCACTATTCAAGTCATCTTTCTTCATTACAAAACAATCATTGATCATATGGCTAGATTTTCCACAATAAAAACATGAAACATTGGATTTTCTTTTCTGTGGTTGCTGCAAACTACTTTTGATTTTCTGTTTCTTACTTTCCTTTTGAATTTTAGTTACAGCAGATTGTTTTGGAGATTGACTTGAGGTTCTAGCTACTTCAGAACTTCTAATAAAAGTGGTATATTGCTGGTTCCTCATTTCCCTTTTAATCCCAGAAATATGACCAGTCCCTTCATTTGATTTAGTGGCTTTATCATTCAAGGGAGCTTTCAGCTTCTCTTTCTTTTGATAGATTTTGACAGTGAGTTTTTCAAATCATGAATTTCGTTCTCTAGAGAAACAATGTGTGTTTCATAATTGGCAATCTCTTGTTCACTGCAATTAACACATTTTCACTCAGCACCTTGTTTGCATTTTTATATTTCTCAACTTCTTGTTCCAGATTGCTCAGTTTTTCAGACCCTTCTATGCCAACAGATTTTTCTTTTTCTAAAGCAAGAAGTCTTTCAGATATAGCGATGTTCAACTGCTTCAGTCTTTCATTTTCTTTTATTAATTCTTCATTCTGAACTAGTTCATTGATTAACACATGATCATCGTTGTTTGAAGTCAATTTTTCTTCGAGTTCAGAAATATTCAAATTAAGTTCTTGTATGCATGAACATTAGACAAGCACTCATCAAAGGATTGTTTCAATTTCGAACAATTTTCACAAGAAACATTAGAATCAATCGGATCAAATTTCTTTTTCAATTTTCTATGTTCAGATTTCAGTTTCTTATGTCTGTCAGATAGTTCTTCATACATGTTCACTAATTCATCAAATGAAAGTTCTTCGGATCCAGAACTTACCTGAGATGAAGTCTCCTCCTGTTGATCATTGCTATGATCACTTCTTTTAGCCATGAGGCATTCTTCTTCCTTTTTCTCATGGATGGCTATCACCTCATCTAGGATTTCCTTTCCTGATGTGCACCTGAAAGCAAAAGGAAATATGTCAGTGTTAACTACACCTTTTAAAATGTTGAGAACCATAGTGTTCTCACTATCCTTTAGTCTATCCTCATCAAACCACTTGATCTGGTCATAAGACAGTTTATGTGGGCCTTTTGAAACTAAATTCCATAGATTAGAGTCGATGGAATTCATGTAAACGCATAGGCCACCTAGCCAACTGCTAAAATTAGAATCATCAAAAACCAAAGGACATGCCATTGAAAAATAGATAAACAAATTCAGATTAATAAGCTGAAAATAGTAATGCACCAAAAAACTAGCAGGATCCTCTACAGATCGTTGGATCTGAACAATCAGAGACCCGCTTTGATACCAATCGTTGAATCTATGAGATGGTGCATATCGGATTCAGTGGGGGGGTGAAAGAATCCCTTTTCAAAATTTTTCCCAAATAAAATAGAATTAGAAAATATTGTGGAATTAAACTCTATAATTCAGTTAATCCGTTGTCCTAAACACAACTAGCAGGCTCACTTAAACACTCAGTAGATATTAGACCATAGACAACTGAAACACACTTTGAATTCAGCGAAACTAAACTTATCAGATGTAATAATCCTAAGCATACATCTATTGTAAATTAAGAAGCAAGTAATCAAATCACTGCACAGATGATTTTTAGGTGGTTCGGTTTTCACCTACATCCACCCCACACACAGACCTGAGTGTGGCTTACTGCTATCTAACAGCTTGAACCGCTGCGCATCACAACTTGCTTACATCCGCTGCGCATCACAGCTTGCGTCTGCTGCGCATCACAGCTTGCATCCGCTGCGCCCCACATCTTGCATCCGCTGAGCATTACAGCTTGGCTTCCGCTGAGCATCACAGCTTCCTACAGCTGAGCATCACAACTTGCTATCCAGAGGCACTAATCCTCTGCAACGCTGACACACAGCTTGAAGAAACCACAAATAGGAAAGACAAAGATAGATCACAGCAACGGAAAGTTGGAAATGAAAACTAAAACATATAGCTCATGCAGTAGCAAATCTGGCTTGGATCTGATCCAAAGGCCAGTCGAATGGATCTTCAGGAACTGCTTCAATTGCTTCATAATCTCTTCTCTCGAGATCCCTCTTCTTCACTATCTCACGATCCCTCCTCTCTCTCGGACACACACTCTTCTTTCTCTCAGATTTCTTCTGAATTACGGCACTCTATTTTTCTCAGATTTTCACTCTCTCTCAATTTCTCGAACACTATCTTATTCTCAGCTACTCTCTCACTCTCTGCTCTTCTTCTTCTCTATGTGCTCGCCTTTCTCTTTTCTCTCAAAGTTTTTCTCTCTCTCGCGCTCTTGGCTCTTCTGTTGTTCCGCTCTTCAGATTCTAGCTATATTCTTTGGACTTCTTCTTCTTATCTGTATGTAGAACGTAGGAGATCTGTCTCCTATTTATAGGCTCGCGAGAATTGGGCGCGTCAAGGAATCTCGATCTGGATGTGCTACTGATGGTCCATGTGGTTGATGCTGAGGATCAGTTGTCCACGTGGCAGAATCTCCAGGCGCCACTCCTTCATGGATCATGTGCTTGTTTAAGTTGAAGACTTCGAGCCACGTGACTGTCTTCAGCCCTTCAGGTGTATGATCCAGTTGCTTTAGACCTTTTAGAAAGAATAAGATATGAATATGCTTAGACCTATTAGATGCACATTTAGACCGATAGAGCTATATGCTTAGACCTTGTATATTCATGTGCACTGACTTGCGTAGATAGAAATCTATGCATATGCTCAGACCTGGTGCAATATGTGCTTCGACTTTAACTAGGTCTTTTATGCATGTGCTTGGACTTGATATGCTTCGGGTGAGAAGATGCACCAACCTATTATGCTGACTTGTATATGTGCTCAGACTTAATAGTGCTATATGCATGGACTTGCATGAAACATGTGCTTCGACCATGTACTGCACATATGCTTAGACCAAAAATTCACATATGCTTTGACTTGATTATGCACTGTATTACATATGCTCAGACTTGATTATGCATGCTGGCATATATGCTCAGACTTGATAGAGCAATATGCACAGACCTTATTATGCATATGTTCTATATGCGCACTGGCCTCATCTAGCATGTTATAAAATGTGCACATACCTTATTTATGCTATCGTGCAAATGTGCAAAGACTTCATTTGGCTATATTGCATATGTGCACAGACCTGACAATGCAAGCTACTGAATGTGCACCGACCTAAGCATGCGATTATGCAAATGTGCTCAGACCTTACATGCTATCGCTAGCCTATGTGCACAGACTTCAGATAGCAGACAGTGCATATGCACATACCTATGATGTACATGTGCTCAGACCTTCTATGTGGATGAGAAATGTGCATCGACTTGGAACAGTGACATAGGTAGACCTTCATACACACAAGTGAGCATGTGCATCGACCTTATATGCAAGAAGACAAATGTGCACCGACCTCAATATGCACAATACAGAATGTGCATCGACCTTAATGACTGAACAATGATGAGCACATACCTTCTATATGAGTGAACAGTAATGTGCACAAACTTGTCTAACACATATGTAAGCAAGCATCGACCTTATATGACTAAGCAGTGATATGCACGGACCTTCTAATGGATGAACAGTAATATGCACCGACCTGCCTCTGCCTTACTAACAACATGCATCGACCTTCATAAGCAACACAGTAAACATGCATCGACCTTAGTTGCTTTGAATGCAGACTAGTATCGACCTTAGTTTCATGAAAACCAAAACTAGCATCGACCTGTATGCAATATGCATTGACCTCTACCTGTTCTGACAGATTTTCATACTGATATATAAAGATGATGAGATTAGTAATAAATCCATCAAAATTATGTCATCAAGAATATATATATATAATGAGTCATAATATTTATCATCATTAAACCTTTGAAACCACAGGGACACAACAGTGTCTGGCTTCTATGCAGCCGTGTGTGTTTGTAGGCATCTATCCCCGTGTTGTGCTGCATTTTGCAGCATGTTTGTTTCCTCATTTTTATTTTTATTTTGGGGCTCGTCCCCATGTAGTGCTACAGTTCTGTAGCGTGAGGACTGTGTCCTCATGAGGAGCTTGCTCCTCGTGTAAGCTGTATATCAGCTTGTGTGGGGCTTGTCCCCGTGTGCTGGTGCATGTAGCAATAGTGTGTGTGTGGGGTTTGTCCCCGTGTGGTGCTGCGTGTAGCAGTGTGAGGACCCTATCCTCATGAGGAATCTATTCCCCGTGTCAAGCTGTGCGTCAGCAGGTGTAGGGGACTTGTCCTCGTTGCTGCATTTGCAGCGTGGTAGTAGCCTTACCGGGTTTGGTGAGGGGTGGACGTAGGTCGGCAGGTTTGCAGACTGAACCACCTCAAAAAATTCCTTGTGCAGTGGGCTATGATTTGTGCGATCGCTCCTTATCTCTTATCCCAATTCATAGGATGGCTTACTAATTATCATGTTTGCTATCTTACTTGTTTGAGCTCCAGTGTGCTCAGCATTGTGTTCACACACATCTACGTGTTCGATAGATCAGTGCTCAAAGGTGCAGCTGATCGAGGACCCCGAGTGGCTCGGTGGGAAAGGTCCTCCTTTTCATAGGAGGGACCCGAGATCGAGCCCCGGGGGGGGCTTACCTGGCTCACATTTAATCCTCGAGGGATGTGAGCCCGGGGTTTTATGGCGACGGTACATTAAAGGGGTGTCAAGATGCGTAGGGTAAGAATCGAACTCGGGTGGCCCAATAATCGCTCAGCTCTCTGTACCACTCTGCTAGATTCCCCGTTACCAAAAAAAAAGGTGCAGCTGATCTTTCTATATGTTGACATTTCAGCTTGTTCTCACAAGCCAGTTGGCACTTAACCGTGACTGGTCTGATACCCAGTGAAACCAAGCTTCACTCAAGTATTTCTAAGTACTCTTGTTGAATCTACTGTGCGCTTTGTATAGCGTATCATTTCAGTTTGGTTCAGTATATCTTGTTGGGAACATTAGTGTTCCTTTGTTCTGCATTTCTTTAAGTGACCAGATTAGTTTTTAAATAGGGCATTATTTCTGAAAGGATCTATTCACCCCCCTCTAGATCCTATTGACATACCCAACAATTGGTATTCGAGAGGGTTCCCCAAAATGTGGTCCAAGGACCTGGGGAGATCTGATGGGAACGTCCCTCGCTGCTTTGTAGCTGAGGGTCACTCTATCAACCGACCCCCATTCTTTGATGGGGAAAATTATACATATTGGAAAAATCGAATAGAAGTTTTTTCATCCCCAGGACCATCTAATCTGGCGGGTAGTCAGTCGGGGTCCTTTTGAACTGCCTGAAGACAAGGACACCTAGACTGCTGACTAGATTAAGAAGTTCACGGTTAACTGGAGCGCGCTGAACGTTATGCAATGCGCTATCCATCCTATAGAGTACTCTAGAATGTCGACTTGCAAGTCGGCAAAAGAAATGTGGGATCGGCTACAACTGATCTTTGAAGGAACTTCTGAGGTAAGGGCCACCAAGGTCAACATGTTAATATCTAATTATGAAATATTCAAAATGAGATCTAACGAGTCTATTTCTGAAATGTATGCTAGACTTACCGAACTAACAAATTCTCTAAAATCCTTGGGTAAAGCATATTTTGACAATGAACTTGTCAGAAAAATTCTGAGATCTCTCACTCCAGCGTGGCACACTAAGGCCACCGTGATTGAAGACTCAAAATATCTGTCAGTTATGACAGCTGATGGATTGATAGGTTCGCTCATGACATATGAGCTCAATCTGAGAAGGAACGAGGAAGATCATAAGAAAAAGAAGCCAGTGGATCTCAAAGTCTCTGAGAGGACCGACGAGTCCGGTGAGGATGATTAAGATGACTGTCAAGAAGGAAGCCTAGGTGATCATGCTCTGCTCACCAGGAAGTTTAAGAAAATTTTAAGGAGTAGAGAGAACCGGGGCATATTCGTGGAGAATGCCTAGAATTGCTGAGGAAAGCTACCAAGGCCAAAGGGAAGAAGCCTAAAGCCATGATGTGCACTTGGAGTGAAGATGATGAAGAAGAAGAGGCGAGCACTTCAGACAAAGAAGAAGAAGAGAAGATTTGCCTTATGGAAAATTAAGAAAATGATGATTTTACTACACAAAAACTGTGGAAAACACCTGCTAGAGGTGTTACTTACCCTCAAGGACCTAAGAAGTCTTGGGTACCTATGTATGCAAAATAAGATTCTATTTTGCAGGTGTGCCTTCGGGATAAAAGGAATGAAATGCTCATCCATTCAAGGAAGGCAAGGCATACAAATAAAGTGGATAAGAAGAAATTGAGGTGCTTCTAAGTTAAATGAAAATTTGAAAATCTAAAATTAAAATGTAGGTAAAATTCTTCTCATACTCTCCGAATAAAGCCTATGTAATCAGGCTCGTTATGAATTCTAATTTCTGAACTGTTATTTTGAGAGTTGTTTTAATTTAGTCCTTGTGTTGAAGGTGCAACACATGTCAACATGCATAATTAAAGTGTTTGCATTTGCACTGTAGATATTGCATATGTTGTTTATGGTCACATGCATTTTAGATGCACATCATGCTAAATTTTCACAATATGTTTTCATGTCAGTACACTTCATACTTCACGTCATGCTAATTTGTTATGATTTGATGATGTCTAATCTCGCTTTAAAGAATGACCAAGAAAAGTCTTTGCACTTGCTGAATTGATGTTTTTGTTTTGAGATGGGTAAGTCGACCCACCCGTCTAACCAGGTCGACTCAATGCAGGTCTTTGCTCTTGTTTTGATATGTTGTTGCTGAAACCTACATGCATGTTAATGTGATGATTTAAATTCTAAAAATTCAAATATTCCTATAATGATTTCTTAAGCTGAACTATTTGAAATAAACTGCCATGACCCTGAGTTGCATAGTTCAGCATGTTAAAAATGTCATGTGAAAGAGTTGATATGTTAACATGTCTTTTGCCCATTCATCCCCATTGTGTCTTCATAATAATCCACAAAGCTGTGAAAAAAATTCATGTTGGTATAAGACACACATAAACTCATGTGCTTTACTGCATGCAGTGTCATATTGAGGGGCAATTCTCTTTACAATCTTTTGAAACCCTTCAATGGACTGCATTTTTTTTGGATCATTATTGCGTGACTTCATGGTATATTAAATGGTGACATGAGGAAGGGCATGTCACTCCTGTCTGAAAACTATCATTATGCGTGAGAAGATCTTCAGATCAAGTTCTCCGCCTAGGACCATGAGTCAATGTTTATATAGGTCATAGGCTGCATACCTCTTTGTCAAAACTTAACTAGGGCATTTAGAAGTCCATGCACATATTGAGGTGGAGTTAGCACAAGTGCTTAGTCTGCATGTTTGCATAATGCCTCTTTTGAAATTTCAGCATCATCATGTTAACTTCTGAATCGATTGCATACTCTCAGGGGGAGTTTGAATTTTTTGACAAACTTACTCATTGTTAGAATTGTATGCCTCCTTTGCATGCTTCTTGAATAAAATGTTTCAACTTAAGGAGGAGCTTTAGTTTCCAACAAAGTTGAAAGCACAGTTGTGTTAGGTCCCTTGGGTGCAACCGGATCTAGAGGGGGGGTGAATATATCCTTTAAAAATATGCCCAGTCAAAAATTAAAGCTTGGATGAGGCCACGGTTTGAACACAGCGGAATTAACACAACGCTAAGGAGCTGGTTGATCTGATGAAGCAATCCAAGGCTGTGATAGTTGGAGGATCTGCTGCACTGTCTAAGCAGTAATCTAACCAACACGAGAGTGACTGCGTGTATGAGATGTGCATAGCAATGTGGGCCACATAGTATGTGTATGTGTTTTAGAAAAATAACAAGATGTGAATATGTTGGAGTTAACACACGAACCTGTGAATGGAGGTAGAGGAAATGGAGCAATCACACAATCATTCACTGCGGCATAATATTTTTAAGGTGGTTCAGTTGTAAACCCGCAACCTACGTCCACCCCTCATCAAACTGGTGAGGCTTCACTACACGAGTGTTGGATCCCCTAGTTGATTTTGGTAGTTAAGTTTCAATGATGACAAATCTTGTGTGTATGTGTCTTTGAGAAAGTTCATTGAAGATTGCTAACCAATGTGTTCATTCTTTGATTAACTTGTTCGGCAGAATCAATGGAATGACCTTTGATGATACAAGTCGACTCTTGATACAAGGGAAGTCGACTTCTGGTGGCATTTTCAGTTTGGACTATTGGGAGATTGAAGCAAGTCGACTTGCCCTTCAAGGGAAGTTGACTTGGACTGATATGCTATGAATATGCCCTTATGTGTTTAATCATGTGGATTTGAGTCTTGATGAATGTTTTAATTTAATCTTGATCAAATAGATTGAAACTTGTGTGTTTGATTTGCATGCATATCATACATGCATTTGTAAAAGCAACAAGTGTTCAAATCATAAATGTGAAATTGGGTCTTCATGTAAATCACTCTTGAGCTCTAATGCATATTTCTCATATCATTTTGATCCTGCATAATGTTGAATCAACTCATGAGAAACTTGGTAGAAAATTGGAGAAATGGTGCTCACATCTTGCTCATATGTATAGCTACAAGCTCTTGATGATTGGTTGTCATAGTTAAGTTGTCAAAGGGTTATCATGCATGATATTCATGTGTTTTCAATGGGCTTTGATGTTTATACTTCAGGGTTTTATTACTTGGCATGTTGGAGGTTAATCCCTCACTTTCTCATATTGTTTAGCACTTCTGCACTATTTTCGGTCGACCTAAAGCATGCTTCGGTTGACCAGAATACACAGCATGCTGGGGGCTGGTACATGTCACAGTTCGGTCGACCGGCCAAGGGCATTCGGTCAACCGAATTCAACAGGGTTCAGGGGTCTGAAACCTGCAACATTTCGGTCGACCAACCCCTCTCGACCGATCAACCGAATACGGCGGGCGGCCTAGTTTCTTTATGTTCGAAACCCATTAAACATGATCTGTTTGGGCTGAAATTTGACCCTCTTGCCCCTAGGGTTATCATACATATATTGGGGCATGTTCTAAAAGGTTTTGACAAGAGTTTAATAGACTTTTCATACATCTCTTGTGTGACTATATATGAGTTACGAATTTGGGAGAAAAACATAAGTGCTTACATTCTATCTATCTTGCAGGAGAAGGAAGGGAAGAAGGAGAGGAGCTGAGGAAGATATGTGGATATCATCTACATCCTGGTGGTTTTTGAGTTCGTGATAGAAGACAAAGAGAAGCGGATTGAAGAGGGGAACACATTGACGTTCACATCAACAGCATCCGGTCTCCCTCCGACCTAAGCATCAAAGAAGATCATCTACAACACTTTCTACATATGGGGATCTATTTCTTCACCTCTTTTACATATATTCCAATGATTTGCATTTGGTCTATGAGCATGTATTGATTATATCTTTACGTTTCGAACTCCGACTCTGTGAGTGTGGCGAACCGTCTACGTACGGTTGGGATTTATTGTGCTGCAGTGTTGCAGCTCGTGTGTGTGTGTGTGTGTGTGTGTGTGTGTGTTTAGATCTGTGGTGGATCGTGTAGGAGATGACGTCTCCGTGTCTTTGGAGCGAAAGCTCCATGCGCTTCAGTTTGAAGCGAGTGGATCCTCACCATTTTGGTGAGGGGTGGACATAGGGAGCTCGTAGTGGTCCCGAATCACCTAAAAAATCTATCTCGCATCTTCTTTGATTGTGGTTTGCTAGTTCATCTTGTTCATATTGATCGTGTATGAGCCTCTGAGCCTGAGAGAATCTATTCTCATAGAGCATATATTTCATTTGATCATATTTCGTGTTGGTAGTTAATTTCATTCCGCTGCGTAATTTTAAAAACTACCATTGTGCTAGGTGGGGATAATTTAACCCCCCTTCTTGTCCATTCGTGCATCTAGGGACAACAACGAGGATGGAGTCCTCAACACACATGGGGACGAACCCCACACATACACACGCTGCAACACGTAGCACACACGGGGACGAACCCCCCACACATACACGCTACAACACGCAGCACACATGGGGATGAACCCCACATATACACACGCTGATAAACAGCTTACACAAGGAGCAAGCTCCTCACGAGGACAAGGTCCTCACGCTGCAAGACTGCAGCACACGGGGACAAGCCCCAAAAGGAAAAACAAAGCACATACGCTGCAAGTGCAGCAAAACCACGGGGACAACTCCCCAAGACACACATGGCTGCACAGCAGCCTGTACCACCTCCGGTGTCTAAACAGAGCACCAGACACACTACTGTAACACAGTAAAACACACAGTTTGCAGATGCGAAGTTGCAATGGAAAAACAAAAAACAAAGCAAGGAAAATCCAACTGTGGCTTAAGACCAAAGTCTTGAAGCTCTATCAATAGATTTGAACACTGGTCAGATCTAAGCTCTTTTCTTCTCACTTTCAGGCCAGCTACATGGAGGGCTGCTCTACTTTCTCTCTTCTTCTCAGATGGTCGTTTTGAAGACTCGATTGGCTCTGGGCTGCTAATGCTTAAGGGCTGCTCTCTCTTCTTCTCTTTTTCTCAGATGCTCACAGTGAAGGGCTCAGGGTGCTCTTCAGGATGGACGCAACAGCTTCTTCCTTTTCGTTCAACTCCTCTCCAGGCAGATGCAATGGCAGCACCAGCAGTTGATTTCTTCAGCAAGGCTTCATATTTATAGAAGAGCTTGGTGGAAGATTTTTCCCTCCAAGGATCTGCAATATGATTGGCTGGAATAAAGATAAGCTTCTTTAAAATGAACCTATTCTCTGATTGGTCCAACGTATAGGCGAGCAGGGACAAAACTTGTTTCCATACTACAATCTGATTGGCCTAGGGGAAAATAGATCTTTATCTGAAACCTTTTCTTTCCATATTTGCTTGCCTATTGGCTGAGCATAGAAAGGATGGATCTCTGTCCTAGGTGCTTTTTAGGGGCGTGCTCTGATTGGCTGATCGCAAAAAGTAGGGTACCTTGATAGGTGACCTTTCCTAAATCTGATACCTGACAGATCTGCCTTCTCAAAAGGTGTTCTGACTGTCCTATGATAGAAAGGTAAGATCTCTATCCAAGGAACCTTTTCCAGACCTGAAATCACGTGTTTTGGAGGTTTACGTCGCTGACTTTTAGTCTCTGTACGATCTCTGAAACGTTGTAGCTTTGATAGATTTAGGCTTCAAAAGCTTCTAGTACGTCGATGTAGCAAGACCATTGCATCGATGTAGCTTCATGTCTTCTTGAATTTCTGGCGAGCTAGCCCAGTGTGCGTCGACGCAGCTGGTGGGTGTGTCGATACAGCTGGTGGGTGTGTCGACGCATCCTTTAAAGATGCGTTTGAAAGTGCTCTATGGGAAGAGGCCCTGTGTCGACATACTAAGAAAACTGTGTCGACGTAGCAGGCGTTGGTTGCTTGTCTGACAGTCGCTGGAACTGATGAGGTCAATGCAGCTTGATGGTATGGTCGACGCAGCTTTGAAGACCGCTTCAATGCTTATTGGGAATTCATTTGGAGTCGATGCAGCAGTAAAGTGGGGTTGACGCGGCCTTGAATTATCGCCTTGGCTGATCTTCTTTTTATGGAAGGAGGAGTCGACGCAGCTATTGATGAGCACTTGAAGACGGTTTCAAAAGAATGTCTGGAGTCGATGCATCATGATGATGGAGTCGACGCTGCTTGAAAAGAAAAAATTGGCAATTCTTCTTATTGTAAAGGAATGGGTCGACGCCTTAGTGAAGTGAGGTCGACGTGGTGAGGAAGTGGCTTCTGAAGATCATCTGGAGTCGATGCCATGAGAGGATGTAGTCGACGTAGCGTTCACTTGATTTGATTTTTCATGTGAACAAAGGAGTCGACGCATGCAAGAATATGCCGTCTTTCAAAATGCTTTTGCTCACATCATTAGGGGAATAAAAGTCATTCAAAATATTATACCAACAAGAATTTCATCATGATTCAAGAATTTAAACATGAAAGCATTGACGTACACAAAAGCTTTCTCATTAAAAACATAGCATTGCAACATGTAAATCATCAATACACATATTGAATCATAGTTTGATCATTATGAATAGAACAATAATGAATCATAGTGTTGGTCCCGGGGTAGGCGAGCAGACAAGAAGGGGGGTTGAATTGTTCCCCACGCGATATGGTAAATTAAAACTTTACTCAACAGATATAACAACTTTAACGATATTGAAGAAAATGAACTAAGTAATATAAGCTAAGTTCTCTTCGACTTTCCATTCACACACGATCGCTCAAACAATTTAAACAACTAAGCACACATCCACAAAGAAAACCACACGACACGTGGATTTTAAGGTGGTTCGGGACCACGACGGGCTGCAATCGGTCGACCGGAAGTTGGGGTCGGACCGAAATATTACAGACTTGGAACTAGCCATCTTTGGCTAGTTAAGTCGACCGAACTACCCAGTTCGATCGACCGAACTCTGCATGTCACGCCCCGAGCGCGGAAGGAACCCGGAGTGCGTGACAAGTTTATATCGATCATGTCAATCAGAGCATTAGTGTATTCAACACAAAGACAGAGTGCACAAAAGAAAAGATAACCCAATCCTTTATTCAATCACAACCTCAAAAGTATTTTTATTACAATCCACTTAATGAAAGTGCTAAGACTCAATAAAAGGAAAAAGTACAATGATTGACTCAAAAATATAGAAAGATAAGACTAGCAGACGCTTGGATAGACGGAGTAGCTCTAATCTCTTCACTCTTGACCTTCCCCATCCGATTGAGTCTCGTCATCGGACTTACCTGAAAAATAGGGGAAAGCACTGGATGAGCGAACGCTCAGTAGGAATTATATCTCAAGAGCTAGCTTGCTTTAAGTAAATTACATGTTACATGAATGCAATAAAGCTATGCATGTTTACGTAAAATGACAAGAGAGAGAGTATAACAAGAGATAATTGAGTGAACTAGCATGTCTTTCAAGAACTTATATCAACAAATGTCAAGATATTCAAGCAAGTATATTCATCATGTCATGTCAGGAATTGGCCATCACGTTTCAAGCAAGTACATAAATACCCTTTCCGGGTCACGGAAGTCATGTCTTGTCAAGTCAAGGATGAGATTGTGGAATGTCTAATCAAACTAGTCATGCACTTCGGTGCAATGCCACACCGTGATCATTACAACTCCCATGGGCACTAGTACTTTCGGGTGCTCCTCCCAGGACCAGATCGGGCCCATATATGCGCAGGCATTGATCGTGTATTTTTCGACATCCACTATAGTTATAGCCAATACAGAGTTTCAATGGAATAAGCTTGTAGGGACTTTAAGGTAGATCTTATGGAATAGAATTTTGAAGATTGAACATAATGTGTAAGGACGTACTACTATAGTAACAGTATAACCACGATTCGCATTAAACTAGGAGGATTAGGCTCCCTAACCGGGTGCCATGATATTAAGAATAAGTGCTCATATAGAGATGGTCGCTCGTTCTTAGACAAGATAAGCTAGATAGAATTGAGGTCCACAAGTATGGCACCTAATTCATAAGAACACTAATGGCACGGTTTCCCATTCATTAATTTAGAGTATTCTCATGACATCCTCTTAGCAAGTCACGAGGGCCGGTTTACCATGTTTCTATAGAGTGACATGGCAATTAAGTAGTGTCATGGGTTTTAAGGGTACAACCAGCTCGGCTGCCTCGAGGGAATCTAAGGCTAGCGGAGTCTTACGGAGGTCTCTATGATAAAGTCACTGGTCCAAAGAAATGGAATGTCCTATGGAGAGTTCGTCTATCACCGAGAAATAGTGGGTAATCGATAAATCAACGTGAAACATGGGACTATATTCACAGAATGGAATATAGTGCCTAATAACTAACCCATTTACAGTGGGTCACAGAAAACCATGAAAATCAGGAAAACAGGAATTGACGCCTTAGGTCACGTCTTCATTTCATGAAATGGCACCCTTGTTAGGGTCGTCAGTTCAATAAGTGACGACTGTTCACGCAGTCGTTCTATCCAGGTCTTGTTAATATTAAAATCTATAAATATTCTATAATTTCAGATATTATATAAATGACGTCTTACATTAAGGCTTCAATTTCGTAAATAGCACCCTAGTTAGGGACGTCATATATCAAAAGGATGGCATGGTGCATGTCGTTATTTCAATTTTCAAGAAATTATAAACATTTTCATAATTTCAAAATTTCTCAATTCATCACTAATTGACGCCTGCGTACAGGGGCGTTCATGCAATTGACGACCTAGGAGGAGTCGTTAATTATTTGTCATATGATTTGCACCAATAGGTACAATCCTAGACACATGGATTTTTGGAGTATGTCCATTCAAGGAACTAAGGACAAGTTCTGGTAGAGAAAAATAACAGGAATCTAACAATATAATCATGCATTAAATTAGATGTTAGGGTTCAAAGTTATTAAATTTTGAACATTCGGCATTATTAATTAACAAGACAATTGACGCCTATTTTCACGGGCGTTAAATAAAAATAATGCCTTGATCTAGGGCGTCATTTTCAGTAAAATGATGAAATGAAAACTCATATGGCAGTCAGTCGCAGCACTAACAACCTACATGCATGCAATTGGCCTAATATCCGTAAAATTTTGCTTAACACTTGAGAAAACCTACCTTGGATTGATGATGTTTGATTGAACATGAAGAAGATGAACCACAACCGATTCACTAGATATCAGGAAGAAGATGATAGCCCCTTCAGCAATCGAAGACAAAATAGTAGCAGCAGCAGTACTAATTGGTAAGTACGTATGTCTCAACCGCTGAGGGCTTCACGTACAGTAAAGAGAAAAACCCCAAGGAAGACGGCGGCCTTCCTTCAGCAAGAAGAAGAAGGCTTCTTGCGCCCTTCTTGTTGCAGACCACCTGCAGGAGAAAGAGGAGGAAGAAGAAGTCTTCTTCTGGGTGATTTGATGAAGAAACAATAGCTGGGAAGCTGCAGCTGGCTTCTTCGGCAACCAATAAAATCTCAGAAGAATATAGTAGCAGGTAGATGGCTCGAAGGGGTTGTTAGCAGGGTATTTATAGGGTTTTGGAGACCCTATAGGGTTGGAGTTCGATTGGGACATAACTCTCTAGTACCTATCCTAATAGTATTAGGATTTCCTTCATTAACGGTTTTGAAATACAACACTACATATAACTTAGGTGTTAATTTCTTCTGGGATTTTTATCCTTTTCTCTAGATGTGATCTAGATGGGAAACTTTAGGGGTATGAATTTTCTATTTTTCTCTATTTTTTCATATAATTAATTTTTCAAAATTCTTTTAAATTAAAAAGTGGCACTATTCATATTTAATGAATTAACGACTTTGATTTTGTCGTCATATACCATGTATGCGCCTCGAGCAACCGGCCTCATTTAACTTTGCCGCCTTTCTCTTCAACCTCTAAAAGATCGATATTGTCTTTATACCCCTCTTATATCTATAACTCTCTTACCTATATACTCTAATTGATTAAAGATATTACCCTTAATTTGCAAATAACGACTAAGTAAATGTCATCATTTATTATTTTTTTCCAACCTTTTCCTCTGACCCTCAATTAACTAAAATTGTATGTATATCCCTTCCATCTTCCTTTTTACTATCTTTAAAGTATTTAAATCTTATATATATATATATATCCTTCTTTCTTCTAATGAAATTGTAATATAGTAAATGTGAATATTAAAATTTTTAAATTAGTAATAAAATATAAATTGACATTGTCTTTGAGATTTAATGATTCTTAATTCGATTAAAATTATGTTGTGCATTAAATTCCTTCTTAAAAATAACAAGTTATTCGTAAATTTATTATCATATAATGGTAGGGTCCATGAATCCTTTTTGTAAGACTTTTTAGGACGTAAGAGGGTTATGTACAAGGTCTGGGCGTTGTTTAATTATTATTTTTAATTTATTTAGACTTTCTAGTCCTTTAATTTACCAGGGTTGCTACACCCTCCCCCACTTAAAAGAATTTGATCCCCAAATTCAATCGTATATAGACGTGGAGAGTGTAGAGTACATACCTTTTTAGAATAATTCTGGGAATCGTTTCCTCATAGACTCCTCGATCTCCCATGTGACTTCGTGTTCTGAGCATTTACTCCATTGCACCTTGACCATGGGAATAACTTTGCTCCTTAATGTTCGTACTTCGCGATCGAGGATCTTCATGGGCTTTTGTTCATAAGTGAGATCCCTTTGAATCACCAGGTCTCCATGATCGATGATATGTGCCGGATTGTGCACATACTTCTTCAACATAGATATGTGGAATACATTATGAACTTCGGACAATTGAGGAGGTAAGGCGACACGGTAAGCAACCTCGCCAACTCTTTCCAGTATCTCGAAAGGTCCGATAAACCTTGGTGTAAGCTTGCCTTTAACACAAAATCTTCTTATTCCACGTCCAGGTGATATCTTGAGAAATACGTGATCTCCGACTTGGAATTCGAGATATCTTCTTCTTGTGTCAGCATAAGCCTTCTGTCTAGACTGAGCAACTTGAAGTCTTTCTCTAATCAACTAAATCTTTTCAGTGGTATCCCTTACCATGTCTGGACCTAATAGTTGTTTCTCGCAAACTTCATCCCAGCGCAAGGGTGATCGGTAACTCCTTCCGTATAAGGCTTCGAAAGGTGCCATTTGTATACTTGCCTAGTAGCTGTTGTTGTATGCAAACTCAACTAAGGGCAAGTGATCATGCCAGCTTCCACCAAAATCGATGATGCAAGCTCTGAGCATATATTCTACCACCTAATTCGTTCTTTCGGTCTGACCATCCGTTTGAGGATGAAAAGCTGTACTAAAGTTAAGTCTCGTCCCTAACGAATGTTGTAGACCATTCCAAAAGTGAGAAGTAAAACGAGGGTCTCGGTCAGACACGATTGAGACAGGTACTCCATGTAACCTGACTATCTCCTTAATGTATAATGCAGCAAGGACATCAACTGACCATCAACTCTTGATTGGCAAGAAGTGTGCTGATTTGGTCAATCGGTTGATGATAACCCATATTCCATCATGTCCTCCTTTTGATTTAGACAGACCCATAATGAAGTCCATACCGATATCCTCCCACTTCCATTTGAAAATATCTAGAGGATGTAGCTTACCGGCAGGCTTTTGGTGGTCCGCCTTGACTTGTTGGCATGTGAGACAGCGAGACACAAAGTTTGCTGTTTCTCTCTTCATGTTGGGCCACCAGAAGGTCCTTTTCAAATCTTGGTATATTTTGGTAGACCCTGGATGAATCATGTACCTTGATCGGTGAGCTTCATCTAATATTTTCTTCTTTAGCTCTGGACAATCCGGTATACATGTTCTATTCCTGAACATCAATCTTCCATCCAAGGCTATCTTGAAATAAGGTTGTTCTTCCATTTTGCCCTTGATTTCTACTAGTACGGGGTCACTATCTTGAAGTCCTTGTATTTCGGATAGCAAGTCTGGCTGTATGCTCATATGGGATAATGTGACACACCTACTGTCCTTGTCTATGCTTATATTAAGTTTAGAGAATTGTTCTAGCAACTTCCACTCCTGAATCATACAATTGGCTAATAGTGCTCTCGGCTTTCGACTGAGGGCATCGGCTATAGGATTACCCTTTCCAGGATGATATTGTATAGTGAAATCAAAGTCCTTGAGATATTCTAGCCAACGTCTTTGCCTCATATTCAATTCCTTCTGAGAGAATAGATACTTAAGACTTTTATGGTTAGAGTATACAGTAAACTGCACTCCGTATAGGTAATGTCTCCATATCTTCAGTGCAAACACTACCGTCGCCAATTCTAAGTCATGGACTGGGTAGTTCTCCTCGTGCTACTTCAATTGGCGAGAAGAGTAGGCTATAACATTCCCTTGTTGCATTAAAACACATCCGAGGCCAATGCCAGATGCATCGGTGTATACTTCAAATTTCACGCCTTCAATTGGTAAAGCTAAGACCGGGGCAGTAGTTAGGTGATCTTTGAGGGCTTGGAAGCTTCTTTCACATTCCTCACTCCATTCATAACGTATCTCCTTGCGTGTTAGTCTAGTGAGTGGTATGGCAATCTTGGAGAAATCCTTGATGAATCGTCGGTAATAACCTGCAAGACTCAAGAAACTACGGATCTCGCTAGCATTGGTCGGTCTTTCCCAATTCTTTACAGCTTCAACCTTCGATGGATCTACGGATAAACCATCTTTTGATATAACATGCCCCAAGAAAGCTACCTCTTCTAACCAGAATTCACATTTACTAAGCTTTGCATATAACTGATTCATCCTCAATATCTGTAATGCAATCCTCAAATGCTCCTCATGTTCCTCCTTGGTCTTGGAATAAATCAATATATCATCAATGAAAACCACCACGAATTGATCTAGATGAGGTCTGAATATACTATTCATTAACTGCATAAAGGCTGCAGGGGCATTTGTTAGTCCAAAAGGCGTAACAACAAATTCATAGTGCCCATACCTGCTCCTGAACGCGGTCTTATGAATGTCCTCATCCTTGATCCTCAATTGGTGATATCCCGATCGGAGATCAATCTTCGAGAAATACTTGGATCCAGATATTTGATCAAATAATTCATCGATTCTCGACAGTGGATACTTGTTCTTGATAGTGAGATGATTCAACTATCGATAGTCGATGCATAACCTCATGGATCCATATTTCTTCTTTACAAACAGCACAGGTGCTCCCTACGGGGAAGTGCTTGGTCTGATAAAACCCTTCTTAAGAAGTTCCATCAATTGCTCCTTCAGCTCCTTGAGTTCGGCAGGGGACATCATATAAGGTGCCTTAGAAACTGGACCAGCACCAAGGATCAAATCGATGGTGAAGACCACTTCTCATTGTGGAGGTAATCCAGGCAAATCCTTTGGAAATACGTCCGAAAATTCTTGCACAACTGGGATGTCTTCTAGCTTAGTCTCCTTAGTCTCCTTAATAGTGACAAACGCAAGGAAAGATACACATCCCTTCCTTATTAGCTTGCTAGCTCGGAGAGCCGAAATAAGAGACAACTTGCTCCGACTCTTAGGGCTAGTATAGATGAGTTCCGGAAAGTCTTTGAAAGTAACTTTGCTATTATGGCAATCCATAGTTTCCTAGTATTTGGATAACCAATCGGCTCCTAATATGACATCATATTCCTTTAAGTCTAAACATATGCGGTCGATAGGAAGATTTCTTCCCTTTACCAATACTTCACAGTTTTGATAATGGTGAGTAAGGTCAACTTCGCTTCCGCGAGGAGTTGAAAGAACCAATTTCATTCATGCCGGTTCCATGGGTAAGGGATTAGCAAACTTCTTAGTAATAAAAGAATGTGAGGCACCAATATAAAATAAGACATATGCAGACTTGGAACAAACTTTCAATGTACCTTCCACTAGTCCGCCTTCGTCTTGTTCTGTTTCCTTAATAGCTTGGAGACGTGCATTCTTTGTCACCGGGCGCTTTCCGTCACCGGCTTGATCATTGACTAGGGGAGAGTCGGGAATCTGATGATCACGGCTCCCACAACGGAGACACGCTCCGAGTTTCCTCCAACATTCTTCGGCCTTATGTGCGGCCTTGTCACAGTGTTTACACACCACTTTAGAAGGTGTGGTGGTGATGGAGAACGGCTTGTTAATCTTTTTGACTTTCTTCTCCTGAGAAGACTCTCCTCCATTACTTGGCCTTTTCTTGTTGAAATTGGGTTTGAAAGTGCCGGAGCTAGTAACATGATCCTTCTTGTCTCTCCCACGGATCCTATCAGATAGTTCTGTGGCATCCTCTAGTAGCTGGGCTCATCGTACCATCATAGACTTGTATGTCCATCGGGGCCAGTTGCATGATAAACTGGGGCCTGAGCCCATTTAGAAACCTTCTAGCTTTCATTTTCTCGGTATTGACTAAATGCTTAGCGTACCGGGATAACCTCGAGAATTGTGCCTCATACTCGACCACCGGCAAGGATCGTTGTTTAAGTGCGGCGAACTAGGCGGCCTTCTTCTCCTGGACCAGGTCCGAAAAATGTTTATTGTTGAAATGTTCCACAAACTCCCCCCAAGTAACTTGTCCTTGATCTAATGTGGCTTCTACCGACTCCCACCAGCAACGGGCGTCCCTTTCCAATTGAAACGTTGCTAACAAGACCTTCTCTTGGTCCGTGCATTGCATAACCCGAAAGATACGTTCGGTCTCTCGGATCCAGTGCTCGGCGTCATCCGGATCAGTGGATCCCATGAACTTAGGAGGGTTCATGTTCTTGAAGCTTTGGTGGAGATTTCCTGCTCCACGATGTCCACCTCCTTGTGCCACCTATTGAAGTGCCTGGCTCATGCCTTGCCGAGTGCGTTGCATGTTGCGCCACTGGGCACGTTCGGCAGCCATTGTCCTACAATTACAATAACTATATTAATATGTGATTCGGTTCAAAGGTTTTGATTCTACGTTAACTTAACCCTTGGTTCTACCCAATCTCACCGGTTAAAAGTTTAAACCTATCCTTGGACTTGGGTTTCCTAGGAATTGAATATCCTAGACTCTGATACCATAAAAACTATCACGCCCCGAGCGCGGAAGGAACCCGGAGTAGGTGACAAGTTTATATCGATCATGTCAATCAGAGCATTAGTGTATTCAACACAAAGACAGAGTGCGTAAAAGAAAAGATAACCCAATCCTTTATTCAATCACAACCTCAAAAGTACATCTATTACAATCCACTTAATGAAAGTGCTAAGACTCAATAAAAGGAAAAAGTACAATGATTGACTCAAAAATATAGAAAGATAAGACTTGTAGATGCTTGGATAGACGGAGTAGCTCTAATCTCTTCACTCTTGACCTTTCCCATCCGATTGAGTCTCGTCATCGGACTTACCTAAAAAATAGGGGAAAACACTGGATGAGCGAACGCTCAGTAGGAATTATATCTCAAGAGCTAGCTTGCTTTAAGTAAATTACATGTTACATGAATGCAATAAAGCTATGCATGTTTACGTAAAATGACAAGAGAGAAAGTATAAAAAGAGATAATTCAGTGAACTAGCATGTCTTTCAAGAACTTATATCAACAAATGTCAAGATATTCAAGCAAGTATATTCATCATGTCATGTCGGGAATTGGCCATCACGTTTCAAGCAAGTATATAAATACCCTTTTCGGGTCACACAAGTCATGTCTTGTCAAGTCAAGGATGAGATTGTGGAATGTCTAATCAAGCTAGTCATGCACTTCGGTGCAAGGCCACACCGTGATCATTACAACTCCCATGGGCACTAGTACTTTCGGGTGCTCCTCCCAGGGCCAAATCGGGCCCTTATATGCTCAGGCATTGATCGTGTATTTTTCGACATCCACTATAGTTATAGCCAATACAGAGTTTCAATGGAATAAGCTTGTAGGGACTTTAAGGTAGATCTTGTGGAATAGAATTTCAAGGATTGAACATAATGTGTAAGGACGTACTACTATAGTAACGGTATAACCACGATTCGCATTAAACTAGGAGGATTAGGCTCCCAAACCGGGTGCCATGATATTAAGATTAAGCGCTCATATAGAGATGGTCGTTCGTTCTTAGACAGGATAAGCTAGATAGAATTGAGGTCCACAAGTATGGCACCTAATTCATAAGAACACTAATGGCATGGTTTCCCATTCCATTAATTTAGAGTATTCTCATGACATCCTCTTAGCAAGTCACGAGGGCCGGTTTACCATGTTTCTATAGAGTGACATGGCAATTAAGTAGTGTCATGGGTTTTAAGGGTACAATAAGCTCGGCTGCCTCGAGGGAATCCTAGGGTAGCGAAGTCTTACGGAGGTCTCCATGATAAAGTCAATGGTCCAAAGGAACGGAATGTCCTATGGAGAGTTCGTCTATCACCGAGAAATAGTGAGTAATCGATAAATCAACGTGAAACATGGGACTATATTCACGGAATGGAATATAGTGCCTAATAACTAACCCATTTACAGTGGGTCACAGAAAACCACGAAAATCAGGAAAATAGGAATTGACGCCTTAGGTCACATCTTCATTTCATGAAATGGCGCCCTTGTTAGGGTCGTGAGTTCAATAAGTGACGACTCTTCATGCAGTTGTTGTATCGAGGTCTTGTTAATATTAAAATCTATAAATATTCTAAAATTTCAGATATTATATAAATGACGTCTTACATTAAGACTTCAATTTCGTAAACAACACCCTAGTTAGGGGCGTCATATATCAAAAGGACGGCATGGTGCATGTCGTTATTTCAATTTTCAAGAAATTATAAACATTTTCATAATTTCAAATTTTCTCAATTCATCACTAATTGACGCCTGCGTACAGGGGCGTTCATTCAATTGACGACCTAGAAGGGGTCGTTAATTATTTGTCATATGATTTGCACCAGCAGGTGCAATCCTAGACACATGGATTTTTGGAGTATGTCCGTTCAAGGAACTAAGGACAAGTTCTGGTAGAGAAAAATAACAGGAATCTAACAATATAATCATGCATTAAATTAGATGTCAGGGTTCAAAGTTATTAAATTTTGAACATTCGGCATTATTAATTAACTAGACAATTGACGCCTGTTTTCACGGGCGTTAAATAAAAACAACGCCTTGATCTAGGGTGTCATTTTTAGTAAAATGATGAAATCATGAAAACTCATATGGCAGTCAGTCGTAGCACTAACAACCTACATGCATGCAATTGGCCTAATATCCGTAAAATTTTGCTTAACACTTGAGAAAACCTACCTTAGATTGATGATGTTTGATTGAACGTGAAAAAGATGAACCACAACCGATTCACTAGATATCAGGAAGAAGATGATAGCCCCTTCAGCAATCGAAGACAAAACAGTAGCAGCAGCAGTACTAATTGGTAAGTACGTATGTCTCAGCCGCTGAGGGCTTCATGCATAGTAAAGAGAAAAACCCCAAGGAAGACGGCGGCCTTCCTTTAGCAAGAATAAGAAGGCTTCTTGCGCCCTTCTTGTTGCAGACCACCCGCAAGAGAAAGAGGAGGAAGAAGAAGTCTTCTTCTGGGTGATTTGATGAAGAAACAATAGCTGGGAAGCTGTAGCTGGCTTCTTCGACAACCAATAAAATCTCAGAAGAATATTGTAGCATGTAGATGACTCGAAGGGGTTGTTAGCAGGGTATTTATAGGGTTTTGGAGACCCTATAGGGTTGGAGTTCGATTGGGACATAACTCTCTAGTACCTATCCTAATAGTATTAGGATTTCCTTCATTAACGGTTTCGAAATACAACACTACGTATAACTTAGGTGTTAATTTCTTCTGGGTTTTTTATCTTTTTCTCTAGATGTGATCTAGATGGGAAACTTTAGGGGTATGAATTTTCCATTTTTCTCTATTTTTTCATATAATTAATTTTTCAAAATTCTTTTAAATTAAAACATGGCACTATTCATATTTAATGAATTAATGAGTTTGACTTAGTCGTCATATACCATGTATGCGCCTGGAGCAACGGGTGTCATTTAACTTTGCCTCCTTTCTCTTCAACCTCTAAAAGACCGATATTATCTTTATACCCCTCTTATATCTATAACTCTCTTACCTATATACTCTAATTGATTAAAGATATTACCCTTAATTTGCAAATAACGACTAAATAAATGTCGTCATTTATTATTTTTTTCCAACCTTTTCCTCTGACCCTCAATTTACTAAAATTGTATATATATCCCTTCCATCTCCCTTTTTACTATCTTTAAAGTATTTAAATCTTATATATATATATCCTTCTTTCTTCTAATGAAATTATAATATAGTAAATGTGACTATTAAAATTTCTAAATTAGTAATAACATATAAATTGACATTTTCTTCGAGATTTAATGATTCTTAATTAGATTAAAATTATGTTGTGCATTAAATGCCTTTTTAAAAATAACAAGTTATTCTTAAATTTATTATCATATAATGGTAGGGTCCATGAATCCTTTTTGTAAGACTTTTTAGGACGTAAGAGGGTTATGTACAAGGTCTGAGCCTTGTTTAATTATTAGTTTTAATTTATTTAGACTTTCTAGTCCTTTAATTTACCAGGGTTGCTACACTGTAGTTCTCCAGAAATGCAGAAGTTCAGTCCAATGAGAGAATAAACCCAATGAAATAAAGAAGGGGTTAATGGATTAAACAAGCAACCAAGTATTCCTTGGTATTAAACAATGTAGAAGCACATATCAACCACATTCTATCAAGTTTCACAAGAATAAAATAGAACTCTAGCTCAAGAGTCCTATTGATGTGACACACCCTTGGACTTAAGCAAGTAAGCACATTCGCATTCAAATGGACCGATATGGGCCACCACTCTCCCGTCGCTTACCCAAGCCCGGGGTGACTTGGCGATGCCAAGTGGAGGATGTGAGGGTTGGGCCCTTGCTGGTAGAGGGCCAGCAAGGCAAAAGTTTGTTCCCCAAAGGTGTGGAGGCCCAATTCAATGGGGCCGACAAAGTGCCGAGGGCACCGGCTTCACTCTTCCCCACGGTGATCTCTCAAAGCAACGGGGCTTGAGGATCGAGCTCTCACTGTCACGGCCAGTGGAACTATGAACTAATATTGAAAGACAAGCACTAAATTGGAGCTAGGTTTGAGCACTTGCTCGACCGGTTTGAAGAAACCGGTCCCGCTCGGAGACGAGGGCGAGCGGGGAGGCGAGTGGATCCCCACACGCGGCGTCGGGGCAGCTTGACATGTTCAATCTATTACAACACTACACCTTTGGCAGGAGGGGCACCTTGGGGTGGGGGTTAGTTGACATTACAACCAAAAGTACCTCCACACAGGGAGGTGCCTTCAGCCGGCCAAGCGGGGAGGGGAACTTGGACTAAAAGCAAAGATAGATGTCGAAGCCGGTTCTGCCTGCTCTCTGCGATATGGGACAGACTGACAGAGTTGTGGCCACAGAACCTGATCTGGAATTTTTCTGATGATGGGACCAGTGGGGAATTCTTCGTAACTGGAACGGAAAAATGTCTAATTTTTTTCAATTTCTTCTGGCACCAACGCTGGTCTGGGTGGAGGCTCGAACAGGGTGGTAGCTTCTCGGAACTGGCTGCTTCAAGTTTCCAACAGCAGGAAGAAGAGGATGCCACGACCGCTCCCGAACTCAGAATTATGTGCCGCTGGAGCCGTTGGAACCATCGACGCGTCCTCTTCGAATCAAAACTGGCGGAGAAGCCAAATGTTGTCGGAGAAGACCAGTGGGCTCTGAACTCTGATGAGAGGTCGGTGCAGACTGTGGGGAAGTAGAACCGCGCACCCGGGGGAGAAAATTGATAACTCTTGGTTCTGGATGCCAAATTGAGCTCTGCTTTTTTGTTGATGAAAGAAGACTCAGAATAGAAGACTTTTGATGATCTCTCCCACGGATCCTATCAGATAGTTCTATGGCATCCTCTAGTAGCTGGGCTCATCGTACCATCTCCGAATAGACTTGTATGTCCATCGGGGCCAGTTGCATGATAAACTGGGGCCTGAGCCCATTTAGAAACCTTCTAGCTTTCATTTTCTCGGTACTGACTAAATGCTTAGTGTACTGGGATAACCTCGAGAATTGTGCCTCATACTCGACCACCGACAAGGATCGTTGTTTAAGTGCGGCAAACTCGGTGGCCTTCTTCTCCTGGACCTGGTCCGAAAAATGTTTATTGTTGAAATGTTCCACAAACTCCTCCCAAGTAACTTGTCCTTGATCTAATGTGGCTTCTACCGACTCCCACCAGCAACGGGCGTCCCTTTCCAATTGAAACGTTGCTAACAAGACCTTCTCTTGGTCCGTGCATTTCATAACCCGAAAGATACGTTCGGTCTCCCGGATCCAGTGCTCGGCGTCATCCGGATCAGTGGATCCCATGAACTTAGGAGGGTTCATGTTCTTGAAGCTTTGGTGGAGATTTCCTGCTCCACGATGTCCACCTCCTTGTGCCACCTGTTGAAGTGCCTGGGTCATGCCTTGCAGAGTGCGTTGCATGTTGTGCCACTGGGCACGTTCGGCAGCCATTGTCCTACAATTACAATAACTATATTAATATGTGATTCGGTTCAAAGGTTTTGATTCTACGTTAACTTAACCCTTGGTTCTACCCAATCTCACCGGTTAAAAGTTTAAACCTATCCTTGGACTTGGGTTTCCTAGGAATTGAATATCCTAGACTCTGATACCACAAAAACTATCACGCCCCGAGCGCGGAAGGAACCCGGAGTGGGTGACAAGTTTATATCGATCATGTCAATCAGAGCATTAGTGTATTCAACACAAAGATAGAGCGCATAAAAGAAAAGATAACCCAATCCTTTATTCAATCACAACCTCAAAAGTACTTCCATTACAATCCACTTAATGAAAGTGCTAAGACTCAATAAAATGAAAAAGTACAATGATTGACTCAAAAATATAGAAAGATAAGACTAGTAGATGCTTGGATAGACGGAGTAGCTCTAATCTCTTCACTCTTGACCTTCACCATCCGATTGAGTCTCGTCATCGGACTTACCTAAAAAATAGGGAAAAACACTGGATGAGCGAACGCTCAGTAGGAATTATATCTCAAGAGCTAGCTTGCTTTAAGTAAATTACATGTTACATGAATGCAATAAAGCTATGCATGTTTACGTAAAATGACAAGAGAGAGAGTATAAAAAGAGATAATTGAGTGAACTAGCATGTCTTTCAAGAACTTATATCAACAAATGTCAAGATATTCAAGCAAGTATATTCATCATGTCATGTCGGGAATTGGCCATCACGTTTCAAGCAAGTATATAAATACCCTTTCCGGGTCACACAAGTCATGTCTTGTCAAGTCAAGGATGAGATTGTGGAATGTCTAATCAAGCTAGTCATGCACTTCGGTGCAAGGCCACACCGTGATCATTACAACTCCCATGGGCACTAGTACTTTCGGGTGCTCCTCCTAGGGCCAAATCGGGCCCTTATATGCGCAGGCATTGATCGTGTATTTTTCGACATCCACTATAGTTATAGCCAATACAGAGTTTCAATGGAATAAGCTTGTAGGGACTGTAAGGTAGATCTTGTGGAATAGAATTTCAAGGATTGAACATAATGTGTAAGGACGTACTACTATAGTAACGGTATAACCACGATTCGCATTAAACTAGGAGGATTAAGCTCCCAAACCGGGTGCCATGATATTAAGATTAAGCGCTCATATAGAGATGGTCGTTCGTTCTTAGACAGGATAAGCTAGATAGAATTGAGGTCCACAAGTATGGCACCTAATTCATAAGAACACTAATGGCATGGTTTCCCATTCCATTAATTTAGAGTATTCTCATGACATCCTCTTAGCAAGTCACGAGGGCCGGTTTACCATGTTTCTATAGAGTGACATGGCAATTAAGTAGTGTCATGGGTTTTAAGGGTACAACAAGCTCGGCTGCCTCGAGGGAATCCAAGGCTAGCGGAGTCTTACGGAGGTCTCTATGATAAAGTCAATGGTCCAAAGGAACGGAATGTCCTATGGAGAGTTCGTCTATCACCGAGAAATAGTGAGTAATCGATAAATCAACGTGAAACATGGGACTATATTCACGGAATGGAATATAGTGCCTAATAACTAACCCATTTACAGTGGGTCACAGAAAACCACGAAAGTCAGGAAAACAGGAATTGACGCCTTAGGTCACATCTTCATTTCATGAAATGGCGCCCTTGTTAGGGTCGTGAGTTCAATAAGTGACGACTCTTCACGCAGTCGTTGTATCGAGGTCTTGTTAATATTAAAATCTATAAATATTCTAAAATTTCAGATATTATATAAATGACGTCTTACATTAAGACTTCAATTTCGTAAACAACACCCTAGTTAGGGGCGTCATATATCAAAAGGACGGCATGGTGCATGTCGTTATTTCAATTTTTAGGAAATTATAAACATTTTCATAATTTCAAAATTTCTCAATTCATCACTAATTGACGCCTGCGTACAGGGGCGTTCATTCAATTGACGACCTAGAAGGGGTCGTTAATTATTTGTCATATGATTTGCACCAACAGGTACAATCCTAGACACATGGATTTTTGGAGTATGTCCATTCAAGGAACTAAGGACAAGTTCTGGTAGAGAAAAATAACAGGAATCTAACAATATAATCATGCATTAAATTAGATGTCGGGGTTCAAAGTTAATAAATTTTGAACATTCGGCATTATTAATTAACTAGACAATTGACGCCTGTTTTCACGGGCGTTAAATAAAAACAACGCCTTGATCTAGGTCGTCATTTTCAGTAAAATGATGAAATCATGAAAACTCATATGGCAGTCAGTCGCAGCACTAACAACCTACATGCATGCAATTGGCCTAATATCCGTAAAATTTTGCTTAACACTTGAGAAAACCTACCTTGGATTGATGATGTTTGATTGAACGTGAAAAAGATGAACCACAACCGATTCACTAGATATCAGGAAGAAGATGATAGCCCCTTCAGCAATCGAAGACAAAACAGTAGCAGCAGCAGTACTAATTGGTAAGTACGTATGTCTCAGCCGCAGAGGGCTTCATGCACAGTAAAGAGAAAAACCCCAAGGAAGACGGTGGCCTTCCTTTAGCAAGAATAAGAAGGCTTCTTGCGCCCTTCTTGTTGTAGACCACCCGCAAGAGAAAGTGGATGAAGAAGAAGTCTTCTTCTGGGTGATTTGATGAAGAAACAATAGCTGGGAAGCTGCAGCTGGCTTCTTCGACAACCAATAAAACCTCAGAAGAATATTGTAGCATGTAGATGACTCGAAGGGGTTGTTAGCAGGATATTTATAGGGTTTTGGAGACCCTTTAGGGTTGGAGTTCGATTGGGACATAACTCTCTAGTACCTATCCTAATAGTATTATGATTTCCTTCATTAACGGTTTCGAAATACAACACTACGTATAACTTAGGTGTTAATTTCTTCTGGGATTTTTATCTTTTTCTCTAGATGTGATCTAGATGGGAAACTTTAGGGGTATGAATTTTCCATTTTTCTCTATTTTTTCATATAATTAGTTTTTTAAAATTCTTTTAAATTAAAACGTGGCACTATTCATATTTAATGAATTAACGAGTTTGACTTAGTCGTCATATACCATGCATGCGCCTGGAGCAACGGGTGTCATTTAACTTTGCCTCCTTTCTCTTCAACCTCTAAAAGATCGATATTGTCTTTATACCCCTCTTATATCTATAACTCTCTTACCTATATACTCTAATTGATTAAAGATATTACCCTTAATTTGCAAATAACGACTAAGTAAATGTCGTTATTTATTTTTTTTTCCAACCTTTTCCTCTGACCCTCAATTAACTAAAATTGTATATATATCCCTTCCATCTCCCTTTTTACTATCTTTAAAGTATTTAAATCTTATATATATATATCCTTCTTTCTTCTAATGAAATTGTAATATAGTAAATGTGACTATTAAAATTTTTAAATTAGTAATAACATATAAATTGACATTTTCTTCGAGATTTAATGATTCTTAATTCGATTAAAATTATGTTGTGCATTAAATGCCTTTTTAAAAATAACAAGTTATTCTTAAATTTATTATCATATAATGGTAGGGTCCATGAATCCTTTTTGTAAGACTTTTTAGGACGTAAGAGGGTTATGTACAAGGTCTGAGCCTTGTTTAATTATTAGTTTTAATTTATTTAGACTTTCTAGTCCTTTAATTTACCAGGGTTGCTACACTGTAGTTCTCCAGAAATGCAGAAGTTCAGTCCAATGAGAGATTAAACCCAATGAAATAAAGAAGGGGTTAATGGATTAAACAAGCAACCAAGTATTCCTTGGTATTAAACAATGTAGAAGCACATATCAACCACATTCTAACAAGTTTCACAAGAATAAAATAGAACTCTAGCTCAAGAGTCCTATTGATGTGACACACCCTTGGACTTAAGCAAGTAAGCACATTCGCATTCAAATGGACCGATATGGGCCACCGCTCTCCCGTCGCTCACCCAAGCCCGGGGTGACTTGGCGATGCCAAGTGGAGGATGTGAGGGTTGGGCCCTTGCTGGTAGAGGGCCAGCAAGGTAAAAGTTTGTTCCCCAAAGGTGTGGAGGCCCAATTCAATGAGGCCGACAAAGTGCCGAGGGCACCGGCTTCACTCTTCCCCACGGTGATCTCTCAAAGCAACGGGGCTTGAGGATCGAGCTCTCACTCTCACGGCCAGTGGAACTATGAACTAATATTGAAAGACAAGCACTAAATTAGAGCTAGGTTTGAGCACTTACTCGACCGGTTTGAAGAAATCGGTCCCGCTCGGAGACGAGGGCGAGCGGGGAGGCGAGTGGATCCCCACACGCCGCGTCGGGGCAGCTTGACCTGTTCAATCTATTACAACACTACACCTCTCGCAGGAGGGGCACCTTGGGGTGGGGGTTAGTTGACATTACAACCAAAAGTACCTCCACACAGGGAGGGGCCTTCACCCGGCCAAGCGGGGAGGGGAACTTGGACTAAAAGCAAAGATAGATGTCGAAGCCGGTTCTGCCTGCTCTCTGCGATATGGGATAGACTGACAGAGTTGTGGCCACAGAACCTGATCTAGAATTTTTCTGATGACGGGACTAGTGGGGAATTCTTCGTAACTGGAACGGAAAAATGTCTGAATTTTTTCGATTTCTTCTGGCGCCATCGCTGGTCTGGGTGGAGGCTCTAACAGGGTGGTAGCTTCTCGGAATTGGCTGATTCAGGTTTCCGACAGCAGGAAGAAGAGGATGCCACGACCGCTCCCGAACTCAGAATTAGGTGCCTCTGGAGCCGTTGGAACCGTTGACGCGTCCTCTTCGAATCAAAACTAGCGAAGAAGCCAAATGTTGTCGGAGAAGACCAGTGGGCTCTGAACTCTGATGAGAGGTCGGTGCAGACTGTGGGGAAGTAGAACCGCGCACCCGGGGGAGAAAATTGATAACTCTTGGTTCTTGATGCCAAATTGAGCTCTGTTTTTTGTTGATGAAAGAAGACTCAGAATAGAAGACTTTTGATGAAGAACTCTTGCTCAGATTCCCAGTAGGATGACCGCTGTAGATCTTCCATTCTGGTTCTGGTCCTCTACCTGAGAAGTCTTGCGCAGTCGTGGTAGATCGCCTCCTCCGAACAGCTCCGATCTTGAAAGTCGGCGGGACTACCACCGTTGGAAAGCTGACTGGGAGACGCTTCCAACAATATATGGTATGCCTTCTAAAGCTTCCAGGGGAAGACGTGGCAGCCACTGCAACTGGGCACTCCTCTGCTGCCTGCGAACTGAAAACTGTAGGTTGAAGATGGTGGGGGGGAAATGAGGTATATGGGAGGGGAAGTGGGGGAGGATGAGTGTGAGGAGAGCCCTGGCTGTGAGGGGGTCTAGGAGGGGGTGTTCCAAGGTGTGGATGGGGGAGAATGGGGTCTGGAAGGTGGTGTTTGTAGTGGGTGAGAGGGGAGCTGCGAATTTGGGATGGGTGGGGGAGAGAGAAGGAGAGATCTCTCTCTAAAATTTGAAAATGGACCAATGTGGTTAATGGGGCTTTGGGGATGGGAAGGGTTGTGTTGGGAAAGGGAAGGGGTGCTTGGGGAGTGGGGAATTCTCCCTTGGGAGATGAGAGGGTGCTTAGGGAAGGGAGTTGAGTAGGTGGTGGTTGGGTGGTGGAGTGGGGATTGGGGGGGAGGTCTCTTAGAACTAGGGTGGAGTAATGAGGGTGGGGTAGTTGGGAGGATGAGTAATGAGGGGGAGAGAGAGAGAATTGATGATGTGGAGGAGAGAGAGGGAGGAGAGGAGAGAGAAAGTGGTGCCCTCCTCCTTGAAGAGAGAGAAGAGATAGAGAGAGAAGGGGAATCCACCCCAATAGAGAGAGAGAGGTTTGGAGAATCCACTCCATTATGACACTAGAACTCACTTGATTTAAATTGATCATAAAAGGTTGTTACAAATGAGAGAGGGGAGGGACTATTTATAGACTCCATACTTTTCCTAAGACCAAAATAGCCCTGACAAACCCTCAATTGACTAGAATGTCCCAAGGGGGGGCGCCCCTAGGCCTAGCCCAGTAGTTGGGCCCAATAGCTTAACATACCAACATAATGACACAAGACCTAGGGACATGACTCAAGTAAAATGAAAATTACATCAAATGACTCAAATAGAAATTACATATGACTCAAAATTAAATAACTAGACCAAGCCGGATGCAACCGGGGCGAGGAGACGAGCTGTGAACGTGGGCATGGGAGGTGATGTCCCCATCATACTCCCGGGGTGCGGAGAACTCGACTCCGTCGAGTAAGTGTCCTTCCCTCCTCGGAGGGTGTAGAAGTGGTACTGCCCTCAAGTCTTCTGAACGAGACCGATCCATCCACCTGCCAAGATAGCGCTCGTATACCTTGCTCCTGGTGGTAGTGACATGTTCATCCAATATTCGTTCAATGCACTCACGCTGGGCTCTCTTGGCTGGTGGTCTCTCCTCACGGGTGGGTGCTCTCTCAACGGAGGGAATAGGCTCAATATTCTTACTAGGTACCACCGTGGGTCCCTTATATGGCACTAGGTCGGCTACATTGAATGTGGGACTCACTCCATACTCTTCAGGGAGATCTAACTCATAGGCATTAGCACCAATGCGCCTCAGGACCTGAAAGGGACCAGCCCCACGTGGCCTCAGTTTGGAGATGACTCCCGGGGAGAGCCTCTCCTTCCTCACCATCACAAAGACACCCACATGGAATTCTTGGTGACGCCGAAGGGAGTCAGCCTACCTCTTATAGATCTCATTTTCCTTGCTAATGTGCTTGCAAAGGTTTTCATGTAATTTTGTATATGTTGACATTCTAGGGGTGATGGGTGGACCTGGGCAACCAAAAGTAGACCAATCATGCTTTGATGCCAAGAAGACTTTGATGGAATGGGGAGGACCGGGGCATCCATAGGTGATCCGGTCATGCATGGGGGTGATAAATGCTGGGGGACCCGGACATCCATGAATACTCCTATCATGCTTACGGCTCATGATGAGTGAAGGTGGACCACTACATCCGAATTTGGACCACTCATGCTTTCTACTCGACATGTGGGTGATATGAATGAATGGACCCAACATAGTGTTCATGCCAAGGGGTGTGGTAAGCCTAGACACATGCATGCTCTTCCCAAAGGTGACTTCCATGTGTATAGGTGTGGGACAACCTTTGAACTCCCATTGGAAAGGATCGAATGGATCTAAGAAGGTGGTCATCAAGGGGTAGGACACAACCTTATTATCTAGGGATATGTGGCCCAAGGTCATGGCTCCCAAGGTGTAACCCGGGTCTAGGATGGGGTGGATTGGGTCAAACATGGTGGGTTGGGATAGGGAAAGGTGGGTGGTGGATAAGGTGGTTGGGTCCCATGGGTTCTTTGAGCCCCATTGGAAGGGATCAAAGGGATCATAAAAAGGGTTATCGAGGGGGAGGGGCCCTATGTCCTCAAGATCCTCAAGTGGTGGTGGGTCATCCTCCTCTAATGAGATAATTGGGCCGAAGTTCTTTGTGAGTGGGTCGGCCATGAGTGGAGGGCTCGACGTTCTACCCAAGATAAGCAACTCTAATTCGTGGATAGTATCGGGCTGATCGGGTATAGGGAGGAATAATAGGAGGTCACTAGTGTAGCAACCCATGGTGCACATTGAGGTGATGGACCCAATACATAGGTGTAGGAGGTCTAGGCTCCTAGGTTGTTGGGTCATGGGAGTCAACATGCCAGTCAATTCTAATTGCCATGCTAAGCCTTTGAGAAGGTCCTCTAAGGTTTCCACTTGATAGGATGTTTGGATTATGGTGTGATAGGATGAGAAGGGTATAATGGGAAGGTTTTGCTCTATGGGAGGGCAAACATAGGACATGATGGGGTGAATTGGTCTCTCCTTTAGCCATCTAGCTAGAGGCCCATCTATGATTATAGTGCCTGTTGTGAAGGTTTGTGGCTCTTGAAGATCCATATTATTTGAAGTGGTGAAGGGTTGAGGCTCTTCCTCACCATTGGTGTGAACTCGGGCTTCCTTATGGGTGGGGAGAGGGTCTGGGCTAGCAACTATTCCTATGTGAGTGGGTGTGGCCTCCTTTCTCAAGGGAATGGGAAGGTCTTTTGGAGATGGGGTGATAATGGTTGGGGCATGGTGCACCCGGGGTAGTGAGTGAGGTCGAACTTGGGTTGGGAGTGGAAGTAGTGGTGGCCTAGGTTGGGGTAGGGTTGGGGTAGGAAGAGAAAGATGGGTGGGTTGAGGGGTTTTGGGAAGATTATCCTTGGGAGGAGTGTCCTTGTTGGGGGACGATGACGGGGTAATGGTGGTCGGGGTGGGAGATGTTTCAACCACTAGGGACATAGGAAGATGTTTCCTTGTGGGGCATTGTCGGTGATGTGCCCCAATTGGTGGCACCTATAACATTCCGGCTCGCACTTACCCGAGGTTATTTCACACACTTCTATCTCCATTGAGCTCTTTCCCTTTTGAGAAGGAGTGAGGTGAGGGGTGGCGGAGGGGACCAATGGGGCTTGAGTGGTGTGGGTTGTGAGATGGGATTTTGGTTGGGTTATGGGGAATTGAGGAATTGGAGCCTTGGGTTGGCCGGGTGGGGATGGTGGAGTTGAAATGCTCCTTGGGCTTTGGTGATCCGGGTAGGAGGGGAAAACATATCTAGCCCTAAGTTTATCCTTCATGTCCTCCCATGTGGTGAGGGGAGCTTCCCTTTTAATTATCCTTAAGCTTTTAATTTTTAACCAATGAGTTTGAGCCCTTTTGGTTAGTTGCATTTTGGCACATCGAACCTTCCTATCCTCGGACATGGGATTCCTCTCAAAGTAATGGTCCATTGATGTCTCCCAAACTAAATAGTCATTAAGATGAGTTCCATCAAAAGTGGGAGGTGGGGGACATGTCCTTCTATCGTCCGTCCTTGGGGCGGGCCCATTTTCTTCAAGTTGGTTGAGTCGACCCGATATGTTATCAAGCCGCTCATTGGCATAGGTCAAGGCCTTCATGAGGTAGTTGACATGGCCAGGGAGGTTATGTGTGTTAGTGGGAGGCATCCCTTGGTGGTTTGGACTTATGGAGAGGGCCGATTGGTAAGGTCGGTATGAGGTGGCTATACTAGTGGACAAGAGCGATGCACTAGAAGACTCTAAATGCATATGCGCGTCCTAGGACCAACTTGATAGAGACAAGTTGTGAACTTACGCTGATACCACTTTGATGTGACACACCCTTGGACTTAAGCAAGCAAGCACATTCGCATTCAAATGGACCGGTATGGGCCACCGCTCGCCCGTCGCTCACCCAAGCCTGGGGTGACTTGGCGATGCCAAGTGGAGGATGTGAGGGTTGGGCCCTTGCTGGTAGAGGGCCAGCAAGGCCAAAGTTTGTTCCCCAAAGGTGTGGAGGCCCAATTCAATGGGGCCGACAAAGTGCCGAGGGCACCGGCTTCACTCTTCCCCACGGTGATCTCTCAAAGCAACGGGGCTTGAGGATCGAGCTCTCACTCTCACGGCCAGCGGAACTATGAACTAATATTGAAAGACAATCACTAAATTGGAGCTAGGTTTGAGCACTTACTCGACAGGTTTGAGGAAATCGGTCCCGCTTAAAGACGAGGGCGAGCGGGGAGGCGAGTGGATCCCCACACGCCGCGTCAGGGCAGCTTGACCTGTTCAATCTATTACAACACTACACCTCTCGCAGGAGGGGGACCTTGGGGTGGGGGTTAGTTGACATTACAACCAAAACTACCTCCACACAGGGAGGGGCCTTCAGCCGGCCAAGCGGGGAGGGGAACTTGGACTAAAAGCAAAGATAGATGTCGAAGCCGGTTCTGCCTGCTCTCTGCGATATGGGATAGACTGACAGAGTTGTGGCCACAGAACCTGATCTGGAATTTTGCTGATGACGGGACCAGTGGGAAATTCTTTGTAACTGGAACGGAAAAATGTCTGAATTTTTCCGATTTCTTCTGGGGCCAACGCTGGTCTGGGTGGAGGCTCGAACAAGGTGGTAGCTTCTCGGAACTGGCTGCTTCAGGTTTCCAACAGCATGAAGAAGAGGATGCCACGACCGCTCCCGAACTCAGAATCAGGTGCCGCTGGAGCCGTTGGAACCGTTGACGAGTCCTCTTCGAAGCAAAGCTGGCAGGGAAGCCAAACTTTGTCGGAGAAAACCAGTGGGCTCTGAACTCTGATGAGAGGTCGGTGCAGACTGTGGGGAAGCAGAACCGCGCACCCGGGGGAGAAAATTGATAACTCTGGGTTCCGGATGCCAAATTGAGCTATGCTTTTTGGAGATGAAAGAAGACTAAGAATAAAAGACTTTTTAGGAAGAACTCTTGCTCAGATTCCTAGTAGGATGGCCGTTGTAGATCTTCCACTCTGGTTCTGGTCCTCTGCCTGAGAAGTTTTGCGCAGTCGTGGTAGATCGCCTCCTACGAACAGCTTCGATCTTGGAAGTCGGCGGGACTACCACCGTTGGAAAGCTGACTGGGAGACGCTTTCAAAAATATATGGTATGCTCTATGAAGCTTCCAGGTGAAGATGTGGCAGCCTCTGCAACTAGGCACTCCTCTGCTGCCTGCGAACTGAAAACTGTAGGTTGAAGATGGTGGGGGGAAATGGGGTATATGGGAGGGGAAGTGGGGGAGGATGAGTGTGGGGAGAGCCCTGGCTGTGAGGGGGTCTAGGAGGGGGTGTTCCAAGGTGTGGATGGGGGAGAATGGGGTCTGGAAGGTGGTGTTTACAGTGGGTGAGAGGGGAGCTGCGAATTTGGGATGGGTGGGGGAGAGAGAAGGAGAGATCTCTCTCTAAAATTTGAAAATGGACCAATGTGGTTAATGGGGCTTTGGGGATGGGAAGGGTTATGTTGGGAAAGGGAAGGGGTGCTTGGGGAGTGGGGAATTCTCCCTTGGGAGATGAGAGGGTGCTTAGGGAAGGGAGTTGAGTAGGTGGTGGTTGGGTGGTGGAGTGGGGATTGGGGGGGAGGTCTCTTGGAACTAGGGTAGAGTAATGAGGGTGGGGTAGTTGGGAGGATGAGTAATGAGGGGGAGAGAGAGAGAATTGATGATGTGGAGGAGAGAGAGGGAGGAGAGGAGAGAGAAAGTGGTGCCCTCCTCCTTGAAGAGAGAGAAGAGTGAGAGAAGAGATAGAGAGAGAAGGGGAATCCACCCCAATAGAGAGAGAGAGAGAGAGAGAGAGAGAGGTTTGGAGAATCCACTCCAATATGACACTAGAACTCACTTGATTTAAATTGATCATAAAAGGTTGTTACAAATGAGAGAGGGGAGGGACTATTTATAGACTCCATACTTTTCCTAAGACTAAAATAGCCCTGACAAACCCTCAATTGACTAGCATGTCCCAAGGGGGGGCGCCCCTGGGCCTAGCCCATTAGTTGGGCCCAATAGCTTAACATACCAACATAATGACACAAGACCTAGGGACATGACTCAAGTAAAATAAAAATTACATCAAATGACTCAAATAAAAATTACATAGGACTCAAAATTAAATAACTAGACCAAGCCGGATGCAACCGGGGCGAGGAGATGAGCTGTGAACATGGGCATGGGAGGTGATGTCCCCATCACCTATGAAGAACTTACATGAACATGGAAGTGAGTAAAGGCTAGCTTAACAAGTTTTATGTGAAAGACTCAACCAAAACTCACTGCTATGACATTTAACTCCTCTTGAAGATTATGCATGGAATGCATTCATGAACAATACAAATGGCATATTGAACCTTCATTTGCAAACCACATTCAAACCAAAAAGCTTATGTTGAAAATGCATGAATTACATTCTCAAACCAACAAGATGTATGCTACTCAATTTCACACAATTAAGGATTGGAATGAGAAACCTTGCATTCAAGCAAATCTATTAAGCTATCAAGCCATGCAACCATTTCAATGAATGAGCATCTTTCAACAGGTTTCTACCAAGGCTTATGTGAAATTCTTAAGCACATTGTGTAACGCCCCTACGCGGAATATCAGAACGCGGTAGCAGAAATAGTTAAAATATGTTGATTTCCAGACATGATGTGTCTTAGGTTAACGAATCCATACATTCAGCTCAATACTATGGCCATAAAATTCCATCATAACCATTAAATGCCGACTAATTAAACATAGTGAGTTTCACGATCAACCACAATTAACGTACCACGGGAAATCTCAACATCCACAAACTTAACATAGTTACATAACCATCGACTTAAAAGAATTACAACTCTAGAACACAACTACATCTCGCAGACTCAAACTATCTAAATTGACTCCATGAGGCCTTCTAGTTGGTTCGCCCCAAGGTCTTCACTCCTTCCCATCCCCATCAGTTTGAGAGTCCTCACCTAAGCTACCTGAAAAGGGGGAAATAATTGAGTGAGCGAACGCTCAGTAGGTAATAGCATGCAATGTTGAAGTAATTAACCAATTACATTAATGTTATGCAATAAGGAAAAAGAAATGGCGATGCGATAAGAGAATAAAGAGAGAAAAAGAACATGATCATAGTATAATAGGGCATTGGCCGACCAAGTAAGAAATAAACAAGTCATGTAAATAATTCCAGGGTGAATTTATAACCCATATTCAAGAGAAGGAATCATGTAAAGGAATATGTCATAGACATCACGCTAGTCATGCACTCGGTGTAATGCCTCACCATGTCATTACAACTCCCGGGGGCACTAGTACTTTTCGGGCACTCCTCCCAGGACCAGACCGGGCATTTATGATGCGTTGGCATTGATTCTGTGGATCCAAGATCCCAAGGTAGTCTTGACATTTAAAAGACTCGGCCAGGAGAGATAAGTTCTCAAGATATAACCTGGAATAATCAAGAATAACCCAGGGTTTCCATAGTACGAGCCACACATGGCCCGATCCAAGAGGCACACAAGAAAATGCGAAAAATCAGATACATGAAGGTACACGGTCATCTTTAGGCCACTTAAACAGGAATGGCCTCATACTGGGCCGTGCTAAGATGACTGGGCCGAAAGCAACCTAGCTAAGGCCAAGGGTACACGGTCTTAAATGGGCCACTCCAATACAAAACGGTCCATTCTGGCCCGTTCATAACAAGAGGAATTGAAAGCCCACGACGATAGGCACACGGGCTGAAATGGGCCGTGTTATCACGGAGCGATCAATCGATGGTCCGTTCCATGGACTTAAATGGGCCGCGCCTGTCCATTCCATGATTGGGCCAAGCAAGACAAGAAGAACTCACCCAAATGGGCTCCTAGGCTGCCAGGGTTCAGCCCACTGCTCTTAGGTCAGCCTAGAGGCTTTTTGGGTCGACCAAAACATGGCCAAGTCGAAGAAAAATCAAGAATAATCGACCAGCAAGATTTGGCACTCAGCCAGAATTGCACGGTCTCCACTGGGCCGCTCAATGAGTCACACGGTCCAATTCTGGTCGTGTAAATACTCAGACGGTCCAGTGTGGCCGTGACTCAGAACAGGGGTAATCCAAGTGATTCGATCGAGTCAACAGGTGCAGGACTTGAGGTACAACCTGCCCGGCATCCTAGTGGGAATCCCAGGCTCGCGGGGGCTTACGGAGGTCTCATAATGGAGGTCCTAGTCCGACGGAAGGAGTATCTGACGGAGAGTTCTAACCATTACAAGAATTGAGGGCTAGAAAATCATCGAAAAATGAATATACGGCGTTCAGTCAATTCCACCAGAGTGGAATGACTGTCAAAGCAATCGTAGTATCATTATTCCATTTTACATTATGACATGTTTGAGATTAAGCTCTATCTAAATTGATGAGAACAAGGGAGACATGATGAAAGTAAATCAAGCAAAGGTATTAACAATTATTAACTTTCATATGTTCCAATTTAAATGTGGGTTGCTATTCTATCATTATCATTATTTAACCAGGATGAATCATGCTAAAAATAATAATATACCATTCTGCGTGACAAAATGGTCCATCCAGAACCGCCTCACAGGCCTCCGCGGTGTGTCGATAAGCCGTTCCGGTCGTGCAGGCCCGAAGACCTTACAAGCCCTGCATGGTCTATCGAGGGGCCACAGGGTCTCTAAGCGGTCTTGAAATGAGTCGCCTGCAAAAAGGAACGGTCAATCGTTGGACCGTCCTGTTCATGGAGGTATCCAACACAACAGTCAACTAAGTGGTCAAGTAAAAGCCGTCGCCCTAGACCACACGGTCTATCGAGGGGCCGTTCAAAATAGAGCGATTCCTGTAGGACCGCGCTAAGTTTGCCATGCCCGAACTCTGGCGAGCTCGGCTAGGGTTCGATAAAATGACCAAATACTCAACATATAGAGCATTAAAATTTGCCAATATGCTATGATTGGAACAAGAACAACAAGATGCATAATATGGCATGATCAATTAGGTTTTAGTGCCTGCTAATCCCTACATTAATCGAGGATAAACAAGAAAAACCGTTAATGTGACATGCCTCAACTACATGGACTAATACTCGCAAGATACGAAACCATTTTAAGGGCTTTTTATGTCTTTAGAAAGAGGACAGAGAGACGAATCTAGCAATATATGACACTTAGGATTTGATCTGCTAGAACCTACCTTAGATGAAGGAAGATGAGGGACGATATCGCCGGTCGATCGCGCGAAGAACACCAAGGAATACGCCTAAAATCTCTCACGATCGAACTCCTCGTCGGTCGTCGCAGCATCCAAGGGTTTCTAGGTCGAAGTAGGATCTGATTTATAGGGTCAATTGGTTTCTAGAGGCGTCTATTAGAGAGGATAGAGTCCTCCAAGTCAGTCGCGCGAGATTCGCGCCTTGACCTGGTCCCGCTGCCGCCTCGGCCCAAAATCCAAACTTTAGGGTTAGGGTTTTGATGGGCAAGGAGAGGGGAAATGATCTACTCATCTAGGTCATTCATTTGGGTCCGGTATGGGGTTAAATGACCGAGAATTGGGTCCTAATTTGGTGATTTAAGGTCCAATAGGTTAAGACGTGGATTTCGCCCTAATTCCCTTAATTTGGCTAATTTAAAATTTTAATTAGGGTCAGACCCATAAGAACAAAAGTCTAAATTATTCACCCTCTACGCGATTATAATTTTTCCATATTTTTATAAATTGGTTGAAATTTTACTTATCGTATTTCCCGTAGAATTTCTTATTAATTTTTCTTATTATTTTTATTCAATATAATACCAGGGTGCTACACATTGTGAACCTCAAAAGTCATGAACGAAGTGCATTAAGAAAAATCACGTGAAATGGACATGGTGAGGTCGATGCTTTGAGAAAACAGGAATCTTACCAATGGTTCTTGACAAATTAGACATGGCAAATCCACATGTTTTAGATTGTAGATAGCAAGGTGCTTATCCAAACTTTTGTTTTACCTTCAAAGCCATCACCATGAGGTTTGATCCTACAATTCCAAATAGTCAAAGTTAATACATCATGAGTTGCACAAAAGACTTTGTTCATTCATAAAAGGTTTTGAAGCCTCTTTGACAACCTAAGTTTTCTCAACCAAAAACATCTTATTTCCATGCATTCAAAAACAACTTGTTCTAGTCATGCATTTAGATTACATGTATGAGCCTCAAAATGCATGAAAGAAATGCATGTAAATCACATTGAACAATTTGATCATTCTTCTCAAGGTTCAATCAAAGCATGAGCTAGATCGTAAACACTTTACAATCTATCTATGCAACATGTATATGCAACATTTAAACCATTTACAATCTTGACCATATTTAAACATCAAGAGCACAGATGCTCATATTATGAAACACATGCAAGCATAGCAAATATCATGAGTGATCAACAAAAGCATATGCAAGCATAATGAAACACATGCATCAAATCTTCCACTCACAATAAACCATGATACTCAAGCATCACACACACATGCCACCAAGATTAATATGAATATTGGCTCAATGTAACACATGTCGGAATATGATAGAACATGTGAATTCTGAAACATATGAAACACATCCAAAGCTTAGCTTTTGTCAACCAAGAGTCAAGAGCAAATACCCATGCATATTAGCTTATGTAAGAACACCATTCAACATGTAGTTCAAGCCCAAAAGCCCTATGAAGTATATGCATAGAATGCAATCAAAACCATACAAAATACCCATGAAACCTCATTTCAAAGATACCATTCTTCCCAATCTCCACTAACTAAGACAAGGTTTGAATCATCATGATTCTCAACATTATAAGACCAACATCATCTGGATTTCCACTGGGATATGCATAAAGGAATCATGGCAATGATCATTAATGCACATTATCATCATCCTGATTTCCACTAGGATATGCATGAAGGAATTATGGCAATGATCATTAATGCACATTATCATCAAGAACATATGCAAGCATACACAATATACATAAAGTTTAGTTATCATCAAAAACATAAACATATGCAAGGCACACAACACATAGTTAGGCATCATCAAAACCAACATCATGCATGAACGACACATGCACTAACATTCTCCCCCTTTGATGATGGCAATTGTGAGTCATTATTTCAACCGAATTCAACTATGATCAATTGTAAGTCAATGAGCATTCAGTTTAGACTAAGCAAAGGTTCCCCTTTTTGCAAACTTTTCCCTTTGAGTCAATTAACAGTTCTCTCCCCAATGAAATCTGTAGCACCCCAAAAATTTCTAAGATTTTTTAGAATTAAGTAGAATTATTTAAGCATTTAAAAGGCTTAATGGGCTATTAAGTAAAGTATGGGTAATTAAATTTAATTGAAAGCCCAATTTATATCCAAGTAAACATGCCACTTAGATTAAGCCCATAAACCCAATTCTAGGGCTTTCAAGGCCCAAGCCCACTCTAGAAACGTAATAGGCATATTTTCCTAGTTTTAGTGGATACTTAGGGGATATCTATAGAGAGGAATTTGAATGGAATTCAAATTCTGGCGCCATGGGTAGTGGCGGTCTATCGCAAGACCGCTATCTTCTGAAGGCGGTCCAGAGAGGACCGCTACCTGCTTTCGAAAACAAGGTCAGTAGAAGCGTAGAAAACTGGGGTTTTTACCATTCCAATCGTCATGGATCGATGTGATCTGGCTTGGGAGCATGTCTAGGACTCTTGGGGATCAATTCTACTCCAAATTAGGACTCTAATTTGATCCTATCTTTCAGCCCTAGGCCAAACTCTATAAATAGGGCCCAGGATCGACCTACGCGAACCCTCATTTTGACTCGCGTGGTTCGACTGTAAGATGATGTTATTTCATGTTAGTCCTTTAGAACTTTTCGTTCCCTTTAGTATTTTTTATATCCCCTCTAAATTTTATGATAGGAGGTCAAGCAACCAGAGAGCTAGAGCATCCAGAAGTAGTTGTTTCTCTGTAGGATGCACAGGAACAAGCGTGTCCGTCTAGCAAAGACTTGAAGTTTAGGGATCCTATCAGAGGTATTTTCAGGTTCATCCTTTAGAGTTATTTGTTCCCTTTTATGTCTTCTAATCACCCTCCAAATCTTGTGAATTTAGATCAAGCAGTCAAGGAGTTAGGAGGTCGGGAAGTCACTGGTTCCACGCACGACGCGCAGGAACTGGGGTATTCTTCCAGTCAGAAATTCAAACTTTAGGAGCAACCCAAGAGGTATGTTATCTCATGATGGCTCAAAAAACATATTAGGAGTAAAAGCCCTCTGTTTTCTTTTGATTTCATGCTTTCTACACGTCGTATTTAATGTTTTCCCATGACTGCGCAATAGTCCTTTTGGTTCATGTTGTCCATAACATCTTATCTAGAAAAGATAAGAACTTTAATTAAATCCATGCTTTCCCATGTTTTAGAATCATGCTATCATGTTTTAGCCCAATTTTTCATGCATTTTGCGTTATTAATTTACCTAAGAATAGGCCATCCATGCACTATTTACCTTCTGTCTGTTGCAGACAGAAGGCGGTCCATCAGAAACCGCTATTGTCAAGAGGCGGTTCCAAACGGACCGCTATTTGCAAGAGGTGGTTCTCGCCAGACCGTTTTATGCTTTCTATTAACCCTAAACAGAATGTAGATCAATCCTTATAAATATATGCTAAGCCTAGGTAATTGGGTCATATTCCTAGTTATGTCCTTACATTCATGATTTTGGTTATATTATGCATCAATCATGGTAGTTTTTTTGTACATCATGTTTTAGAAACTTATTTTAATATTATGTTAATTTCATGCCAAAATCATATAGTTTTGTATTAAAGATATCTTTCCTATGATGGTTTATCGCTATTTTTACACATACCATTCTTCTCTTTAGTCTTTCTTAAGTACATAGCACATATTCCGGTACGTTGCTATTAGTTACACATGCACATGATAGGCACACTTCTTGGACTTGTGATCCTCTCCATCGGATATTCCTTCTACCGGACCAGGTGATCATATTTCAAGGTCTCCGTAAGTCTCCGTGAGCCTGGGATTCCCACTAGGATGTCAAGCTGGTTATACCCTTAAAGCCCAAAAGTCTAGATAGCACTTGAGTTTTTGCATTTCAGAACATGATTGCGGCCATCCTGTGACCGCCACTTTGAAGGTGCGGCCATCCCGTGACCGCCACCTTCAAGTTGCGGCCTAGACACGACCGTCTTCATGTTTCTGTATTGCTAGAGTTGACCCCGCTTGTTCGTTGAGTCGACTCCTCCACATTGGGGTCTTTACAGGGCCGTCTTCTCCTAGAAACGGTCTCCTGATGACTATCTTCTTCCATTGTGTGTCCCAACTCGTGGTTTGACCCAAGAGTTCATTATACTCCATTCCTAGATGGTCCTTTGATTATCTAGAACCCAACACTTTGTTCAAAAAGCTATTAATGAATTATAGAAATCTATAAATATACCGTTATCCTATCAGAATTCCTCCGTGGCATAATATCCAGTTAAATCATCCTTGATCTCATGATTCAGTTTTGGTACGTTCTTACCTTGATATTGGTTATCATGAACTTGTTGTTGGAATTGGATATTATTGGTCTACATTATTATTTATCGTGGAAGTATCTTGATTTATAACTTGAAGATGCAAGAGCGGGCATGGACAGTGTCCAAGGGCTCCACGCTAGCCCCCTCGATAGATGGCCGAAAATATAATGTAAACCATGAGGTATGATGAACAATGGCGTCGCATTGCGTCGGGAGTACTTTTTTATAAACGGGTGAAATCTATGAAGCTATCTTATGAAATTTACATGCTTGCTAGTACATTCTTGTTACATGACTTTCTAGAGCATAGCCTTTCATGGTTATGAAAAGTATATTCTAGTACATTCTCATTAATGAAAGGCCACATTATATTCTTACTTGATCATGCTCTCATTCTACATGAATACTCATATCTCTATGGTCTCTATTTTGCTACTTGTGTTATTACTTTGGTTTTATCGCATGTTTCACCGTATTTCCTTTATCTTACATTCTAGAGCTAAAAATGATAAATACTTAAATCATGCCTTCATGTTGATACGAAGATACATACTGGACAAGTGTGCTCATTCCCTACTTTTCTGATCTTTTAAGGAAACTCTAGCGAGGATTCGGACTACTCAAGTGACGGGTCCGAGAGTGATTGATGGTTCGAGAGAAGCCATAGCTGGTCTAGACAAGAGTCTTGTTACCTTCACTGTAATAGGCGGTGAAGTTGACCATGTTATGTAATTTTCTCTTTATTGAGTCTAGTAGTCAAAAAGAGTCAAAGATCAGTATCTTTGTAACCTTGATCATTATCTTGCAATAAAGTGAAGATTTTTGAGTATATAACCTTGTGCATTCATCTTTTATGTAGATGTATTATTGCGCTCTGATTATATTACTAGCTTGAGGCGTATTGCTGACTGTTCACGTTCCCGACTTAATTTCGCTGCATATCTCGGGGGGTGACAAAATCTCTCCCCCTTTGACGAGGAAGAAGCCAGTCAAGTAATGACTCATATAATCCCTCCCCCTTTGACATCATCAAAACAGGAGTGATGGAAAGAATATGTGAAACATTCAGGAATAATGAAAGCAAGGTGAATTACTATAATGACCCAAGATCTGGATACCGGGAAGGACCCAATACCATTCGAATTCTGGTCCGCCGCCCATGAGTCGGAGGGCTCAAAAGGGCTAAAGGATGTGTGTGAGTGGAGTACACAGAAATAAGAAATAAAGTAGGAAACCAAGAATATAAAAATTAAATAAACTGACTACAGAGTCCAGTCCAAAAAGTACAGTCTACAGAAATAAAACGTACCCAATGCTGAGTGGACACTCGTCCCGGCGAGCTGGCAACTACGAACCTCCGCGCTACACCTCCGAACCTCGAGGAGGGAATGTCATACCTCAAAAGCAGGGGGTGAGCCTCGTCTCACTGGCTCAGTAGGGGTCTCGCGGAACCCCAACCGTAAATAACGGCGGTACCGAAAAGCAGCAACAACAGCAAGAACAACAACCACAACGGCCGATAAAACCTCGGCTCTATAGCTACTCCTACTGTACCGAGAAACACACCCCGATCTCACACTCGGGGGACCACTGGACTAACGAGAAAACCCTGGCTACGCTGCTAGGAGAAACACCATGATAACGCTGTCGCGGAGGCCTATCCTTACTGACTAAGGCCTGGCCCAAGACCACGCGGTCTGGGAACATGGTCACGACCTCGCTGTCGTGAACCCGGTGCCATCTAGGGAAAACCCTTGGTAACGCTACCGGAAACCCTAGACCTCAGTGTCGGAAGGACACTCAGAAACCACCAAAAAACATGGGAAAACCCATCTCGTGTGATAGGAGTACTGCCCACTAGAAGCAAGGCTGGATGCCTTCACTGACATCTTAGTCCGCACCTCAGGTGTCTCCCTTCAACCCAGCGGGAACCGAGACACTGTACTAGTAACCACAAAACAAGGGTCTAGTCGGGGTCGTGCTCGTCAGCACGTGTCCGAAGTCCCCGACCATGTGTGCACACACTGACTGACTGCACGTGTCAGGCCCTCTAGCTGGTTTTTCTCCCCACCCGGACTCAAGCCACAACAGGGGAGGCCTTACGGTGACCAGCCTACAAACTATCTCTCTCAGGTGTAGCTCTCCAGCTACTCCCTGGTGGGTATGCACACGCATGCAAAGGCAAGCTATGACTAGTGGGGGCTCACTGAGCAAAACGACTCTCGGAAGAACCCTCGAAATACGGATAGGCTACATATGAGCCCTGTAGTAAATTAGCTTGGAACATAGGTGGCACGATGTCACTGGACTCTAGACAGTCCACTAAACCAATTAAACCCAACGGCCCTTGAGTCACAAGACTCGGGTCAAGGCCGTTGAACATGACAGCCCTAGGTTGTCAATCTGGCCTACCCCTAGGTCAGAAACCACGGTACGATATAGCTTTTAAGGCGGGACATAACCGCTGACTTAATCCCTTCAAAAGGGAAACAAAGAAACCTTCCAGCCCTCAGCTGGGTAATTGGACTAGTAGTCCACAGACCATACACATGGCCCATGGGGAAACCACTTTCCAGAGAAGCTCACAACGTGCAGGAATAGCCCACCACACTCATGCCGATATACGACAACTTGATCAAGCGTAACACGGAAACCCAGAACATAAGAGGGTCACCCAGACCCTTAAAACCCACGGGCATGCTGATCAAGGTAAAACGGTACGTCCGGACACCCAAAAATATGGCCACAGTACTCACTGGGTGTCCGGGACATATACGGGGCCAAAGGTCGGTCATTGGGTCTCAACCGGACCGACCGAGAGCCAAAACGGGCAAGGGGGGCTTGGTGAGGTTGACCAAAGCCCCTTGGTCGGTCGACCAAAGGGGTTCGATCTACCGTCGACCGGCGGTCGGTCTACCGCCCCCGCTGCGTCTACCCTGCACCGCATTGTGTTGATGCACCCATAGGGGTTCGGTCTGTTATGTCCCTGTGATTTTGATGATGTCAAACATCATGAGTCATCTTGAGTCTGCATGATGATGCTATATGGGGTGCATTGCTTAACCTAATACAATTGCTTGCTTCTATTACTTTTATCATGATTGCATTATGCGTAGAAGTTTGTGGTTGAATGCTGAAAAGAACAGGTTTGACAGTCAAATGTAACGTGAAGATTTGATGAAGAAAGAAGCCCAAGTCCAAGACATTGCTTCGACGCAGCTGAACGAGAGTTAGCATGAAAAGTTAATGAAGCAGTGTGATTGCTGGTTGGATTGGATGGGTCGATGCACATCTGTCATTTGAGCTCAACATGTTGATGCACCTAAAGAATCTCTTGCTCATCAGGCTGAAGTCATAGCTAGAGCACTCGGCGCATCAATGCACTAAGCAAGTTGTATGAAAAATCAGGTCGGTGCAGCAGTGTTGGTTAAACAAGTAAGGTCGATGTAGCTCAAGCGGTTCATGAACTTCAGGTCTATGCAGCGGAGCCTTTATGCTCGCTTGGTTGACGCACCTAGACATTCAAGTGCTATATCTTTGAGAAGGTCCATGCAACAGTGTTAGCTACTGATACATCAGGTCGATGCACTTAAGCAAGTTAAGAACGAAAGGTCGATGGACTTCAGGTGCTTCACAAGAAATGTCGATGTAGTTATTTCAAGATCTATTAAGCAAGGTCAATGCACAAAGTTCTCAAGTATTGATCTGGTAACATAGGTCGATGCAACAGTTCGACCACTGCTTGGTCAGGTTGGTGCAGAAGCAGAATCTTCTGCCTGGACAGAAACAGGTCGACGCCACTAGAGTTTTCATGTTCATCAGGTCGATGCATAAAAGGCACTCGTGTTTATCAGGTCGATGCAGCTTTGTTAAGACAGGTCGAGGTAATAAAGCAAAGTCATAGCCAAAAAGATCTGAGCTATAATGAAAGGTCGATGCACCTAGAATCGGTAGAGCTATCAAATCAATGCTTCAGTAGACCAGATTGAGTCTATCTTCAATTGGATCAAGAACGGTTCTGCCCCAACAATCAAACATGGATCTAGAGTCTTTACAAGTCTTAAGCAATCCTGGTAAACCAGATTCTTTTACAGCTAAGGTTGGCAAACCAGTGAACATAGGGTAGACAACAGCAGCAGCAAGCTCATATAGTCCATAGCAGTTCAACAAAGCAGCAACAGCAAAAGAAGGACGAAGCAGTAGAAGTGCACACTGAAACACTGCCTTAAGCCAGAATGTCAGAGCATCCGAATAGTGCCTAGATGCACTAAGTCAAAGGTCGATGCAACTGTATAAAAGGTTGCTATTGAGGTCGATGCTTCAGACAATTCAACTCTAAATCCCTTAACTTAAATCCAGATCTGATAAGGGAACTCAAACCTACTGTTAGTAAATTACTGGCACGTGATCTTAGGAAGGGAAAATAAGTGGCACGCATCCCAAGAAGCATATGATTGGCACGTGATCCAAGACACTCTATCAGAAGAATTTTCCCGCCTCTTGCCATGTGGACCAATGGGAAAAGCTGGATCAAATTGGTCTATCCAAAAGGATTTCTGGCGCCCCTGTTCTATAAATAGGGGACATCTTTTTTCGAAAGATGTGAGCTGTAGTAGAGAAGAAGTGGAGAAGCAAAAAAGAGAAATGAGAAGAGCAGCAATCGAAGAAAGAATAGAGCTCGTGAGAAAGAAAAGAGAAAGAGAGAGTAGTTCAGAGAAATAGAAAGAGAGGAGAAAGAACAAGAGAAAGAGCTCGTGAGGAGTAGAAGAAGATAAACATCTGAGAGAGTGAGAGCGTGCTCGTGAGAAATGAAGTGCAGCCAGAGATCGAATTGAAGATTTGCTTGTGTTTTGACTTGTGGATCAGATCCAGAGTCATCTTGCTCTTCGGAGCTACATTATTTTTGCTTTGTTCTTTTGTTACTTTCTTCGTTACATTCAGCAAGCCATGAGGCTCAGTAGCAAGGATTGATTCCTTGGGATAGCAAGCTATGAGGCTCAACTATCAGAGGATCTGTTCCTCTGGTTAGCAAAGTTGTAAGGCTCAGCAGATAGCAAAGCTGTAAGGCTCAACGGATAGCAAGCTGTGTTGCTCAGCTGTGTAAGCAAGCTGTGTTGCTCAACTGTGTAAGCAAGCTGTGAAAGCTATGATGCTCAGCGGTTCAAGCTGTGAGTCAGTAGAACCCTCACACAGGTTTGAGTGGGGGATGGACGTAGGTCTGTGGGTAGCAGACCGAACCATCTAAAAAATCTTATCCACCGTGGTTTGTCTTGTGTTCTATTCCATATCCTCTATCCCCCTTCGCAGGTTGCTTGTGTGGTTTATATTTGAAGTTCATGTGTTGTTATCCGTCCATAAACAAATCAGCTACGAAGTGTTTGTCTGTGTGCTTAGTAGAATCACAGGTTGTGTGTGCGATTAAGTATTTTAGTTCATTGTTGTGATATCTGCTCAGTACTAGTTTGGTATATAAGTGTCCAACATTATTTCTGTTTGGGGAAATATTTTGGTAAGTGTGTCCATCACCTCTACCTTGCTGTTCAGTTACTCATCCAATTCTAGTGTAGTTTAAGTTTTATGGGTAAGTGTTTTGTATTCGAGCCATTTTTAAAAGAGGATCTATTCACCCCCCCTCTAGATCACGCTCCTGCACCCTAACACGGTCGACCGCCGACCTGCGGTCGATCGACTGAACCTGCCTGGGTTCAGCCCCGCGTGCTGGGCCGTTCGGTCGATCGGTTCCGACTGGTCGGTAGACCGAATGCGGCGGGAACCCATCCGAGCTTGACCCTAGAGCCCGGTTTCCACTCCCACTCGACCCCGGATCGAGGGGAAAACATTGGGGACCATCCCATGGGTTCCAAAACATAAAAATGGTGAGAAGAAATCGGGAAAACAATGATCGATTCGACGAAACAGTCACACCCCCTAAAAACATGATTTTAACCCCCGGCGAGAATAAACCCACACTCGGCTCACCACGGGCTACCAAACTCATGAAAAATGAAGTACAGGGGCTAAGGATCCATCCCCTTATCTCTATTGAAGATTCCGTGCACCGTAGATGGCGTTCCTTCGCAAAACGCCTACGAAACCCCTATCGGTTCACGAACGCACACCCGAGCTTCAACGTGCCACCACGCCTTGATCCTCGACCCGTCCTTGTGCTCCTCGCCCTCACGCCATCTCCACCTCGCCCGCCATCACCTTCATCGGCCACCGGGAGGAGAGGGGGAGAGAAAGAGAAGAGAGAGAGGGAGAAGAGAGAAATGAGAGATGGGGAGAGAGAGGGGGTGAGGGTTGGTTTAAATAGAAAACCCACACGGAAATTCTGCGATCCAGAAAATACAAAAATGGGGAAAAATACTCCCCGTGATCCTTAAGGAACGCACAACGCGCCTATAACATCCCGAAGCCTGACAACACATCGGTTCACCCTGCACAGGGTTTCGAAGGTTCATCAGACACAAACACATGTAAAGCCTAAAACACGTTCTGGGACTCACAACGACGCTCTGAACTCACGGATCCTGATCCGGAAAAATGAAAATTTTTTCGGGGTGTTACAATTACAACCATATGCAACACAGATAGCAAAGTCAGAAGTAGTCACGAGCACAATATGAAATTTATGAAAGGCAGCATAAATTTGTGAGTGACCAGCAGGAGAGCCAGTTTCAGTGATGGACTGGAGCAAATTGAGAACAGCAAGATGCAGCATAGTCCAAAGCATGAGAGTCAGGTTCAGAATTTTCCATGATCAGATCAGGTAGGTATAGCTCAGAACAAGGCTAGTCATAGCCAACAAAAAGACACAACATGCAATCTATTTATGTAGCCGTTGAGCAGACTCAGTTTTCTGATTTTTCAGATTTTTGTGTTTTCTATGCAATGCATGGGAATGTAAAGACATGATCTAATTGAACGCATGATGAAGACTGATAACCCTTGCAGAATGACATGATGACATCAAAGACTCCACATTTATCAAAGACTCCACAAGATTTCCTCCTTTGACAATTTCAAAGACTTGAATAGACATGCAAGGAGGGATATGTACAAGATGAGGAAATTAAGCACACTAGAGCTGGAGCATAAACGAAGAATTACAGTGGAGAGAAGTTGAGCATCAGATGAAGGAGGTATCTAGCGAAGCTCACACATCAGGGGTTTTTATTTCTAAAAAAATTACATTCTCCTTTTAGAGTAGCATTATTCAAGGCCATTAATTGTAATAATGGTTCAAAGTTTATAAGCCCAAAAACGGAATGTAAGAGCCCTAAAAATATGTTCTAGCATATTTAATAGAGCTAAAATAGATCTTTTAAGATTAAAGACCTTGCCCCCATTCCCTTTCATCTTACTTAGTGATTTCAAGAGACACCATTAGAAAGAATTTTAACTAGCTAGTATTGAAGATAAACATCTTAAGGTACATAAGACTTTTTAGGGTCATCCTTTTGAATTACATTTTCTTTCTCACAGACTTTTCACTTTACTCATTTTTCAAGAATAGTCAGATAGAGCTTAGTCCTTTGGTGTGAGGAGACACATTGATTGGATGCCAAACTCCCCAGTTACTCAGAGTTTTACTCATCATCCTGTTTCAGTCATGAACATAGGTGACTTTGTCATATCATGACACAGTCCACGTCATTTCGTGGATGAGGGGACATGGTTTCTCAACGAGCTTCAACAATTGCTCTGCCTTTGATCCTTATTTTTCTCAGTAATCTTTAAATAGAGTTAACTAGACTTTTACTTCATGACATAACTCCCATCACTTCTTTAGTGAAGGGTCAATGATTCCTCAGTCAGTCATAGTCATTGCTCTGCAGATTCAATTTTAAAATTTTCTTAGGCATTCTCCCTTCCAAATTCATCAGACCATTTTCAATGTTTTAAAACAATACTCAGAGTAAAGTTCTTACACCATGGTGGCCTCAATATTTTCAACAATTCAGAATTCAGGAATAGGTGAGGTCGCATTTCTTTATATCTACTTTAAATCTATTCCATACATTGAGATGGTCATTTTCAAGATTCTTAAACCCAGATTTAAGGTTTATACACTCTAAACCATCAACTTATCTATTATTGGTCTGAAGTATTAACAAGGAGCTCTTAAGTGGAGAATATTAAATTTAAGCTCCCCCTGAGTGTATGGATGGTCAATGGGTCGACCCACCCTTCAACTAGAAACATGTTCAGGCAGTTTTCAAAAAGATGAAAAAGTTGCCAAGATTTCAATATGATTCAACGAGGTTTAAAACATCATTCATGGCAAAACTTTCATTAAGCATGACAACAAATAGATCCTTGTTTGCACATCAAAAAAGGTTCACTCAAACATTTTTTTTAAAATTGAAATTCCTCTTCACTGAAATGCACTTGATATGAGATATCCAGGGGGACCATCAAGCAAACAGAGTATGTGCAGACCATAACATGCAACTTAAACTATTTAAGCAGTGAGAGGAAAGTTCACATATGAACGGGTGCGTCGACGCAGGTACCACAGGGAGTCAACACACATGCATCAAGTAGAATGACTATCTTCACTTAACTCATTTTTCAGCAAGAACATGTGTATTGGAGTTTTGTAACAATACATTTACTGAAATTTAAATATTCTGACTCCCCCTAAATGTATGCATGAGGTTTGAAAGATCATTTTGGATTTTTAGGCTGGAATGATATGCAGTTGAATCAGAAAACATCATGTAAATGAGCAGACAAAGCTATATGCTGATTCTCCCTGAATGTGTGCAAGACCTTCGAAATGACCTACTAAAATTTTAACAAATGAGTATGCATCCTATGACTTAAATGCATATTTGACTCATGGTACCAGGCGGAGGCACATTCTCTCGCATGGTGATAGCTTTTCAGACATACTAAATCTGCCTTTTCACAAGTCACCATTTTATATACCATGAAGTCATGACATGATGATGCACTAGAGGGTTCGAGAATGATTACCATGAAAGCTCCCCCTCAATTTAACACTACATGTAGTGAAGAAAACAAAATGCTAGGCAAACCTATTTTCATGCATGCAGACCATTCTAAGACAAATTTCAAACTCCCCCTTAACAAGATGCTCATGAACACAAGCACAGACTGTCAGCAAGACACATGTTTTCATGATTGATGAATACAAATTTCAAATCATAATTTGATAAAATCAAATTTCAAATATGCCACACTAGACATCATCAACCAGTCATTAACAGGAAAAATTCAAGAGCAACTATGGTAGCTGAAACTGTGACAACAGATTAACTTCATCAACATAAAAATAATTCTTCAGAGCCAAATATTTGAAGTTTCTAATTTCTGGTACAGGGCGGAGTATTTTACTCACGCATGGTAAGAGTTCCAGACATACTTAATCTATCATTTGCAGATCACCATTCAATATACCAGAGGATCAAAAAAAAATCTCAATCATACAATCATACATATGCATTATTCTCAAACAAACTTATTAAACCATAAATCAAGAAGAAGGTTGACTCAGTAAGAAGAATTATTAGAAGCAGATATCAACTATTATAGGTAATGAACAAAAAGTTTCATTATCACACCTATGCCTTGAGCAGTCATCATTTTTCAAACTTTTCTCTCGGCTTCAAGACATCCCTGCATTCAAAATTCTCATTTGGAATTTTTTGGTAGCCAAGCTTTCTTGAGTCCTTGATGGTTAGCAGCACTTCTAACTGACATATTTTTCTTCTTCCTTGCATCCAGATCATCACTTCTCATCCATGACATGTCCAACCTCACCACGATAAAAACAGCACATATGATGTTTCACATTTTTCTTGTGTGCATGGGCATTGAAATTTTGGGGGTGAACATGGATGTTAGCGATTTTGGCATGGGAATTATTCCTTCCTTTTCTTTGCCAACAGTCCTTGACTGTGTGGCCATGCTTTCCACAATGATAGCAGCATGAAGAAGTGTTTCTTCTTGCACGACCTTTATTTACAGCCTGGGGTTTTCTGGACAGGTCTTTCTTGTTTACAAACTTTGTTGATTTTTCAACAGCCTCTCTGCTCCTATGTGCATTCATATCATCATTTTTCATCGCATAGCACTCATTCATCATATGACCATGCTTACCACAATAAAAGCAGCATATATTCATTTTTTTCGAAGCATGGTGACTGACATAAGATTTCTACACATGAGAGCCAGTGGGATTGTTTTTCAATTTTTGCCCTTCATTCATGTTCTTTTTCTAATTTTTCTTTTGTTTTTGATTTTTCTGAGCAACAGATTGCTCTAGGGTCATCTTGGATGTGCATGCAACATCTGAGTTGGAGACAAAGGAGGTATGTAGTTTATTCCCAAAAGATTTTTTATTCACAGGGGTGTAGCCTAACCCCTCTTTCTAAAACTTAACTTTCACTCCCAAGATTTTATCTAGATTTTTTTCCCTTGAACAAACTTGGACAAGGATTCATTTAGATCTAGAATATGATTTTCTAGGGATGAAGTATGCAACTCAGAGCTAACAAACTCTTCCTCATAAACAGTAACTTTATCATTCAACATAACATTGACACATTTGTAATATTCAATTTCTTGCTCTAGATCATGCAATCTGTAGCAACCCTGGTAAATTTAAGGACTAGAAAGTCTAAATAAATTTAAAACTAATAGATAATTAGGGCCAGACCTTGTATATACAATCTTATAAACCCAACCCTTAAAATATAGAGTCATTTTAAGTAAGGCATTTAATGCATAATACCATTTTATTTGAATTAAGAATCAATAAATCTCGAAGAAAACATCAATCTATATTTTATTAGAAAATTTAATATTCACATTTATTACATTATACTTTAATTAGAAGGAAGAAATATACATTAATAGGATTTAAATGAATTAAGAAAAATTAAAAGAGAAAAGAATGGACATATATACGATATCGGTCTTTTGGAGGCTAAGAAGAAAAGCAAAAATTTAATTGACGCCATCGTGGATGGGCGTCCATTTTATAATAAACGACTTTGAACAAGTCGTCACTTCTAAATCAGAAAAATCAAATAAAGTATAAATAGCATAAGAAAGGATACATTGATAAGGATTTCTAGGGCATAAACATAATTTTACATCTTCAAAGAAATGCCAAATGGCAATGACGCCATGGTCATGGGCGTGTATTTCCTAAAAGATGACTTAAACTAAGTCGTCAATTCAAAAAAAAAAGTGAATAGTGCCACTTTTTGATTTAAAGGAATGTTTAAAAACTAATTATATGGAAACATCAAGAAAAATGGAAAAATATTACCCATAAATTTTCGTAACTAGACCTTATCAAATAAAAAAGATAAAAATCCTCAAATATAGTAACTAGCATAAGTTAACGTGAAATCGTGAATAGCGCCCGACGGAAGGGCGTTATTTCTTTAAAAATGACGAGATGCAAGGCGTCAAATAAAAAATTAACGACCTAGCCTAAGGCGTTAATTACATTTGACTTCCGTTCGACCTGGGAGACTATCCAGGGTAAGTTTTAAGATTAGTATGGGTTGATAGATCATGGAAAGGACTCTATCAGGGAAATATTACTTTTAATCGAACTCTAACTCTATTAGAATTCCTAAGACCCTATAAATACCTTTCGAATCGACCTCTCCTTGCTATTTTGGCGATCTAATCTATCCTGCTGCCGGCAACTGTGAAGAACAGGTGTTCTTCTTCCTCTGCCTTCAGTAGAGTATTATGAAGAAAACTAATGCTTCTTCATCTTATTTCTCTGTAGGTTACGAGCAGAAATCCTTCTTGACCTACTGAAGAACGAGAGAAAGCTTCTTCCTGACTCATCTATTAACACTCTCATCTCCTAGCACCCTCTGGGTGTTGTTCTGTACGGTTTACATAGGCTTCCGAAGACTCTGTTTGGAACAGAGTATAGTTTTTTCTTCAAGTTCTTCACGTACCATCGCCAAAATCTTAAGATCAGGTAGGTTTTCTCACATCAAGCTAAAGCAGTTATAAGAATCAAATATCCTTCTGTTAAATTTTCGATTCATGCATGCACGTATATCCACTGAGTTTTGAGGCTTTCTAGGAAATTTTAGAAAGAGACGACCCTCTCCAGGGCGTTATTTAAAGTTATGACGACTAACACATGAGTCGTCCATTTTAAGAAAATTGATAAATACGCATGTTTAAAATTTAATATCTATGAAACCTAGAGTTAAATCTAATGCATAATCATATACCTGAAATCCTGATATTTTTCTTGTCCTGTCCATATAATTGTTTCTTGAAAATTATTTATCATAAAAAAACCGTTACTGTTCATATTCCTGGAAACCAATAACGACCACCGGAAGGTCGTCTGTTCTAAAATAGAGACTTTGATTAAGTCATGATTTTCCTTAAAAATACTGGAAAGGTGATAACTTCTGTTAAAAAGATAATTAACGACATACTGCATGTCGTTTCTTTGTGAAAAAAAAACGCCCCTGGCTAAGGCGCGTTTCATCAAAAATATAGAATTAAGAAATTTCAGCAAAAATAGAAATGTATAATGGACGACTGTTGCTGAAGTCGTCAAATTGAAAATAAACGACCCAGTTAAGGTCGTTAATTTATTAAGAAACGGCTTGGCTTAAGACGCGAATTTCCTGCATAGTTATTTTCCACTGCTTTCTGTAAACCGAGGGTTTTATATGTATATATATATATATGCCTGGCGCTATGCTCCAATCCGTGAGTGTAGTCCCACGTTTCTCGGCATTTTATCAATAAACCCTTAACTCTCCGTGACTTATAAGCTCTCCATTGGACATTCCGTTCCTTTGGATTGGCGAGTTTGTCATAGAGATCTCCGTTAGTCTCCGCTAGCCTTGGATTCCCTCAAGGCAGCCGAGCTGGTTGTACCCTAAAAACCCAAGAAACCTTGATTATTGTCATGTCACTCGGAGAAACATGAATCCGGCCCTCATGATTTATCACATGGTTATCATGAGATTCTCTATGATTAATGGATGGTTATCTATTAATGGACAAATCCGTTAACCTTGTCATGTGCAAGATCTGTACTTGTTCTTCACCCAGTTTATTCCGGTTTGTCGCGAGCTAGATACGTCATGCATATTCATGAACGATTCCCTTATCATGACATTCTGTCTCCTTCTGGAGAATCCTTTTATTTGAAAGAACATAATCCTTTGACTCTGTATTGGCCAACTCTGATTCTGAAATAATCAAGGGCTCTGGGTCCGCAACCAACAATGTCAGGTAGGACGGAAGTCCAATTCTGTAACCATGGTAAAATTCTGGGTGTGACATTGCACCAACGTCTGTATATCTGTTCTGTTCTGTTATCTGTTGAATCTGTTATTCTGGAAATTCTGATATTCTGTTATTATGTTATTATGTTATTCTGTTAAATTCAGTTATTCCGCTAGACTGATTAATCTGCTTATTATTATTGAACTCTGTTATATTCTGGCCAATTCTGAAGTTATGTTCATCTGAGCTTATGTCCTTTGTTATGTTCTGTTAGCTTGACCTTGGTTCTTTAAGTTGGGAATGTATTCCTAAATCCGTTGGAGCTCGTAAATTATTCTTGGCTTGTTATTCATCATCTCTACTAGATCGACTATCACGATTCTTTAGTTGTTGCATTTCATGCACTGCATCTCATGAACATGTAAAATTGGCTAATTACTTTTATTCTGCTTGATGATGAGATATAATCCCTACTGAGTGTTTCGCTCACCAGCCTATCTTTAACATTTTTCAGGAAACGACATTGAAGATATTCCATCAGACAAGGAAGGGCAAGAGTGATGAGTGTCTGGTCAACCGAATCATTATCTTTTGTTTTCTTGGGTCTAGTCCTATCATTTGAGTCTTTTTTTTTCTATTTTCTAGATTGTATTAGCAAGTTTCTTTTCTCTTTTGATATGTAATTAGAGTCTGGTCCTGTAATTCAGATATTGGAGTAATAAAGATTATCTTATTGGGCCCAGAGAATGTGTGTCTTATGGTTTGCTCTGACTATTCACGACTGTATCACTGCCACGTTCCGAATTTATACGTTCCGCTGCCATTGGTTCGGGGCGTGACAGTTTGTGGTATCAGAGCCTAGGCTTTCTAAGTCCTAGGTCATTAAGTCTAAGTCCTAGATCAAGTTCCCTTGACAGTCATCTTAGAAGTACTCGGTGAGATGGGGTAGAACCATGGGTTAAGAATTAAAGAAATGGAAATAAAAATATTAAAACTAGTAAGTTAATAAGGATAGCTTATATTTCAGGAAGATCTTACATGGGTTTCTTCTTGTCTTGTTGAACTAGTTAGAAAACAATGGCCGCCGGGCGTGCCCAATGGCGGGACATGCAAAGAACAGTACAAGGTTTAACTCAGGCTCTTCAACGGGTAGCCGATGGTGGAGCCAACCGAAAGGCTGGAGAATTACATCGGGGATTCTGAAGTTTAAATCCCCCTAGATTTAGTGGAACTCCTGATCCCGATTTAGCTGAAGATTGGACTAAAGAGATGGAGAGGATCTTTTGGGTCATGGAGTGTTCGGACCGGGATAAGGTATTATTGGCAACCTTTCAACTTGAGAAGGATGCAAGGGCATGGTGGGAGTCAGTAGAAGCCACCTTGCCAGATGACGAGGTTACATGGGAAGAATGCTTAGAACATTTTAACGAGAAGTATTTCTCGAAAAGAATTCGGGAGAGAAAGGCAGGAGAGTTCACTTCACTCAAACAAAGAAGCATGACCGTGGCCGAGTACGAGGCTCAATTCTCGCGGCTGTCTAGATATGCACCTCACTTAATATCAACGGGGAAGATGAAAGTAAAAAGGTTTATGAATGGCTTAAGGATCCAGTACATTCCCCAATTGGCGCCGTTAGATATACAAACTTATGCGGAGATGGTGAAAAGAGCGCAGTTATTGGAAGATGCCATGGAGCTATCCGACAGGGTTAAAATGAGAATGGAGAAGAAGAGAACGGGCAACAATAACAAGAGGGTTAATGAGGATGACAATGTTAAAATTGGCAAGAAGATCAAAGAGGGAAAGTGCAAACATTGTGGCAATGAAGGCCATCCATCCGAGAAGTGCCGCTGGAAGAATGGAGCTTGTTTTCGATGTTGGAGCAAAGAACATAGGGTATCTAATTGCCCTCTTCCAAAAGACCAACCTCAGCAGGAAAAAGACGGTAATAAGGAATGTCGTCAAGGGCAACTTCAAGCAATAAGAGTCACACCTGATGGTCAAGGAATGGATGGAGGTATTTCCCCTTTAACTTGAGCTTTAGTCCCTTAGTTCAATTTGCTAGTCATGATTGTTGAATTGAGGAATATGGATTAGAGGAACATATAATGTGCATAGGAATTTGAATTTGGGGACCAAATTCTTTTAAGTGGGGGAGGATGTAGCAACCCTGGTAAATTTAAGGACTAGAAAGTCTAAATAAATTCAAAACTAATAGATAATTAGGGCCAGACCTTGTATATACAATCTTATAAACCCAACCCTTAAAATATAGAGTCATTTTAAGTAAGGCATTTAATGCATAATACCATTTTATTTGAATTAAGAATCAATAAATCTCGAAGAAAACATCAATCTATATTTTATTAGAAAATTTAATATTCACATTTATTACATTATACTTTAATTAGAAGGAAGAAATATACATTAATAGGATTTAAATGAATTAAGAAAAATTAAAAGAGAAAAGAATGGACATATATACGATATCGGTCTTTTGGAGGCTAAGAAGAAAAGAAAAAATTTAATTGACGCCATCGTGGATGGGCGTCCATTTTATAAGAAACGACTTTGAACAAGTCGTCACTTCTAAATTAGAAAAATCAAATAAAGTATAAATAGCATAAGAAAGGATATATTGATAAGGATTTCTAGGGCATAAATATAATTTTACATCTTCAAAGAAATGCCAAATGGAAATGATGCCATGGTCATGGGTGTGTATTTCCTAAAAGATGACTTAAACTAAGTCGTCAATTCAAAAAAAAAGTGAATAGTGCCACTTTTTGATTTAAAGGAATTTTTAAAAAATAATTATATGAAAAAATCAAGAAAAATGGAAAAATATTACCCATAAATTTTTGTAACTAGACCTTATCAAATAAAAAAGATAAAAATCCTCAAATATAGTAACTAGCATAAGTTAACGTGAAATCGTGAATAGCGCCCGACGGAAGGGCGTTATTTCTTTAAAAATGACGAGATGCAAGGCGTCAAATAAAAAATTAACGACCTAGCCTAAGGCGTTAATTACATTTGACTTCCGTTCGACCTCGGAGACTATCCAGGGTAAGTTTTAGGATTAGTATGGGTTGATATATCATGGAAAGGACTCTATCAGGGAAATATTACTTTTAATCGAACTCTAACTCTATTAGAATTCCTAAGACCCTATAAATACCTTTCGAATCGACCTCTCCTTGCTATTTTGGCGATCTAATCTATCCTGCTGCCGGCAACCGTGAAGAACATGTGTTCTTCTTCCTCTGCCTTCAGTAGAGTATTATGAAGAAAACTAATGCTTCTTCATCTTATTTCTCTATAGGTTACGAGCAGAAATCCTTCTTGACCTACTGAAGAACGAGAGAAAGCTTCTTCCTGACTCATCTATTAACACTCTCATCTCCTAGCACCCTCTGGGTGTTGTTCTGTACGGTTTACATAGGCTTCCGAAGACTCTATTTGGAACAGAGTATAGTTCTTTCTTCAAGTTCTTCACGTACCATCGCCAAAATCTTAAGATCAGGTAGGTTTTCTCACATCAAGCTAAAGCAGTTATAAGAATCAAATATCCTTCTGTTAAATTTTCGATTCATGCATGCACGTATCTCCACTGAGTTTTGAGGCTTTCTAGGAAATTTTAGAAAGAGACGACCCTCTCCAGGGCGTTATTTAAAGTTATGACGACTAACACATGAGTCGTCCATTTTAAGAAAATTGATAAATACGCATGTTTAAAATTTAATATCTATGAAACCTATAGTTAAATCTAATGCATGATCATATACCTGAAATCCTGATATTTTTCTTGTCCTGTCCATATAATTGTTTCCTGAAAATTATTTATCATAAAAAAACCGTTACTGTTCATATTCCTGGAAACCAATAACGACCTCCGGAAGGTCGTCTGTTATGAAAGAGACGCCCTCTACCAGGGCGCTATTCTAAAATAGAGACTTTGATTAAGTCGTGATTTTCCTTAAAAATACTGGAAAGGTGATAACTTCTGTTAAAAAGATAATTAACGACATACTGCATGTCGTTTCTTTGTGAAAAAAAAACGCCCCTGGCTAAGGCGCGTTTCATAAAAAATACAGAATTAAGAAATTTCAGCAAAAATAGAAATGTATAATGGACGACTGTTGCTGAAGTCGTCAAATTGAAAATAAACGACCCAGTTAAGGTCGTTAATTTATTAAGAAACGGCTTGGCTTAAGACGCAAATTTCCTGCATAGTTATTTTCCACTGCTTTCTGTAAACCGAGGGTTTTATATGTATATATATATATATGCCTGGCGCTATGCTCCAATCCGTGAGTGTAGTCCCACGTTTCTCGACGTTTTATCAATAAACCCTTAACTCTCCGTGACTTATAAGCTCTCCATTGGACATTCCGTTCCTTTGGATTGGCGAGTTTGTCATAGAGATCTCCGTTAGTCTCCGCTAGCCTTGGATTCCCTCAAGGCAGCCGAGCTGATTGTACCCTAAAAACCCAAGAAACCTTGATTATTGTCATGTCACTCGGAGAAACATGAATCCGGCCCTCATGATTTATCACATGGTTATCATGAGATTCTCTATGATTAATGGATGGTTTTCTATTAATGGACAAATCCGTTAACCTTGTCATGTGCAAGATCTGTACTTGTTCTTCACCCAGTTTATTCCGGTTTGTCGCGAGCTAGATACGTCATGCATATTCATGGATGATTCCCTTATCATGACATTCTGTCTCCTTCTGGAGAATCCTTTTATTTGAAAGAACATAATCCTTTGACTCTGTATTAGCCAACTCTGATTCTGAAATAATCAAGGGCTCTGGGTCCGCAACCAACAATGTCAGGTAGGACGGAAGTCCAATTCTGTAACCATGGTAAAATTCTGGGTGTGACATTGCACCAACGTCTGTATATCTGTTCTATTATCTGTTGAATCTGTTATTCTGGAAATTCTGATATTCTGTTATTATGTTATTCTGTTATTCTGTTAAATTCAGTTATTCCGCTAGACTGATTAATCTGCTTATTATTATTGAACTCTGTTATATTCTGGCCAATTCTGAAGTTATGTTCATCTGAGCTTATGTCCTTTGTTATGTTCTGTTAGCTTGACCTTGGTTCTGTAAGTTGGGAATGTATTCCTAAATCCGCTAGAGCTCGTAAATTATTCTTGGCTTGTTATTCATCATCTCTACTAGATCGACTATCACGATTCTTTAGTTATTGCATTTCATGCACTGCATCTCATGAACATGTAAAATTGGCTAATTACTTTTATTCTGCTTGATGATGAGATATAATGCCTACTGAGCGTTTCGCTCACCAGCCTATCTTTAACATTTTTAAGGAAACGACATTGAAGATATTCCATCAGACAAGGAAGGGCAAGAGTGATGAGTGTCTGGTCAACTGAATCATTATCTTTTGTTTTCTTGGGTCTAGTCCTATCATTTGAGTCTTTTTTTTTCTATTTTCTAGATTGTATTAGCAAGTTTCTTTTCTCTTTTGATATGTAATTAGAGTCTGGTCCTGTAATTCAGATATTGGAGTAATAAAGATTATCTTATTGGGCCCAGAGAATGTGTGTCTTATGGTTTGCTCTGACTATTCACGACTGTATCACTACCACGTTCCGAATTTATACGTTCTGCGGCCATCGGTTCGGGGCGTGACACAATCTTTCAGAAGTTTCAACAATTACACATTTCCCCTTCTCATACGCATTTAGTTTTTCAACCAACAACCTATTTTGTTCTTTGATATTCTCATTCTCATCAGCCATATTCTTATCCTTGATCAGTTCATCAATCAGTATTCGATCATTAGACATAGCTTCCAACTTGTCCTTGAGCACTTTTTCACTTTCATCGAATTGATTTATCTTTTGAAACAAGGTGTCATTTTCTTTTCTTGATTGGAGAATAGGTTAAGGGGATATCATAACCCGGGTTAGGGTGCACCAAAAAATAAACAATATTACTTTGATTGTAATCGGGTTAGCTTATTCCACCTATTTGCTAGAATATGCTTAACCCACCTTTTTGGCCCTTAACCCACCTTTTTGTCGGAATACCTTATTTCGGCAACCAAACCAGTTAGCATGAATAAGGATAGGGTACCCCACCTTATTCTTCAATCAAAGAGGGCCTTAAGGAACCAACTTGTTCCTTATACATATCAACATCAAATAAAAGAGACTCATTCATTTCTTCAAAAGAGGAACATTTTTCACAAGAAGAGTCATTATGAAAATTATTTTCAAGTTTCTTTTTCAATTTTTAATTTTCTAACTTTACCTTTTTGTATTGTTTTACTAATTCATCATATGCGTTCATGAGTTCATCAAAAGTAAAGTCTTCAGCATCAGAGCTCACCTGAGACGATGGATCACTTTGCTCGTCGTTGCTATTTGCCATTAAGCACTTGAGCTGTTGTATCCCTGTGGTTTTGATGATGTCAAACACCATAAGTCATAAGTCAAACATAATTTGTCAGAAGCCTTCATGAGTCTGTGTATTGGAGTCAGTGTGCCTGCATAAAGTCACGGTCTACTACTTTCAAGTCTACATACATTACTGGCACAAGGTCGGCGCAGGTTTTGATTTCAAAAGCACAAGGTCGGTGCATCACTTGCTTCAAGCCATATGAAGTCGATGCATATATCAGCTCAATGCACATAAGGTCAGTGCATCTTCTGCTGCTCGCATATAAAGCCCAAGCACATTTGCTTGCCAGGTCAGTGCACAATTACATGCTCACTTATAAGGTCGGTGCAACATTTCTCCACTACATTATCAAGGTCGTTGCATACTTTGTTAGACACATATAAGGTCTATGCACACTCTGCCTTAGCATATATGACGTCGATGCTAGTTCAGACGACTTGCTGCTGTGGTTGATGCATATCTGTGTCACCAGCATATAAGTCGGTGCATGCTTGTGTTAACTGTCTAAGGTCGATGCGTGTTTTCCAGACTACACATGAAGTCAGTGCACTTTCATGTTTCTTCGTTAGAAGGTCGGTGCACATTTTGTTCAGTATAGAATGTCGGTGCACATACACCTTTGTCTTACTAAGGTCGGTGCACATTATGCGTGCGCATATGGAAGGTCGGTGCAAGTTTTGGCAGACGCATGCTAAGGTCGGTACATATTTTGCCTGTGCATATAGAAGGTCGGTGCAAGTTTTGGCATACACATGCTAAGGTCGGTACATATTTTGCCTGCGCATATAGAAGGTCGGTGTAATGTTTTACCTTATGCATATAAGGTCCGTGCACTCCATTGTTTAGAGTCTGTGCACATCGTAGTCTTCGAAAGGTAAGGTCAGTGCATATCATCAAACGGCTAACACTCACGACTATTTCATTGCCAGGTCAGTCATATGGTAGAGCATCTATTGAGCAATATGCGAACTTACCTCAAGTGGAATCTAAAGTACCAGGTTAATGGCACGTGATCCAAGGCAAGGAGCGGACCAGAAGATCCTGCCACATAAACTACTACAGTACCACGATTTTGACACGTGGAACCTCGAAGGATCAGATCTGCGTGAAAGTTTGGGCGGGAAACGTGGCTTCCACGCGCCCATCGTCTACTTATAAAAGAGGATCTAAAGGCTGGGAGAAAGGAGGGAGAATAGAGCTGAATAGAAGAGAAGAGAGAATCTCTGAAGCCACTGCCAGTGCTAAAATTCCCCCCTTCAAGACGAGAGAAAAGTCTAGGAGAAAATCGAGAGAGAAAACCATTTTCAGAAAGAGGAGATCTTGATTGATCGTCCGTCTTTAAGTCTGAAAGTCTGCTTCTACGGAAGCTACATTATCATTATTTCCGGGCGTGTTTTTCTTCTTCATTTTATTTTTCACCTTCGAGCTTTTCACCTTTTCAATTCTACCTTGTTACCCTCTAAGTTCGCTTGGAGGAAGGGAGAGGTACTCCGGTTTCCCTCCATCATATTTGGAGGAAGAGAGGAACGATCCTCTGGGTCGTGAGTTGCTGGGAGCAATTCACGGGGTTCCCTTTGCTGATTGCGAAGGAAGGGAGGTTGAACCTCCAGTAATTCTTCTGGTCTTCAGAAGGGCGAAAAGAGTGTTCCTTGGGGCAAGCTGTCAGGTAGTGGGTGTTAGCAGATTGAGTCTGTAGTTCTTAATTGCTTAATGCAAGGAAGTCTTACTCTGGTGGAGTAAGGGGTGGATGTAGATTGCGGATAGCAATCGAACCACCTTAAAAACTCTCTATTCCATCTGTGTGGATTGCTTGGCTGTTCTCTCGATTTGGCTCTAGCACGTCAGCTGTTCGATTATTGTTTCATCTTAACTCTCTCTCTCTCGATAAGCTTTTGTCTACTTGTCTGCTCCGTGGCCAGACTAGGAAAGTTTGTCTACTGTGTTTCAGGATTACATAATTTGTTTTTTTTGAATTCTCTGAATTGGGCGTGATCTATTCATCCCCTCTTCTAGCTCACGTTCTGTGTGATTTATCAATTGGTATCAGAGTAGGTTACCCAACATGTGGTCCAACGACCATGGTATATCTAGATCTTGCACTCCTCGCAGTTTCATGGCTGAGGGACAGTCCATTAGTCACCCTCCTTTTTTTGATGGTAATAATTACTTTTACTAGAAAAACAGGATGGAAGTATTCCTGAGAGCGCAGAGCCACGAACTCTAGAGAGTGATCACCACAGGACCATACGACCTCCTACCAAATGAAGATGCGTGGACAAAAGATCACATCAGGCTTTCAACAGTTAACTGGTCAGCTCTAAACATAATTCAATGCGCAGTACATCTAGAAGAGTACGCCAGGATCTCAGCCTGCCAAACAGCCAAGAAAATGTGGGAAGCACTAGAGCTCATCTAGGAAGGTACATCCTAAGTCAAGGCCACAAAGGTAAATAAGCTCACCTTTGAGTATGAATTGTTTAAGATGAAATCTGAGGAGACTATTACAGAAATGTATGCTAGGCTGTCGCTGATCACTAACAGGTTTCAGAAGGGGATCTAGTCAGGAAAATCCTTAGGTCGTTAACCCCCGCATGGTACACTAAGGCCATTGTGATAGAGGAGTCTAGGGATCTGTCAAAACTGACAGTCACTGAGCTGATAGGATCCCTAATGACTTATGAAATGTATTTTAAAAGAAATGGTGAAGGAAGTGACAAGAAGGGCAAGAACATTGCTCTCAAGGTGTCCCATAGTAGCAGTGGGAGTAGCAATAGCAGTAGTAGTGGGGAATCTGACGGGTTCTTAGATCTTGATCAAGAGGAGCAAGCTATGCTGACTCGACAATTTCGGAAGTTCTTAAGAACTAAGGGGAAAATGTTTAGAATAAAAAGTTCGCATACTTCTGGTAAGCTTTTTGATTCTAACATTGATAATAATAAGAATGCTAAAAAGATCACATGCTTTCATTGCAGGAGGACTGGACACATGAAGGGGGGTTGGCCCGATCTCCAGAAGAGAGGTAGCTTTAAGGTGCAAAAGAAGAAACCTCAGGCTATGGTCTGCACGTGGAGTGACGAGGAGGAAGATCCTGAGGCCACCTCTTCAGAAGAAGACGACCAAGGATTATGCCTTATGGCCAATAGTGACGAAGAGGTAACCAACATTTTTGAGAATTTCTCAATTGATGACTGGGAAGATGCCTATGCTAAACTGTTAGATAAATTTAATGCTTTGAGTAAAGAGCATAGGGTGTTAAAGAGAAAACTGAATGCTGCTACTGAAGAAAAAATTCAAACTAACAAAGAAAATCAGAAGGTCAAGGAAGAATTAGAGGAGATGAATTCTCTCAGATAGAAAAATGAAGACCTTATGTTTGAAAACAAAGAAGTTCAAAAACAACTTGATGAATTCAAGTTAAAACTTCAAGAAAACCAAAGTGAAAACAGTTTAATCACTTAAAAGTATGAAGCTGTTAGGAAGGTGAATTCTGAACTTCAGGAAAATTGTGAAACATTGCAAAAAGAACTGGAAGACAAATAAAGAACTCTAGAAAAATTTGTTCAAGGAAAAATGAACTTGGATACCATGCTAGGTGCTAGGGTTAACTTCAACAGAGAAGGTTTAGGCTATAACCCAACACACAAGAAACCCTTTGAATTCACAACAGTTGCATTCTGTCCAGAAAAAAAGGAAGGAAAATCTAAACACACCATCCAACTCCAACAATGTTTAAAATGTGTAGTAACCAAGGAATAATTCATCAAACCATGTTGGACAACAATCTAAAACTGGAAAGAACTAAACTAGGCAAGCTCCTTTGCGCATTCCCCAGAACAAGAATGTTCACAGGTCAAAGCATATGACCCAGAACAGAAACTCATCTTTCTATAAAAACATGTGTCAAAACAAGAAAAACTGGGGAAATCATATTCTTCCACAGAAACTCTTTAATGAATTTGTCTATCCTAGATAGAATGGGTACAAAAGATACCCGAGGAATGAACAGTCTAACAACAAGAACAGATTCCACTTCATTAGGCTAGGTGGATAGAATTCTAGTCAAAATTTCAACAAAACTGTCAACAACATGCAAAAGAAAAATACTTTGAAACAGTTTTGGATTCCGAAGTTTCTGCTTAGAGATTTGAACAATGTCTTTGGACCCAATCTATCTTGGCTTCCAAACTACTCTGTTTGATATGTCCCTCTGCAAGTTAGCCTAGCAGCTGAGCATAACAGGTGGTATCTAGATAGCGGTTGCTCCAGGCACATGGCAGGCGACCGATCCAAATTCTGTAAACTGGAGATGAAGGTAGGGGGTCTGGTCAAATTTGGAGGAAAGAACAGAGGTAAGATTGTTGGAATAGGAACAGTTGGTAAGTCTTCCACAAACTCTATTGAGAAAGTTCTGCTTGTAGAGGGTCTTCAACACAACTTGCTTAGTATTAGTCAGTTATGTGACAAGGGTCACAGAGTTGTGTTCGATAACAATGCATTCAAAATTTTTGAAAGTTTGAAGCACATAGAGTCAATAATGTATACATTGTAGATTTAAATGAAAATCCAGAATCAAATCTTTGCTTGTCTGTTGATCTTGAAAATAATGCATTTCATTGGCATAGACGTTTAGGACATGCTAGCTTCTCTATATTGAATAAATTGGTCAAACATGATTTAGTTAGAGCCATGTCCAAGATTAAATTCAATTCCATTTGAAAATTTGTGCTGCATGTGCTCTAGGCAAACAAACCCGTAAATCATTTAAGCTCAGATCTGAGTCTTTGTCCTCCAAGCTAATGGAGCTTCTGTATATGGATCTTTTTGGCCAAACCAAGACTCAAAGTGTCACGTCCCGAGATTATGCAGTGGAAATAATCAGGAATGTGAACAGTCGACTAGTACGCCTCGAGCAAGTAATATAATCAGAGCGTAAGAATAATCACACAAAGTAATTGCACAATTATTTAATCAAACCTTCATCTTTATTTCATATCAAATACTCAAAATCCAAGTACATGAATACTCAACTTTCTCTAGACTCATTAAAATAAAATTACATATATGGACTCAATCTAGACATATTTGACATTCTAAGTCTTCTCTCAAATCCGTAGACTTTTTCAATCGCTCTCGGACCCGCTACTTGAGTAATCTGAATCCGATTCACTCACACTTCCTAAAACATTGAGAAAGTAGGTAATGAGCACACTTGCCCAGTAGGAATCTTTGTATCAATATGATTGGCAAATTTAAGTAATTAGCATCTTAGCTCTAAAGGATAAGATAAATCATGCAATACGATGAATCATGCGAATAAAGCCAAAGTAACAAGATAGATTGAGAATATGATTGAGCAAGTATGATCAAGCAAGAATATAATTATGGCCTTTCATGAACAAGAATGTACTTTTCATAACCTTAAAGACTGTGCACTAGAAAGTCATGAAACAAGTAAGAATGTGTTCTTCACTTAGTAACAAGTACTTCGTGAATTCATGTGGATATTTATCCATGTTCCGTGATTTTTCACTTATTTATAAAGAAAATACTCCCAGCGCAATGCGACGCCAGTAGCATCATACCCCATGGTTTATATAGTATGTTTCCGACAATCAACCGAGGGGACTAGCATAGAGCCCTTGAACACAATCAGTGCTCGAACTGCATCTTCAAGTATAAATCATGCTACTTCCATGTTTATAACAATAATATGGCCAAGAATGTACAATTTCAACTATAGTTCCATGATAAGGTAACCAAAAAATAAGAATGCTTCTATTGAGAATAAGAGATTTCAATAAATGTATTTAATAACTAGGTTATGCCATGAAAATAAATCGGCAGCATAACGGTACATTCTTTAATCTTTCAAAATTACTTAGATATCTTTGGAATAATATAACATGTTCTAAATAATCAATTGGACCATATAGGAACTTAGGAAAATCAACCCTTGAGTCAAACCCCGGGTTAATCAAATTCAGAACGCTAGCGGTCATTACTGGACCGTCTCTTTTCTTGGCGGTCTAGTACAGGACCGTTAATGATAAGACAGTTTGATATTTTAAAATAGGATATCTGGAGTCTTGGCAGTCAAATGCAGTACCATTTAAGATCCGTTAGCGGTCAAATGTAAGGCCGCTAGCAGTCTTTAGCGGTCAACCAGAAGGCCGCTAATAATCCAGAATATAAAACATTGGTATAAGTGCCATCTAGACATTTGGGCTTTAAAGGTACAACCAACTCGGCGTCCTAGTGGGAATCCCAGGCTCGCGGAGAATTACGGAGGCCTTGAAATAAGATTTCCTAGTCCATTGGAAGGAATATCCAAAAGAGAGGTCATGAAGTCCAAGATTGTGTTCCTAATGTGCAAAGTGTAACTAATGGTCACGTACCGGAGTATATGCCATATACTTAAGAAAATGACACTTAGACAAGAAAGAGAATCATGTAAAACCATGTTAAAAAAGTAATCATGAATAATCTATTCCTTTGAACAAATATTTATTACAAGAGTATATGATTTTTGGACAGAAATTAACATAAGTTAAAAATACCAATGTACATAAAAACATGAAATCCATTATGCCAATCAATGATATCAACTAAGTATATAAAACCAGTGCTTTAATCAGGCTTAAAACTTAGTTAACTAGGCTTAATATATATTAACTATAGTTAATTCTGTAATATGGTTCGGATTACCAATATTACAAAATCATAAACATAAAGCGGTCAAATATAGGACCATTAATCTCTGGCGAGCGGTCTATCGTACGCCCGCTAGACTTCCCTGGCGGTCAAGAGAAAGACCGTTTCTTCTTGTGTAAAATTGAGTTCAATGAAAATAATATAAAATGCTAATCTTAGATACATCATGCATGGAAATCAACATGTATAAACTTCCATAATCATGATAGATCATATATAAGCCAACTATATGCATATGTTTGTATAAATAACAAGAAATTCCATTTTTTTTCTCTTCATTAGGCTAAGTATTATGCATGAAGACTAAACTAGATGCATAGTCCCAAGTAAAACATGAAAATCGGAAGATATAATATATGAAAATGAATGAAACAAGAGGGCTTTTATTCCTGACATAAAATTTGAGCCTTTCATGAGATAGTCTATCTTTAATAATGCTCCTAGACTTCGAATTTCTGATTAGAATCAAGCCCTAGTTTCTGCACTTTCTTGCTCTAAATCAGCAACTTCACGTCCCTCTATCTCCTGATTCCCTTGACTTATGGACGTAAAATTTTGAGAGTAGCTAGACAATATGAAGGGGAACATAAAGGTCTAAATACACTTTTGCTAAATACCTTGTTTAGAACTCCGAATTCATTGATCTTCTTGGGTCGGATGTACTAATTCCTGAGTTTTTAAGGTAGAATCAGCAACTTTAGAAGACTCTAACTTCCTGTAGGCTTGATCTCCTATCACAAAAATAGGAGAGTAGTTAGTTCTAACTAAAATAAACATATTCCTAGAAAAAACTTACCACTAATTCATCCTCCTTACCTGAGTTCCACGCGTGCCAAAAGTAAGGGGCGCACAGGCCAAATCTGGGATCTATTTATAGGTTTTAACTCAGGTTTGAGGATTAGAACAAACTTAGAGTCCCAATTAGACTTTCAATTCGATCTTCAATCCTTGTAGACTTATCTAATTAGCTGATAGGGTCGATCCTAGATGATTTGGATGCTAAAAATCTAACATTTTCACGTTTTCTTCCTCTCACGGAATCTGCAGGTCGTTAGCGATCCTTTGGCGACCGTTTTATTCCGTTAGTGGTCTCGCGATAGACCGTTTTATGCTGTGGGCGCCGAATTTGAAATACTTCAAACTCTTTTGATATTATCCCCAATATTATCCTTCTATTTATGTCCCAAGGAGTAATTATCTCCTTAATTCCGTGATTAAGTTCATTCCTAGCTTCTAGAACATGGGCTAACGTTCAAAAATAATCTTTTTGGGCCTATTGAGTTTATTGGATGGGCCGAATCCTCTTGGATTAATGTAGGGCCTAATTAATTAGATTTAATTCCCCATAATGCATTTAATAGCCCATTAAATGATTTAATAATTACTATAATTATATTTTAAATCTAAAAAAATTAAAAAAAAATTCTCGGGCGTTACACCCTCCCCCACTTAAAAAGAATTTGTCCCCAAATTCAATTCGTGGATTAATGGAGAGTGTACTTACATTCAAATAATTCTAAAAATCTTTTATGCATAGCTTCTTCCATTTCCCATGTTTCTCCTGCTTTTGTCCACTGGATCTTGACCACAGGGATAGTTTTATTCCGCAGTTGACGTACTTCTCGTTCAATAATCTTGATTGGCCTTTGCTCATATGTCAAGTCCTTTTTAATTTCCAAGTTGTCATAAGTAATGACATGGAATGGATCAGGTACATACTTCTTGAGCATTGAGACGTGAAATACATCATGAACTTCAGATAATTACGGTAGCAAAGTTATTCTCTATGCAACTTCACCAACCATTTCAAGAATCTCGAAGGGGCCAATGAATCTTGGAGTAAGCTTGCCCTTAATACCAAATCTTCGAATACCCCGACCCGGAGAAACCTTAAGAAATACATGGTCTCCTACTTGGAATTCCAGGTCGAGCCTTCAATTATCAGCATACAATTTCTGCCTATCTTGGGCCATATGAATTCTTTCCGGAATATGTTTTATCTTCTCGGTAGTATCCCTAATGATGTCAGGACCGAGAAATTATCTTTCTCCTACTTCATTCCAACAAATAGGCGAACGACAACCCCTGCCATATAAAGCTTCAAACGGTGACATTTGTATACTAGTTTGGTAGCTATTGTTATATGCAAATTTCACTAGAGGCAAGTGATCGTGCCAACTTCCTCCAAAGTCGATAGCACAAGCCCTGAGCATATCTTCTACCACTTGATTTATTCTTTCAGTTTGACCATCAGTTTGTGGATGGAATGCCATTCTAAAGTTCAATCGGGACCCTAAAGAATGTTACGGACCCTTCCAGAATTATGATGTGAACCGAGGATCTCGATCATATATAATGGTGACTGGGACACCATGTAGTTTGATAATCTCCTTCATGTATAGTGCTGCCAGTACATCTACAGACCATTGACTCTTGATTGGCAGAAAATGTGCAGATTTAGTCAATCGGTCTATGATCACCCATATACCATCATGTCCTCCTTTTGTCCTAGGTAAACTCATGATGAAATCCATCCCTATACTTTCCCATTTCCATTTAGGAATATTTAAGCGTTGTAATTTCCCAGCGGGTTTTAAATGTTCTGCCTTTACCTACTGACAAGTGAGACAGCGGGATACAAATTCCACTACTTCTTTTTTCATATTGGGCCACCAAAAGTTCCTTTTCAAATCTTGATACATTTTGGTAGCACCAGGATGAATAGCATACCTTGATTTATGCGCTTCCTCCATGATGAGTTTCTTAGTGTCATCATGATTCGGCACACAAATTCTATCCTTAAACAACAATCATCCATCATGTGAGATAGAGAATTCCGGTCTTTGATCAATGTTATCCTTGATTTCCATCAATGTAGGATCATTCTCTTGCAATTTGACTATATCCTAAATTAATGTAGGTTGAGATCTTATATTGGTAATTATACATCCATCTTCTTCCTTGTCAATATCAAGATTTAGGTGAGAGAAATCTTTGATAAGACAAGTCATACCTTCTCTGAGGCTTGCTAGTGTTGCCATCGATCTTCTGCTAAGAGCATCAGCTACAACATTTGCTTTCCCTGGATGATATTAAATAGTGAAGTCAAAGTCCTTGAGATACTCCAACCATCTGCGTTGTCGCATGTTCAACTCCTTCTGGGTAAAGAGATATTTCAGACTTTTATGATCTGAAAATATAGTGAATTTCTCCCCATAAAGGTAATGTCGCCAAATCTTCAATGCGAATATAACCGCAGCTAATTCCAGATCTTGCACAGGGTAATTTTCTTCATGACGTTTCAGTTGTCTTGATGAGTAACAAATCACCTTTCCATTTTGCATGAGAACACATCCTAGGCCAATGCCAGATGCATTCGTATAGACTTCAAAATCACCACCCTCAACGGGCAATGTCAAAATAGGGGCTGTAGTAAGGTGATCTTTAAGAGTTTGAAAACACTCTTTGCAGTCCTTCGACCATACAAAAGGATTCTCCTTTCTTGTGAGTCGAGTCAAAGGAACGGCGATCTTCGAGAAATCTTTAATAAATCGCCTATAGTATCCAGCCAGACCTAGAAAACTTCTTACTTCTGATACGGTCATTGGCCAACTCCATTTCTTAACAGTTTCTATCTTAGAAGGATCCACATCGATTCCTTCCATTAGCCCATCATTCGGGGGTGCTTCTTCCTCTTCCAAAATAGCATTTAAATGATCCAGACGCTTACGTCCACTCTCGGAAGGTAGTTCCTGTTGTGACTCCTCTGTGTTGATGATGTTGACATATGCTTTACTTCATTGGCAACACCTTGTTTTGATTGATTGACAACTATTTATGTTTTGATGAAATTGCTCTTATCAGATTGTCTGTGTGTTCTATGCACTTTACATGTTTACACACTGCACACACACTCAAAGTCTACACATTGCACGTAGAGTCTATACACTGCTTTGTTGTGTTTGTGCATCGTTTAGAACACAAGTATATACATCCATGCATCATGGGTCGACCCCCTTCTTAGATGCGTCGACGCCCCCAGATTTCCAAGTCTATACACTCGTCTTCATGCATAGTAGAGTCTATACAGTGCAGCTCATATAACTTGCATGTCTATACATTGCATCGGTGCATTGCTTCCTCTGTGCATGTACTGCATCAGTGCATCACAAGTCTATACAGCCATTGCTTCAGTTCAATACCTGCTATGTGCATGCATTGCATCGGTGCATTGCTTCCTCTGTGTATATACTGCATCAGTGCATCCATCAGGCATACAGTCTATACACTAATGCATGTGAGGTACTGTCTGCACGATAATGTCTATACATTGCTGCATTGTTCGCACAGGCTAAGTCCATACATTAGTAAAGTCTGTATAGCGTCATGCATCATTCTGTAAAGTCCATACACTGCACTGTAGCTTGCTCGAGGTGAAGACTGTACATTCACCAGTTGAACCTTCAAAGTCTGTACATCCGTCAATGAACTTCGAAGTCTATACACTGGGATCTTTACCTACGTTCAGTTCTGTAAGTCTGTACATTGGGCTTTCACGTAAAGTCTATACATCCTTGAACTGTGCAAGGCTGTACATCATTGCTTTGCCAAAGTCTACACATTGTGAACCTTCAAGTCTGTATAGACTTTGCGTCGCTCAAGTCTGTACATCGTCCAGTTGTCTTTGGCAAGTCTTCACATCGTGAAGTCTATACACTCGATTGTCTTGCATTGCATCAAGTCTGTACAGCCTTTCCTTTGGCAAGTCTGTACATCATTCATGAAGTCTGAACAATGAGCAAGTCTGTACATCGGACTAGTCTGCATCGGCTAAGTCCATACATTGTCCAGTGCATTGCATGCATCATTCATGAAGTCTATACATCGAGTTGAATGATGGCTAAGTCTGCACATCGTCTGTCTTACTTAGAGTCTCATGCATAACATGAAGTCTGTACATCACACAGCATTCAAGTCTATACATTGTGCATCATTTTAGTTGAAGCCTGTACATCGTGCATCTAGTGTTTCAAGTCTATACATTGTTGCACGTTGTGTCTGTCTAAGTCTTCACAGTGCTTCTTCATGCATTGAAGTCTGCACATTGCTACACGCTCATCAAGTCCATACACTGGCAAGCCTTTCCATTGCCTAAGTCTATACATTGGCTGCTGAATGTTCTTCAAAATCCACACATCTGTTGTCAGCATGTCTATGCATTCGTATTCAATGTACACACTTCACTGCATTGCACATTGCATCTCCAAGTCTGTACATGGCATTGTTCTGCATTCACCAAGTCTGTACAATGCCATAGCCATGTATTCAGCAAAGTCTATACAATGCATTAGAGTTCACAAAGTCTATACAGTAAAGTCTATACAATGTATTGCATCCCACAAAGTCTTTACAGGGTTTATACTTAAACTGATAATTCTATTTCGTCTGTCTGATAGGGATTCTTTGCAGGGATTGATGACTTGGCTCGTGATCCAAGAAGGATGAGGTGCTATGATGGTGACACGTGGAAGCAGCCCATCCAGGATGCTGCCATGTGGATGAAATTGCCTCGGATCTGGAGAATTCTTTGGGCGGGAAATGTGGAAGCCACGCGCCCTTATCCAATCTGCTGCTGGTATATATATGAGTCTTCTTCTTCGGATGAAGGCAGATCGAACAATGGCAAGTCTATACAGTGAGAGTAAAAGCCTGAAGCAGCAGAGAGCCACCGATCCACAGAGAGAAGAAAAACAGAGAAGAAGAAAAAGAGAGAAGTGAAGATTGAGAGAGATGTGTTGAGAGAGTGAGATTGTGAGAGTTTTGATTGAGAGGTTGTATCTCAGACTCTTGGTTCAGATACCCGAGCTAAGCTTTGCTCATTCCGAGCTACATTCCCATTTGGGTTTTCTATTTTCGTTTGCTTCTGTCTTTTATTTCCGAAATTGTTTCTTCAAGCTTGTTGATTTATTTGCTTCCTTCTCTTTGTGGGTTTGTGGTATGATAAAGATGATAAGCAAAAATCAATGATCTCAATCAACCCAAGGACATGTGAATCATGTACCTAGGCAATCAGAACAAGCTCTAGCATGGGCATGCTATCTCAATCAAACTAAGCTAAAGAAAGAAAAGAAAAACACACGCCGGAGCGTGGAGCAAGGAGCAAATAAAAACACACCGCGTGGGTGGAACAAATAAGGGAAATAAGGGATATGAGAGAGAAATCAATGCCCAATACTAAGAAAAGAACGTGATCGCCACCAAAGTAAACACAAGTCAAGGACTTGAACGTACCTTGGAAATAGGTGGATGAAGCACCCGCCCACGGGAGAGAGAAACCAGTGAAATCTGCAGATTAACTGAATGTAACGGTCCAGACCCTGTACGTCACAGGAGTGTGACGGTCGCACGATGAACCGTTATATGAACCTGACGCGTCTCCTCAAGACCGCCAGACAACCTGCAGTAAGAGCTTATGAATTCTTTGAACTCCAAATCTTCCAGCCGGCCAGAAGACTTGGGCCTCGTGTAATGAACCTGTAAACCTGCCAAAGAACGTGAAACACAAGAAAACAATCCCAGATTAGCCCTTTAAACAAGCGTAGTATCAATTCTTAAGGGAATTAAGATCATTCAAAAGGAAAGGGAAGTACCGGGAGAGTTTTGATTTTTTAACCCCTCTGGGCATTTTTAAAAGATAGGAGGATGTTTAGATGATGAAAAACAGATGCAGAACGTGGAAACAAGGAGAGGGACAATGCTTTTGATGAGAGGAAGAAGAAGAACACAAGATAATGATGATGGAAACTCAAACACAATGAAACGAATACTCCCTTCACCGTGAAGTAGATGGACGTGAGGAACAGTTCTCCTTGGTTGGATGTGGCTCCAAGATGCGGCAGCACTTTGACGTAAACTCCAGATCTTCCTCCCTCGGGCCATCAAGTTAAGGGTGCTAATTATAGGCCCTCAAATTCTCTGGTCGAACAGAGGATAATCTAGCAAGAAAAGAAGATAACTCTTAGTAAATCCTCGAAGATAATATCACCAAGAGTTCATAGAAACAAACAGAAGGTTCTAAGGATCATATTTGGAAGAGAAATCACCAATTCAAACTCTTATCTCGACCACGGAGTAGCAGAGAAAATGCCTGAATTGCCAGGACTCTCTGTTGGATGTAACGGCTGCAAGACAGACCGTCACAGGCAAATAACGCGTCCAGAAGAGACCGTCATATTCAACCTTATCTCAAAAGGGATAAGATCAACGGAAGAAGATCAAATAATAGGACTCTTGAATGAAAGTAACGGCCAAGGATGAACGCGTCAGAGTAAAGTAACGGCTGCACGACAGACCGTTAGAATCAATGGGCAAGCCAACAGATAAGGATTGAAACAAAGGCCTTAAGTCGTAGGACTCTTCAAGATGTAACGGTCCAGGGACAATGCGTTAGAAGAAAGTAACGCCCCATGTGCAGACCGTTAGAAACAATGAGGATCCAAATGATAAGAGGGCTTGCGAAGCTTCATTCAAGGCGAGACATCACAGAACCATACTCAACCAAGGAGTTAAGACCCATGAAATAAGCTTCAAACTGATAAAGGAGACTCAAGGAATGAATGAATAACTGGGAGCATCACATAGAGTGAACAAGGAGATGACCCGACTTATCGGTCATAAAATGGGTGTCAACAGATGCCCCTCCTTAACGTCCTCTTTGCAGGGGAGCGAGCGGAGGTGAAGCGAAAGTGAAATGGAACATGAAGATGAAGTGGAAATGAAGCGGAGTGGACCAAAAAGTGGGCGTTAAGGTAAACGACACCCGCTCTTTACCAACAAGCGATAGGAATTTTCTGGAAAACTTCGAACTGATCACAAGGAAATAGCCAACCAAAGGATGCAAGTCTGGAGAAACTAACAACTAAGGAAAGGAAACACGACTAGCCGCCAGAGGCAACGGAAAGGAAAGAGAACTGACTAAACTCCAGACAGGAATCTTCAGCCAACCAAATCAAGCGAAAAGATCGAAGGAAACCTTCTAATTCAGAGTGGAATGACTCTCCTCATTCGAGATCAAGAACACAACTCTTCACCATCATTGAGACACCTTGAATAGATGAAGATCATGAATGCTCAAATATGTGGATGATGCATGCTGGGCTAAAATAAAAAGGAATCGTTAAAACAAATGTAAAGAAAAGTAAAAATAACAAGATACTCGAGAATAATATTGCTAGACCGGAGAAATCAGGGTCAGGACACCATCTGCAACCACGGCGTACAAGATAGAACCATCGTCCCCAAAATTTTCCAACCTAACGGCCTATCCAACGATTAAACATGTGTACTTAGACCATCATCATTTTTGTTTAAGGGGAACATCAGATCCCAGAACACATGAATGACTAGCCGGTTCTCGAGGTAATATATCATAGATACCATATAGTAATGCATTAAAGGGATAAGGGAACGAGATACAATACCTGACTTACCTGTCTGATGAACGGCAAAGCACGATGCTGTTCATAACTTCATTCATGAGAAAGAGGTTAGCCAATAATAATATGAGCATAAAATAAGGCATAACCATTTATACGCGTGAGAAGTATCAATAATGAACATCATAGCAGAAAATGTGGTCATTCAAGCATCAAATAGACCATTTTATTCATCAAAAAACTTGCAAGCTGTAACGGTCTATGGAGAGGGCGTCACAATAAATAACGGACCAGACCTGGGCCATTATAGTAATGGCAGTTCACATTCTTCAATGAAACAATTCAAATCCATGTGACAGTCAAAGGAGTACGCGTCATTGACTGTAACGGCAGACGACAGACCGTCACATTTCCTGAGCGTTCAAAAAAAAACAAATCGAACGGTCACAATCCTCATTCATTCATCCAAGCAACCCTCAAACAACCAAAAAAACCCAACCGAGGAGCACCGAGAGCACCGGCGACCACCATCATCCACCCAAGAAATGGCCGGCGACGAGGACCCACAGCCACCGAAGAAGAGGGAAAGAGGGAAGAAGAAGGCGATCCGCCATCTTCACCGCCAGATAGAGCGGGAAATCATCCCGCCGCTGGTGGAGAAAGAGACGCCGAGAAAAAGGCCAACAGAGGAGGAGGAGGCTCCAACGGTCGAAGAAGATCAAGGAGAGGCTCCCCTGGACGAGGGAGAACTCAAGGACCCAGAGAAGAAGAGGAAGAGAGGGCAAGACCGAGAGGTAAGCCTTTACCCTAATCTTTTTAAATTTAAAAATTTCTTTGAGTTTTTTATGTGGATGCATGTATGATTGGGGGGTAGAAAATGGGTCTATGCACCCATTAGGATTGCTTTGTAGGCCTTTTGGCCAAAGTGAGAAGCCACGGAATGCAAAGGGAAAAATTCCCATTAGCAGGGAATGTGACGGTCCTTCCAGCGACCGTCACAAGCCTAACGCGTCGCCCTAGGCGTGTTAGAGACATGTAACGCCCCACCCTAGGGCCGTTACAACTACTAGAGGCCCAGAATTGTTTTTAGGTTTTTTCAAGTATTCAATTGTTGTTTTATTTTTATTTTATAAATGTTTATGCAATGATTCTATGATGAAATTGACTGACTCATGATCTAAATGAATGCAGGGAAAGAGACGGACGAGAATCTCTTGGCTCCAGATCCGGGCGGTGTACCAGGCACTGCCCGATTACCAGAAAGAGAGGTTAGCCAGCATGGGGTTCGCCGAGGTGCTGAGTATCGAGGTGATCCGGATGGATACGCCACTGCTATACGCTTTGCACGAGAGGTGGGATCTGATTAGCAGGGCGTTCATCTTCCCGTGGGGTCACATGATCCCGACACTGGAAGACATAGCGAGGATCGCCGGACTGAGAGTCCACGGAGCCGCAGTGACCGGGTGGACGTACAGAGACTACCGAGAGATGGCCCAGGAGCTGCTGGGGCTAGATTTGATCAGACCAGGGCAGACATCATCCCATCTCTCACGATCAGTACTGCAGGAGAGCTTAGGACTGAGAGGAGTGGCGATAGCCGTGGGTGAGCTACCAGAGGAGCATCTGGGTAGAGTGATTGACCAGGTGCGCCCACGAGTGGCGACAGAGGCGGGACAGGAGGGAGATCGCATCCTGAGACGCTTTCTCATGCTACTGTTCGGGAAGCTCCTATTTGCGACTCGGGCAGATGTCATCAGCTGCAGGATGCTGCCGATGATCAGAGATTTAGGCAGAGTTGGAAAGTACGCCTGGGGAGCGGCAGTGCTAGCCTTCTTGTTCAAGTCCCATAGCACGACGGACCGACAGGCGATGCTGGGCGGCTTCTCACCTTTCCTACAAGTAAATGCAATTTAAATGCCTTCTATATGATTATGATTATGCTTATAAAAATGATTAACCTAACTTCTAAATGCAGATCTGGAGCTACATGTACCTCTCGGGTATCGAGAGAGGCACGCTACTCCACGCCGACCGCATCCCGATCGCCAGACGATGGGTGGTCTCAAGGGACCCGGGGTCGATCATCAGATTAACCCGGGTGATCCAGGATGACTTGGATTCCTTCCCGCACACGGCGGTGAGCCCAAAACTCAAAATGCTTTCTAAATGCTTCAAATGCTTATAAATGATGATAAATGGACTAACATGTTGATGGATGGACTAATATGCTTTCAGGTGAGATGGACCCCGTACAGAGGCGAGAGCTACGAGGGATAGCCATGGGTGGAGGCAGCCCTTTCGTACCGGGGATGAGACATATGGTTGCACTGCATCCATATCATCGAGCCACTCCATTACCGACTGATCCTGCGGACTCGGGGACTACACCAGCCTGAGGTGACCTTTCCACGCCGCAGTGACGACCGCCCAGGCAAGTCAGCGAAGGGAATCAGCGGTGACATAGATTGGTGCGCCCGGAAGGCGAAGTACATCCACGACTGGAACAAGCGGGGTAGAGCAGTGAAGGAGCGGGATGAGAGCGACGAGGCATACTTGAAAGCCTTCGCTCGACTATACGGGGACCGGGTGTACCGAGGTACCCGACAACCAGTATGCAACTTCTAAACTCTAAACTCTATCTATATGAAAAAAATGCTAGATTCACTAACTCATATGCTTTCTAAATGTAGCTAGACCCTGAAGGAAGGATAGCCGAGCTTGAAGGGCTACTCCACTCCACCGTCCAGCAGCGGGACGAGTACCGGGCCGCTTTGGAGCTTCTGGTAAAACTCTAAAACCTTGGACCTAAATGATTATGTTTATGATTATGATGCGAATGCGATTGACTGACCAATGATTTCTAAATGTAGCGGGCTGAGGGAGCCCAAAGAGTGGGACCGGATGCCCCATCATCGTCCTCACAGCCTGCCGGGGACAGAGCTGAGCGGGACGCCGAGTTTGCTCGAGCGGTTGCCCGGGCCGAGGAGGCGGAGGCCACCCTCGCGGAGCGGGTAAGATGCTAAATGCTAGATTGAAAAAAAATGCTTATGCTTGTGCAAATTAAATGCTTATGCGGCTAACCATGCAAACTACAGGCGAGAGAGCTAGCCACCGCAGCGGCCGAGGCAAAGCTGGCCCGAACGGAGGCAGAGCGTCTCCAGGCAGAGATGGAGCGGGGACGATCGGAGGCGGAGCTACTCCGGGCAGAGCTAGCTCGGTCACAAGCTGAGGTGGAGAGACTCCGAGTCGAGACGTTGGACTTGGATCGCTACCGGATCGAGGCACGGGACACGCGGCGTCAGATCTTTGAGTGAAGATCGAGCTACGGATGATGGAGCGGACGGTGAGAATGATGGGCCGGGGACCGGAGCGGAGTGCCTCCCAGAGTGGGGCACGGAGGAGCGTTGCCCCGAGCGGCTCGATAGGGGACTTCCTCGCTAGCTCTTCTGGCCAGCGGAGGAATGAGAGGGCAGAGAGAGGACTGCAGGAGGAGAGCACCTCCATAGCGCCACCCGCGCGGAGCCCCGAGGACAGAGATGATGATGGCGGCCTGGCGGATAGGCCGGCCGAGTGATGCACTTTGTTTTTTCCTTTTTGCTATTACTTGTACATGACTTATATGGAAATGAAATGAAAAATGCAAATCTTTTTTTGTGTCTTGTTGTGACTTTTATGTGAATGAATGGATGTGTATGCAAACAGGTGATCATGTGAAAATGAATGGGAATGAATGCAAGAAAATGTATGTGAGAGTATAGTTGAAATGTAGGAAATGCATGTGGATGTGTGAAAGAATTGATGAAAATGAATGCATGTGAGGGAATGGATGATGGCGTGGATGAAATGTGAATGATGTGGATGAGATAATGTGTGGACAAACAGGATGACTGGAATCACTGCCATGTAAGACTGCCAGGTCTAAACGAGGGCAGAAAAAGAATAGCTTGATCACAGCAACAGACCAACGTAACGGTCTAGGTTCAGACCGTCATGATTAAGTAACGCATGATACGGAGGCCGTCAGATAGGTCAGAGACCCATTTTTACAGAACTGAACAGCAGAGAATATAACGGCTCAGAGCTGATGCGTCATATATAAGTAATGGCCAAATGCTAGACCGTTAGAGATGGCAGAGCAGGATTGAACCATGAATGTACAGACCTCGTCCAAGTGATGTATAGACTTGGAGTGCACATGACCAAATGATGTATAGACTTCATTTCAGCCAAAGAGTGCTCAGACTTGAAGAATGTATGGACTTTGGACAAGGAATGTATAGACTTGGGGCTGTGCACACGTTGGGCAATGTATAGACTTGGATCAAGAATGTACAGACTTGAACGACGTGTGGACTTTGGATGAAGACTGTACAGACTTGGAGAATGTATGGACTTGAGACTGTGGAATGTACAGACTTGAGGAATGGATGTATAGACTTGACAAACGTGCAGACTTGGGGAGAATGTATAGACTTCAACGAATGTACAGACTTGGGGAGACATGGAATGTATATACTCCAACGAATGTACAGACTTGGGGAGACATGGAATGTATAGACTTCAACAACGGTGTATGGACTTCAAAATGTGTAGACTTGAACATGATGTATAGACTTGAGGCTGTGTAGACCTCAACATGAAGAATGAATGTGCAGACTTTAAAAATGCTGTGCAGGCTTCAAAGTAATGTATAGACTTCAACATGCTGTATGGACTTAAAAATGAAGAATGAATGTGCAGACTTCAAAATGCTGTATGGACTTCAACATGAAGAATGAATGTGCAGACTTCAAAATGCCGTATAGACTAGGATGATGAATGGGATGTATAGACTTTAACCAAATGTGCAAGAAATGTGACGGTCCAATCGCAGCGCGTCGGAGATAGATAACGGTCATGAGCAAGACCGTTGAGAATGATTGACTAAGAAGAAGCCAAAACTGATCAGCGGAGAATGTAACGGCTCAGATAGAACGCGTCATTAGAATGTAACGGTCTGATGCTAGACCGTTAAGCTTGACAGAACAAGGTTGAACCAAATTAAACCCACAAGAAAATGTGACGGCCCAGAGCTGGCGCGTCAGATGAAAGTGACGGTCCGACGACAGACCGTTAGAGAATGAATTGTATTCTGAGACGGATTGAGCCGTGAGAGGCAAAATCCGAGATAAGAAGCCTCCAATCCGTTCTAGACTTCTCCCAAACTTAAGATAAAGCCTTCCAATCTGAATCTTATCACCTTAAAGCCAAAGCCAAACCTTTAAAACTTGGAAACCTAGCCAAAATCGTATCTTTCTGAATTTCTCTGCTAGAAGGGCTAAAAAAACCTCTCCTAAAGGGCAGGAAACAAGATGAAGAGAAGCTTCGAGGCGATGGCTATGGAGGAGAAAGTCTACACCGGACCCAAAGCTGCAAGAAAGGAGTATGGAGAGCTGCAAAGGCTAACCTCAATTCCTAAGCATCTAAGCTCTAATGCTCAAAGAGTGGTAAGCTTCCATAACTTAACCAAGTTCAGAAATTTCTACACTTCATCTTATTCCTCATGATTTTCTTTTTTTTTCTTCTCTTCAAGCCTCTCCCTGGTCCAAGATGCTATTCTAATCTGAAGTGGGTGGCTCCTATGGTAAAGGCACTCCCTTTAGAGGCTACATCAATCCTTAAAGTATGGCACCTTCAACCTCTCTTGGTTTTAGGCAAGAATTTCCAGAAATTGACATTAGATTGGCCTAGTATTTCAGCCCTCATAAAATTGTGACATCCACAAACACACACCTTCATCTTCCCTTCCTTTGAAGCAACAGTCCTATTAGAGGAGGTGGAAACCTACCTAGCCCTTCCTAAGACTAAGGTGGGGGATGGAAATCTAGTTTGCTACACGGTTGAGCCTATTGACCCGTCCTTGATCTTGAGTGATTTCATCCATAATCCAAAGGACGTGAGGACCATGATCAGCCCACACCACATACACTTGATACCCTTGGCACAATGGATAGTCTCTCATTGCAAGAACAAGTGGGAGAGACATGAAGCAATAGGCAAGGCGGTGGTGGTTTGCTTATGTGGAGTCTTTCTTTTCACTACTACCGATCACCTTTTAGATACCCAAAATATCAGCATTATTAGTGGGTTGTGGCGGGGAATGTCCATCTCTCAAGCGATCCTCTCATATCTCTATGAAGGACTAACCTCGGCTTTCCTAGGAGGACCTTTGCTCGGTTCCATGATACTCCTTGAGTGTTGGATGGGAGCGAGAATCAAATTCCAACCAAAGGAGGATATTACTTCTTCTAGCAGGATCTTTGGGAGCCACCCTCTCTTCTTCATTGGAGGGGCATCTGGTTTTTCTTCACAGGTTGAATGCAAGACAGTGGACAAGAAAACACGGGATGAATGGCGACTCTTCTTCAACACCTTGCCAATGGACAAGTTCATCATGCGACCAAGAATCCTTCGGAGCACTCTTCTTAGAATACTGCGGCGTCAGGGCCTGGACCTCCAGCTAGTGGGAAATACTACCATGGCGATCTACAACCTGCACCGGTGCCATCTTCAGATCGGACTACCTCGGATTGAAGTTCCTGCACTATCACACTACCCTCCCCTTCTACCTAGGAAGATGGGGACCGAGGAAGATGAGAGAGCAGTCCGTAACGCGCTGACCATGTGGGAGATCAGCAAGATACGTCTGTGGCAAGAAGAAGTTGAAGAGAACGACGAAGTGCGTCGTGGCTACGCGAAAGAGTTGAGGAAGATCCGCCCTCTTGCGGATAAGAAACTGAATGTAGCTTGATTTCACTTTCATCAAAGGTGTATTTGACAATCAGAGTTGGAATTTTATCAATCTTATGTTGCATTAAGTTCATATGGGATTTGCCTTAATTGAATGGTCATGAGTTGTGGCTTGACTTGGCTAGAATGATCTAGAAAACAGAGCCTCTGGAGAATGTAACGGATCTGAGAAGGGCCGTTAGAAGGAGATAACGGTGGGTAGATAGGCCGTTATAGCATATGCTCTGAGAACTTAAATTCTCTGGAAGAAGTAACGGTCCATCGATAGACCGTTGGGAAGAATAACGGTCGTGCCCCAGGCCGTTAGAGAGAGAGCTGCTGAGAGAATCGAAGCGAAGTCCTGAAGAGATGTAACGGTCTAGCATGGACCGTTAAGTGAGTGTGACGGCCTGTACCTGGCGCGTCACAGTCTTGAACCTGCATAGTTGTGAGGTTTGAGCTTTGGTCTTGATCCTGCATTCTGCACACACTTAACATGGAACAAGTTAGATCTGTTCTTAGACTCAACCCCTTGCCCTGAAGCAAGTTAGATAACGACTGTTTCTTGATATTTGGTCAAGGGGTGGACCCTTATTAAATAGGCGGGAAAAACATAATAGAACTAATGCGATGCATGCGATGCATATGATGGTATTTTTTGGATTTTGGAAAATATATTTGATTTTTTGTGAGATTTTGGAAAATAGTTGATGTTTTTGAGTTTTGAAATATGTGATTTTTTTGTTTGATTTTGGATTTTTGATGTTTTTGGTGTTTTAAATATGTGTTGTTTTTGGATTTTGAAATATGTGATGTTTTTTTTTGGATTTTGAAATATATGTTGTTTTGGATTTTGAAAATATATGTTGTTTTTGGATTTTAAAAATATATTGTTTTTGGATTTTTAACATGTATTGTTTTTGGATTTTTGAAATGTATGTGTTGGATTTTTGTGACTTCCCTAGTGTTTTGATGATGAGCATCACTATGTTAAATATTGTCATTTTAATCAGATATCTTGCGTAATGTTATGCATTTGAAATTTTCATGATTAACAGGAAAACTGCTATGAGGTAGTACCTTGTATGTCCGTACTGTTCCTTTCATACTTCGTGTTGTTTGTGTTTACTACACTTCGTGTTGTCCTTTTGTACGTCGTGTTGTTCGAACTATGTTTGTTGATTGTCTTCGTGTTGTTTACTGAAGCAGCTCGACTTGTTCTGATGAACTTCGAGTCATTTTCCTGTGAACCTCGTGTCGTTTCTTCAGTATTTAGTTGCTCATCTCGAGTCATCCTTTTTATTTTTGCTCTTGTGTTTTTGTGTCATTTACTGTAGTTACTCGAGTCATTTTCCTGCTTTCACTGTGTTATCATGTGTCGTTGTAGCCGTTCCTATCTTCTATCTTCGTGTTATTTTTCCTAGACCCCGTGTCCTTTTTGCTTTGTGACCACACTTCGTGTAGGGTTCTGTTTTCGTCTTCGAGTTGGTTTCAGTCGGTGTCATCCTCGTCTTCGAGTCGTTCGTAAGTTCGAGCAATTTTGTATTCGAGTCATTTTTTAAATGTCTTCGTGTTGTTTCTGTGTTTGTGTCTTCGTGTTGTTGTTTTTGTGTCTTCATGTTATTTTTGTATTTGTTTCTTCGTGTTGCTTCTTTCTATCTTCGTCCAAGGTTCCTCTGATCGTGTGTTTCTATCGTTTCACTCCGTGTTATTTCCTTCTCACCTCGTGCTGTTCTCATCTGACCTCGAGTCATTCTCTCTTTATTTCGTGCTGTAGTCATCTTGTGTATCTCGTGTCGTTCTCAGTATAGTGCATCTCGTATTGCTATCACATACCTCATGCAGTTTTAGTTTTTGTGGCCCTGAGTTTTAATGGTTTTAATTTCTTTGTAGGAGAAGAAGAAAAATAAAAAGAAGAAGGTGGTCCGAGGAAGAATATTCCCCAGTGTCTGGGCTGCACGTGATCCAATACTAAACGAACCAATGCTATAAGGGCACGTGGCAAGAAGGTTCTGGATCGAGCACGGGAAGCACAAGCCTTGCATGAACCCTCCTTATCGCTTATAAAAGCACTGCCTCACCATCTACGAAAAGTGAGGAGCTCCGAAGTTACAGAAAAGAAATTTGAGTGAGAGCAGACGAGAAAGAGCCTCCCTGAGAAACTAGAGTGATCCAGTTGAGAGAGAAGAGAGAGCAGAAGAGTGATCAGAAGATGGGTATTGACTTACAGATCAAATCTGAAGTCTGCTGCTCAGTTTGAGCTACATTGTTTCCAGTTTCTGAAATTTGGCTTCCTTCTTTCGTGTTTTCATTTTTATCTACTTTTTCCTTCTTGATTGAAAGTTCTCTGTGTTACCTCCTGGTGTTCAGGGGAAGAGAGAGACGTGTTCTCTCTGGTTCACTTGCAATAGAGGTTGCAGTATTGTTCCCTCTCGTAGAAGAGGTGTTCCCTCTGGGCTTCAGAGGAAGAGAGACCTTGGTCTCTGGTTCTAGTGATTACCGATCACTAGTGTTCCCTCCGGTTGGAGGAAGAGGAACTTGTTTCCTGATTTCTAGGGACTTGGCATCCTTAGGGTTCCCTCTGGGTGTAGAGGAAGAGGGGAGGGTGTTCCCCTGGTGAAGCTGTGAATCAGCCGTTGTCGTATACTGCGTCTGCTTTGCTAGCAGGTGCTAGTGGAAGCCTCACTTCGATTTGAAGTGAGGGGTGGACGTAGGCAGACTGGAGGTCTGACCGAACCACCTTAAAAACCTCTGGGTACTCGTGTGATTGTCTGTGGTGATTTTGTGGTGTGCCTTCTATCCACTTGAGCTATTGTCCGCACTGCGTTTTTGTGGGTTCAACTCCGAGATTGCTTGTTTTAAGTGAATCATTCTTCAGAAATTTTTAATCAGTTGAAAACAGTGATCTATTCATCCCCTCCCCTTCTAGATCACTTTATATTTCTTGTATCACTTGGTATCAGAGCGGGTATTTCCCAATATGTGGTCCAACGGCCAGGGAAACGGATCCCCTGGTTCTCGCAGCTACATTGCTGAAGGGCAGTCAATCACCCGTCCCCCTTTCTTCGATGGTAATAACTATTTCTTTTGGAAGAACAGGATGGAAGTCTTTATCAGGGCCCAAAGCCACAAGCTCTGGAGAGTAATTACAGATGGTCCGTACCAACTTCCACCGAACGAAGACATGTGGATAGAGGAACAGGTTAAACTCTCCGCACTGAATTGGACAGCTCTTAACATCATACAGTGCGCCGTCCACCCAGAAGAGTACTTGAGGATTTCAGCGTGCAAGACTGCAAAGAAAATGTGGGATGAATTGCAGTTAATGTATGAGGGCACATCTCAAGTGAGAGCTACCAAGATCAATATGCTTACAACTCAGTATGAGTTGTTTAAGATGAAGCCAGAGGAGTCGATCACAGAAATGTATGCTAGATTGTCTGTGATCATCAATAGTCTGAGAGGATTTGGAAAGGAGATTCAGCAAGAAGACATTGTCAGGAAGATCCTTAGGTCCCTAACTCCCATCTGGGATACTAAGGTGACCGTCATAGAGGAATCTAGAGATTTATCCACCATGTCAGTAACCCAGCTGATTGGGTCTCTCATGACCCACGAAATGAACTTCAAACAAGGGAATGATGGACATGACAGAAAGGGAAAGAATGTTGCTCTGAAAGTCTCACGACATACTAAGAAGAGCAGCAGCAGCAGCAGCAGTGGCGGTAGCAGCGAAGACTCTGACGGATTCTCAGACCTGGACAAGGGCGAGCAGGCCATGCTCACCAGGCAATTCAGAAAGTTCTTGAGGTCTAAAGGGAAATTCTACAGGAGAAAGAAATTTAATGCTACAAGGAAGTCTCCTGAACGAGAACTTGAGAAGAACTGATTTGTTAAGAAGGTTACATGCTACCATTGTCAGAAACCTGGTCACATGAAAAGTGAATGTCCAGAGCTGCAAGCTAAGGCTCCCGGATACCAGAAGAAGATGGTGCACAAGAAGAAGAAAGTCATGCTGTGCACATGGAGCGACGAGGAGGAGGATCCAGAAGCCACCTCGTCCAGTGAAGGTGAAGAGAAGACTTGCCTCATGACCAACCATGAGGAAGAGGTAACGAACTTATTTGAGAATTTTACTTTGGACGATTGGGAGGACGCCTATGGCGACCTGTTAGCTAAATATAATTTTCTAACCAAGGAGCACAGAATGCTTAAACGAAAGTTTCACTCTGTTTCTGAGGAACACTCTATTGCTATTACGGATAACATGAAAACCAAGGAGATGGCCATTGAGCTAGATCAGGCTAGAAGTGAGATCGAGAAGTTTAGAATGGAAAGAGAGGAAAATCTAGCTAGGATGAATGAGCTGAAGAGTAAAATTGAAGAGAGTAAAAAAGAGTTTAGACTGATTGCAGAAAAATATGAGGCGGTTAGAAAAGTTAATCAGGAACTCCAGGACCAATGTAATGAACTTCAGAAGGAGATTGAGGACAAAGAAAAAATGCTAGAAAAATTTACAGAGGGGAGAAACAATCTGAATGCCCTTCTGGGGTCGAGGGTAAACTTCAATAGGGAGGGATTAGGATACTATCCCACAAGTAAAAAACCCTTTGAATTTAAAACTTTCACGTTCTGCCCCGCCAAGGGCAAATAAAAACTGGAAACACCATCCAGTTCCAAATCTATCTCTACATTGAAGGTTTCGACCAGCAAATCCATTCAATCCACTGGTCAGCAAGCTAAGTCAGGAAATCCTGAGACTAGAACTGCTCCTGTGCAACAGTTGTGGAACAAAGGTTTTCACACGACCATTCCTATTGATGTCACTAGAAAGGTGAACAGTTTCGCTAAGAAAGTTCAGCATGCTAGTTATCAAGGAAAGCATGCAAACATGCATCACTTTCAGCACAATTTTTATTTGAATAAAAATGGTTACATGAATTATGCTCAGCACACACGTGTTTCCTCTAAGAGGCCAAACAACAATTTTTCTGTTCGGAAACATCATAATTTTAATAGGAATAGGCTCATTCAACACCCACTGAGAAATGCCAAGAAGGAAGAATCAATCCACATGAAATCACTGAAAAGGACAGTAAAACAAATGTGGGTTCCTAAGTGTAATTTGCATAAATTGAAAACTATCTTTGGACCCAATTTAAATTGGGTCCCACATTACTTTGTCTGAACTCTCGCAGGTTAGCCTGGCAGCCGAGCATAACAAGTGATATCTTGACAGCGGCTGTAGCAGGCACATGACAGGAGACCGGTCCAAATTTAGCAAACTGAAAATGAAGTTTGTGGGCTTGGTCAAATTCGGTGGAAATAACAGAGGAAGAATAATTGGAATTGGTACAGTTGGTAAGTCATCTACTAACTCCATTGAAGATGTGTATCTTGTAGAAGGACTTCAGCACAACTTGGTAAGTATAAGTCAACTCTGCGACAAAGGACACAAGGTACTCTTTGACCACAATTCCTGCACTATTTTTGAGCTGAATTCTGATAACGTCATGTTCAAAGGTCATAGAGTAAACAATGTATACATCGTAGACCTGGATGATAATCCTGAAACTAACTTGTGTATGTCTGCTAACTCTGAACAGGTTGCTTTTGACTGGCATAGGCGTCTAGGCCATGCTAGTTTGTCTACAATGAATAAACTGTCTAAGCATAACCTAGTTAGAGGTTTGCCCAGAATAAGATTTCAGTTAGGGTCCAAGCTATGTGATGCTTGTGCACAAGGTAAACAGACTCGTGCAGTTTTTAAGTTGAGAACTGAGAGTCTTTCATCTAAACCGCTGCAGCACTTGCACATGGATCTCTTTGGTCCTACTCGCATACAAAGTTTGTCAGGTAAGAGATATGGATTAATCATAGTTGATGACTTCACTAGATTTTCTTGGTTATTTTATTTAGCAAATAAAAATGATGCTTTTGTTCACTTTGAAGTACTTTTCAATAAAATCAAACTGCAAGGTGAACATAATATCATTACAATTCAGTCTGACCATGGAGGAGAGCTTGAGAACTCTTCATTTTCTGAATTTTGCTCAAGAGAGGGAGTGACTCACAAATTCTCTTCTCCCAGGACACTGGAGCAGAACGGAATTGTTGAGAGAAGAAACAGGTCAATAATTGAAATGGCTAGGACTATGCTGATTGAGAGTGGACTTCCAAGGAGATTTTGGGCTGAAGCTGCGAATACTGCATGCTACATTCTAAACCAAGCCTTGGTAAGACCTACTCATAGGAAAACTCCTTATGAACTTCTCAAGGGTAAGCAGCCAAACATTTCTTACTTTAAAGTTTTTGGCTCCAAATGTTTTATTCACAATAATGGTAAGAATGGTTTGGACAAATTTGAAGCTAGAAGCTCTCCTGGAATTTTTCTCGGATATTCAGAAACCTCAAGGGCTTACAGAGTTTTCAATATAGATGATCAAACTGTTGAAGAAACACTGCATGTAGTGTTTGATGAAAATGATTTCTCTAACAAAGTGATGAATGATGACAGGGAGCCATCTAATGAGGGAGATTTCTTGGAGAAAATTGAAGAAGAAGAGATGCAGCCAGCTGCTCAACCAGAAAACTCACAGCAAGAAGGAGCAGCTGTGGTAGGTGAACCCTCAGGTGAGATAATATTTCACAAAGATCACCCTAGTGAAAATGTCATAGGCAATTTGCATGATCCTCCTAGGACAAGGTCTCATTTTAGAATACTCCAAGAACAGGACTTAGCTGCATTGGTATCTCAGGTGGAACCTAAATCTGTGGAAGAAGCCTTAAAACATGATTCTTGGGTATCCGCCATGTGTAAGGAATTAAATCAATTTGAAAAAAATATTGTATGGGAACTAGTTCCCAGACCTGATAACACTCATGTCATTGGCACTAAATGGGTTTTCAAGAATAAAGTTGATGAGAATGGAGCTATTTCTAGAAACAAAGCAAGACTTGTAGCTCAAGGCTACAGTCAGGAATTTGGTGTGAATTTTGATGAATCCTATGCCCCAGTGGCTAGGATGGAAGCTATAAGAATTCTGCTTGCATTTGCATGCTCTAGGAACATTCGGCTGCAGCAGATGGATGTCAAAAGCGCATTCTTAAATTGGTTATTGAAGGAAGAGGTATATGTTGAATAACCTCCAGGTTTTAATTTCTCTGTTCAGCCTAACATGGTTTTTAGGTTGAATAAAGCCCTCTATGGATTGAAGCAGGCTCCCCGAGCCTGGTATGAGAGACTTTCTGAATTCCTCTTGAGCAAGGGCTACACTCGAGGTAAGGTTGACCAAACCCTCTTCACCAAAAATCTCGGAAAGGATTTAATAGTGGTCCAGGTATATGTTGATGATATCATCTTCGGATCTAAAAATTCAAAATTACGTAAAGAATTTTCTGAATCTATGTCTCATGAATTTGAAATGAGTTTAGTTGGCGAACTAAAGTATTTTCTTGGGCTGCAGGTCAAACAGATGGAGGATGGTTGTTTCATAAATCAAACCAAGTATACTCTGGAGATGCTGAAAAGGTTTGGAATGACCAACCTCAAGACTATGTCAACACCCATGGGCACCAACTCCTCACTGGATTCAGACGAAAAAGGTAAAGAGGTGGATGCTAAATTATATAGAGGTATGATCGGTTCACTCCTCTACTTAACAGCATCCAGGCCTGACATTCAATTTAGTGTAGGGATGTGTGCCAGATACCAGGCTATGCCTACTGAATTGCATTTGGCAGCTGTAAAAAGAATCTTTAGATACTTATCTGCTACCCATGATCTAGGTCTTTGGTATCCTGCATCATGTAGTTTAGATCTCATTGCATATACAGATGCAGATTATGCAGGATGTAAATTGGACAGGAAAAGTACTAGTGGTCACTACGAATTTTTAGGAGGGTGCCTAGTCTCTTGGGGATCCAAGAAGCAACACTCTGTGGCTCTTTCTACTGCTGAAGCTGAGTATGTGGCAGCAGGGAGCTGTGGCACACAGGTTATATGGATAAAACACCAGCTTCTGGATTACTCAGTTGAGCTAGGTTGCACTTCCATCTTTTGTGACAATACTAGTGCAATAAACATTGCAAAGAATCATGTACTTCATTCTCGAACTAAACACATCAAAATCTGGCATCATTTTATTCGAGATGAAGTAGCTAGGAAGACCTTTGAGTTGATCCATGTTGGCACTAACTCACAAATCGCATATATTTTCACTAAGCCACTGGATACTGAAAAATTTAGCACATTGCGCAGAGAATTTGGTATTTACAGAATTTCATGATTGAATAATTGATCTCTGAATAATCTGTCATGTGCTCTTGTGCTTATCTATACTCATTGTCTGTTGCTGAAAATAACCTCATTATGAGTGTTTGCTGATTCACTCGTATTGATTGATATCACTTTGTTTTCTTTGAGGTGTTTTGAGGTATGTCTTGGTTAAGTCTGAGTTGGAGTCAAGGTCTCAGGGGGAGCTAGATTAATAATAGGTGTCATGCTCTTTTGGCCAAATCTGAACATACTTTGAACGGATTTTTGCTGACCTTATAAGAGAATCAGTTTGAGTAGGTGTATAAAAGAAATTTTTGGATGTTTTATCCGTTAAGACTGTTCATCTAATTTCTTGTTGGAATTTCAGCTATTAGTCCCACTGAGATCAAAATCTGAATTCAAGACTATCTTCCTACACTGTTACTGACTTCTGATCTAGCCAGTACAGCATACCTACTTAGTCTAGTTAAGTCCGAAATGAGGTATATAGTGTTTTAGTCTGAAAAACTTTGGAGCTGGTGTATTGTTCTCAAACTGAATCAAGACTAATTTACAAGGTTTCAAGTGCAGTTTAATGAAAAAAAAATTCATGAAAGAAGTTTTAACAACCTTGTTAACTGTTCATTGAGAAACTGGGACTTTCATTAATGAAGTGAAAGCATCCCATGTCATGAGATGGTAGTATAAATCAGGTTTAATTAGCTGTCTTGATCATACAGAGCTATGGTACATATCTGGTTAGTAACTGGGGTGTCTGGCCTCTGGTAAAGGTGTCACCTTAATGTCAACACCAGTTAGAATACTATCTCTGTCCTCTTGTCAGAAGGGGTAATGTGGTCTTGCCACCAAGTAACTGGGGATTCCTGCCTCTAAACAAGGTGTCTCCCTAATGTCAAAGGTGTACTTGACAGATTTACCTTTGATCTTGACCATCTTTAAAAAAAAAATTTCTCCCTCTTGGTATCAAGATCCTGTTCACTTGGCATATAGTTCTTGGTTTGTTTGTTTTCAATACCACAGGTCTTTGTTTTCCTGACTTCCTTGCTTTATACTCTTTGAGTAAAGACTTACTCTGACCATATTGGTATCTTGTACCTTACTTGCTTAGAATCTGGTTCTGTGTATGGAGCGGATCTTCATTCACCATTTTGCAAACAGTCTGACTAACTGATCTTCAAAATCCTAACATTAAATTAATGGCTTTCTTAATTGCCTAGACATCTCAATAACTTTCCTTTATCAGCCATACTCTCTCTTGTTTTCTCTCCACTGTCAGCAATTTTCTTTTCGTGATATCTTCAGACCTGCCCCTAGTTTTGATGATGTCAAAGGGGGAGAGTGTCTTGCTTGTGTTTTGCTGAGGGGGAGCGAAAGATAAGTGCCCTGAGTTATCTAGTCAGAGGAAAGCAGTTGTTGTGTTCAGGGGGAGCTCTTGGGAGTCATCAGAGGAGGCGAGTGTGTTGTGTGTCTGCATTGCTTATCTTCACATAATCTCATTGCACTTCATCTCTGTTATTTAATATAGTGTTGCCATCATCAAAAAGAGAGAGATTGTTAGATTTTTGTGACTTCCCTAGTGTTTTGATGATGAGCATCACTATGTTAAATATTGTCATTTTAATCAGATATCTTGCGTAATGTTATGCATTTGAAATTTCCATGATTAACAGGAAAACTGCTATGAGGTAGTACCTTGTATGTCCGTACTGTTCCTTTCATACTTCGTGTTGTTTGTGTTTACTACACTTCGTGTTGTCCTTTTGTACGTCGTGTTGTTCCAACTATATTTGTTGATTGTCTTCGTGCTGTTTACTGAAGCAGCTCGACTTGTTCTGATGAACTTTGAGTCATTTTCCTGTGAACCTCGTGTCGTTTCTTCAGTATTTAGTTGCTCATCTCGAGTCATCCTTTTTATTTTTGCTCTTGTGTTTTCGTGTCATTTACTGTAGTTACTCGAGTCGTTTTCCTGCTTTCACTGTGTTATCACGTGTCGTTGTAGCCGTTCCTGTCTTCTGTCTTCGTGTTGTTTTTCCTAGACCCCGTGTCCTTTTTACTTTGTGACCACAGTTCGTGTAGGGTTCTTTTTTCATCTTCGAGTTGGTTTCAGTCCGTGTCATCCTCGTCTTCGAGTCGTTCGTAAGTTCGAGCAATTTTGTATTCGAGTCATTTTTTAAATGTCTTCGTGTTGTTTCTGTGTTTGTGTCTTCGTGTTGTTGTTTTTGTGTCTTCATGTTTTTTTTGTATTTGTGTCTTCGTGTTGCTTCTTTCTATCTTCGTCCAAGGTTCCTCTGATCATGTGTTTCTATCGTTTCACTCCGTGTTATTTCCTTCACACCTCGTGCTGTTCTCATCTGACCTCGTGTCATTCTCTCTTTATTTCGTGTTGTAGTCATCTTGTGTATCTTGTGTCGTTCTCAGTATAGTGCATCTCGTATTGCTATCACATACCTCATGCAGTTTTAGTTTTTGTGGCCCTGAGTTTTAATGGTTTTAATTTCTTTGCAGGAGAAGAATAAAAATAAAAAGAAGAAGGTGGTCGGAGGAAGAATATTCCCCAGTGTCTGGGCTGCACGTGATCTAATACTAAAGGAACCAATGCTATAAGGGCACGTGGCAAGAAGGTTCTGGATCGAGCGCGGGAAGCACACGCCTTGCATGAACCCTCCTTATCACTTATAAAAGCACTGCCTCACCATCTACGAAAAGTGAGGAGCTCCGAGGTTACAGAAAAGAAATTTGAGTGAGAGCAGACGAGAAAGAGCCTCCCTGAGAAACTAGAGTGATCCAGTTGAGAGAGAAGAGAGAGCAGAAGAGTGATCAGAATATGGGTATTGACTTACGGATCAAATCCGAAGTCTGCTGCTCAGTTTGAGCTACATTGTTTCTAGTTTCTGAAATTTGGCTTCCTTCTTTTGTGTTTTCATTTTTATCTGCTTTTTCCTTCTTGATTGAAAGTTCTCTGTGTTACCTCCTGGTGTTCAGGGGAAGAGAGAGACGTGTTCTCTCTGGTTCACTTGCAACAGAGGTTGCAGTATTGTTCCCTCTCGTAGAAGAGGTGTTCCCTCTGGGCTTCAGAGGAAGAGAGACCTTGGTCTCTGGTTCTAGTGATTGCAGATCACTAGTGTTCCCTCCGGTTGGAGGAAGAGGAACTTGTTTCCTGGTTTATAGGGACTTGACGCCCTTAGGGTTCCCTCCGGGTGTGGAGGAAGAGGGAAGGGTGTTCCCCTGGTGAAGCTGTGAATCAGCCGTTGTCGCAGACTGAGTCTTCTTTGCTAGCAGGTGCTAGTGGAAGCCTCACTTCGATTTGAAGTGAGGGGTGGACGTAGGCAGACTGGAGGTCTGACCGAACCACCTTAAAAACCTCTGGGTACTCGTGTGATTGTTTGTGGTGATTTTGTGGTGTGCCTTCTATCCACTCGAGCTATTGTCCGCACTGCGTTTTTGTGGGTTCAACTCCGAGATTGCTTGTTTTAAGTGAATCATTCTTCAGAAATTTTTAATCGGTTGAAAATAATGATCTATTCATCCCCTCCCCTTCTAGATCACTTTATATTTCTTGTATCAGTATGTTGTTTTTGGATTTTTGAAATGTATGTTGTTTTTGGATTTTTGAAAATCAGTGCTTTCCCCTAGCAATGTGAGCCCTCCGTATTGTATTGAGAGTCCCGAGGTTGGCGTGCAATGAGGTGACAAACCCTGACCAAGGCCCAGATTTTCATGACGGTGTTTCTACCAGGGCCATACCCAGGGTACTAGCTTCAATCCTAAAAAGGAAGATAGAATACGGGGGTAAGCATAGGCCAGATTTGGAAGTTTTTAGGACTTGGGTTCCTCTCCAGATGACCCATTAGAAACTTGGTCTGTTGCGCCGGGACTTTATGTCCGTCATCGAACCTTAGTCCATTCTAGGCATGCGTGCGACCGGGCTCATTCGTCCTGCGGGGAACTGTACTGCCACTCTTGTCATGCCTAGATTCTTTTTCTTGCCTTTCTGGAGCTTTGGAATCATATTCAATAGACCTTTGAGATGATGCTTTTGATTTTATCCTTTGCTTTCTTTTCTCCTTGTTTCTTTGCTTGTGGCAACAGGTCATAACGGACTGCCCCTATTTGAGACCTCCTCTTGTCAGGGTGCCTGGATTGGTTGTCGCCTCCTTATTCACCTCTTGCCCCTGGATTCAGCCGAAGGAAGAAACGAACAGGGACTTCGACTTTCCCCCAAAGCATGGCTAAGGAGAAACGGTGTCTTTTAAAGTGGAAAACCTGACCAGGGATGTCGTGTAGTGTGTGATTGCCTTGCTCGGGACCTCTTTTTAGTGAAAGGGAGGAACCTCTTGCTACCGGGGTGGCACTGACTAGACTCTAAGGAAAGAAACGCTTAAGATACAACCTATTCCACGCGTGAGAGAGCTCCTCACCATCGGCGTTCACTAAGCGATAAGTATTCCCTGGATAAGCCTCTTTTATGACGAACAACCCTTCCCAGTTAGGTTGCAATTTAGACCTAGAACCTGCAGACCGAATGAATTTACATTTCAAAACCATATCTCCTTTTTGAAATTTACGTTCGATTACCTTCTTTTGAAAATAACGCGAAACTTTCTTTTGATAAACAGACACGTGATTGGCCGCATTCATCCTCTTCTCATCCAAGAGTTCCAACTGGACGGGCAACGCCTCTCGACGTTCATCGAGATTAAGTTCCTTATCGAGCTGCACTCTAAGGGAAGGGATCAAAATCTCACATGGGAGCACCGCCTCCATCCCGTAGGTAAGAGCATAGGGAGTTTGTCCCGTAGGAGTACGGACGGAGGTGCGGTAAGCCCACAGAGCTTCCACTAATCTTTCTGGTCAATCGGAGAACTTATGAGATTCGCACGTTTTCTTTATGATTTTAAGAAGGGTTTTGTTAGTGGCCTCGACTTGACCATTGCCTTGAGGATAGTATGGAGATGAATGATGCAATGTAATATTGAACTTCTTACATAGGTCCTTGATCTCTTGAGAGACGAACTGGGGTCCGTTGTCGGTGATGATGCTGCTTGGCACTCCGAACCGCGAAATGATATTCTTCATGATGAAGCGGCACACCGTCGAAGCTTTGATCTATGCGTACGCCTCGGCTTCGGCCCATTTGGTGAAGTACTCAGTGGCGGTAAGGATAAAGGATTTCTGCTTGATCTGAGAATTAGGATCACCGAGCCGGCCGACAACATCAAAAGCCCACATAGAGAATGGCCAATGAGCAGAAAGAGGATGGAGAGATGAAGCTGGAGCATGGATTTTATCAGCATGGAGTTGGCACTTAAGACACCTCCGGACATAGAGGGAGCAATCTTCCTCTAGAGTGGGCCAATAATAGCCCTGCCTAAGGATCTTCTTCGCTAGAGCCTGGCCATTAACATGACCTCCACACTCACTAGAATGGGCTGCTTCGGCCACCTTCCAAGCTTCATTATCGTCCAAACATCTCATGAGCATTCCGTTAGTAGCGCGCCTGTATAGTTCTCCAGCAATGATAGTGTACCTTGAGGCGGCTCTTCTTATTGACTTGCGCTGCTCGACATTTGCCTCTTCCGAGAACGATCCATCTTTGCAAAATAACTTAATTTCATGATACCAGGGCAACTCTTCCTCTTCCAGGATCTCCTCTAACTCTGTCAAAGATACTTCCGTTAACTCTTCCTTCTCAACCCTCACCTCTATAGTTTTCCTAAGGTTGACATACCAAGGATGTTGAAGAGAGGGTGCATCCAATCTCTGAACGACGATAGTCTCAGTACTCCGACTGAGAGGGAAAGATAGAGAGGAAGCGAGGGATGCTAAAGCATCGGCTAGAATGTTCTGAGACCGAGGAGTATGGATGTAGATCAACTTGTGGAATTGCCTAGCAAGGAGCGTGACCAAATCTTGATATGGTTTAAGCTTAGGGTCATGGGTGCGGTAAGTGGACAGAACTTGCCGCAGGACGAGCTGTGAATCCCCTATGATATTCAAGTAACGCGCGCCTAGAAGGTAGGCGTGCTTCAATCCAGCTAGGAGAGCCTCATACTTGGCGATATTATTGGTAGTAGGAAATTGAAGTTGATAAGTAAAAGGAATCGTCACTCCTTCCGGAGTGAGCAGAATAGCGCCTATCCCTCGGCCCTGAGAATTGAGTGCACCGTCGAAGTGTAGCGACCAGAAGGGATGATGAGTTAGGACATAAAGATGCTCATCAGGAAAGTCATCCTGAATAGAATCTGTGCAGGGAATCGAGAGATGGGCAAGATGCTCAGTGATGGCGTATCCTTTGACCACCTTCTGAATGACAAATGTGATATCGAATTGAGAGAGGAAGCTCTGCCAGCGAGCTAACCTACTAGAAAGGACATGTTTTTCTAAGAGATAGCGAATCGGGTCCATTCTAGAGATCAACCTAACTGGGTGGGCAAGGAAATAATGTTTAAGCTTCTGAGCTACCCATACTAAGGCGGCACAAGTCTTCTCCATAGCGGTGTATCTGGACTCAGCTGGGTTAAACAACTGAGAGAGGTAATAAGCAGCCCGCTCTTTCCCTTCATCATCTACTTGTGCTAAGACCGCCCCTAAGGAGTCCTCAATAACCGAGATGTATAGGATCAGGGGTTTCCCAGGGACAGGAGGTTGCAAAATCGGGGGATTGGATAGATATTCCTTTAAGTCCTCGTAGGCCTTCTGACAATCTTGATTCCATTCAAACTTGACCCCCGCCTTAAGCAATTCATAAAACGGACGGCACCTTTGAGAATGTTGAGATATGAATCTTCTAATAAATTGTAATCGACCGATCAATCCTCGAAGTTCCGTAATGTTCTTAGGCGGAGGCATGTCCATGATGGCCTGTGCTTTGTTAGGATCAATCTGGATCCCCCGTTTGCTCACTATGAAACCTAGCAGCTTCCCTGAGGAGACTCCGAATACACACTTCTTCGGATTCATCTTAAGCTTGTACTCCCTGGCTCTTTGCAGCACCTTAGCCAGAATAGAGGGGTGTTCTTCTTTGGTTCTTGACTTCACCAGAATGTCATCCACGTAGGCTTCCATATAGATATGCATCATGTCGTGGAAGATGGCCATCATCGCCCTTTGATAGGTGGCACCTGCGTTCTTCAAACCGAATGGCATGACCACGTAACAGTACGTGTCCCAGGGCGTGGTGAAGGAGATTTTCTCTTGATCTTCTGGAGCGGGACCGATCTGATTATAGCCTGAGTAACCGTCCATAAATGACAACGATTCGTACCCGGCGGTGCTATCGACCAGGACGTCTATGTGAGGCAGCGGGAAATCATCTTTGGGACATGCTTTATTGAGATCCCTGAAATCGATGCAGATACGTACCTTCCCATCTTTCTTGATAACAGGGACTATGTTCGCCACCCACTAAGGATATAGAACAACTCTAATGAATCTGGCCTTGTATAACTTGTCGACCTCTTCCTTGATCCTTAAGGCCATGTGGGGGTGAAATCTTCTTGACCGTTGTTTCACAGGTGTTGCCCCTGGTTTAAGCACAAGTCGATGTTCCACTAAAGAGGGGTCAAGACCTGGCATGTCCTCATAAGACCAAGCGAAAGAATCGCTATACTCTCTCAGAACCTTAATTAAATCTTCTTCTACTTGTGGAGGGAGATTAGTGGCAATAATGATGGGCCTTGGGTCTTCTTCAGTTCCCAAATTGATTTCCTTTGTAGGTTCATCCACTGTCGACGACGGCTCGTCGAATTTCTTAAGTCCTTGTGCATACAAATCAGCAGTGTCATCTACGTCGCTGTCCTCATTGATCGGATCTTTTCCATCCAAGATTTCATAGACACCGAGTCCGTCGTCACTCCATACCTCCTCTATTTCCTCTTCATCTTCAATCACAATTGCTGTACCAATAAATTCTGGACACTTCAAAAGAGCATGACAACGCTGAGCTAGATCTTGCAAGAACCTATCAGGGATGGATTTGGGAGGACGCGCAAGCGAGCGCGGCTCAGAGGAGGAAGGGTTGGACGACCTAGAACAAGACCCTACTTCTCTAGACCTACCTGACTCTACTTCCCTAGACGCGATAGACTCTAATCCTAACATAGGAGAAAGAAGAGCTAGTGGAAGGGAAGGAGCATGGGACTCGTGCCCCTGGGAGGAAGACGGAGACAAGGTAGCATAATCTTCCACTGAAATCTCCGTTTTGAATTTGACGTTTTTTTTTGGGGATCAGTAGAGACTACACAACAAGATGGAGGAGGCGGGAGCTGCATGGGGAACAGCTCGGGGAAGATGCAATCGAAGAATGGATCGGAGGAAGAGAACCACATCTCGTGGAGCTGGGCGTTGGGAGGAGGAGGAGTGAATAGAGTGGATAGATCAATGGGCGGGCAATGCCCGCAAGCACAGGGAACAAATAGAATCTCTGGTGGATCAATAAAGGATGGATTTATCATGATAGGAGGAAGACGGGGTATGAACTCCCATTGTTGGAGGAGAGATTGAAAGCGGGAGGGAGACCAAGAAAAGACAATCGGTGAGCTCCCCTTTTCCCGTGGATACTGAGCTGGCTGCTTCTTCGGCCTCCATTGGACGAGCCGTACCTCTTGATGCTGCTGGCAGTCGGCTTCATGAAATAGCCCCTGAAGGGTTTGACCATAGTCAATCATGTCATTAACCGGCCATCTTAGCACTGGGGGTGGACTGGCAATCGGACAGACTGTATATTCCCTTGGCGGAGCTGGCTGTGGAGTTAAGGTGCCGGGCTGGAGAGGCCCTCTAACGAAGTGTTGACGGTAGTCCCAGGTGAGTGGCCCAGAATCACCCATCATAGATAACGCGGTCTCTCGGTAGCTGAGACCTCTTCTATTCATTTTTCTGCCTTTAGGGATGGGGTTAGTTCATCCCTGCAATTGACCACCGAGGCCTCTCCCCGATTGGTAGCCTAGCTTCAGTGTAATGTCCCAGCCTTGGAATCTCGGATATGGGGCTTCACCTTGATGTCAACTGCTGCGGTGACGGGCTTGCGAGGTGCGTAAGCCCAAAGAAAGTCGAAATCTAGCACTGACATAACAGGCCGACTGCTTGGCCACAATGTGGGAAGAATCTTCTCTGAAACAGCTTTCACTGATTGGACCGTGGATAAGCTTTTGACTTTGACGACCCTCCCTTGAAAAGGGAATTTAATGCATTGATGCGCAGTGGAGGGCACAGCGCTGAGTGTATCGATCCACGGATGACCCAAGATAGCCTTGAACATAGGGTCAATGTCCAGCACATAGAATTCCACGGGCATAGTAAGGGGCCCAAGCTCAGCTTGAATGGTGACAATCTCGTGACATGCCCGTCGAGAGTTGTCATAAGCAGCTATGGTAGTGGGAGTCGGGCGTAGCAGTTCCTCTGACAGATTGCAAGCCCTTAGAGTGCTGAGCGGGCATACGTTGATAGATGCCCCTGTGTCAACTAATGCCGCATCGATGCTGACTTTGTTCAGAATGATAGTAATGCATAGCGGCATTTGCCGAGCTTCTGGTGGTGCTAGCTCGGTTTCAGAGAAAGTAATGGCTGGCCCCTTGGAGATTGTTGCCGGTGCGGTAGGTAAGTTATCAACTGCCATGTCTTCACTAACCATCACCTTTTGAAGAAAGTCTCTTAATGCATCTTGGTGAAGGGTAGATCTTTTAATCAGTTCCAGCACAGATATCTTGGCGGGCACCCTATCCAAATGATGTAACAAATCATATTGGGTCCCGGGTAGTGGCTCGGCCTCTTCTTGCTCGGCCGCCGGTTGGGAAGACTGGGGATTAGAAGTGGAAGGATAGTTTCGGTGGAACATGCGCCCACTCCGTAGGGCGAAGTTATAAGCTGCCGCGGCCTCAGATGGGCTTCGGATAAGTAATTTAGTAGGCCCAGTGGGATGGATGAGCGGTGCGGAAGAGGGTGTGGTGGAAAGGATGATAGGCGAGGGGTTATTGGCAGTGGGTGCGAGCGGAAGCGGGGATATGAAAGTTGGCGGAGGTGTGATGAGTGGAGGGTTAGACGGCGGTATGGTGATAGTGGATGTAAGCGTGAGCGGGGAGGGGGTGATAGTAGCAAATGTGAGCAATGGTGAGTGCGACGGAGGCGCGGGTGATGGTGCGGGTGATGAGATAGGGGTGAAAGGAAGGACGAGCGGAGGAGGGGTTTGGTGTGTAGGTATGAGGATGGGGGAAGCGGGAGGATTATGGTAGTTGTGGTGAAGGGCCATGACCTGCGGCGTGGAGTTATCGTCGTCGAAGGACCACTCGGGGTTGGGAGCCGGGGGTTGGATGACATTGACCTGAGCTGGTGCCAGCGGCAGAGGCTGTGGAGCAGGAGGATGGTTTGGCATTGGGTTTTGATGAATACCCAGGTCTTGAACCGGCTGCTGTTGCTACTACCGCTGCTGCTGTGGCTGCGGTACCTATTGGTGCTATACTTGCTGCCTCGGCGGCTGCCTTCTCTTTTCTTTAATTTCTGTGATGGCCCTGTGCATTTCGGCCCAATCTATCCTTTGTCCTTCATGAAGATCATATACTAGGTCCCGAAATTGAAAACACCCTTCAATTGTGTGCCCCGGCTGCCTGTGGAACATGCAATATTTTGTTTGGTCAACGGCCGGGTTCCAGTTGGGCTGTTCCGAAGGAAGTTGTATAGCGTTCACCGACATAAGAGCTGAGAAGATGTCCGTGAGTGTTTCTGGCAAGGGAGGGTACTGAGCTCTTTTAGGAGCCGGGCGCTTGTTGTTAGGGTTGTTGTAGCCGTTGGGTGGAGGAACATTGTGGTATTGTGGAGGTGGCGGTGGTTGCTGTGGTGTGGCGAAGGTGTTTTGTGGAATGGTGAAGGTGGGTGGAGGGTTTTACGGAGTGGCCTGGTAGTTTTGGGGAGCGGGATTCTGGGGAGTGCGGGGGTTCTGAGGGAAGCGGAAAGGTGCGGCTTGGAACGGAAAGGCAACGGCTTGAACCTGCTCGTTTGTTTGGACCCCCTCGGTGACCGGCCCTTGAGGTTTCTTGTGGTACTTGGGCTTTTGATTCTCGAAGAGTGAGTGAATGGGAGAATCCTTGAACTGAGTCTGGATGAACCGCGCCCGGCTGTAGAGTTGGTGCATGTTGGCTATGTCATTCATGGCCAGAATATTTCGGAAGGTCGGAGTAGCATTGGAAATAAGTAACTTGACCTTCTCTTTCTCCGGAATATGGCCGGGCACTCTAGCGGCCATTTGCCTCCACCTATCTACGTAAGTAGCAAACTCCTCATCCGGTTTCATTTTTTCGGCCACCAGATCTGTGAATGAATATTCCAGGCCAACTCTGTCGTGGAACCTCTGAATAAACTTATCCTTCACTGTCTTGAAGCTCTCGACGTCTTCCAGTGGCAGAGGGTAGAACCATTCCAACGCAACGCCGTCCAATGATCGACAGAATAAATACGCCATAAGGCGATCATCATATTGGAACTGAGCCGATTCATACAAGAAATCCCTCACGTGAATAAAGGGATTGCCGTTCCCGTCATATTTGTGATAGTTGGGGAGCTCGGACTGCGGAGGGAACTGGATGTTCTGAAAGCTAGGAACTAGAACATCTGCCAAGGACTGTGGGCCAACCCGTTTCTGGAGGAAATCGAGTTGCTGTTGCATGGTGGCCCATTTATCAAGTAATTCCTGCTCTCTAGAGGGAGCAGGGGTAGTGAGGTGATGATTGAAGTTGAGGAGCGGAAGGGTGAACCGCAGCAGAAGGTGGGAGCCCATAAGAAGGAGCAGAAGGACAAACAGCCAAGGCAGGGGCCTATAAGAAGGATATTGGGTCGGAGACTGACCCAGATTAGAGTGGGCTTGGACAACCCCTGGCTGAGGGTGCAAAAAATCTGAAGGGCCCATAAGGACTTGTGGAACCATTGGGCTAGACATATGTTGATCCAACTGAATGAAAGAAGGGACGGCAGACTTCCCTTTGTCAAAAGATTGCTGGGCCGAAGTAGAAGATTGGCCCGTCTCCACGCCAGCAAAGGTGATGGTCTAGGGTTGGACTGGAGTAAGATCAATCGGAGTGGGCTGGATGGAAGGCCCACCAACTCTAGGTTGGTCGATGGAGGGATTGGATTGACCCTGCATAATCGTGGGAGGGGAGATATTGGATCCTTGCATGGCCTGATAGATAGTTTGGAGTTGGGCCGGATCCAATCGGGCCATCATTTGGAGAATGGAGCCCGCAGAAGGAGAAGAGAAAGAAGGGGTAGCTTGACCACCTTCCATGGGGGTGGAGGATGGAAGAGGGGTTGTCCCCTCTCCAGAAGAGAATGAGGTAACCCTAGAAGGGTTTTCCAGAAGTCTTTGAGGAAGGGAATCCTCTTGGGAACGGGGAGGATTGAAAGAAGCCATGGTGGGTTCGAAAAGCGGATTTGAGTAGAACCTGGAGAAGGAATTGACTCTAGGAGGTGCTTCCAATGGACGAAAATAACTCCACATGCAACGAACAACCTTGACAAGATGCAAACAACACAAACAACCACACAATGTGTAACCAAACTTAGATGATTTCTAACAAAGATGTAAGTGACAAGAAATGAAAACACTCCAAGTCAACCAAGTTGTTTAAGATGATGCGACAAGATTTTTATGATTTCTCCTTTGGAACTTTAGTGGATTGATTGATGTGAGCTCTCAACAATAGGTTCCTGGTAGCAGAGGGTGTAAAGCTTGATTTGACTCTAAGTGTGATCACTTCTTCACTTATGCCCCCGTGAACCTATGTGCAGACCACATGCAGATTTTATGGACAAAATGCTAAAATGATGATAATTTTTAACTAAGCAAACGTGACCCAAATGATGCAAGTAGTATATGGATGGAAAGACAATACAAAGGACTATCTAATGGAACAAAAATTAGTGCAATCAGACATCGGGAAGGCAGTCAAATCACTGAGTAAAGATGTACATGTGAACCTGTCCCTGAACCTGCCTGCAGAACTTATGCACAAAACTCAAAAAGTTGGACAATATTAGAATATGTAAATGTTAACCAAATGATGCAAATGATATATGGATGGAAAGACAATACAAAGGGCTATCCAACGCAACAAGAATCAGCTCAACCGGACTCCAGGATCAAACGTTATGCCCCGACGAACATGGCCCTGTGAGCATGTGCGCAGGACTGCCAGAAGCTGTAACGGTCTACCAAATGACCGTTACACTGCTCTGACGGTCTACTATAGGACCGTCACACTACCATAGCCCTTAAAACCCCCCAAATAATGGAATAATGGATAAAATATCACCCAAACATGCACATGCACACACCCAACTCACAAAAGAGAATGAAAACAAACGTGATGGGCATTGGTGTCCCACCGTGATCGCCAAAAAACTATTGATTTGTTTTTTAATTAGATTCCTATCCCGCCCCCTTTAAATACATACATGCATAAACATATGAATCAAAGACAAGGGGGATGAAAGGATGAGAAATACTAACCGTGATCGCCACCAAGGTTCCTACAACGCCAAAGGATGAAGTAATGAGAGGAACGGCGCCGTGTACCTTGGAACTTAAAGAATTGATCGCGCTTAAGAACGGGACGTGGGGAATTTGTGAATTCAAACCTCCTCTCCTTCCAGCCGGCTAGATGAAGAAGGCCTCACGTTGTATTCATGCTCTCCTGCAAAACAAAGTCAAAACAAGGACAAAAAACCCATTAGAACATGCATGTGTAGTATCAATCTCAAGATGATAAAATAGGGGTAGAAATTGAGGGCAAACTCACCGGGGGAGGTTTTTAACCCCTGTGGAAGGGTGGAAGAGATAGGTGTGTGTGTTGTGTATGCATAGGATTTGAAATCATGAAATTTGATTGAGAGAATAGAGAGAAAACAATGATGCAAAACGTGCAAAAGTGCATGTGCAGTAGAAAGTGCAGAAAACTGTGATGATTTGTGATTTTAAGAGGAAGAGAACTAAGAATATAGATCATAAAATCAAGCCCAGAATGATGGAATTGAAAGCTAATACTTCCCTCTTCAAGCCAGGGTCGAAGTTGTGAGTTGGAGTTGCAGCATGGCTTCGCCCCGAACCAAGAAAGAGCCCCCCTTTGCAACTGCGAACTAGGTAATTTTTATAGAGTTTTGTAAGAAAGCCTCATCTTATTATCACGATTCCCAAAGATAGAGTCGAGATAATACTAAGGACAAGAGATAGGAACAAACGGGGATCAATTCGGAGGAGGATTCTAGAAGATATGGCTCTTGGAAGGTAGCCCCGGAGTCTTATCTGCAGAGTTTTAGTTGAAATAGGATACTTAAATCCTGATCTTTTGAGCATAATTCTGAGCAAGATAGCCAATGAAATTTGGAGTTCTTTGGACTGAATTCAAGATAATACCAAGGAGAAACCATAGGAACAAACGGCACTCAATTCGGAGTAGAATTCAAGAAGTTATGGGCTCTGCAAGGGGGCCACGACGCACAGAAACGGAGCAGAGTCCAGCACGAATTGGACTCTCAGGTGTGCGTAACGGTCTATCGTATGACCGTCAGAGTTATGTAATGGACTAGGGTAGGTCCGTCACACTCTGGGGTCAAACAGGACGATTTTGGACAAGTTTCGGTGTAACGCACCCATACTAGACCGTCACATGGACTTTGACAGTCTAGGGTAGGACCGCCACGCTCTAGGGATCGAATAGGGTGATTTCGGGCAAGTTTCGATGTGACGGTCTATTGTAGGACTGTCACACTACCCTGGCGGTCTATGGTAGGGCCGTCACACTGATGGAGGAAGATTTTGGGTAGTCTGCGCGTGACTTTGGAAATTGAAGCGTATCTCTCAAACGAGGCAGAACTAGCGAAAGTGGTAGAAGATAAAATTGTAGATAACTGAGAGAGGAACAACTTTTATGAAGAAAGCAAGTTGAGAAAATGACTGGAAGAGGGAGAAAATGAGGCTAGAACAGAGAGGAAAATTCTGAGACATAGGTAAACAGCATAGCACACCGAAAAAATGCAAATAGCTGACAAACGGGACAGAACCGGCCAACAGTGTAGAAGAAGAAATTGTAGATCTTTGAAGGATGAACAACTTTGATGAAGACAACTTTTTAAAAAGAGAAACAGAAAGAGATGAAAAAGGATCACTTTCAGGACTGCGCAGTGAGAGAGAGCCGATTACTTGAGGGAAGCCGGCCTAAATGGGCCGTAAGTTGACTTGGAAGCTGGAATTTGATAAGATAAGCTCCAAGGCTCTAGGAAATCATGATCTCCAAGACTTAAAGGATATGAAATGGTAAGATTGGGCTTGAAATCCATCCGAGAAAGCTCCAAAATAATGGCTAATTTGGGGCATCAAAAATGATGAATAAGAGAAATGACACAACTTATGGGCTAAAATGGGTGTCAACAAAGCTGTGAGTCAGCTGTTAGCAGAGGTTATACCTCTGGACGGGTAAGCTATAAACCCCAGCGGTTGCAGTGGAGGTCTCCACTGGACAGGTGAAGCTGTAATCCTCAGCAGGCGAGACTTGTCTCGGACAGCAAGCTGTGTTGCTCAGCGGTTTGTAGGCCAAGCTGTAGTGCCCAGCAGACGCAAGCTGTACTATGCAGCAATAAGCCATACTCGGTTGAGTGTTGGGTGGACGTAGGTCTCTGACCGAACCACCTAAAATTCTTGTGTGCCTTGTGTTTGTATGATTGTCCATGAACTGTGTGCGACTGGATTTCATGTTTATCTTCACAGCTTGATTCGCTTATGTTCAATTCTAGTATTCGGGTTAGTGATTTAGTAAATTTGCCTATATTCCGCATTAGAGCCTTATACTGGTTTTAAAGTAGGCAATAGATCTATTTACCCCCCTCTAGATCCATACTTCGTGGAGATAGACTGCGTCTATCTAACATAACACTTGGTATCAGAGCCATACTCTTCTACAGGGACTCATCGCCCGAAGAGGAAAGGCCAAGATGGATGCTCGAGGGATGATAGCTGAAGGACACTCAACCACAAAGCCCCCATTCTTCGATGGATCTAACTATGCATACTAGAAGAATCGTATGCAAGTATTTTTGAGGGCTAAGGATTACGAGATCTGGAAGGTAGTCAGCAAGGGACCTTATGAGCTGTCCCCAAATGAGGAAGTCTGGACCAAGGAGGAGATCATAAGGTCTACTCTAAACTGGAGCGCCATAAATGATATCCAGTGCTCTCTGTACCCCACCGAATTTTCTCGAGTATCTGCTTACAGTTCAGCTAAGGAGATGTGGGATGCACTGGAAGTGATTCATGAAGGGACTTCTCAAGTTAGGGAGACGAAGGCTAATTTCCTAGTGTCTTAATATGAGGTATTCAAGATGAAGCCCAACGAGACCATCAAAGAAATGTATGCTCGGTTGACAATCATTACCAATGGTCTTAGAGGTCTCGGGAAACCTCTAACAGAGTATGATCTAGTGAGGAAGATATTGCGTTCCCTGACTCATGCTTGGCATACTAAGGGTACAGTTATGGAGGAGTCAAGGGATTTGCGAAATACAAGGGCTGATGAGCTAATTGGCTCGCTGATGGAATATGAGATTAATATGCCAAGGATAGAAGAAGCTGAGAGGAAGAAGAAGCCAATCGCTCTGAAAGCTGGTACCAGCAAATCCAGCAAGTCCAGCAGATCCAACTCTAGCAGTTCAACATCAAAGGAGAGCCTGAATGAAGAAGACATAACCCGTACTGAAATGGCAATGATGACTAGAGAGTTCAGAAGATTCCTCAGAAAAGGAGCAGGACGATTCAGCCAAAGAAGTACAGTGGCGGCCGAAGGGATAAAAGGTATAAACATAACCCTGCAAAGAAAATTGAATCTAATACTTGTTATCAATGCAGGAAGGCAGGCCATATGAAAGCTGACTGTCCAGAGAATCAGAAATACAAGGACAAGTCAAAGAAGAAGAACACGAAAGGGAGAGCTATGGTTAGCACCTGGAGTGATGAAGATGAAGGCTCCCTGAGCAATACTTCTGACAGTGAAGCTGAATCTGAGAAGCCCATTTGCCTTATGGCAACAAGCCCTGAAGACAGAGAGGAGGACTCAGATGAGGTAATCACTAGATTCGATAACTTTACTATTGCTGATTGGGTAGATGCCTACCATGAAATAGCTGATAAAGCAGATGATATCAGTAAGGAAAATAGGTATCTAAGACGAAAGATAAATTCCATGCAAAATAACACAACTCTAACTGATAAAATTGCATGTCTAGAATCTGAGAATAAAAATTTGAAACTCACATGTTCTGAATTAGATGAAATCAAGAATGAGTTAAAATCCTCTAAAGAAGATAATGAGAGGTTAGAAAAAGAAGCTGATGAATGGAAGTTGAAAATCCAGAAATATGAAAGTGAGATAAAAATTGTGAATGAAAAATATCAAGCTGTCCTAAGTGTGAATACAGAACTGAAAAAATCTATTGAAGACATTCAAAAGGATAATGTGGACAAGCTTAAAACCATTGAGAAAATGATCCAAGGTACAGATAATCTAAATGCTCTGTTAGGGTCAAAGGTCAACTTCAAAAAAAAGGGCATAGGATTTAATTCTAGTGCAACAAAAACCTTTGGAATAAAAACTATTTTATTTGTTACACAAAAAGAGAAAAGACCTCTAATTAGCATGAATTCAAACATTTCAATGAACAAAATTACTAATCTGAAAAAGCCCAGTGCTGAGGACAAGGGCAAACAAAAATTGAGTGAGACTAGTAGAGCTAGCACATCCAAGCAAAATCCTAAAGCTCAGTCTCAGGTTAGGGGTAAACCTACACAGTCTTATAAACCCCATGCTAAGGTCACCAAGTCTCCACCATCATCACCACCTATGAAGAAGACCCAACACACACCTGTGAATAGGTCAGCAAGGTCCAAGGTGCAGGGGAGGCAGAATGCTGTTAGAACTCATCCCAAACATTTCTACCAACCTAGAGCCCAGTCCCACTTCTTTGCACAGTCAACCTATCCAAATAGGTCATAATGCACTAGGACTCAAGGAAGGTTTACAAGTCTTGCATATCAGGGTACACAGTCTTATAGACCTTACACTAGAAATTGGGTTGATGGGTATGGCAATTTGACACCTAGAATCTGAATTTTTTCAGCCAACCCAGGAACTACCATGGCCAAAATTTTGTGAATACATCCTGGCCAAGGCACTGGCACAAAAATAATCAATCTGTAAATAATCATGCTAGTGTCAACAAGAAGAAGCAAAACAAAAAGAAATCTGGAAAATCCACTGAACAGAACTGTTTCAAACAAATGTGGATTCCGAAAAGTCTGCTTTCTTGTTTTAACTACTTTCCATCTTCTCTGGAGCCCAATCAGTCTTGGGTTCCAAACTTCTCTACCTGATTGTGTGTGCAGGTATGCTTGGCAGCCAAGAACAACTTGTGGTACTTGGATAGTGGCTGCTCCAAACATATGACAGGGAATAAGGCCAAGTTTTGCATGCTGACAGAGAAACAAGGAGGCCTTGTCACCTTTGGTAGCAACGCAAAGGGTAAGATTGTTGGAACAGGTAAGGTAGGTAAGTGTACTACTTGCTGCATTGAGGATGTTATGTTGGTTGAGGGTTTAGCTTATAACTTACTTAGCATTAGCCAACTATGTGATAAAGGATGCAAAGTGCTTTTTGATTCTCAATGTTGCAAAGTTTTTGAACCTGATTCCGAAACTGTTAAATTTTCTGGTAAGAGGATAAATAATACTTACATGATAGATTTAGATGATATTCAACATTCTAACATATGCCTTACTGCTAGTAGAGAAGACTTAGCATTTTTATGGCATCGTATGTTAGGTCATGCTAGTTACACTGTTTTGCATAAACTAAATAAGCATAGCATGGTTAGAGGACTTCCTGAAGTTTCCTTTAAGAAAGAAAATAAAATCTGTGATGCATGCACTCAATCAAAGTTAACTAGAAAGTCATTTAAATCTAGAACAGAAAATCTGTCTTCTAAACCCTATGAGCTGATACACATGGACCTTTTTGGGCCAACTAGGTCTGTCAGCTTATCAGGGAGGAAGTATGGGTTTGTCATGGTAGATGACTTCTCTAGGTATACTTGGGTATATTTCTTATCACATAAAAGTGATGCATTCTCAGAATTTCAAGAGTTCTGTCTTAAGAAACACTAGAAAATTGAATATATTTTGACTGATCATGGAGGTGAGTTTGAAAACTCACAGTTTGATGAATTCTGCAGGTCAAATGGAATTAACCACAAGTTCTCCTCACCAAGGACACCTGAGCAGAATGGAGTTGTTTAGAGAAGGAACAGAACCCTAGTGGAGATGGGTCGTACACTCTTGGTTGAAGGTGGTCTACCAAGGAAGTTTTGGGCTGAAGTAGTAAATACTGCCTGTTATGTAATTAACAGAGCCATGGTAAGACCTTCTACTCAGAAAACACCATATGAGATCTTAAAGGGTAAGAAACCGTCTATTGCTCATTTCAAGGTTTTTGGTTGTAAATGTTTCATTCATATAAATGATAAAAGAGACCTTGATAAATTTGAACCTAAAGGTGAATCAGGAATTTTTCTTGGTTATTCTGAAAACACTCGAGCATATAAGGTGTACAATCTGAATTCCAAAACTGTTGAAGAATCTCCACACATAGTGTTTGATGAATCCATATTAAAGACTAACATTGGTCAATGCAGGATTGAAGGCATTGGTGAAATTCTGAAAGAAGGAAATCTTGCAGACCAATCCGAAAATGAGGAAGGAAATGAAGAGCCTAATGAAGAAGAGCCTACAGCTCAGGGGGAGGTAAATGAAAATCATGACAATTAAATTATTAACATTAGATATCTTAAAGATCATCCAGTAGATAATGTGATTGGAAATCTGCATGATCCCCCTAGGACTAGAGGTCACTTAAGAATTCAAAATGAAGTGAAAGCATATGCGTTTGTTTCAAATGTAGAACCCAAATCCATTAACTGTGCTCTCAAAGATGTGCATTGGATTAATGCCATGCATGAGGAGCTCAATTAATTTGACAGGAATAAGATGTGGCATTTGGTTCCACCTCCTGATCATGAAACAGTCATAGGGACTAAATGGGTGTTCAGAAATAAAACTGATGAATCAGGGAATGTCATTAAAAATAAGGCCAGACTCGTAGCTCAGGGGTATAATCAGGAATTTGGAATAGACTTTGAAGAGTCTTTTGCCCCTGTAGCCAGGTTAGAAGCAATCAGAATATTATTGGCTTATGCATGTTCCCTAGGAATAAACCTTCAGCAGATGGATGTAAAATCTACTTTTCTAAATGGGGAAATAAGTGAGGATGTCTATGTGAGGCAGCCTCCTGGATTTGAATGCTTAGATTTCCCTAATCATGTATATAAACTCAAAAAAGGCTCTCTATGGTTTAAAGCAAGCTCCTAGAGCTTGGTATGACAGGTTGAGCAAATTCCTCACTGAAAAGAACTTCACAAGAGGTGTAGTTGATCAAACATTGTTCACCAAGGTGAGTCATTCAGATATTCTTATCATTCAAATTTATGTGGATGACATTGTCTTTGGGTCAACTAACCCCAAATTATGTGACGAATTCTCTCAAATTATGACTAGTGAGTTTGAAATGAGCTCAATGGGTGAGCTCAAACTATTTCTTGGACTGCAGGTTACACAATCAAAGGATGGTACTTTCATCTCTCAGTCCAAGTACATAAAGAATTTATTGAAGAAGTATAAAATGGACAACCTCAAGGAAATAGCTGCTCCAATGGGTATCTCAACCAGTTTGGATGAAGATCCTCAAGGTAAACCAGTGGACCAAAGGCTATATAGAGGTATGATCGGATCCCTTCTATATCTTACAGCATCTAGGCCTGACATTCAATTTTCAGTGTGTTTATGCTCTAGATTTCAGGCTAGTCCTAAAGAATCACATCTTAAATCTGTGAAAAGGATTTTTAGGTATTTACTAGGCACCCAAGAGCTAGGTCTATGGTATCATCCTAAGTGTGAGTTAGAACTTCTAGCCTACACTGATGCAGACTATGCTGGGTGTCGAGTAGATAGAAAAAGCACTAGTGGCTACTGTCAATTTCTTGGTGGCTGTCTAGTTTCTTGGGCATCTAAGAAGCAACACACTGTAGCCTTGTCTACAGCTGAGACTGAATATGTTGCAGCAGGTAATTGTGCTGCCCAAGTACTTTGGATCAGGCACCAACTAGATGATTATCAGATAAAATTGGAATGTATTCCAATCTTGTGTGATAATACTAGTGCTATATGCCTTGCCAAAAATCCTGTTCATCATTCTAGGACTAAGCATATAGAGATAAAACATCATTTTCTTAGAGATGTTGTAAATAAAAAAGAAAATTGAAATGAACTTCATTGAAACTAAAAAATAAATTGCTGATATCTTTACTAAGCCTCTTGGGAATGAAAGGTTTAAATTTCTTAGAAGAGAACTTGGCTTGTGTAAATTTTAGCATAATGAATAAATTCTCTGATGGCTTGAATAAAATGTGTGAATGTTGAATGTAGCAACAGACTCATGATCATGCATGAAACTCATATTTTTTTTACACTCATGATCATCACTGCATATCATTTAGTCATGAATGTGTCTAAAACCACATGCATATCATTCATAATTTTTTTTATGACATAGTTTTCATTGCATATCATTCATCCATGACCTATGTCGAAGCTCTCTCTCATTTAATTCTTGCCATTCCTTTGCAAAACTGCATGCATATAGACAGGGGGAGTCTTGTCAGAAATTCAGGGTGAACTGCTGCGTCGATGCTATCACGCTATAGCGTTGACGCACTGAGGTATTCCAGTGAACTAGATCTGTGAATGCCTCTGCTTCTTATTCTGATGAGTTGACGCTGCAATAGCGTGGAGTCGACGCACTGATATTATCTCAGTGTTTTATGATGTTGCCACTTCAACTGATGCGTGGATGCCTTGAACTCCCAGCGTCGACCCTGTTCATTCATCCTTTGACTCTGAATGATTGAGTCTGACAATATGGCAATCTGTTAGTAAGTTCTAATTTCTAAGCAATAGAAAACAGACTTCTTCTCTTATAAGAATTTTAATTGCTTATAGACTGACTTAATGGTTTGAATTTTATAATTTTTGGAGTTTAAAGATTATAATCAGTACATAAGAAAGTTAAAAAATGATAAGCTCTCAACCCTTATCTTATTTCATGTCAGACAAAGCTAATCATATCTGAAATCTGAAAAACTCATCTGAAAACATGTTAGAGAAGCTAAGTATGTGTATTGTTCTTAAACAAGTCATTCTGAAACATATAAAGGACAGCTAAGAAAGATATTGAAAAATATTAAAAATTAATTGAAAAATAACATTGGCAGAGCAATGACTGGTAAAATACTGAGAAACTAAGTGATCCATCAAAGAAATGGATAATACTTAAGTCATGAAGTGTATCAGTTATCTCTGTATAAATGATCAACAAAATGGGATGGTTTCACTGAGTACCTGGGGGTAACTGGCGTCTGATAAACGTGTACCCTCACATAAAAAGGTGTAAATCAGTCTACTACATTTGATCATGGCAGAATGGTCCACCATGTTGAGTATCTAGGGGTATTGGCGTCTGATAAACGTATACCCTTACGTAGAAAGACAAATGGCACCTGAATGCCCTTAATGAAATACAATGCAAAATGCTGTTCCTTCAAAAGAAATTTCATGGATGTCAATTTGTTTAATCTCAATACATGACTTGGTATCTCTTAATCATTCTTTTCTGAGTCTATGAAAGTAAGATATTTTGAAACTGAATCTCTCATACAAATGTGATTCTCGTTTATTGTTTTATCATGCACAGAAAACATATCCATTGATTGTAGTGCATGAACTCAAAATTTATAACCTTTAAACCCGAATTCTATCTGAAAGTAGTTTCTAAATTCATATGACTGAAGACTCTGTGCTTTAGAATGCTTATTCCTGAACTGCTTGTTCAGAATATCAGTCAGATGATCTCTCTTGTTCCTTCCCTTGTAATCACTTTCCCTCCTCTTTGTTGATGGCAAAGGGGGAGAATATTGTCTTCTTTGATGAATTCTGAATTCATTCCAGGAGAAGTGTATGCATCATGTTATGACAAAGGGGGAGATTTTGTTAGCAGGGAGTTGCTTACATTTCTAGCATGCATTCATAGCATCTACATGACAAATCTGAATAACAATTCATGTCTTTCATCAAAAATTCATCTGTATGACAGGTTGTTGCTATTCTATTTGATAGGGGGTTGCCATCATCAAAAAGGGGGAGATTGTTGTGACTCCTCTGTATTGATGATGTTGACATATGCTTTACTTCATTGGCAACACCTTGTTTTGATTGATTGTCAACTGTTTATGTTTTGATGAAATTGCTCTTATCAGATTGTCTGTGTGTTCTATGCACTTTACAGGTTTACACACTGCACACACACTCAAAGTCTACACATTGCACGTAGAGTCTATACACTGCTTTGCGTTGTGTTTGTGCATCATTTAGAACACAAGTATATACATCCATGCATCATGGGTCGACCACCTTCTTAGATGTGTCGACGCCCCCAGATTTCCAAGTCTATACACTCGTCTTCATGCATAGCAGAGTCTATACAGTGCAGCTCATATAACTTGCATGTCTATACATTGCATCGGTGCATTGCTTCCTCTGTGCATGTACTGCATCAGTGCATCACAAGTCTATACAGCCATTGCTTCAGTTCAATACCTGCTATGTGCAAGCATTGCATCGGTGCATTGCTTCCTCTGTGTATATACTGCATCAGTGCATCCATCAGGCATACAGTCTATACACTAATGCATGTGAGGTACTGTCTGCACGATAATGTCTATACATTGCTGCATTGTTCGCACATGCTAAGTCCTTACATTAGTAAAGTCTGTACAGCGTCATGCATCATTCTGCAAAGTCCATACACTGCACTATTGCTTGCTCAAGGTGAAGACTGTACATTCACCAGTTGAACCTTCAAAGTCTGTACATCTGTCAGTGAACTTCGAAGTCTATACACTGGGATCTTTACCTACGTTCAGTTCTGTAAGTCTGTACATTGGGCTTTCACGTAAAGTCTATACATCCTTGAACTGTGCAAGGCTGTACATCGTTGCTTTGCCAAAGTCTACACATTGTGAACCTTCAAGTCTGTATAGACTTTGCGTCGCTCAAGTCTGTACATCGTCCAGTTGTCTTTGGCAAGTCTTCACATCGTGAAGTCTATACACTCGATTGTCTTGCATTACATCAAGTCTGTACAGTCTTTCATTTGGCAAATCTGTACATCGTTCATGAAGTCTGAACAATGAGCAAGTCTGTACATCGGACTAGTCTGCATCGGCTAAGTCCATACATTGTCCAGTGCATTGCATGTATCATTCATGAAGTCTATACATCGAGTTGAATGCTGGCTAAGTCTGCACATCGTCTATCTTACTCAGAGTCTCATGCATAACATGAAGTCTGTACATCGCACAGCATTCAAGTCTACACATTGTGCATCATTTTAGTTGAAGCATGTACATCATGCATCTAGTATTTCAAGTGTATACATTGTTGCACGTTGTGTCTGTCTAAGTCTTCACAGTGCTTCTTCATGCATTGAAGTCTGCACATTGCTGCACGCTCATCAAGTCCATACACTGGCAAGCCTTTCCATTGCCTAAGTCTATACATTGGCTGCTAAATGTTCTTCAAAATCCACACATCTGTTGTCAGCGTGTCTATGCATTCGTATTCAATGTACACACTTCACTGCATTGCACATTGCATCTCCAAGTCTGTACATGGCATTGTTCTGCATTCACCAAGTCTGTACAATGCCATAGCCACGTATTCAACAAAGTCTATACAATGCATTCGAGTTCATAAAGTCTATACATTGAAGTCTATACAATGCATTGCATCCCACAAAGTCTGTACAGGGTTTATACTTAAACTTATAATTCTATTTCATCTGTCTAACAGGGATTCTTTACAAGGATTGATGACTTGGTTCGTGATCGAAGAAGGACGAGATGCTATGATGGTGACACGTGGAAGCAGCCCATCCAGGATGCTGCCATGTGGATGAAATTGCCTCGGATCTGGAGAATTCTTTGGGCGGGAAATGTGGAAGCCACGCGCCCTTATCCAATCTGCTGCTGGTATATATATGAGTCTTCTTCTTCGGATGAAGGCAGATCGAACAGTGGCAAGTCTATATAGTGAGAGTAAAAGCCTGAAGCAGCAGAGAGCCACCGATCCCCAGAGAGAAGAAAAACAGAGAAGAAGAAAAAGAGAGAAGAGAAGATTGAGAGAGATGTGTTGAGAGAGTGAGATTGTGAGAGTTTTGATTGAGAGGTTGTATCTCAGACTCTTGGTTTAGATACCAGAGTTGAGCTTTGCTCATTCCGAGCTACATTCCCATTTGGGTTTTCTATTTTCGTTTGCTTCTGTCTTTTATTTCCGAAATTGTTTCTTCAAGCTGTGAGTCAGCTGTTAGCAGAGGTGCTGCCTCTGGACGGGTAAGTTGTAAACCCCAGCGGTTGCAGTGGAGGTCTCCACTAGACAGGTGAAGCTGTAATCCTCAGTAGGCGAGACTTGTCTCGGACAGCAAGCTGTGTTGCTCAGCGGTTTGTAGGCCAAGCTGTAGTGCCCAGCAGACGCAAGCTGTACTGCGAGCAGTAAGCCATACTCGGTTGAGTGTGGGGTGGACGTAGGTCTCTGACCGAACCACCTAAAATTCTTGTGTGCCTTGTGTTTGTGTGATTGTCCATGAACTGTGTGCGACTGGATTTCATGTTTATCTTCACAGCTTGATTCGCTTCTGTTCAATTCTAGTATTCGGGTTAGTGATTTAGTAAATTTGACTATATTCCGCATTAGAGCCTTATACTGGTTTTAAAGTAGGCAATAGATCTATTCACCCCCCTCTAGATCCACACTTCGTGGAGATAGACTGCGTCCATCTAACATAACAGTTCCTTCATAAGCGGGTAATCCGACATGCGGTGCTCCCGGCTACCACAACGGAAACAAGCGCCAAGGCGCTTCCAGCATTCTTCGACTGAGTGGCCGAATTTCTCGCAGAAAGTACAAGCCGTGGCGACTTGCTTATCTTCTTCCTTAACTTTCTTATTTTTTTGGTTACCACCACCACCACTCCCATTTCGGGATCTTTTCTTGCTATCACAGTATTTATAGGGTTCCGTGATACTGAACTTCTCTCTCTTCTTATGCCGATCTGACCTTCGGCTCGATTCCTCGCCCTGGCCTTTTAATTTCTCGACCTTCTCTAAGGTCCTCTCGCATAGATGCGCCCGTTAGACGATCTCTGCGTAAGTACGTATATTCTGGGTCACAAGTTGTTGAATATAACCGGGCCTCAACCTGTCCATAAATCGATTAGCCTTCAATAAATCAGTGCTAATCAAGTGAGTAGCATATGGTGCTAGCCTAGAGAACTAAAGTTCATATTCTGCCACTGACATCATGCCCTAGCGTAATGAGGCAAATTCCATAGCCTTCCTCTCCTTAATATGCTCGGAAAAGTACTTGGCTCAGAAGAGCGTAAGAAAACCTTCCCATGTATGAGGTGCATCAGCTGGTAGGCACAAACTTCCACCATGTACGGGCATCCTTATGTAATTTAAAAAGTTGCCAAATGAACCTTCTCTTGATCCGCACATTGCATCACTTCAAATATGCGGTTCATCTCGTCTATCCAATTTTCGGCTTCGTTGGGATTAGAAGAACCCAAAAATCGACGAGGATTTAAGCTCCGAAAATTGTGATGTAAATCTCCCGCTCTTGCTCCTGCGCCAGCTTGCACCATGGTTTGTAATGCTTGAGTAAGACCCACAACGGTCTCTTGCATACCGTTCCAATCTACGCGATGAGCCATTATGATGAAAATAAGGTACCTGAGGAGAGTAATGAATTTGTTAATTCTAATGAAATGAGTGGGGTTAATCCTTTGAAATAATTCTAATTTCTATCTCATCCCCAGTTCTACCCAATTCCTCTCATAGGTTGGGAATTTTCTTTCCTAGTTTCATAGGTATGGGTCCTTAAACCTTGGACTTAACCTATGACATGACTTTTCCCTAGGACTTCTAGTCCTAGTGCTCTGATACCACTTTCACTGTCACGTCCTGAGATTATGCAGCGGAAACAATCGGGAATGTGAACAGCTGGCTAGTACGCCTCGAGCAAGCAATATAATCAGAGCGCAAGAACAATCACACAAAGTAATTGCACAATTATTTAATCAAACCTTCATCTTTATTTCATATCAAATACTCAAAATCCAAGTACATGAATACTCAACTTTCTCTAGACTCAATAAAATAAAATTACATATATGGACTCAATCTAGACATATTTGACATTCTAAGTCTTCTCTCGAATCCGTAAACTTTTTCAATCGCTCTCGGACCCGCTACTTGAGTAATCCGAGTCTGATTCACTCGCACTTCCTGAAACATTGAGAAAGTAGGTAATGAGCACACTTGCCCAGTAGGTATCTTTGTATCAACATGCGTGGCAAATTTAAGTAATTAGCATCTTAGCTCTAAAGGATAAGATAAATCATGCAATACGATGAATCATGCGAATAAAGCCAAAGTAACAAGATAGACTGAGAATATGATTGAGCAAGCATGATCAAGCAAGAATATAATTATGGCCTTTCATGAACAAGAATGTAACAAAAATATACTTTTCATAACCTTAAAGGTTATGCACTAGAAAGTCATGTAACAAGCAAGAATGTGTTTTTCACTTAGTAACAAGTACTTTGTGAATTCATGTGGATATTTATCCATGTTCCGTGGCTTTTCACTGATTTATAAAGAAAGTACTCCCAGCGCAATGCGACGCCAATAGCATCATACCCCATGGTTTATATAGTATGTTTCCGACAATCAGCCGAGGGGACTAGCATAGAGCCCTTGAACACAATCAGTGCTCGAACTACATCTTCAAGTATAAATCAAGCTACTTCCACGTTTATAACAATAATATGGCCAAGAATGTACAATTTCAACTATAGTTCCATGATAAGGTAACCAAAAAATAAGAATGCTTCTATTGAGAATAAGAGATTTCAATAAATGTATTTAATAACTAGGTTATGCCATGAAAATAAATCGACAGCATAACGATACATTCTTTAATCTCTCAAAATTACTTAGATATCTTTGGAATAATATAATAGGTTCTAGATAATCAGTTGGACCATGTAGGAACTTAGGAAAATCAACCCTTGAGTCAAACCCCGGGTTAATCAAATTCAGAACGCTAGCGGTCATTACTGGACTGTCTCTTTTCTTGGCGGTCTAGTACATGACCGTTAATGATAAGACAATTTGATATTTTAAAATAGGATATCTGGAGTCTTAGCAGTCAAATGCAGTACCGTTTAGGATCCGTTAGCGGTAAAATGTAAGGCCGCTAGTAGTGTTTAAAGGTCAACTAGAAGGTCGCTAATAATCCAGAATATAAAACATCGGTATAAGTGCCTTCTAGACATTTGGAGTTTAATGGTACAACCAACTCGGCGTCCTAGTGGGAATCCCAGGCTTGCGGAGAATTACGGAGGCCTTGAAACAAGATTTCCTAGTTCATTGGAAGGAATATCCAAAAGAGAGGTCATGAAGTCCAAGATTGTGTTCCTAATGTGCAAAGTGTAACTAATGGTCACATACCGGAGTATATGCCATGTACTTAAGAAAATGACACTTAGATAAGAAAGAGAATCATGTAAAACCATGTTAAAACAGTAATCATGAATCATCTATTCCTTTGAACAAATATTTATTACAAGAGTATATGATTTTTGGACACAAATTAACATAAGTTAAAAATACCAATGTACATAAAAACATGAAATCCATTATGCCAATCAATGAAATCAACTAAGTATATAAAACCAATGCTTAAATCAGGCTTAAAACTTAGTTAACTAGGCTTAATATATATTAACTATAGTTAATTCTGCAATATGGTTCGGATTACCAATATTACAAAATCATAAACATAAAGCGGTCAAATATAGGACCGTTAATCTCTGGCTAGTGGTCTATTGTACGCCCGCTAGACTTCCCTGGCGGTCGAGAGAAAGACTGTTTCCTCTTGTGTAAAATCGAGTTCAATGAAAAAAATATAAAATGCTAATCTTAGATACATCATGCATGGAAATCAACATGTATAAACTTCCATAATCATGATAGATCATATATAAGCCAACTATATGCATAGGCTTGCATAAATAACAAGAAAGTCCATTTTTTTCTCTTCATTAGGCTAAGTATTATGCATAAAGATTAAACTAGATGCATAGTCCCAACTAAAACATGAAATTCGGAATATATAATGTATGAAAATGAATGAAACAAGAGGGATTTTATTCCTGACATAAAATTTGAGCCTTTCATGAGATAACCTACATTTAATAATGCTCCTAGTCTTCAAATTTCTGATTGGAATCATGCCCTAGTTTCTGAACTTTCTTGCTCTAAATCAATAACTTCACGTCCCTCTATCTCCTGATTCCCTTGACCTATGGACGTGAAATTTTGAGAGTATATAGACAATACGAAGGGGAACATAAAGTTCTAAAGACACTTTTGCTAAATACATTGTTTAGGACTCCGAATTCCTTGATCTTCTTGGGTCGGATGCACTAATTCCTTAGTTTTTAAGGTAGAATCAGCAACTTTAGAAGACTCTAACTTCCTGTAGGCTTGATCTCCTATCACGAAAATTGGAGAGTAGTTAGTTGTAACTAAAATAAACATATTCTTAGAAAAAACTTACCACTAATTCGTCCTCCTTACCTGAGTTCCATGTGTACCAAAAGTAAGGGTCGCACAAGCCAAATCTGGGATCTATTTATAGGTTTTAACTAGGGTTTGAGGATTAGAACGAACTTAGAGTCCCAATTAGACTTTCAATTCGATCTTCAATCCTTCTAGACTTATCTAATTAGCTGATAGGGTCGATCCTAGATGATTTGGATGCTAAAAATCCAACCTTTTCATGTTTTCTTCCTCTCACGGAATATGTAGGTCGTTAGTGGTCCTTTGGCGACCGTTTTATTCCGTTAGCGGTCTCGCGATAGATCATTTTATGCTGTGGGCGCCGAATTTGAAACACTTCAAACTCTTTTGATATTATCCCCAATATTATCCTTCTATTTATATCCCAATGAGTAATTATCTCCTTAATTCCGTGATTAAGTTCATTCCTAGCTTCTAGAACATGGGCTAAAGTTCAAAAACAATCCTTTTGGGCCTATTGAGTTTATTGGATGGGCCTAATCCTCTTGGATTAATGTAGGGCCTAATTAATTATATTTAATTCCCCATAATGTATTTAATAGCCCATTAAATGCTTTATTAATTAATATAATTATATTTTAAATCTGAAAAAAATTTAGAAAATTCTCGGGCGTTACACAGAGTCTAAATGGGAAGGGATTTGGGTTTGTGATTGTAGATGATTTTACCAGATTTTCATGGTTATTTTTCTTAGCAAATAAAAGTGATGCTTTTCAGAAATTTGAACACTTTTTCAATAAAGTTAAACAAGAAGGAATTCACAGAATTTTCATGATTCAATCTGATCATGGAGGAGAGTTTGAAAACTCCATTTTTACTGAATTTTATAACAATGAAGGATTAACTCATAGATTTTCCTCTCCCAGGACTCCAGAGCAGAATGGCATAGTGGAGAGAAGAAATCGCACAATCATTGAAATGGCCAGAACTATGCTGGTGGAGAGTCAGCTACCTAGAAGATTTTGGGAAGAGGCACCTAACACCGCTTGCTACACCATCAACAGAGCCTTGGTAAGACCCGTCCATAAGAAAACCCCCTATGAACTCTTGAAAGATAAGAAGCCAAATGTTTCATACTTTAAGATTTTTGTTTCAAAATGATTCTTTCATAACAATAATAAAAAGGACCTAGATAAATTTGATGCAAGGAGTACCCCGGGAATTTTTCTAGGATACTCTGAAACAACTAGGGCATATAGTGTTTTAAATGTTTCAGACCAAACAGTAGAAGAATCTCCTCATGTTATATTCGATGAAACAAACATTGTTACATACTTGGATGATGATGACAGGAGCTCAAGGCATGATGGAAACTTTCTAGAGGAGATGGTGGAGGAAGAACCCGAATCACCTGAAGCATCAAATGCTCCAAATCAAGTAAGCTCAGCCGAAACAGGTGAGTCCTCAACTAATGTTAGATTCTTGAAAGATCACCCTATGAATAACATCATAGGCAACTTAGGAGATCCCCGTAGGACAAGGTCTTTTCTCAGAAATGTAAATAATCAAGACATAGTTGCTTTAGTGTCACAGATTGAACCCAAATCTGTTGATGAGGCTTTGAATGATGAATCATGGGTTAATGCAATGAGTGAGGAGTTAGGTCAATTTGAAAGAAATAATGTCTGGGAACTTGTTCTGAGACTTGAAAATACAAATGTTATAGGAACTAAATGGGTTTTCAAAAATAAAATGAATGAGGATGGAATAATTTCAAGAAATAAAGCCAGACTAGTAGCCAAGGGTTACTGTCAGGAATTTGGGGTTGATTTTGATGAATCCTATGCGCCTATTGCTAGGATGGAAGCAATAAGAATTTTATTAACTTTTGCATGTTCTAAAAACATAAAACTTCATCAAATGGATGTCAAAAGTGTATTTTTAAACAGTTTTATTAAAGAAGAAGTCTTGGTAGAACAACCCCCCGGATTTCAATTATCTTCACATCCTAACAAAGTTTTCTGGTTAAATAAAGCTATGTACGGTCTAAAGCAGGCTCCTCAGGCCTGGTATGAAAGGCTGACATAATTTCTGATCAGCAAGGGCTACAACAGAGGTAAAGTGGATCAAACCTTGTTTACCAAAAGTTTGAGTAAAGACCTCATCATAGTTCAGGTATATGTAGATGACATAGTCTTTGGTTCAACATGTACTAAACTATGCAATGAATTTGCTCAATTGATGTCTGCTGAGTTTGAGATGAGTTTGGTCGGTGAATTAAAATACTTTCTTGGCTTGCAGGTACAGCAGCTGGAGGATGGATGCTTCATTAACCAGACCAAGTACATCTTGGATATCCTCAAGAGGTTTGGCATGAATAATTTGAAGCACATCACAACTCCAATGGGTACCAATACATCATTAGATGCAGACAGATCAGGTAAAGAAGTTGATGCAAAGTTATACCAAGGTATGATTGGATCTCTACTCTATTTGACTGCCTCGAAACCTGATATGTAATTCAGTGTAGGTATGTGTGCTAGGTATCAATATAGGCCTACTGAATTGCATCTAGCTGTTGTGAAAAGAGTTTTCAGATACTTATCTTGATGGGAATCAAGCCAGCCGTCAAGCCGAAGCAAATCGAGCAAGCTGCCAGGCCAAACATGAAGGCGCTATAGGTCCCAAGTGCAATCTTGAAGAAGGCGCTATAGGTCCCTAGCGCGACCTGAAGAAGGCGCTAGGTTCCCCTAGCGTGATCTCAGGCAGAAGCGTGGTTGCAGCCAGTCCAACTTCCCGGCACCGAATTCCTCAAAGTCTTCGATGTTAGCTATCTTCCATGTTGTAAATTGACGTGTTAGCGTCGTTTTGTCTTCCCTTTCTCTATATATGTACCCCTTTCGTTTGATTAAGTATATATGAATGAATGAAAGCGAAGTATGAGTGTTCTTGAGTGTAGCCCATGGCTATCCCTCCAAATCTTTGGAAACCCCCCTTCCTCCGACCCTCTCTGGGTGCGAGGCCCAATTCTGTCCCTCTGATCCTCTCCTTTTCCCCTTCAATGGAGGATGATCGAAGCCCCGGGTGCATCGGCTCTGAGACGGGGTCGAGTGTGAGGCTCCATTTGGAGCTTTGATCTTCTTCCAACCACGATTCCACCTCCCCATCTCCGCCAAAGGTGTTGTTACGATCTGGATGGAGCTCGGCTGCACCGTACCTGCGATGGGTTCGAGTGTGAGGCCCCAGCCAAGCCTCTTCAAGGCCCTAACATCATCTACGTCCACCCTCCTTCCCTTGTCGTTCACCCCCACACCCACCTTCACAAAAGTTATCCTAGATAGGATTTGCTTGGTTTGATTTCATTTTAAGCATTCCCCGTGTGTTCTCTATCCTCCTGTGTGTTGTCCCCTTGTGTTTTGATCCCCTAGAGTCATCCACGGGAGCCCTAACGTCGAGGTTCTTCGTTCTGCTACTGTCTGAGAACGCGCGTAAACGATATAGCGCGTTCTTCAGAACGCGCGTAATGGGTATAACGCGATTATGATCAGAAGAAAGAAGAAGACCCCCACTTCCGTCCCGCATCAATTTGGTATCAGAGCTTAGGGAACCAGGCTGTTCTCATAGACTGGGATCTTGAGCTACGAGGTTCGAGGATGAACCTTTCCAAGTGGAGGGGTTTTGATGGGAATCAAGCCAGCCGTCAAGCCGAAGCAAATCGAGCAAGTTGCCAGGCCAAACATGAAGGCGCTATAGGTCCCAAGCGTAATCTTGAAGAAGGCGCTATAGGTCCCTAGCGTGACCTGAAGAAGGCGCTAGGTTCCCCTAGCGCGATCTCAGGCAGAAACGTGGTTGCAGCCAGTCCAACTTCCCGGCGCCGAATTCCTCAAAGTCTTCGATGTTAGCTATCTTCCATGGTTGTAAATCGACGTGTTAGCGTCGTTTTGTCTTCCCTTTCCCTATATATGTACCCCTTTCGTTTGATTAAGTATATATGAATGAATGAAATCGAAGTATGAGTGTTCTTGAGTGTAGCCCATGGCTATCCCTCCAAATCTTTGGAAACCCCCCTTCCTCCGACCCTCTCTGGGTGCGAGGCCCAATTCTGTCCCTCTGATCCTCTCCTTTTCCCCTTCAATGGAGGATGATCGAAGCCCCGGGTGCATCGGCTCTGAGACGGGGTCGAGTGTGAGGCTCCATTCGGAGCTTTGATCTTCTTCCAACCACGATTCCACCTCCCCATCTCCGCCAAAGGTGTCGTTACGATCTGGATGGAGCTCAGCTGCACCGTACCTGCGATGGGTTCGGGTGTGAGGCCCCAGCCAAGCCTCCTCAAGGCCCTAACATCATCTACGTCCACCCTCCTTCCCTTGCCGTTCACCCCCACACCCACCTTCACAAAAGTTATCCTAGATAGGATTTGCTTGGTTTGATTTCGTTTTAAGCATTCCCTGTGTGTTCTCTATCCTCCTGTGTGTTGTCCCCTTGTGTTTTGATCCTCTAGAGTCATCCACGGGAGCCCCAACGTCGAGGTTCTTCGTTCTGCTGCTGTCTGAGAACGCGCGTAAATGATATAGCGCGTTCTTCAGAACGCGCGTAATGGGTATAGCGCGACTATGATCAGAATAAAGAAGAAGACCCCCACTTCCGTCCCGCATCAATTTGGTATCAGAGCTTAGGGAACTAGGCTGTTCTCACAGACTGGGATCTTGAGCTACGAGGTTCGAGGATGAACCTTTCCAAGTGGAGGGGTTTCGATGGGAATCAAGCCAGCCGTCAAGCCGAAGCAAATCGAGCAAGCTGCTAGGCCAAACATGAAGGCGCTATAGGTCCCAAGCGCAATCTTGAAGAAGGCGCTATAGGTCCCTAGCGCGACCTGAAGAAGGCGCTAGGTTCCCCTAGCGTGATCTCAGGCAGAAACGTGGTTGCAGCCAGTCCAACTTCCCAGCGTCGAATTCCTCAAAGTCTTCGATGTTAGCTGTCTTCCATGGTTGTAAATCGACGTGTTAGCGTCGTTTTGTCTTCCCTTTCCCTATATATGTACCCCTTTCATTTGATTAAGTATATGAATGAATGAAATCGAAGTATGAGTGTTCTTGAGTGTAGCCCATGGCTATCCCTCCAAATCTTTGGAAACCCCCCTTCCTTCGACCCTCTCTGGGTGCGAGGCCCAATTATGTCCCTCTGATCCTCTCCTTTTCCCCTTCAATGGAGGATGATCGAAGCCCCGGGTGCATCGGCTCTGAGACGGGGTCGAGTGTGAGGCTCCATTCGGAGCTTTGATCTTCTTCCAACCACGATTCCACCTCCCCATCTCCGCCAAAGGTGTTGTTACGATCTGGATGGAGCTCGGCTGCACCGTACCTGCAATGGGTTCGGGTGTGAGGCCCCAGCCAAGCCTCTTCAAGGCCTTAACATCATCTACGTCCACCCTCCTTCCCTTGCCGTTCACCCCCACACCCACCTTCACAAAAGTTATCCTAGATAGGATTTGCTTGGTTTGATTTCATTTTAAGCATTCCCCGTGTGTTCTCTATCCTCCTGTGTGTTGTCCCCTTGTGTTTTGATCCCCTACAGTCATCCACGGGAGCCCCAACGTCGAGGTTCTTCGTTCTGCTGCTGTCTGAGAACGCGCGTAAACGATATAGCGCGTTCTTCAAAACGCGCGTAATGGGTATAGCGCGACTATGATCAGAAGAAAGAAGAAGACCCCCACTTCCGTCCCGCATCATATCTGCTACACACACTCTAGGATTATGGTTTGCTGCATCACACACTTTAGATCTGATTGCATATACGGATGTAGACTATGTCGGGTGTAAGTTTGATAGGAAAAGCACTAGTGGACACTGTCAATTTCTAGGTGGGTGTTTAGTTTCTTGGGCTTCCAAGAAACAACACTCTGTGGCCCTCTCCACTGCAGAAGTTGAGTATGTAGCTACAGGGAGCTGTGGTACACAGGTGATCTGGATTAAACCCCATCTTCAGGACTACCAAGTAGACCTGGGCTGCAGACCCATATATTGTGATAATACTAGTGCCATAAATCTTGCAAAAAACCCTGTCTTACATTCTCGCACCAAACATATTGAAATCAGACATAATTTTATCAGAGATGAGGTTTCTAAAAACACTTTTGAATTGATCCATGTAGACACTGCACATCAGATAGCTGATATCTTTACGAAGCCTATGGACAATGAAAAATTCTCAACCTTGAGGAGAGAGCTGGGGATTTTTAAAACCCACTGAATTCTGGAATCTTGGAATAAAATGCATCCATGTTTCTGTGTCCATGTTGAGCTACATACAGTCCTCATTTGCATAAATTTTCATCCAGTGTCTGTCATACTTAGTAAATAAAATTGTCATGCATAACCTGTTAGTATATCAAATGATAAGTTGAGAGAAGGTCAGATTTCTTCTGACTGGAAACCCACATCATGTGTGAGGAGGTCTTCTGACCTACATTCTCCACCTAGTACCATAGGCTCATTTACATATAGATCAGGTTCAATGTCCATAAATTTGCTTTTCTGCATTTCAATACATTGTGCATTCCAGATGTCTGCATACCTGACTCATATTGTGAGGGGGAGGTGTTCTAGGTATGTCTTGTATAGGAGGCATTTGCATGTGTTAAACCGATTGGTTTGAGTTCATCAGTCAGTCAAGTTGACAGGGGGAGCTTCTTGTCTGTTAGTTTGTGATCATAGGTGACTGATTCAAAAGATTGTAAGAGATCTTGTCACTGAACAAAGCTCATTGAGAACATTAAGTAGTTTTTTCACAAAAGCTAGAAGCTCTCAACTCTCTTAAATTTCCAAATTTGATTAACTTAAATTTAGCTAAAAAGCTTCTTTCTAATAATCCTGCAAAGACCTGGATAAAGAACCTGAAGACTCTCTTCCTACATCATTAATGAACATGGATCACTGTTGACATTTTTATGTCATGAAATCTCCTAAATGTTTGAAACTTCAATTTCTGGAAGCAAACTCTCTGAGGATTAGTACATTTTGTATTGTTTTCAAACATCATATGCCAAATAAAATAAATTTGTTTAGGGGAATATCAACTTTTCAGGGCAATGTTCTGGTTACCGAGAAACTAGACACTTCATCAAAGAAATGAATCATACTCTATGTCATGAAGTGCCAGAATATCTCTGTTTAAAAAGTTTCTAAAAATTTAAAATTCATGACAGAGCAATAGCATTAAAGTGTTGAGTAACTGGGGATTTAGGCCTCTGATCAAGGTGTCTCCTCGTGTCAAAAGATACTTCTATTGCTAACTCTATTCTCTAAAGAGAAGTAATACGGTTATCACACTGAAGAACTGGGAATTCTTGCCTCTGATCAAGGTGTCTTCTCATATGCCAATGTGTGATTTACTAAAATTACTCAATGGCAGCTTCGCTACTCAATACCTTTGGACCATTCAATAGTAGATGAGCCTCCAGTTACTTGATTAGTACAGCATTTAGACAGCTTTCTCTTGGCATAACTATTTCACCTTGGTCCTTATTCTTTCTTCTGTACGATGATAATCTTCACTCTTATTCTTTGTCTTTTCTACTTATTGGCCATGAGGTCTTTCAGCTCAATCCAGTTACCCTACTTTGATCTTTAAGGGTTGCATCTGAGATTTTTCCACCACGTGAATTCATTATCTCTGGTCTCACCAGCTTAGTAGTACCTTGGTTCTCCTTACACTCCTTTTGATGATGTCAAAGGGGGAGAATCGATTTGAGAGCATGACTTATCTTCTGATTGAAGGTCAATATGTCAGGGGGAGCTAGTGTATCATGAGTAATGTCAGCGTGTCAGGGGGAGTTGGTATGTGACATTGCATGCATGTCTAAGCTGCATGTCTGATCAGACTCATTCTTATTGACTGCATTAATCTTGATTGGCTCATAGTGTTGTCATCATCAAAAAGGGGGAGACTATTGTATCCCTATGATTTTGATGATGTCAAACACCATAAGTCATATGACCATAAGTCATAAGTCAAACATAATTTGTCAAAAGCCTTCATGAGTCTGTGCATTGGAGTCAGTGTGCCTACATGAAGTCACGGTCTACTGCTTTCAAGTCTACATACATTACTGGCACAAGGTCGGTGCAGGTTTTGATTTCAAAAGCACAAGGTCAGTGCATCGCTTGCTTCATGCCATATGAAGTCTGTGCATATATCAACTCAATGCACATAAGGTCGGTGCATCTTCTGCTGCTCGCATATAAAGCCCAAGCACATTTGCTTGCCAGGTCTGTGCACAATTACATGCTCACTTATAAGGTCGGTGCAATATTTCTCCACTACATTACCAAGGTCGTTGCATACTTTGTTAGACATATATAAGGTCTATGCACACTCTGCCTTAGCATATATGACATCGATGCTAGTTCAGACCACTTGCTGTTATGGTTGATGCATGTTTGTGTCACCAGCATATAAGTCAGTGCATGCTTGTGTTAACTGTCTAAGGTCAATGCATGTTTTCCAGACTGCACATGAGGTCGGTGCACTTTCCTATTTCTTCATTAGAAGGTCGTTGCACATTTTGTTCAGCATAGAACGTCGGTGCACATACACCTTAGTCTTACTAAGGTCGGTGCACATTATGCGTGCGCATATAGAAGGTCGGTGCAAGTTTTGGCATACGCATGCTAAGGTCGGTACATATTTTGTCTACGCATATTGAAGGTCGGTGCAAGTTTTGGCATATGCATGCTAAGGTCGGTACATATTTTTCCTGCGCATATAGAAGGTCGGTGCAATGTTTTACCTTATGCATATAAGGTCCGTGCACTCCACTGTTTAAAGTCTGTGCACATCTTAGTCTTCGAAAGGTAAGGTCACTGCATATCATCAAACGGCTAACACTCATGACTATTTCATTGCCAGGTCAGTCATATGGTCGAGCATCTATTGAGCAATCTGTGAACTTACCTCACGTGGAATCTAAAGTACCGGGTTAATGGCACGTGATCCAAGGTAAGGAGCGGACCAGAAGATCCTGCCACATAGACTGCTACAGTACCACGATTCTGACATGTGGAACCTCGAAGGATCAGATCTGTGTGAAAGTTTGGGCGAGAAACGTGGCTTCCACGCACCCATCATCTGCTTATAAAAGAGGATCGAAAGGCTGGGAGAAAGGAGGGAGAATAGAGTTGAATAGAAGAGAAGAGAGAATCTCTGAAGCCACTGCCAGTGCTGAAATTCCCCCCTTCGAGATGAGAGAAAAGTCAAGGAGAAAATCGAGAGAGAGAACCATTTTCAGAAAGAGGAAAGCCTGATTAATCGTCCGTCTTTGAGTCTAAAAGTCTACTTCTACGGAAGCTACATTGTCATTGTTTTCGGGCGTGTTTTTCTTCTTTGTTTTATTTTCCACCTTCGAGCTTTTCACCTTTTCAATTCTACCTTGTTACCCTCTAAGTTCGCTTGGAGGAAGGGAGAGGTACTCTGGTTTCCCCTCATCGTATTTGAAGGAAGAGAGGAACGATCCTATGGGTCGTGAGTTGCTTGGAGCAATTCACGGGGTTCCCTTTGCTGATTGCGAAGGAAGGGATGTTGGACCTCTAGTGATTCTTAAGGTCTTCAGAAGAGGGAGGAGAGTGTTCATCGGGGCAAGCTGTCAGGCAGCGGGTGTTAGCAGACTGAGTCTGCATTTCTTAATTGCTTAGTGCAAGGAAGCCTTACTCTGGTGGAGTAAGGGGTGGATGTAGATTGCGGATCGCAATCGAACCACCTTAAAAACTCTTTGTTCCATCTGTGTGGATTGCTTGGATGTTCTCTCGATTTGGCTCTAGCACATCAGCTGTTCAATTATTGTTTCATCTTAACTCTCTCTCTCTCTCTCTCGATAAGCTTTGTCTATCTGCCTGCTCCATGGCGAGACTAGGAAAGTTTCTCTACTACGTTTCAGGATTACATAGTTTGTTTTTATTTCCAATTCTCTGAATTGGGCGTGATCTATTCATCCCCCCTCCTTCTAGCTCACGTTCTGTGTGATTTATCACTTTTGCCTCTCTTCTTCTTCGTGGATGCTAACCAAGCCATCCAAGATCTCTCTGGCAGTGTTGTAGTTGGAAGCAAATGGATATTTGTTAAGATTTATTGTAGTCTTCAACAAATTTAAAACTTGAAGATTTTACAATGTTTGGATTGGTGACCAGCCATCCCTTCTGATTTATTCTCTGGGAGATAAAAAGGGCTATTCGTAACGATCCTCCACCGCTTAGGATCATACGAGTTTATAACCTTGCATAATCTTCCTAACCAGTCATTGAAATCAGAACCATCAAAGATCAGTGGGGAAATCATAGAAAACTGATCTACGAAAGGGCTCATGATTGTAAAAGCACCGGGATCTTCCTCTGCAGATCGTTGGATCTGGGTATGACAGAGCTTAGCTCTGATACCAATTGTTAGGTCCCTTGGCTGCAACCGGATCTAGAGGGGGGTGAATAGATCCTTTAAAAATATGGCCAATCAAAAATTAAAGCTTGGATGAGGCCAACGTTTTAACACAGCGGAATTAACATAGGGCTAAGGAGCTGGCTGATTTGATGAAGCAATCCAAGGCTATGACGGTTGGAGGATCTGCTGCACTGTCTAAGTAGTAATCTAACCAACACGAGAGTGACTGCGTGTATGAGATGTGCATAGCAATGTGTGTAATGCCCTGGATTCTTACCGGATTCTTATTAGGAGTTTTGGATCTTTTTCGGAGAGTTTCGGATCACTTTTGTGGGTCCTGAGTTGAGTTTTACGATCTGTGTGGGTTTTTCTCTCGTACTAGTTACAGAACCCTGTGGTGAGTTTATTTCTCAGTTCATCGACTTGTGGATACCACAGTTGCGATATACTCGTCGAGAGGATCGTTTTGACTATTTTTACGTATTTTTCTGAATTAGTCTATTTTCGGGCCAATTATCAAATTTTCAGAAATTAGGAAAATTTCCTAATTTCTTACTTTTTCTTTCCTTCCTCTCTCCTCCCTTCTCATTTCGCCACCGCGACCTCTCTCTCCCGTTTTCTCTCTTCTCTCGCCCTTCCGGCTCAGGCATCAGACGGAGGAGGCTCGGGCAGGTAGAGGAGATGCCGTGGGGATGGTCGGATGCGCGAAGGGGCGAGGATCGGATCGGTTTTGGCGCGATCCCGAACGGTGGATTCAAAGCCGACGGTCGAGCTCGCGACGTGGTTTTGTCACTTTGGCGCACGGTTTCTTCAGTGGAGGTAAGGAGACAGATCACCTGCTTCTCCTCTACGTTTTCCCTATAATTTCACATTGTTCGGTGCAAGTTTGAGAGGGTTTCGCTCAGTTTTGGTAAAATCATGATTTTAGGAGTTCGTAGGGTTCGTCCGAAAATGGCGACCATTCTTATTATAATTAGTATCAAACGAACTGTTGGGATGCCAAGATCCCATTCTCGCAAGTTTTGTCGTGATTGGTCGTCATTCGGGGCCGGTAGGAGTCCGGGAACCCCGGTGACCCGATTAGGGTCGATTCGTCGAAATCACCCCGATCTCTTGATTCGTCCATTGCCTGTGGTCCTTCCAGCTCGTGGAAGGCTTTTCTCGTCGTCATGTACTGATTCCCCTGCGTTTCGGTGTGAATGGGGTGTGGAACAGGCCGATTCGGCCTTTTCCCATGTTTTCCCGCCGTGTCACTTTAGCGGCCATTCCAGAGACCGCCACAGTCTCTGGCGGCCCTACGATAGACCGCCACACCATTGGGCGTGTCGACGATATCTAGGCTGGGTTAGCGTGATGGCCCATTCTTCGACCATCACGTGCCTCTGGCGCCCCTATGCTGGTGCGTCACAGCCTTGTCATTTCTCGATGTTCACGTATGTCGGTTCGCTCTAGCAGTTCTATCTTTGACCGCCAGAGCACTGTAGCGCGCCACTCTTAGGCCGCCGCAGTATGTGTGACCGGGTTAATGTTTTAAGTCGGTTGGTTGTAGCGGCCCAACCCTTATGCTTCAGAGTCATGTAGCGCGCCTCTATTAGGCCGCTACATGTCCGTTTGTCTTAGGTCTATGTCTTAGGGTGGTTAGTATGGCGATTCATTCCTTGACCGTCAGGTCCGTGTAGCGTGTCTATATTAGACCGCTACGGTGGTTTGACGGGGTAAGTCGGTCTGGGGTCAACTATGTCTAGCTGCCTATTCCTTGACCGCTACAGTGCCCTGGCGGCCCAACCCTTGACAGCTAGAGTCCTTAGTACCTCCGTGAGTGCGGCAACTTCTTCCTTGACTACTTATGCCGTTAAGCGGCCGAGGGATAGATTGCTCGTCTTCCAGAGGTTGGTTTACCGGTGTTTCAGTTTGTGATATGTCTTGGCTTGACCTTGTGGTCCGCCCATTGTCCCGTGGATGTCTCTTGACATCCTATGAGGGTTAAGACTACATTAGAAGGTAGCCATGAGTTTTCTTGCTTGAAGTAGGATTCTATTTCCTATTGTAGAGTAGTCGTTGTCTTGTTCCGGTCAACCCAGGGTGGCCCAGTGGTTGACAGGTAACCTTGTGTGTGTCTCAGCGGTTCTGTCCAGTTCGAGACATGGTTCTGGATACCTCGAGGTGTCATCTTACCTCGATTTACATGTCCAGGTGTGCTGTGGGTCTTGGTGTTCCCTCATGTCCCCGTGTGTCGTTTTGCGCAGTCATGTCGTTTCCTATGACTTAGGATTAGATCGATTGGCGACTTGTTCCGCTTTGTACGACGGTCTTGACTCCGAGTCGTGAGACTCAAGGATCGTTGTGTTGGTAAGTCTAGTTGACTGTCCTGAGTCCGATAGCAGTCTGGTATGCTACCTCGTGTCCTGTGCTTCGTAGTATGTACAACAATGCTTCCTCGCATGTCTGTACTATAGCACTTTTGTTTCAGAGTTCTGCGTATAGTGAGCCTCCACTAGTCGTAGCCTGGCGACACGTTACTACGTGTCGACCCACCAGGGAGTGGTGGCGTGGCAATTCCCGATATACGATTTTTAAGCTAGTTTTCGTGTGCCCCCGCTGTACAGTAGCATCCTTTCGGGTGGGGAAAACTAGATAGAGGCCTGGCTCTCCAGCAAGAGTCCGTGTGTGCACACGTGGTGAGGGGCTTGGACTGACGCCGACGGGTGTTACCCTGTCTAGTCACTCGTTACTATAGTTTCATTCTGGTTGTGAGTGTGTCTTAGTCTCTGTCGTGCTTCAGGCGGCAGCGTAGGCGAGACACTTGAGGCGCAACATAAGGCGTCAGTGGACGTAGCTGGCTGTTCTTCTAGTGAGGAGGTGCTTCCGTCACGTGACACGTGACTCTCGTGTTTCTCGCACGTCATGACCTTTCCGGGTTAGCCTTCTTGTGGTCTTGCCCGAGGTCAGTGTTGTGTCATGTGCACGACGTTCTAGTCATGTGTGTGTGGTCGTGTCTAGAAGAGCGTACACAACAATCGAGTCGTGTATGCTTTACGGCGTCTGTGTCTATCTAGGTCTTTTCTAGGCTCTTTTTGCTTGTCTTTGTAGGCCCGACAGATCGGCAACTCCTGACCTTGTCAGACCAGAGTTCGCCTTCCTGTTGCTATCTGGAGTAGTTTGGGAGGCCAATGTTAGTTCGACAGCCGTGTCTTCGTTCAGGTACGGCTTTTCCATTTTCTTGTAGCTGTAGCTTCTCCTTCCGTTCCGGCTTTCTTTTATAGCTTTGTAGTTTAGTTTTCCTGCTTTACTACTGCTACTGTTTTAGCATGTTACTACGTTATTTTTCAGTGGGGATCCGCGTGACCCCTACTGGGCCAGTGACACGAGGCTCACCCCTGCTTTTCAGGTGGGTGGCATCTTCTACTTCCGCGGTTCCTAGTGTGTTGCATTCATATTTTCCAGCGGTACCTGCGTCGGGCTTCCCCCGACCTTAGTGTACATCCTTCTTTTCTGTTGACTATACTGCTTGTCTTTCCTTTGGACTGGACTCAGGTATAATTGTTAATTTGTAATTATTAATGAAAAAGTAATTTTATTTTTGCTACTTTAGCAAACCGATCTAATGAAATTTAATTGCTTACTGTTATATCTCTGTGGCTTCAATGTACTACACGACATTCCTTTTTCCCTTCGGAGCTTTACAGCTCTTGGGAGGCTTCACGGTTTCCAAGCGGTATCGGGTTTACTCAGTAGTCCTATCAGGTATATCCGGTATCTGGGATCCGGGTCGTCACAGTTGCTATCAGAGCATTGTTATGCGAAGTACATGGGAATCTGAGATATATAGTGTCCAGAGTCCTGAAAGTCCAGTACAGTCTTTCACTGGCATTAGGTTTTGTGATTCCTTGTCGTTTTGTTTTCCCGATAGCTGTCATCGTGGCATGGGTTGTGTCTCCTTTCCTGTGAGACGTAAACGACGTTGCCTTGTTTCGGAGGTGTCAGACTTGTGTTCACTTGTGTCGTGCTCGATCCATAGCGTGTACTTGTGATTATGGTCTGACTATGTCCCTTTGAATTATGTTTCTTGAGATTCGTGCTATTTCAAGTTGTGTCTTGGGGTTATTCTTCCCTACTTCTCCTTTGCTAGTCCTTAAATTTCAAGGATGAAATTTCTTAAAGGAGGGGCGGATGTAATGCCCTGGATTCTTACCGGATTCTTATTAGGTCTTTCGGATCTTCTTCGGAGAGTTTCGGATGGCTTTTGTGGGTCTTGAGTTGAGTTTTACGATCCGTGTGGGTTTTTCTCTCGTACTAGTTACGGAACCCTGCGGTGAGTTTATTTCACAGTTCATCGACTCATGGACGCCGCAGTTTCAATATACTCGTCGAGAGGATCGTTTCGACTATTTTTACGTATTTTCTGAATTAGTCTATTTTCGGGTCAACTATCGAATTTTCAGAAATTAGGAAAATTTCATAATTTCTTTCTTTTTCTTTCCTTCCTCTCTCCTCCCTTCTCATTTCACCGCCGCGACCTCTCTCTCCCGTTTTCTCTCTTCTCTCGCAGTTCTGGCTCCGGCTGCAGACGGAGGAGGCTCGGGCAGGTAGAGGAGATGTCGTGGGGATGGTCGGATGCGCGAAGGGGCGAGGATCGGATAGGTTTTGGCGCGATCCTGAACGGTGGATTCAAAGCCGACGGTCGAGCTTGCGACGTGGTTTTTGGCGTGGTTTAGTCACTTCGGCGCACGGTTTCTTCAGTGGAGGTAGGGAGACGGATCACCTACTTCTCCTCTACATTTTTCCTGTAATTTTGCGTTATTCGGTGCAAGTTTGAGCGGGTTTCCCTTAGTTTCGGTAAAACTGTGATTTTAGGAGTTTGTAGGGTTCGCCGAAAAATGGCGACCATTCTTAGTATAATTAGTATCAAACGAACCGCTGGGATGTCTGGATCCCATTCCCGCAAGTTTTTTCGTGATTGGTCATCATTCGGGGCCGATAGGAGTCCTGAAACCCCGGTGACCCGATTAGGGTCGATTCGTCAAAATCGCCCCGATCTCACGATTCGTCCATTGCATGTGGTCCTTCCAGCTCGTGGAAGGCTTTTCTCGTCGTCCTGTACCGATTCCCCTGTGTTTCGGCGTGAATGGGGCGTGGAACGGGCCGATTCGGTCTTTTCCCTTATTTTACCGTCGTGTCGCTTTAGCGGCCATTCCAAAGATCGCCATAGTCTCTGGCGGCCCTACGATAGACCGCCACACCGTTGGGCGTGTCGACGAGTTCTAGGCTGGGTTAGCATGACGACCCACTCTTCGACCGTCACGTGCCTCTGGCGCCCCAATGCTGGTGCGTCACAGCCTTGCCATTTCTCGATGTTCGCGTACGTCGGTTCGCTCTAGCGGTTCTATCTTTGACCGCCAGAGCACTATAGCACGCCACTCTTTGGCCGCCACAGTATGTGTGACCAGGTTAATGTTTCAAGTCGATTGGCTCTAGCGGCCCAACCCTCATGCATCAGAGTCGTGTAGCGCGCCTCTATTAGGCCGCGACAGGTCCGTTCGTCTTAGGTCTATGTCTTAGGGCGATTAGTATGGTGGTTCATTCCTTGACCGCCAGGTCCGTGTAGTGTGTCCATATTAGACCGCTACGATGGTTTGATGGGGTAAGTCGGTCTGGGGTCAACTATGTCTAGCGGCCTATTCCTTGACCGCCACAGTGCCCTGGCGGCCGAACCCTTGACCGCTAGAGTCCTTAGTACCTCCGTGAGTGCGGCGACTTCTTCCTTGACTACTTATGCTGTTAAGCGGCCGAGGGATAGATTGCTCGTCTTCCAGAGGTTGGTTTACCGGTGTTTCAGTTTCTAATATGTCTTGGCTTGACCTTGTGGTCCGCCCACTGTCCCGTGGATGTCTCTTGACATCCTATGAGGGCTAAGACTACATTAGAAGGTAGCCATGAGTTTTCTTGCTTGAAGTAGGATTCTCTTTCCTACTGTAGAGTAGTCATTGTCTGGTTCCGATCAACCCAGGGTGGCCTAGTTGTTGACAGGTAACCTTGTGTGTGTCTCGGTGGTTCTGTCCAGTTCGAGACATGGTTCTGGATGCCTCGAGGTGTCGTCTTACCTCGGTTTGCATGTCCAGGTGTGTTGAGGGTCTTGGTCTTCCCTCATGTCCCCGTGTGTCATTTTACGCAGTCATGTCGTTTACTCTGACTTAGGATTAGACCGATTGGCGACTTGTTCCGCTTTGTACTACGGTCTTGACTTCGAGTCGTGAGACTCAAGGATCGTTGTGTTGGTAGTCTAGTTGACTGTCCTGAGTTCGGTAGTAGTCTGGTATGCTACCTCATGTCCTGTGCTTCGTAGTATGTACGACAGTGCTTCCTCGCCTGTCTGTACTATAGCACTTTTGTTTCAGAATTCTGTGTCTAGTGAGCCTCCACTAGTCGTAGCCTAGTGACACGTTACGATGTGTCGACCCACCCAGGAGTGGTGGCGTGGTAGTTCCAGATATACAGTTTTTAAGCTAGTTTCCGTGGGCCCCCGATGTACAGTAGCGTCCTGCAGGGTGGGGAAAACTAGCTAGAGGCCTGGCTCTCCAGCAAGAGTCGGTGTGTGTACACGTGGTCAGGGGCTTGGACTGACGCGGACGGGCGTTACCCTCTCTAGTCACTCGTTACTATAGTTCCGTTCTGGTTCTGAGTGTGTCTTAGTCTCTGTCGTGCTTCAGGCGGCAGCGCAGGTGAGACACTTGAGGCACAGCATAAGGCGTCAGTGGATGCAGCTGGCTGTTCTTCTAGTGAGGAGGTGCTTCCGTCACTTGACACGTGACTCTCGTGTTTCTCGCACATCGTGACCTTTCCGGGTTAGCCTTCTCGTGGTCTTGATCGAGGTCAGTGTTGTGTCATGTGCACGACGTTCTAGTTGTGTGTGTGTGTGGTCGTGTCTAGAAGAGCATGCACGATAATCGAGTCATGTATGCTTTAGGGCGTCTGTGTCTGTCTAGGTCTTTTTAGGCTCTTTTTGCCTGTCTTTGTAGGCCCGGCATATCGGAAACTCCTGACCTTGTCAGATCAGAGTTCGCCTTCCTATTGCTGTCTGGAGTAGTTTGGGAGGCCAAGGTTAGTTCGACAGTCGTGTCTTCATTCAGGTACGCTTTTCCCTTTTCTTGTAGCTATAGCTGCTCCTTCCGTTCTGGCTTTCTTTTACAGCTTTGTAGTTTAGTTTTCCTGCTTTACTACTCCTATTGTTTACCTGTTGTTTTAGCATGTTACTGCGTTGTTTTTCAGTGGGGATCCACGTGATCCCTACTGGGCCAGTGACACGAGGCTCACCCCTACTTTTCAGGTGGGTGGCGTCTTCTGCTTCCGCGGTTCCTGGTGTGTCTCGTTCGTAGTTGCCAGCGGTACCTGCGTCGGGCTTCCCCCGACCTCAGTGTACATCCTTCTTTTCTGTTGAATGTACCGCTTGTCTTTCCTTTGGACTGGACTCTGGTATAATTGTTAATTTGTAATTGTTAATTAAAAAGTAATTTTATTTCTGCTACTTTAGCAAACCGATCTACTGAAATTTAATTGCTTACTGTTATATCTCTGTGGCTTCAATGTACTACACGACCTTCCTTTTTCTCTTTGGAGCTTTACAGCTCTTGGGTGGCTTCACGGGTTCCAAGGGTTATCGGGTTTACTCGGTAGTCCTATCGAGTATATCCGGTATCCGGGATCCGGGTCGTCACAATGTGGGCCACATAGTATGTGTATGTGTGTGTTAGAAAAACAACCTGATGTGCATATGTTGGAGTTAACAGATGACCTATGAATGGAGGTAGAGGAAATGGAGCAATCACTCAATCATTCACAGTGGCACAATATTTTTAAGGTGGTCCGGTTGCAAACCCGCAACCTACGTCCACCCATCACCAAACCGGTGAGGCTTCACTACACGAGGATGAATCCTCACGAGGACAGGGTCCTCAACAGACATGGGGACAAATCCCCCCACACACACATGCTGTAACACGCAGCACACATGGGGATGAACCCCCCACACACACACGCTGCAACACGCAGCACACACAAGGATGAACCCCGCACGCACACACGCTGATACACAGCTTTTTTCGAGGGCGACAACTTTCCTTGTCTTGACCCGTGAGGGGGTGGTAGGGAAGGTGCGCGAAAATATCGGTGGCCGTGGTAAGGGAAGGAATAAAGCAATAAAGGAAAACATGGGAGTTTGATGTATCTCGGGGTATCCTCCTTCATAGCCGTATACCTCTCACGGAGGCACCGGGCACTCACCTTTTACAGAAAATCGAGAGGGGTCGAACGGGACGAGAGGTTTCCAGGAGTTGGTGGATGCAGACAACGGCCTACGAACTGGCTAATTACTCACTCGGGATGAATGAGATGGAGGTGGCTGGGAGACAGAGTGACTGGACAGGGTGCTGGTGTGCCAGTCGATTTCTTGATAATCACCCATGGAACCAAATGTTGACTGTGGAAGCGTCGCTAGGATGCGGCACGTGGGCACGAGGTATCGAGCGGCACGTGGAGAGAAAGGGAGGTTCCATGGGTGCGAGTGCGTAGGCAATTATGGGGATTCATGTACGGGACGTCTTTCCTCACCGGTCGTAAGCAACCGATGTTTATTTACATCAGATTGAATCCAAACACCTTTGTTCCGTGCTAAAGAAGAGCATGGATAATTCTGAAGCCAAGGATAAGGGACCGGGTATATCCTGTAGCTGGGTTACTGGTGGATTGAGACCTGGGAAAATGGGTTGCACACTGTTTAGTGGGGGTAAGAAACTGGGACCCGTGGTACGGGTATGCACATTCAACTGGTTTCATGCTTTTACAGGTGCCACGTGGGCATTACAGAGGAGCCGAAAGGGCCGAAATACAACCTGTTCAAGTCGCGGGACAATTCCGATGCGTAGGTCAATCCCCGGGTCATTGCAAGATAAGGAAGATTATCCACGTGTTTTACAGGGGCTCTCCTCGGGGAGCTAGAGACATGCCCGAGTCACCGAGGGAGGGCTAGACTAGATGGTAGGGAAGGACGCTGACTGGCACCTGAGGGAGGCCGGACACGGCTCGGAGTGAGCGGTCGGGTATGGATCCCAAAAAGGTGACAATCTTCATGCTGGGGAGTGAGGGCCGGTCCTGGGAATGTTACTTCCAAGCTAGGTGATGGGGACATCTCCCGCCACTTCATCTTTTCCAGGCCCCGATGATCGTCGATGGCGTATGGTCTTGATTCGCCACTTTATTTCGAGTCATATGATGTATTTTTTTCCCTTATGTGAGTCTTGCCATGTAATTTCCATTTGCATTTGAGTCGTGTGCCTAGGTTAACAAGTTATTTACCTATGTTTAGAGTCAAATGGGCCTCTAATCCATCAATTGGGCCCATTGAGCCACCCTTGGACATGCTTGGTCTTTGGTGTAAATGTCAAGGGTATTATGGTCATGTAGAATGTTGGGCTCCTATAAATAGGACCCCAACCCCATTGTGAAAGATAATGAATAGTTGAATGAAAATTTGAAATCCAGTTGAGTGTTCCTAGAGTGAGAAGCTCCCTTCCTCTCTCTCTCTTTCTCTCTCTCTCTCTCTCTAAAAGGGGCGATCCCTTCTCTCTCTCTCCTCCCTCTCTCTCTCTTGAGTGCACCTGCCCTTTCACCTTCCCCTTGCCACCTCACCTCCACCTCAACCCCTCCCCACTTGCCACATCATCACACCCTTCCACCTCCCTAGAAACATTAACTATCTCATTTATCCCCTCCCTCATCCAAGGCACCCATTCACATTCCCTAGGCAACTCTCCATTCTCCCACACACCTCTTCACCATCCCCAAGCAACCCTTCCTTTCCCCAACACACTATTTCCCCTCCCCAATGCCACATTAACCACCCACCATTAACCAAATTGAAACCCGGTTCCCTCCCACCTTGCCAACCTGCCCCCCCTCTCTCTCTCCCTCTCTATCCCAGGTCGCAGACCACTCCCCTCCACCTGCTAGCTGCGTCCCAACCACTCTCCCAGCCCCTCCACCATCTCATTCCACCCCCCAGCCAATCCCCACAGCCATCCCACCACCATTCCTTGATGTACCTTCGCCCCATCCCCACCCCTTTCTTCACCTTTTACCATTCAGCTAAGGCCAGTTCGTAGGCAGTATTGAAGGGTCTAGTTAAAGAGTCTGCTTCGCCAACACCTCGATGTTCCAAAAGGCAATTCATACATTGCTGGAAATCTCTTCGGAGTAGCTTCGTAGGCGAGGTGGTCTCGCGTCCGTCTGAGCTTCGAGCTGCCTGGGAGAGCCATTCTCCCACGACTGCATAAAACTACTCCGCCAGGGAACCAGAAGCCAAGGAATGAAGCGACCATGGCTGCTCCAAGATGAATTTGGATGTGGTTTTTTGGCTGAAGTCTTCTCCTACAAGTCCCCTAGCATCGTTAAGAAACGGAGCATCGTTTGAAGCCCGAAGCACAAAGTTCTGATTTTCCTACCCCAGGTGTGCAGGTCTGTCTTGACAGGGCCTGACCCCTTCACTCTACGGGCTCTATGTCTCTACTCCGACCTCCCCTGGTGACCTTCCTGGTTGCTGCTCGAAGAGGACTCGACCACGCTCGCCTCCGTTGTGGTCCCGCATCGTTCGGAATTCGGGAGTGTTCGTGGATACTTCGTCTTCCTGCTGTAGTGCTCAGGAATCAGTCCGAGCCAGAACAAAGTGGCCCAGTTCCAGAGTCTGCCCCGCCCAACGACGATGTCTGTAAATTCCACAGAAATTCAGGAGCCCTCCCGGGCAAATCAGCGAAGATTTGGCACTGGTTTAGGTCACTTCCAAGTTCAGTAGAGCTCTCGGCGGTGTCATTAACGACTACTTGTCCCGTAGTTCTAGAAGTGGATAGAATCGGCAGAGTATTCATTCGGCGCTCTCTTTAGCTTTCTTCCCTATCCCACCTGGCCGGCTTAGCGCCCCTCCCTGCGTGGAGGTAGTGTTCGAATGTAACCATTATTTTCCTGCCCCTAGTCCAACCCTCCTGCGTGAGGAGTAGTTCATGTAATCATTTAAGTAGGGAGAAGCTTCACCAACGCAGTGTGCGGGGAACCATACTTCCCCGCTCGCCCACATCTCCGACCGGGGTCGATTTCTTCAAACCGGCCAGGTAATCTCTCAACCCTTGCTCATATCTTAGTGCTTGTTCAATTAATATCTACCAACGCTCTGCGGGAGTGTTAGAGAGCGCCCAGTCCTTAAAGCACCCTTGCTTTCGAGTGACCACTGTGGATGAAGCGAGTGATTCGAGTCCCTTGTGGCACTCGGTCAGCCCTTCAAATTCGGGGTTCCATATCTTTCGGGGGGAACACATTCATAACCTTGCTGGCCCTCTACCAGCGAGAGCCTAGTCCCACAACCCTCGACTCGGCATCATCGAGTAACCCTTGGGTTGAGCGTGCGCACCGGTGAGCGACCGTCTTCGATAGTCTCTAAGTTGCGAATTGTGCTGGCTATGGATAAGTCCAAGGGGTTCTTTGTCTAGTTGCTGCATTCTATAGGGTGTTTCACATCACTAGGGTTCGGCTAACTCGGGTCAGCGGTCGGGACGGTCGGTGGCCGACTCGTGGTGAGCGACGGGCACATGGTCCCATGGCAGGGGCAAGTTTGGCATCATGGCACATGCGTTGTTATCATAACGCCTTACACGCTGGAGGACCCGAGGTGCGAGTGTGTTCACCATTATCACAACGCCTTACACGAGGGCGGATGACTTGAGTGAGACGGCTAGACACCATTGTTGACACCCGTTTTTAGCCCGTAAGTTGCGTCGTTTCTCTTGTTCATCATTTTTGATGTCCCGAATTACCCATTGTTTTGGAGCCTTCCTTGGATGGATTTCGAGCCCATTTCATTATTCCATTCTATTTGAGCCTTGGAGATAATTATTTCATGGAGCCCTTGAGCTTATCTTATCACCTGTCGGCCTTCCAAGTCAACTTACGGCCCATTTAGGCTGGCCTTCCCTCAAGCATTCAGCCCCCTTTCGCTACGCAGTCTTGAAAACGGTCCTTTTTCACCCCCTTCCTTTCCTCTTTTCAAAATGTGTCCTTCACAAAAGTTGTTCATCTTTCAAATCCCTACATTCTACGTCATTGGCCAGTTCTGCACCGATTTCAAGTTATTTACATTTTTCCGGCAGACTGCATTGTTTACCTATGTCTCGGTATTTTCTCTCTCTGTTCTAGCCCATGTTCTCTCTCTTCTAATCATTTTCTCATCTTACTTTCTTCATGAAAGTTGTTCATCTTTTAGTTATCTACAATTTCTTCTTCTACCACTTTCGCTAATTCTACACCGTTTTCAAGATATGCTTCAATTTCTGAAGTCGCGCGAGCCTGGCAGCGGAACGGTCAACAGTTGACCGTTCCTTGAGTTGAACGGTCACAAGGTGACTGTCCAACAGTAAAACAGTCAACAGTTGACCGTCTATGATCAGTAACTTTTTAATTTTAATTTTATTTTTTTTTATTATTTTTGAAATGTCAAAGAACGGTATTCTTCAGACCGTTTATGTTAAAAAACGGTATGTAGATGACCGTTTATCCGTTTTTTGGCCAAAAGTCACCCGATCGCCCCCAGGTATGGGCAGTCTACCCCTAGGCCATCCAATTCAATAAACGGTCTATCGTGCGACCCTCCAACTAACAAAGAGTCCACAAGTTCCTGAACTCCATCTTCTTCACCGCCGGATTCTAAGGTGGAGCCTGTGCAACGAGGCCTCTTTGTTAGGACTCTATCTTCTAGAATCCTCCACCAAATTTACCCCCGTTTGTTTCTATCTCTTGCCCTTTGTATTATCTTCAATTTGATCCATAGGGCACGACTTTTCATGCACCGGATCTCCTGAAATCTTGGCCGCAAGTTAAGGATTTACTCATTTCGTGCAACCAAAAATCCATGCAGATTAGGTTCCAGAGCCTTCTTCCAAGAGCCATAACTTCCACAATCTTCAACCAAAAAGAGTCCCGTTTGTTCCTACCTATTATTCTATCTATTATCTCGAGATTGATCCATAGATCTCGAGATTTGGTGGACTCTATCATCTGAAATCACAGCAGAAAGTTAAGGTTTTCACCTTTTTTCTATATAAACCTGCCCAGTTCGCCTGCGCGACGGGGGGCTCTTCTTCGACCTGGGGCGAAGCCATGCCAGATCGTCCACTCAAACATTCGACCCCAGGCTATTGAGGGAAGTATAGGCTTCGTTTTGGTTCCTCATTTGCTTCATTTCATCATTGTTTGCCCTCCTAACTTCACCTCTACTTTTAGCAAAATCATCACAAGTTCGTGGACCTGTGTGGTGGGGCGCCCTTCGTCGGCTTGGGGCGGAGTCATCTGGTGTCCTCTTCGTCCTCCATTACTCCCATCCTGAATAGGGGAGTATCTTTTTCATTTTCCATCTCTCTGGGCTCTCTATACTTGCTCCAATTTCTTATTCCTCTCCCTTACTTTTCACAAATCATCACAGTTTTACACTTAGTTTCTGCACAGTTTCCTGCACGTTTATGCATTTTTCTCCATTTTGCACAACGATTTTCTCTCTGTTCTCTCCATCAAATTCTGTGATTTCAAATCCCATGCATGCACAACACTCCCACCTTTCATTTGCACCCATTTATAGGGGTTAAAAATCCTCCCCCGGTGCGTTCTCCCCCATTCTTTCATTCTATTTCATCACTTCAGGCATGTGCTACACTTTCATGATCTAATGGGTTTTCTCTTATTTTTGTGGCTTTGTTTTGCAGTAGACCATCAATAGAATGTGAGGCCCTTACTTTCTAGCCGGCTAGGAGGTGAGGAGGTGCACCCACATCGGTTCCCCGCATTCCCTTTGAGGCGCGATCACACATTGTAGCGGCTTCCCGTTAGGTCGCATCTTCTTCTTCATTTTCCAAGGTACACGGCGTCGTCTTCATCCTTTCTTCATCCTTTTGGTGCCGTAGAACCTTGGTGGCGATCACGGTTAGGTTCCTCTTCTTCGTCGCCCCTTTCCATTTCATGCACTTTCACGCTTATATGCATGGTTATATTGTTTAGTTAGGGGGCGGGATAGATTGAAACATTTATATCTACAACCATGTGAGGGGAGTACGTGTGACATACCCTCGGCATATACGAGCCAATCAACAAGCCACCCACCACGCGCTTAGCTCCTCGCATCCTTGCCGGAAGCCTTGGGGCTTGAGTCCTTGAGCCGGGTGCCTGCGGATGTTCGAGTGTCCGTTAGCATCTCTATCTTACCCCTTGAGCTTCTAAGGGGATTTTGTAGGGGAAGTTGAAGGGTCCGGGGGGGTTTATGCGGACCAGGCTGGGGGGTGCAATCTGGTCCGCATAAACCCCATGACAAAAAAAATATATTTTTTGTTTCTGAGTGGGGGAGGGGGATTTACGCGGACCAAGTTTGGGGGGCCAGCCTGGTCCGTGTAAACCCCCCACCCTAGGGGGGGTTAACGCGGACTGGGATGGGGTTGTGTTTTTTTGATTAAAAAATTATTTTTTTAGGGGGGGTTAACACGGATTGGGATGGGGGTTAATTCCTCAATGTAAAAAAAATCTTTGTTTTCTTTTAATGGGGGTTTACGCGGACCAGGCTGGGGGGGCCAGCCTGGTCCACGTAAACCCCCCCCTAACGCGGATTGGGATGGGGGTTAATTCCATAATGGCCTCTAAAATTCCATTTTGTCTATTTTTTGGGCCTAGATTGACACTTTGTGACCGCAAGAAGATAAAGGATACAAGACTTAGACTGGTTGACTGGTTGTGCGTGCGCGTGGACCGAGGAGATTGACCTGTGTGATTTTGAGACTCCGTCTTCACGAACGCCTCCGAGCAGGTACGTCGACCACTCTTGCACGAAACTGGGGCAGAGACAAGTCCACGCTGGGGTTGATCGGGCTGGATGAAGGGGCTACCCTCGGGGGAGTTCGCCCCCACCAGGACGCGACCGCGCCTGTGGCGAATCCCCCCCGGGCTGGCCGTGGCCACGGGGGGTGGCCCCGAGGGCCTTCTTTTGTTGTTTCGTATTGTCCTTTGCGGGACTGGGTGCTCTGGGGTGCTGGGATTGGCCCGTGGGGGCACACTATTGTAATGTTGTAGTCACTGCTCGAAAGGTGTTCGAGGAAATTCCCGCCACACCTCAGGTTGTCGAACGGCTTGGATAACTGACTGGCGGGCCTTGGATTTGGCCTCAGGCTGAGGGTGAGAGCTTGTGTGTAATACCATATGTAGTACCCCGATTTATTAAAAGAATAAAATTTTCGAGAAATTAATAAGAAATTCCTTAAGAAATAGGATAGGTAAAAGTTTGACTATTTTATAAAAATCTGGAAAAATTAGAATCTCATAGTGGATAAAGCGCTTAGTAAAATTGTCTTCTATGACTAGCCCACATAAAATTCTTAAACAAGCCGAATTAGCAGATTAAGGCCCAAAACCACACTTAGCCTAATTGGACCTTAAAACGTAAAATTCGAGCCCAATACTAAACCAATTAAGCTAAAACCGGATGCAAATGAACGGTAAGGATCAACTCTTCGTTTCCCCTCTGGTTAATCTCTGAAACCCTAACCCTTGGAGGTGTACTTGGCTGCAGAATGGCGGATTGACTTGGTCTCGCGTGAATCTCGCACGTCCACGGTGCAAGGACTCTATCTTCACGATTAGGACTCCCCAGACGCAATTGAACCTATATAATCGAACCTTAGCTACCCTAGAATCATTTAAAAACTGTGGTGGTCGGAGAGGAGCTCGATCGAGGGAGGATTCCGACGATTACCGGTGGTGTGTACCTAGCACGATCGGCTTCCCTCTTCTTCCTTCACCCTTAGATTAAGGTAGGTGATAGCAAGTCAAACCTTAACTATTATATCTCAATAGAAGCGTTGTCATGTCCTCTTTCCATTGATCTAGAAAGCCTTAAATTTTATATAGTATCTTGCTAGGATTTCGAGTTTTAGTGGAAGCATGCTAGAACTAGGGTTAACTATGTTCCATCTCGATTTACGTAGGAATTTCAGGCACTAAACATTAAATTGATCATGCTATCTTGTATAACTTTTCATGCTCGTTCTATTGATAGTAAAAGCCCTAATTTCATGCTCTATATTGTTCGTATTTAGTTATTTTTGCTAACCCTAGCCAACCCTGCCGGGGACGGGCAAGGTGAAGGGGCGGCAGACTGACCTGACTTGCGCGGCCTCTCGACACACCGCCCATACTCGATAGGCGGTCTGTTCCTAACAGTCCATGCATTTTGTCTTCGGATTATTTTATAAAATGCACGGTGGAACCCTAATCGCCTTTTCTCCAAGCGGCCAGTCCCAGACTGTCCACTGCTCCCAGTGGCACATTACAGACCGCTCATCCCTAGCAGGCCTTTGGACCTGAAAGGGGGTGAATGGCCTATCGTGCAACCGCTGGGGCACGTGAGCGGCTCGGAACGAACCGCCCAACTATTTAGAACTATTTTGGTATGACTTATCTTAGTAGATTAGTGGTTAATTGGTAAGTTAGCAACCCACATGATAACTGGAATTTATTGAAGTGAACAACTACGAATTTTTGCTAGTCTGTCTTCACTTGATTTTGATTCTTCATGGCCTTAGCTAATTTCCATATGTTAAATTCAAACATGACTTCTTAAATGCTATTAGGATTGTTTGACAGTCATTCTACTTCGGTAGGATTGACTGACCGCCATCCTGGTTTACGATGATTTGATAGCCTCAATTCCTTGTAATGGTTGGGACTCTCCACCGGATATTCCTTCCGTCGGACTAGGACCTTCATTACGGGACCTCCGTAAGGCCCCGTGAGCCTGGGATTCCCACTAGGACGCCGGGCAGGTTGTACCACCAAAACCTGAACTTGTTTATGTGATCGAACTGCTTGAATTACTGTGCTGTGAGTCACGGCTCAATGTGGACTGACTGAGTTTTGAACGGTTAGGATCGAACCGTTTAACTCAATAGGCGGCCCGTTATAAACCGTGCATTCCCTGGCCGAGGGCCACTTACATTGGTCGATTAACCTTGTTCTATCTTCGACCAAATCATGTTTGGATCGACCCAATAAGCCCTAGGCTGACCAGTGGCGAATGGGCTGGACCCTGGTTCAGTTCTACCCCACTTATGGCAGCCCGGAGCCCACTTTTGGGTGGATTTCTAGTCTTCTAGTTAGGCCTAGTTGAGTGGTCTGATTAAAACCGTCCATATACTAGAACGGATCTTAGTGGACCGTTCATCCATTGAGCGGCCCTATAGGGACCGTTTACCTTGTTCTTGGGCTTCCAGTTCTTCTGGTCACGTGCGGCGCAATTCTGACCATTCTATCTAAAGCGGCCCCGGATGGACTCTTTATCCTTGACTTCGGTGAGGCTGATCCTCAGCCCAATTCTGTCCTGAATGGTCTAGTGTAGACCGTGTATAGTTGAGCGGCCCATTTTAGATCGCGCATCATCCAGAAGTGATTTTTCCGTGGTTATACGTGTGTGAATCCTAGGACCTGATTGGTTCATGATAATTTGAACTTTCTTGTCAAGTATCTCTTCGACTTACCCTTGGAATTCTCCGAGGTAAGTTCTATATCTTGTCAGATTGGCCATTTAGCTTGATTAATGTCTAGACATAACTTAGATCTTGGATCTATTAAATCAATGCCAATGCATCATAAGGGCCCGGTCTGGTCCTGGGAGGAGCGCCCGAAAAGTACTTGTGCCCCAGGGAGTTTGAATGACATGGTGAGGCATTGCACCGAGTGCATGACTAGCGTGATGTCTACAACAATAATCTATTACTTGAATCTTTTCTTGACTTGGTTAGTTCCTGCTTGTTGGCCAATTTCCAGTTATATCATGATCTTGCCTTCTCTTTATTATGTCGTTTCGTCATATCGTCATTTCTTTCTGTTCCTTATTTTCTCGCATATAATTGCAATTAATTGGTTAATCACTTAAACTTGCCTGTTATTACCTACTGAGCGTTCGCTCACCCAGTTGTTCCCCCTTTTAAGGTAGGTCAGATGAGGATTCACAGACTGATGGGGACGGGCAAGAGTGATGGCCATGGAGTGAACATGTTAGAAGCGTGTGGAGCCCATCATAGTTGTTTGTGTCTATTTATGTTTTAGAGTGTGTTGTGGAAGAATTGTAATTTAAAGACAGTAAATGTAGTATTCTCGAGTGCATGTTGTGTAGAAGGTTGGTTTAAGTGAGTTTTTGTGGTTTGGAACATGGATTATTTAAATGATTATTTAGTGAATGAAGTTATTTTTTTGTTCATGGTGTTTGTGTTGACCCTTAGCGTTAGCATATCATGTCTATAAATCAACATATTATTATTAATTGTTTCTACTGCCAGTCTCGAAATTCCGCGTCGGGGCGTGACAGTTAGGTGGTATTAGATCCTAGGTTTCTAATATTCCTAGGTTTTCTAAGTTCTAGGGTTCTAAGTGATGTCGTAGAACCTATAACCCTTGTTATAAGTCTAAGAATCCGACCTAGTGAGAATAGGGTAGAGACTTGGGTTGAGTTAATAATCTAATTCTGAACTATTCTTTCTAAATGAATCCTAAAGTAATCTATTCTACGTGTAGGACGTTCTAATGGTAGCCGAACGTGCGCAATGGCGAGATATGCAACGAACGGTTCAAGGACTTACTCCGGCCTTGCAACAAGTGGCCCAAGGAGGAGCAGCAAACCACGAAGCTGTCGATCTTCACCGGAACTTTCATGGGATGAATTCCCCACGTTTTGGAGGCTCGACCGATCCCGATGAAGCCGAGCACTGGCTAAAGGAGATGGAGAGGATCTTCGAAGTGATACAGTGCAGTGACCGGGAGCGTGTTCTTTTAACAACCTTCCAGCTAGAACGTAATGCGAGAACATGGTGGGAGGCAGTGAAAGCTACCCTCGGTGATAGACAAGTTTCATGAAAAGAGTTTGAGGATCTTTTTAACGGTAAGTATTTTTCTGATAGAGTGCAAGAAAGGAAAGCGGCTGAGTTTGCAGCTTTGAAGTAGCGGAGTTTATCGGTGGCGGAATACGAAGCTCAGTTCTCTCAATTATCTCGTTATGCCACTCACTTGATATCTACGGAGAAGATGAAGGCCAAGCGTTTTCTCAACGGGCTGAAGTTACATTACATCAATCAGTTAGCGCCATTAGAAATTCAAACGTATGCGGAGATGGTAAGAAAAGCTCAAGCCTTGGAAGACACCTTGGAGATGATGGACAAAATCCGTGGAAAGAATGTTAAGAAGGAACAGTCTACTGGATCCGGGAGTGTCAAACTCGGTAATGGCAAGAAGAGACCAAATGGCGGGTCTGGATCATGGAAGAACAAAATGCCGAAGAATGAAGACAAGAAGCCTGGCCCGATTGTGCCATTTAAAGGCGTGTGTAAGTATTGTGACCGTCCAGGTCACAGGATGGAACAGTGCTAGCGCAAGCTGGGCGCCTGTTTGCGTTGTGGTAGTAGGGACCATCGTATCCCTGAGTGTCCTCTTTTGTCAGATCAAGCTACCCCGACCAAGCCCCAAGGAAACAAGAAGCAGCAGGGCAAGCTCCAAGCCCTACAGGAAGATGATGCAAGAACCACCGAGGAGGGTGGACTCGTTGAAGGTACTCTTATTATACATGATAAGCCAACATTCATTCTCTTTGATATCGGTGCCACTCATTCTTTTGTTTCTTAGAAATTTGCTAAGTCTTTTGCTGTGAAGCCAGTCTTGATGAATTCCCCATTAGAGATTTCAACCCCTATTGGTTCCAGTTCAGCAATTAAATATTTCTATCCTTCTAGTAAGGTTATGATTAATGAACAGAACTTGCCAGCTGACTTAGTTTGCATGGATATGAAAGATTATGATGTAATTTTAGGAGCAGATTGGTTGGCTAAGTATGAGGCCAATGTTCATTACAGTTCTAGTTCTGTGTCTTTTTCTAGACACCCTGGACTTTCTTTTATAGGGGTTAGACACCATAAGTCCGTGCCACTTATTTCGGCCCTTCGAGCTGATAAGTTGATGAGGAAGGGATGTCAGGCTTTTCTAGCCTTTGTGCATGAGACCCCTGAGAAGAAGATCGAGATTAAGGATATTCCTGTTGTTCGAGATTTTCCGAATGTCTTTCCTGAGGATTTGTCAGGACTTTTGCCAGAGAGAGAGGTTATCTTTTCTATTGATTTAGTTCCTGGCGCGACCCCTGTTTCTAAAGCTCCTTATCGTATGTCTCCCGCGGAGCTGAGAGAATTGAAGCAACAGTTAATGGAATTACTTGAGAAGGGGTTCATGCGTCCAAGTACATCCCCGTGGGGAGCCCCAGTATTATTTGTCCCGAAGAAAGATGGTTCGATGAGGTTGTGCATCGATTATCGGCAATTGAACCCGCCGAATATCAAGAATAAATACCCATTGCCGAGAATTGATGAATTATTTGATCAGATAGCAGGAGCTCAGTATTTTTCTAGGATTGATCTTCGATCTGGATACCATCAGTTACGGATCAAGGATGAAGATATCTATAAGATAGCCTTCCGTAGCAGGTATGGGCATTTTGAATTGGTAGTAATGCCTTTTGAACTAACGAATGCGCCTGTAGCTTTCATGCAGTTGATGAACAATGTGTCCCGACCCCATCTTGACCAATGGGTCGTTGTGTTTATTGATGACATCTTGATTTATTCTAAGAGTAAGGAGGAGCATGCTGAGCATTTGAGGGTGGCGTTGCAAATATTGAAAGACCATCAGTTATACGCCAAGTTTAGCAAGTGTGCATTTTGGCTACAAGAGGTGTCCTTTCTAGGGCATATTATTACAAAGGAAGGTATTTCTGTTGATCCCTCGAAGGTAGAGGCAGTGAAGAATTGGGATAGGCCTACTAATGTGACTGAAGTTAAAAGTTTCCTAGGACTAGCAGGCTATTACCAGAGGTTTATTAAGGATTTCTCCAAACTTGCGGTGCCTTTGACAAGATTAACCTGCAAGGAAAACAAATTTTATTGGTCAAAGGATTGCGAGAGAAGCTTTCAGACCTTGAAGAAATGTCTAACTACTGCCCCTATGTTAGCTTTACCATTTGGAGAAGGAGGTTTTGTGGTGTATACTGATGCTTCAGGCATTGGTCTAGGTTGTGTGCTCATGCAGCATGGGAAAGTGATACCCTATTCTTCTAGGCAGTTGAGGAAGCATGAAGAGAACTATCCTGTTCATGATTTGGAACTTGCAGCGGTGGTGTTTGCCTCGAAAATATGGAGACACTACTTGTATGGAGAGACATTTACGGTGTTCTCAGATCATAAGAGTCTGAAGTATTTGTTTTCTCTGAAGGAACTCAATATGAGACAGAGGAGATGGCTGGAGTATTTAAAAGACTTTGACTTCTCTATAGAATATCATCCTGGAAAAGGAAATGTAATAGCAGATGCTTTGAGTCGTAAGCCAATAGCTAAGTTGTCGCATATTATGTTGCAAGAATGGAGACTGTTGTAGCAGTTAGCAAGTTTGGATCTCAATGTTGACAAGGATCGGGTTACGATTGCTCAGATTCAACTCAGACCATAAGTGTTAATGGAAATCAAGTCTTTGCAAGACAATGACCTAGAGTTGGTAGAGATCAAGGAGAGCTTGAGTAGTAGACATGATTTCATGGTAGCTGACGATGGCAGATTGTTGTTTCAGGGAAGGACCTGTGTACCTGATGTAGCTGAAATAAAGAATAAGATTCTCGAAGAAGCTCATAGATCCAGATACACTATTCATCCGGGAGGTACTAAGATGTTTAAAGACTTGAAAAGATCCTTTTGGTGGCCGAATATGAAGAAGGAAATTATGGAATTTGTGAGTAGATGTTTGGTATGTCAGCAAGTCAAGGCTGAGCATTTCAGACCTATAGGGAAATTGAAACCACTTGATATACCCCAATGGAAGTGGGAGAGTGTTGGCATGGATTTTATTATGAGTCTCCCAAGGACTCGTAGTGGATTTGATGCAATATGGGTTATTATTGACAGATTGACTAAGTCTACTCATTTCTTGTCCATTAAGTCTAAGTGGACAGTTGACGTCTTAGTTGCTTTGTATATAAAGGAAGTTGTAGGACTCCATGGTATTCCAGTCAGCATTGTGTCCGATAGAGACCCCAGATTCACCTCACATTTTTGGAAAGGATTGCAAGAATCTTTGAGAACTTGTTTGAATTTCAGTACTGCTTTTCATCCACAAACAGACGGACAGACTAAAAGAACCAACCAGATAGTGGAAGATATGCTTAGAGCCTGCATGATTAATTTTCGATGTAGTTGGAGTGATCACTTGGCTTTGATTAAATTTGCCTACAACAATAGTTATCAGTCCAGTATTCAGATGGCCCCGTTTGAAACTTTGTATGGAAGAAGATGTCGATCTCCATTATGTTGGGATGAGGTAGGTGAGAAGCAATGGCTGGGACCAAATCTCATTTCTAAATCATCCAAGAATATCTGTATTATCAGAGATCGATTGCTAGTAGCACAATCAAGACAGAAGAGCTATGCCGACAACAGAAGGAGAACCTTGGAATTTCAGGTTGGTGAGCATGTGTTTTTAAAGGTTTCTCTCATGAGAGGGATTCACAGGTTTGGCATTCAAGGCAAGCTGAGCCCAAGATATGTTGGTCCATTCGAGATTCTGGAAAGAGTGGGAGAGGTTGCTTACCATTTAGCACTACTGTCTCAGTTATCGAGAGTACATAATGTCTTCCACGTGTCGATGCTGCGGAAATATGTGTATGACCCCACTCATGATATTCAGCATGTAACACCCTCAAATATAGCTAAGCTGTACTCTATATCACCGAGGCGCCTTTTGAAGTATCGGCTCAGTTCTTGAAAAGAACTCCGAAGTTAAGCGTGCTTAATGGGGAGTAGTACTGGGATGGGTGACCTACCTGGGAAGTCCCCCATTCTGGAGCCGATCACTGTTAGAAAGGGACAAAACCGTGAGGCCGGTAGGCCAAAGCGGACAATACCTAGATGGTATAGAGTATGGGGCGTGACAGAATGGTATCAGAGCTATACCCCAGCATGAAGTGTGGGAACTAAGTGCCATGCAGGGCAAAGTGCTACACTATGGGATCCACCTCTTGAGTCCGTAATGGAGCAAAGTGCTACATAGTGGGAGCCACCTCTTGAGCCTGTAGGGGCCACCTCTAGAGTCTTACCTACCTGGGGGCTTGATTGCGTGCTATATGTGCCCAGCAACGAGGACGTCACCTATATAAGAGGGGTAGATTGTAACACCCTCAAATATAGCTAAGCTGTACTCTATATCACCGAGGCGCCTTTTGAAGTATCGGCTCAGTTCTTGAAAAGAACTCCGAAGTTAAGCGTGCTTAATGGGGAGTAGTACTGGGATGGGTGACCTGCCCGGGAAGTCCCCCATTCCGATCACTGTTAGAAAGGGACAAAACCGTGAGGCCGGTAGGCCAAAGCGGATAATACCTAGATGGTATAGAGTATGCTCTGTCACGCCCCGAACCGATAGCAGCGGAACGTGTCGTTTGCTCGGAACGTGGCAGTTAAATAGTCGTGAATAATCAAGAGCAATCGCATAAGTCCAAATAATTTGGAACAACAATAAAATCTTATTTCAGATATAAGTCTTACAATTTCAAACTTCAAAACTTGAAGACTCAACTATATCACAATGATAAGAAAAGGAGACGACGCTCTAACAGACTTAGACAAGATAACTAAATAAGAGACACCATGCTAGACTCAAGAAAGATAAAAGACACAGGTTCACTAGTTTTCGAAGCTCGCTTGCACACTTGTCCCTCCCATGTGAGTCTCGGTCTCACTAGTCACCTGATTACCTAAAAAATGTTGGCACAAACTGAGTGAGCGAAAGCTCAGTAGGAATTATATCTCAAGAACTAGCAATTGGTTTAAGTAATTACCTCTTCCAAATGAAAATACAAGTCTAGCATGTCAATCATGTAAAATAGAATGCTATGGAATTGAACATGATAACGAGAGGAAATAACACGTACTGTCGATGCAAGATAGGGAATTTCAAGTATTCAAGATTTCAAGTATTTGAACAAGTACCGAGTATATCAATAAAGTTTTTCATGTCATGAGATAATGGCTATTAACAAGCAAGTACTTTGCCCATTCCGGGCCACGCAAATCGTGTCAAGTCAATCAGGTCAAGCACGCGAGAGAGAGAGAGATAGTGGAGTGTCGTAGATTCAAGCAAGCACTTTGGTGCAATGCCACACCGTGATCAATATAACTCCCATGGGCACAAGTACTTTCGGGTGCTCCTCGAAGGACCAGATCGGGCCCTATATGCGCGGACATTGTTACATGTAATATCTAGACAACCACTTTAGTGATAGCCATAGAAATCCAAGAACAAACTCATGTAGGATATCAAGGTAGATTCGTGGATAGGTTCCACGGAATTCAAGGAAGAACATTAGATGGTCAATGATAAAACCAACGAGAACCATGACATGTCGATAACCTGGGTAGAATCGATACCTTAACTAGGTAGCTGAGATAACTTGAGTGGATGACTAAACCTGTCACCAATCAAGAGACATGAATCAAGCTGAGAGATTGACCCCATCTATAAGGGACTTAATCCAAGACATCGCCTAGTGGGATATCATCATTCCACTGGCTAGGATTCTTCTCTCACGGACCAAGATGGCACCATGAGAGGGCCGGTTTACCACAAGATGTGGCAATCAAAAGGTACAAGGTGTTTAAGGTACAACCAGCTCAGTCGGCCTTGAGGGAATCCAAGGCTACGAGGAGACTTACGGAGGTCCCAATGACTAACTTGCCAGTCCGAAGGAACGGAATGTCCAACGGAGGGCTCGTATGTCACCGAGAGTTGAGGTGTATACGTGAACCAATCATGAAACAAGGACTCTATCTACGGACGTGAGATGAGAGTGCCAGAAGACCCGTGGTATGGGTCAAAATCAGAAGAAAACGGTGAGAACATGAATGCGTTAATCATAGAATTCATATCCATCCAATTCTATAATTAAATAAACTTATATTATTTGACGCCCGTGGGTGGCGTCATTTATTAATTAGCGTCCTCTTGAGGGACGTTAATTTTTATGATTTTTAACTTAATTTATTTAACAAGAATTCACATTTATATCTATTTAATTGAATAAATTCAAAAACATACATTAAAAGGCACATTGATTTATTTAAAATAATTTAAAGGAAAAAAGTATATGATAATTAGGAGAAAAATACAAGGATTCCAAATATATATTTTTCATAATTTGCTGTTATATATTTTAATAATAATGGATTTTCAAAGATATGCATATATGATATATGCATATATGATATATATATATATATATACGTCAAATTTTAAAGTGACAATCGTTTTTGAGTCGTTATTTCAAAAAAATGGAATTTTCAAACCTCCTGTTTCTATACTTAACCATGTCAGAATCTAGCTTATAATATATCGAAATGACCGGCTCGAAAAACTCTACCTAACCATATGTTCAAAATAATTTTTCGTTGAGAGACGGAGGATCTTGCGATAGGGGGCACAAAAAACGGTGTAACCACTTTCACTACCTCGGTCTCCACCCCAATAGTACGCCCATAAATTTTCATGGCCAAAGGATACTTCTATAACTAGGAACAACTATTAATGCTAAAACTCATAACTGACATATGATCAATTGACGACTGTCGTTGATCAATCTTTTTAGAATTTCATTAAATGACGACATGGGGGTTGTCACCTTCTATTCTTATAACGCCCTAAACGGTGGCGTCATTTTCATAAGACACGACATACATCAAGTCGTCATTTTCAATTGGAAATTGATGACTGTTTTGATGGGCGTCAAAATGAATTAGCGCCCTAGAAAGGGTCGCTATTTATTATCAATTTTTGACCGAACACATCGATAACCATATGCATGATATAAAAGATGATTTTATCTATCATGTTGGCCTTAAATCATGATTTAACTTTGTTTGGGCTATGAAACTTGAGAAAACCTATAATACAATCATGATTTATCTTTGTTTGGGCTACGAAACTTGAGAGAACCTACCTTTGGGATGGATTGGACGATGAACTTGTTTGAAGAGCGGTGCTCTGTTTCCTCCTGCATTAAACAGGGTTTCGGTTTGAGAAGAAAGATGGCCGTTAAAAGGACAAGGAGGCGCAAACCTTACCCTTGCAGGATGATCAGGGAAAAGGGAGAAGAAAACTGTTTCTTCTTCGTTGCAGGTAAACTGCTGGAGGCAGGACTTCACGTTCTGCAGGATGAAGATGAGGAAGGAGAAGAGGAGGAGGCGCCTTTTGTGCCCTTCGAACGCAGTAGGAGGAAGAGAAGAGGAAGATGACCACTTCCTCAGGAAGAAGATGGCAACGGACGCAGTGGAAAAAATGGAGTCTTCCTGTTTGATGAGGTTGAGTTCTTATTGAGAAGGGTTTTCTAACGGGGGTTAACAAAATAAGCAAGGTTTTAAAACCTTTCCACGCATACGATTCCCTTTCTATCACCACAGCCGCCTGCTATTTTCTCCGGGAGAAAAACCCTAGAATTTTAAGGCCATGCACGTGGGTTGGGTTCGGGTGATTTGCGCATGGGTTTGGGTCTTGGTCGGGTGGCATACACACGTTTTGGTTTTTGGAAGAAAAAGGCTTGTATATATATATATATAAATTGGTGGTAGTTTAGGTTGGGGTTGGCCCATTGGTGAGAAACTCATGTGGGTATATAAGTATGTAGTTGGGTCTTTTTTTTTTTGGGATTGAGCATTGTGGGCTCTATATACATATAGGTTGTGAGTCACGCGGGTTTACATCTATTAGCAGTTTGATATTAACGAAATTTCTTTTATGCTTTAAGGCCCATTAGTGTTTAAGTAATTATTTTTTTCTATGCAAGGCCCATTATGTACTAATACTAATCTATGTGTGTGACTTTAAGGGTTTGCTAGTGTACATGAGTTGGCCTATAATGCCAAGCCCATTTCTTATTGGGTTGGATTAAAGTGAGTTTAGTTAGTTTATATCCATATACACAAGTAGTCTGTGTGTGTTAAGTGGGCTTGAGTTTTTGGCTAATTTAGTACACCCATACGTATATATGAGTTAAAGCATTCGAATGGTACGAAGCCCATATGTGTATGTTTAATTATTGGGTATTGGGTTTGGATTTGGATTAGCAAGTGACCTCTTGAGTATGCCTTTGGGTTTAGAAGCATATACGTGGATTTGGGATCAACTTAGGGTGTCATATAGAGGTAAACCTTATGACGTTTTGGCCCATTATATATATATATATATTTTATTTGGACTTCTTATGCAAGTATTTGAGAGCCGCGTTTAATATTTCAAATATTTGATATATAACTAACTTATTTACATCTTATATTTATTAATAGTTTTGCACATAGATATATATATATATATTTGCGTTCAAGGCCCATTGGCCTTAAGCTAAGCCGTCTCCTATGGGGTTATATTATGATATCGATTGAGAGTTTAATTGGTATAGCACTTTATATATGGATTTTATTTCTCATATTTTCCTTTACTTTATTTACCATCCCATTCTTTGTCTTGAGTATCAGAGGCTGGTTCGATCCTAGGAAGATATTTACTTTCATTTAAAAAAGTAATATTAACTAGCCTTTTATTTAGTCTAGGAACAATATACCCAAACTCTTATTCATTCAACATTATTAACTATTTGTAGGAATATGTAAATATTATCAATTGTAAACTATCTTTTTCTTTGTGTATCATAAATATTTGGTTCCTATTTAGCCTAAAAATACCGGGTGTTACACCCTCCCCCACTTAAAGGAATTTGGTCCCCAAATTCACATCATCCTTTACTCAAGATGGAGAACTAGCTATAATGTGATGAAAATTTTTAGATATATTGAATGGAAAAGAACTAATTTTTGGAAGAACTAATTTAGGCTTAAGGGTGAGGGGTACCTTCCATCGACTTCTGCCGAGGCGGTCCCTAGTAGGACATTTTTCTAACTTTTGTTCCAAGCTCCCGTAACACAGACACGCTCCCGTTTTCTGATACCACTCCTCCGACTGATGGTTTTTGTTACCACAATACTGACATCTCTCTCGAGGAGCAACCAAATCTTTACCCTTCTTGCACTTCTTACACAGTTTGCACTTCTTACATTCTTGGGAACTACCACCCTCATTTGGCCTTTTCTTGGTCATGGTGAAACTCCTGAGATTGTTGGCTTTATCTTTCCCTTCAGCTCTCTCCTTTTCTTTTACTGCCTTCTCTAGCTCTTGGAACCTTCTAACGAGGTCCGCATAAGCTTGAACGTCCACCAAGACCATCTCAGGGATGAAATTTGGTTTGGATGCCTCCATTTATTTAAGCTCTTGCAAGGATGATTAGGGAGATTAATTTATTAAGAATTGTGATGGTTATTAATGATGGGATTAAGGTATTTCATCCTTCTTTTTTAATTTAACCCAAGCTCTACCCAATTCTCACAAAATTCCTACCGGATGACCGACAAGGATACTCAACATATCTCTTGGACTTAATGACCTAGGAATTAAAAAGTCGAAGCTCTGATATGATTGACAAGGATACTTGACCTATCACTAGAACCTAATAACTGGAGGATATGAAAGCCGAAGCTCTGATAGCACCTCTGTCACGCCTCGAACCGATAGCAGCGGAACGTGTCGTTTGCTCGGAACGTGGCAGTTAAACAGTCGTGAATAATCAACAGCAATCGCATAAGTCCAAATAATTTGGAGCAACAATAAAATCTTATTTCAGATATAAGTCTCTTACAATTTCAAACTTCAAAACTTGAAGACTCAACTATATCACAATGATAAGAAAAGGAGACGACGCTCTAACAGACTTAGACAAGATAACTAAATAAGAGACACCATGCTAGACTCAAGAAAGATAAAAGACACAGGTTCACTAGTTTTCGAAGCTCGCTTGCACACTTGTCCCTCCCATGTGAGTCTCGGTCTCACTAGTCACCTGATTACCTGAAAAATGTTGGCACAAACTGAGTGAGCGAAAGCTCAGTAGGAATTATATCTCAAGAACTAGCAATTGGTTTAAGTAATTACCTCTTCCAAATGAAAATGCAAGTCTAGCATGTCAATCATGTAAAATAGAATGCTATGGAATTGAACATGATAACGAGAGGAAATAACACGTACTGTCGATGCAAGATAGGGAATTTCAAGTATTCAAGATTTCAAGTATTTGAACAAGTACCGAGTATATCAATAAAGTTTTTCATGTCATGAGATAATGGCTATTAGCAAGCAAGTACTTTGCCCATTTCGGGCCACGCAAATCGTGTCAAGTCAATCAAGTCAAGCACGCGAGAGAGAGAGAGATAGTGGAGTGTCGTAGATTCAAGCAAGCACTTCGGTGCAATGTCACACCGTGATCAATATAACTTCCATGGGCACAAGTACTTTCGGGTGCTCCTCCCAGGACCAGATCGGGCCCTATATGCGCGGACATTGTTACATGTAATATCTAGACAACCACTTTAGTGATAGTCATGGAATTCCAAGAATAAACTCATGTAGGATATCAAGGTAGATTCGTGGATAGGTTCCACGGAATTCAAGGAAGAACATTAGATGGTCAATGATAAAACCAAAGAGAACCATGACATGTCGATAACCTGGGTAGAATCGGTACCTTAACTAGGTAGCCGAGATAACTTGAGTGGATGACTAAACCTGTCACCAATCAAGGGACATGAATCAAGCTGAGAGATTGACCCCATCTATAAGGGACTTAATCCAAGACATCGCCTACTGGGATATCATCATTCCACTGGCTAGGATTCTTCTCTCACGGACCAAGATGGCACCATGAGAGGGCCGGTTTACCACAAGACGTGGCAATCAAAAGGTACAAGGTGTTTAAGGTAGAACCAGCTCAGTCGGCCTTGAGGGAATCCAAGGCTACGAGGAGACTTACGGAGGTCCCAATGACTAACTTGCCAGTCCGAAGGAACGGAATGTCCAACGGAGGGCTCGTATGTCACCGAGAGTTGAGGTGTATACGTGAACCAATCATGAAACAAGGACTCTATCTACGGACGTGAGATGAGAGTGCCAGAAGACCCGTGGTATGGGTCAAAATCAGAAGAAAACGGTGAGAACATGAATGCGTTAATCATAGAATTCATGTCCATCCAATTCTATAATTACTATAATTAATAACTTATATTATTTGACGCCCGTGGGTGGCGTCATTTATTAATTAGCGTCCTCTTGAGGGACGTTAATTTTTATGATTTTTAACTTAATTTATTTAACAAGAATTCACATTTATATCTATTTAATTGAATAAATTCAAAAACATACATTAAAAGGCACATTGATTTATTTAAAATAATTTAAAGGAAAAAGAGTATATGATAATTAGGAGAAAAATACAAGGATTCCAAATATATATTTTGCATAATTTTCTGTTATATATTTTAATAATAATGGATTTTCAAAGATATGCATATATGATATATATATATATATACATACATACATATATATATATATATATAGTTAATCTGACGCCTAGGAACAGTGGCGTCAAATTTTAAAGTGACAACCGTTTTTGAGTCGTTATTTCAAAAAAATGGAAATTTCAAACCTCCTGTTTTTATACTTAACCATGTCAGAATCTAGCTTATAATATACCGAAATGACCGGCTCGAAAAACTCTACCTAACCATATGTTCAAAATAATTTTTCGTTGAGAGACGGGGGATCTTGTGATAGGGGGCACAAAAAACGGTGCAACCACTTTCACTACCTCGGTCACCACCCCAATAGTACGCCCATAAATTTTCATGGCCAAAGGATACTTCTATAACTAGGAACAACTATTAATGCTAAAACTCATAACTGACATATGATCAATTGACGACTGTCGTTGGTCAATCTTTTTAGAATTTCATCAAATGACGACATGGGGGTTGTCACCTTCTATTCTTATAACGCCCTAAACGGTGGCGACATTTTCATAAGACATGACATACATCAAGTCGTCATTTTCAATTGGAAATTGACGACTGTTTTGATGGGGGTCAAAATGAATTAGCGCCCTAGAAAGGGTCGCTATTTATTGTCAATTTTCGACCGAACACATCGATAACCATATGCATGATATAAAAGATGATTTTATCTATCATGTTGGCCTTAAATCATTATTTAACTTTGTTTGGGCTATGAAACTTGAGAAAACCTATAATACAATCATGATTTATCTTTGTTTGGGCTACGAAACTTGAGAGAACCTACCTTTGGGATGGATTGGACGATGAACTTGTTTGAAGAGCGGTGCTCTGTTTCCTCCTGCATTAAACAGGGTTTCGGTTTGAGAAGAAAGATGGCCGTTAAAAGGACAAGGAGGTGCAAACCTTACCCTTGCAGGATGATCAGGGAAAAGGGAGAAGAAAACTGTTTCTTCTTCATTGCAGGTAAACTGCTGGAGGCAGGGCTTCACGTTCTTCACGATGATGATGAGGAAGGGGAAGAAGAGGAGGCGCCTTTTGTGCCCTTCGAACGCAGTAGGAGGAAGAGAAGAAGAAGATGACCACTTCCTCAGGAAGAAGATGGCAACGGACGCAGTGGCAAAAATGGAGTCTTCCTGTTTGATGAGGTTGAGTTCTTATTGAGAAGGGTTTTCTAATGGGGGTTAACAAAATAAGCAAGGTTTTAAAACCTTTCCACGCATACGATTCCCTTTCTATCACCACAGCCGCCTGCTATTTTCTCCGGGAGAAAAACCCTAGAATTTTAAGGCCATGCACGTGGGTTGGGTTCGGGTGATTTGCGCATGGGTTTGGGTCTTGGTCGGGTGGCATATACACGTTTTGGTTTTTGGAAGAAAAAGGCTTGTATATATATATATATATTGGTGGTAGTTTAGGTTGGAGTTGGCCCATTGGTGAGAAACTCACGTGGGTATATAAGTATGTAGTTGGGTCTTTTTTTTTTGGGATTGAGCATTGTGGGCTCTATATACATATAGGTTGTGAGTCACGCGGGTTTACATCTATTAGTAGTTTGATATTAACAAATTTTCCTTTATGCTTTAAGGCCCATTAGTGTTTAAGTAATTATTTTTTTCTATGCAAGGCCCATTATGTACTAATACTAATCTATGTGTGTGACTTTAAGGGTTTGCTAGTGTACATGAGTTGGCCTATAATGCCAAGCCCATTTCTTATTGGGTTGGATTAAAGTGAGTTTAGTTAGTTTATATCCATATACACAAGTAGTCTGTGTGTGTTAAGTGGGCTTGAGTTTTTGGCTAATTTAGTACACCCATACGTATATATGAGTTAAAGCATTCGAATGGTACGAAGCCCATATGTGTAAGTTTAATTATTGGGTATTGGGTTTGGATTTGAATTAGCAAGTGACCTCTTGAGTATGCCTTTGGGTTTAGAAGCATATATGTGGATTTGGGATCAACTTAGGGTGTCATATAGAGGTAAACCTTATGACGTTTTGGCCCATTATATATATATATATATATTATTTGGACTTCTTATGCAAGTATTTGAGAGCCGCGTTTAATATTTCAAATATTTGATATATAACTAACTTATTTACATCTTATATTTATTAATAGTTTTGCACATAGATATATATATATATATATTTTTGCGTTCAAGGCCCATTGGCCTTAAGCTAAGCCGTCTCCTATGGGGTTATATTATGATATCGATTGAGAGTTTAATTGGTATAGCACTTTATATATGGATTTTATTTCTCATATTTTCCTTTACTTTATTTACCGTCCCATTCTTTGTCTTGAGTATCAGAGGCAGGTTCGATCCTAGGAAGATATTTACTTTCATTTAAAAAAGTAATATTAACTAGCCTTTTAATTAGTCTAGGAACAATATACCCAAACTCTTATTCATTCAACATTATTAACTATTTGTAGGAATATGTAAATATTATCAATTGTAAACTATCTTTTTCTTTATGTATCATAAATATTTGGTTCCTATTTAGCCTAAAAATATCGGGTGTTACACAGCATGTGGATTTGGAGCTGAAGGAAGATTTGACTTATCAAGAAAAACCTATCAAGATTCTGGATCGAAAGCAGCAGCTACTCAGGAATCGTTCCATACCCATGGTTAAAGTGCAATGGAGTCGGCGTGGAACCGAAGAGGCTACTTGGGAGTCAGAAGATACCATGCGGAAGCAGTATCTTGACTTATTCTAGGTGAGTTATCTCGTTCCTCATCTTCTGTAAGTGGAGGACCAAATTCTTTTAAGTGGGGGAGGGTGTAGTACCCCGATTTATTAAAAGAATAAAACTTTTGAGAAATTAATAATAAATTCCTTAAGAAATAGGATATGTAAAAGTTTGACTATTTTATAAAAATCTGGAAAAATTATAATCTCGTAGTGGATAAAGCGCTTAGTAAAATTGTCTTCTATGACTAGCCCAAATAAAATTCGTAAACAAGCCGAATTAGCAGATTAAGGCCCAAAATCACACTTAGCCTAATTAGACCTTAAAACGTAAAATTCGAGCCCAATACTAAACCAATTAGGCTAAAACCGGATGCAAATGAACGGTAAGGATCAACTCTTCCTTTCCCCTCTGGTTAATCTCCGAAACCCTAACCCTAGGAGGTGTATTTGGCGGCGGAATGGCAGATTGACTTGGTCTCGCACGAATCTCGCACGTCCGCTGTGCAAGGACTCTATCTTCGCGATTAAGACTCTTCAGACGCAATTAAACCTATATAATCGAACCTAAGCCGCCCGAGAATCATTTAGAAGCTGTGGCGACCGGAGAGGAGCTCGATCAAGGGAGGATTCCGGGGATTACCGACGGTGTGTACCTAGCGCGATCGGCTTCCCTCTTCTTCCTTCACCCTTCGATTAAGGTAGGTGATAGAAAGCCAAACCTTAACTATTATATATCAATAGAAGCGTTGTCCTATCCTCTTTCCATTGATCTAGAAAGCCTTAAATTTCATCTAATATCCTGCTAGGATTTTGAGTTTTAGTGGAAGTATGCTAGAACTAGGGTTAACTATGTTCCATCTCAATTTACGTAGGGATTTCAGGCACTAAACATTAAATTGATCATGCTATCTTGTATAACTTTTCATGCTCGTTCTATTGATAGTAAAAGCCCTAATTTTCATGCTCTATATTGTTCGCATTTAGTTATTTTTGCTAACCCTAGCCAACCCCGCCGGCGACGGGCAAGGTGAAGGGGCGGCAGACTGACCTGACTTGCACGGCCTCTCGACACACCGCCCATACTCGATAGGCGGCCTGTTCCTGACCGTCCATGCGTTTTGTCTTCGGATTGTTTTATAAAATGCACGGTGGAACCCTAAGCGCCTTTTCTCCAAGTGGCCAGTCCCAGACCGTGCACTGCTCCCAGTGGCACATTACAGATCGCTCATCCCTAGCAGGCCTTCGGACCTGAAAGGGGGTGAAAGGCATGTCGTGCGACCGCTGGGGCACGTGAGCGGCTCTGAACGAACCGCCCAACTATTCAGAACTATTTTGGTATTACTTATCTTAGTAGATTAGTGGTTAATTGGTAAGTTAGCAACCCACATGATAACTGGAATTTATTGAAGTGAACAACTACAAATTTTTTCTAGTCTTTCATCACTTGATTTTGATTCTTCATGGCCTCAGCTTATTTCCATATGTTAAATTCAAACATGACTTCTTAAATGCTATTAGGATTGTTAGACAGTCGTTCTACTCTGGTAGGATTGACTGACCGCCATATTGGTTTCCGATGATTTGATAGCCTCAATTCCTTGTAATGGTTGGGACTCTCCGCTGGATATTCCTTCCGTCGGACTAAGACCTTCATTATGGCACCTCCGTAAGCCCCCGTGAGCCTGGGATTCCCACTAGGACGCCGGGCAGGTTGTACCACCAAAACCTGAACTTGTTTACGTGATCGAACCGTTTGAATTACTGTGCTGTGAGTCACGGCTCAATGTGGACTGACTAAGTTTTGAACGGTTAGGATCGAACCGTTTAACTCAATAGGCGGCCCATTATGAACCGTGCATTCCCTGGCCGAGTGCCACTTACATTGATTATTAACCTTGTTCTATCTTCGACCAAATCATGTTTGGATCGACCCAATAAGCCCTGCGCTGACCAGTGGAGAATGGGCTGGACCCTGGTTTAGTTCTGCCCCACTTATGGTAGCCCGGAGCCCATTTTTGGGTGGATTTCTAGTCTTCTAGTTAGGCCAAGTTGAGCAGTCTGATTAAAACCGTCCATATACTAGAAGCGATCTTAGTGGACCGTTCATCCATTGAGCGGCCCTATAGGGACCGTTTACCTTGTTCTTGGGCTTCCAGTTCTTCTGGTCACGTGCGGCCCAATTCTGACTATTCTATCTAAAGCGGCCCAGGATGGACTCTTTATCCTTGACTTCGGTGAGGCTGATCCTCAGCCCAATTCTGTCCTGAACGGTCCAGTGTAGACCGTGTATAGTTTGAGCGGCCCATTTTAGACCGCATATCATCCAGAAGTGATTTTTCTGTGGTTATACGTGTGTGAATCCAAGGACCTGATTGGTTCATGATAATTTGAACTTTCTGGTCAAGTATCTCTTCGACATACCCTTGGAATTCTCCGAGGTAAGTTCTATATCTTGTCAGATTGGCCATTTAACTTGATTAATGTCTAAACATAACTTGGATCTTGGATCTATTAAATCAATGCCAACTCATCATAAGGGCCCAGCCTGGTCCTGGGAGGAGCGCCCGAAAAGTACTTGTGCCCCGGGGAGTTTGAATGACATGGTGAGGCATTGCATCAAGTGCATGACTAGCGTGATGTCTACGACAATAATCTATTACTTGAATCTTTTCATGACTTGGTTAGTTCCTACTTGTTGGCCAATTTCCAGTTATACCATGATCTTGCCTTCTCTTTATTATGTCATTTCGTCATATCGTCATTTCTTTTCGTTCCTTATTTTCTCGCATATAATTGTAATTAATTGATTAATCACTTAAACTTGACTGTTATTACCTACTGAGCGTTCGATCACCCAGTTGTTCCCCCTTTTTAGGTAGCTCAGGTGAGGATTCGCAGACTGATGGGGACAGGCAAGAGTGATGGCCATGGAGCGAACCTGTTAGAAGCGTGTGGAGCCAGTCATAGTTGTTTGTGTCTATTTATGTTTTAGAGTGTGTTGTGGAAGAATTGTAATTAAAAGATAGTAAATGTAGTATTCTCGAGTGCATGTTGTGTAGAAGGTTGGTTTAAGTGAGTTTTTATGGTTTGGAACATGGATTAATTAAATGATTATTTAGTGAATGAAGTTATTTTTCTGTTCATGGTGTTTGTGTTGACCCTTAGCGTTAGCATATCATGTCTGTAAATCAACATATTATTATTAATTGTTTCTACTGCCAGTCCCGATATTCAGCGTCGGGGCGTGAAACCCTAGATCCTTCGGATCAGAATCGAAGAGCCTTCGGAGCGCTTTCGTGGGTCCCGGATCGTGTTTTATGATCCACTCGGGTTTTTCCCCTGTATAGCTTGCAGAACCCAAAGGAGAGTGAACCGTTGAGTTTAGAGACTCCGGGACGCTGTAGGTGCGTTGTGCTCTTTTTGAGGATCATAGAGGCTATTTTTTTTGTATTTTTCTACTTTTATGGAATTTCGGGCCAAAAATCAGATTTCAAAAATATTCATAATTTCTTTTCTTTTTAACCCTCACCTCTCTCCTCTCTGCTCTCACCATGCTCACTCTCCCTCCCTCCGTTCTCTCACTTCTTTCCCCCTCTGCTCTGACTGCAGACAGAGGAGGCTCGGGGATGACGTGGAGGCGCTGTGGAGATGACCAGGAGCGTGATGGTGCGAGAATCGGGGCGTGGTGTTGGCGCAATCCCATTCCGTGGATTCGAAGTGCTGGCACGATTCGTGTGATGGTTTCAGCACTTTCAGCTTAGGAGATCGTCAGTAGAGGTAGGGGGATGGATTTCTTACCTCTTGTTCTATGTTTCCCTTGAATTTTGTGCCGATTAGCACGAGTTTGAGCGGGTTTTTCATTTTTATGGGAAAGTGCATATTTTGGGGGTACGCGACGAAATCACCGTTCCAGGTGATGGTTTTTGATTCAAATGGTAAGTCTTGAACCCCCAGCTTGTCGAGATTCGATTTCCATTAGTTTGGCTATATCTGCTCACGATTTGGGGCCGGTAGGAGGCCGGATGCCCATGTGAGCCGTTTTGGGTTGATTCGTGAAAATCGCCCGTTTCTTGGCCATTTTGTGGTTGTGTGATCCCTTCCAGCTTGTGGAAGGTTTATATCGAGTCATGGTTGTTTCCCCATCGTTTGGGAACTATTGGGGCGTGGCAATATCGAGTTTTGTGCGTTCCTACGATTTTCGCACCGGAGCGAAGTAGCGGTCGTACCAGAGACCGCTACTTGAGAAGGCGGCCCTGGTAGGACCGCCACCTTCAAGAGACGGTCCTAGGGAGACATCTATCTGGTTATTAAGGGTTTCTATGTCGATTTTAGGTTGCGGTCTTACGACCGACGCAACTTGGTAGTGGCGGTCCTAGGGTGACCGTCATTTGATTCTTAAGGCTTTTAAGTCGGTTTAAGGTCGGCTCCTAGTTGTGACCTTATGGATGACCGCCTCCTTGAAGTGGCAGTCAGGTTAGGACCGCAACCAGGATTGCTTATCGTGTGCTTTTAGGGGCAATTTGGAGATGGCGGTCCTGCCAAGACCTCCACCTTCAAGAGGCGGCCACAGGGAGACCGCCCTCAGCAAGAGGCGGCCTTGGGCATTCCGTCTCCTGCCTGTTCAAGTCCTGCAAGTAGCGGCCCTGCTGAGACCGCCACTTGGCTGGGTTGTCAAGTAGCGGCCAGTGTATGACTGCCATTTGCCTGGGCTATGTGGTAGCGTCCAGGGAGATGACTGCCACCTGCCCAGAGTGTTTCTTTCACGTTGGTTTGGCTTCCGGTTGGCTTGGCTTCGACCCCTTGGTTAGCCCTTAGTCTTGTGGATGTCTTGGATGTCCTGTGAGGGTTATGACTGTGTTATAGGGTGTTCGGAAAGGCCGTAATACCGAGTAGTGTGCTGTGTTGTTTCGAGAGTCATTATGGTTTCTGGTCAACCCGGTTGTGACCCAGTGGTTGACACGTGACCTTGTGAGTGTCTCGATTATCCCGTTGGGATCGAGATATGGTTTTGGACACTTGAAGGTATCGTCTTACCTCGATTTGCATGCCTATATGGTTTGAGGGCTCAGGTGATCCCTCGTGTTCCGTGTTTCCTTATTATGCACAATAGTGAGTCCGATGAGTGACCTAGGGGCCGAGGACATCCGATTGATGTTGTGGATCCGGATGTTATGTGCTGGTTCCATGTTATTTTACCATGGTTTTGGCTTAGGGACTAGGCTGATTGGCAGCATGTTATCACTTTGTGCGATGATCTTGACCCGAGTCTTGTGACTCAAGGATCGATGTGTTAGCAGGTCTAGTTGACTGTCCTGAGTCTGGCAGTTGTGTGCTGCTTGGTGTTCCGTGGTACTTGTGACAAGTACGCGTTAGCCTGTCTGTACTTCGGTATTTCTGTTTTGAGTCTCTGTGTCTAGTGAGTCTCCACTAGTCATAGCCTGATGACACTTTCGTGTGTCGGCCCACCCGGGAGTGGTGGCGAGGCAGTTCTCGGTAGAGACGGTTTGTAGGCTAGTTGGCATGAGCCCCTTTGTCTTGTCGTTAGAGTTCGACAGGAGGGGAAAACCAGCTAGAGACCAGCCTCCAGACATTGAGCTTGTGTGTGCACACGTGGTCAGGGGCATTGTGATAGGGTGCAAGCCCAGGATCTAGAGGGGCAGTGAATAGATCCCTCTACAAAAATTATGCGGAATTAAAACTCTCTTCCTTTTTTCAAGTTCTCTCAAACACTTGGCGTATAAAGATAGTTGCAATTCTAAATGAATATAAATGTACTGTGAAAATATCAGACACACATCCACCTATGAACTGGAGGTAGAGAAAATGGATCAGCTACACAAACACACCACGATGCGCATAGATTTTTAGGTGGTTTGGCCAGACACCTAGTCTGCCTACGTCCACCCCTCACACAAACCTGAGTGAGGCTTCCCGCTGATACACAGCTTAACTGCTGATCCACAGCTTTGGGGAATAAATCCCTATAGACCGCTGATCCACACCTTCGGGGAACTAATCCCAGACCGTTGAGTCTCACAGCTTGCTTAACCAAGGAACAAATCCTCATCGCTGAGCAACACAGCTTGCTGTCCGAGGAACCAATCCTTGCCGCTGAGCAACACAGCTTGCGGAATGTAACGAAGAAAGTAACAAAGGAACAAAGCAAAAGCCACGTAGCTCCGAAGAGCAAGATGACTCTAGATCTGATCCACGAGTCGAAACACAAGCAGATCTTCAATTCATTCTCTGGCTGCACTTCATTTCTCACGAGCAGGCTCTTACTCTCTGGCTGCACTTCATTTCTCACGAGCATGCTCTCACTCTCTCAGATCTTTATCTTCTTCTTCTTCTCATGATCTCTTTCTCTCTCTCTTTCTCTTTTTCCTTTTTCTCTGCTCACTCATTGGTTTTTCTTCATAGACACTAGGGGTCTCTCTTTCTTCTTCGACAGCCTCACTTCCTTTTCACTACTGCAGCAGCTATCTCGGAGGAAGATGGTTTCTATTTATACCAAAACATGGGCTCTGGAAAAGCTTGTTGGATATAATAATTTTATTCCATTTCTTTCCCATTTGACCACGTGGCAGGAGAGAGGAGAATATACCTCTGACATTGGACCTCGGAATACATGCCCATCATTGCTCATCTTGGTTCATGTGCCCTCGCCTGCTTTTCGTGTGATAGACAAACTCTTTCTGCATATGTCTTCCCAGTCCATATGACAGCCTCAAATAGCATTTTACACCTTTATCCTTAAGTTTACATCCCTGGCTATCCTTTTGTCATAAACCATTTGTCGAAGATCTAAAGTTGCAGAACTGTTGATAGCGTAAGGCTTCAGTTATAGCTTTAGCTTGCATGTATTGAGACCCTCGACCTGCTAAAGGTCTGTTGACCTTTTTCATCTTGAACCACTGCTACTACTCTGTTGAACTGCTATTGACTGTATGAGCTTGCCGCTGCTACTGACAATAGTACTTGGCTATGATTTTATTATACTGCCTCGATGTGCCTTTCAAGTGCACTGACCAGCCTGATCAAGAAATGCTGATGTGCATCGACCTGTGATTCATGGTTAACTCTATTGTGTCGACCTCACTGATAGATTTGAAGTAGCTGCATCAACCTGTTCCTTTTCTAAACGCTGATGCATCGGCCTGAGTTGCATGGTTAACCCGATCGCGTCGATGTTGTTGGATGAATGCTGATGCTTGGTGCATCGAGGTACTTTTCTGAAGCATCGACCTGATTTTAGTGTAGATGTAAGATGCATCGACCTTTCTCTATCTAGGTAGAAGATTTGCTTCTGCACCGACAAATTAAAGCAATGGTCGAACTGCTGCATCGACCTATGTCACCAGATCAACACTCGGGAACTTTATGCATCTACCTTTCTTGGTTATGAACAACTGCTGCTGATTGCTGCTTTGACTTTGTTATGTTCTTCAATCAGGTTTTGAACAAGTGCGTTGGTGCATCATCTTGATGCGTAGACTTCATGTGTAATCTGGCAGTTGATCTTCTTAACATGTCGAGGCAAGAAGCTTCAACGACGTGTTGAATCTGTATGCCTCATTCTGTTGCGTCGATGTATCTGCTAGGTGCATCGACCTATCTAATGGGCTGCATATATTGTAGTGTTGGTCCTTCATATGGACTCTTGATGTGTCGAGGCATTTCTTGATTACAGCAGCGCAGCTCTATAAATTTTCTTCTCAAGTGTGACTACGTCGAGGCATCTGCTAGATGTGTTGGTGCATCTCTTCTACACTCTGTTGGTTGCGTCGATGCATCATACTGAAGTTGCTTCAGTGATTTTGACTGCATCGAGGTATTCCTTTGTTATGTCGATGCATCACTCCAAATTTGCTCGAATGGTTGTGGCTGCATCGAGGCATTTGCTAGATGCGTAGCCTGGCCTTTATCTGACAGCCTGTTCTTCAAGAGTTCATCACATGGTAGAGAGATTAAGCATAAAATAAATCCTTCAAGCATAAGATTTAATGCATAAGGCAATAATTGAAGCATGAAATCTATGCATATATAGACTCATGATATGACACAGTATTCAACGTCGTCAAGACCATACTCATGGTGTTCATGGTGTTCGACATAATCAAAACCATAAACCTTACTATAACCCACAGGGGTGAACAGTGCAATCATCAACACATGGATGCAGTCATCATCATTAAACTAGACCTCATGAAACACACATTCACACTTAGACTCAAGATGCCATCATCAAAACACAGGAACACAACAATCTCCCCCTTTTTGATGATGGCAACACTATGAGTCACGGAGACACAACATGATGCAGATTCAGACACACAGAAAGACACGCGGACTGATATCAAGCTATTCTCCTGCTTTGACATCATCAAAAATAAAAGAACATCAAGCTGATCATGCAGGCTATTCTCCCCCTTAATACCAATTGATACAAATGAGGCAATCTTCCCCGATTGTCAATTATGCACAATGATTCACTCTCAAGAATTCTCCCCCTGAGTAAAAGAACACATAACCCAGATCAGATTATCTCCCCCTTTTGTCACATCAGAAGGAGTGAAGGGAAAATCAATCAACAAAACACATGGACAATCAAGCACAAGTACATGCATGAACATGATCTGATATAGAATTGAAAGTGTAGTGAAATTGAACAGATGACATAAGCATTCTGATTCAAGAAATTCAGCAGACAATAGAAACTGAGCACAAGGATTTTCAAGTGAAGTTCCAGATGATTAATTAATTCAAGAGGTTTTCAATGAGGTACCAATTTCATAAATATAAGAAAACAGATATTTCAGACTCTTCCATTATAAAGGCTCATGAATAAATCTTTATTGAATAGCATGGTTTAAATATGATGTATCCAAAGTTTGTCAATAATGTTCTATACTTATATCTGAAATCAAATCATAATAAAAATGAACCAAGCCCTCATGTTAACATCTTGTTTAACCTTCCTTCTTCTTACTCACTTAATGTCAATGACTTCTTTAGGAGTCCCATTCATAAGTATTGTGGTTAAACGTCTATGTAAATTTTAGATTTTGGTTCCTGAGGTTAAGCAATATTTTTCATATCAAAATTTTCAGGAGCATTTGAGTTTAGTACACACCTTGTAACTAGATGATACACATTATTTAGACGCCAATATTCATAAGCACTTGGTATGCCTAACTGTCATGCTTCAAATTGAACAGAGATAACAATAGTACAGCTTTTGACGTGAGGCACAACACGTCTTAGGTGAAGTGACCCAGATACTCACCCCACTATGTCATTGCTCTATCACATATTTTATTGATTTTGCAATAATTCTTCAGCAGAGGTAACTATGGCACTTCATGACACAGTCTATTTTTAGACATGGTTTCTTAGTAGCCATTGTCATTACTCTAACATACTTTTACCCTCAGGAACTTTTCAGAACATTCAGATGTTTAAAAACAATATTGACTTCAAGTCATGATTTCAGAATTCTCAGATTTTAGAAGAATTTACATAACACAACATGAAGCAATTTCTTAAGATTTATTAAGAAAAATTGACTCAGATATTTTCAAGTTTTTCATATCCAAACACAGTGAATACATTAAACTTAAACTAATTGAGTCTTTTAGACATTCATAATTCCATATAATAGAAGATTCCTTATTAAAATGATTTTTAGATTTATGATCAAGGTACACGGATTTAAATCTTCCTAAATTTCAAAACAAGAAAGTTTAAGATCAGTCAAGTTCAAGCACAAGATGATGACCTTCAAGAGCAAGCAATAGTATGATTAGGTTCAAGAAAACTTGTTTAGAGTGCAGCAGGATGAATGTCAATTTTGACAAAGATTTTCAAAGAGATGTGCAACAATGGATATACATCATGCATGAGAGCAACTTGAAAGCAGTTAGCTGAAGTTATGACTAGAGAAAGTGTGAGATTTTCAGAATGACTAGCTCAACAAAAATAGGAATGAAATCTCAACCACAAATATCAACAATGAATGTGAATTACAAGGTAAGCTAGTAATCAACCTGCAATTGAGATAAGTAGTAGGCAGAGGTTGGATCCAAGGATCTTCTCATGCAAGGGGCAACTTTCCAGATAGACCTGACATATCCTTTCAGCTATGCCTTTTCATATACTATCTAGTTGTTACAAGAAATGAGCAAATTTAGTAGGCAGCTGATAGTTTAATGATATAGCAAGGAAAATCAAGCAGGTAAAAATAGCAAGCTCCCCTTCAGCAAATGTAGGAGTAGCAGACAATAGATTCCATAGCAGATAAGAATGGAAATCAGATGAGGCTTGAATAAAGAGTTGACCAAGAATAAAGTGAATCTTACTTCACTTCCACCATGAAACATCAAGGTTTAAAGAACACAACCAAGAGAGTGGTTCAGACTGAAGATAAGGACTTCGGTTGACCGAAATGAATAATTTTGGTCGACCGAAATAAACAGTGAGTGAATTTTTGAGACTGATCAAACAATTCAAATCAAGACATGAACTTCCCTTTACTATATGCATATTTTTCAAATGATCTTTTTGACTTTTCTTTAACACGAATGATATGCAAACTTGATATCAACATGAATAAATTGTGCAAACTGAAAATGCATGAAGTCCCCCTTATCTAAACATGCTGAATCATTTATGATATGAATACCATGCTAGGGATTTTGATTAATCTAACTTATATGCATGAGTCACAAAATTTCCTTGACTGACTCCCCCTATCTATATGCACTATATGCTCAGACTCCAGGATATGCAATGAAAACTATGCAGGCATCAAACATATGCAGTTCAGATTTTCAGATCAAGCTAAAAGCTTGCATGACAAATCAAGTTTTGAAAGACTCCCCCTGAATTATTCAATCAAGTTAAAACATTGACCACTCAAATCTAATCTATCTAGGAGTGTAGCTATTAAGAGGGAAATAACACTCAACAACCAAAGCTATAAAACCAGAACTGGGGTTTTACCAATCTTCATGAGCCTTGAATTTATTGAACCCCTTCATTATTTCCTTTTTCAACGCACTCCTACAAGAAAACAAGTTCTTATTTTGCAGATTTAGGTGCCCAAGTTTCCTTGGGTCCTAAAATGTTAGTATCATCTCTGAAGGATGCTCTTCTCAACCTCCGAGCCTTCAAATCATCAAATTTCATTAAATGACACACTCTCATAGAATGCCCATCTTGACCACAATAATGACATGAAACATAATGCCTTTTGTTCTTTTCATGCATCTTATCATGAGTATAGAATTTATATGCATGAGCATGAATGTTTCTATTTTTAACATGAACATTTCATCTTTTATTTTTAGCTAACCAGCAGTTAGAGACTCGGTGGCCTGGCTTTCCACATTCAAAGCATGCAAGAGATTTTCTTTTAAAAACAAATTCATTTCTTTCAAAAACATGTTTCTTAGCAGAGAAACTAACGGATTTAGAATTAGCTTTTCTTCCCTGGGCATGCCAACAGCGAGCGGCAATGTGGCCTAATTTACCAAAGCAAAAATAGTGAATTTTCTTTTTCTGAAATGCATGATTTCTAACATGAGATTTCCTAACATGCATTGCACTTGCATTCAGATCATCTTGTTCCATCAATCTACACTCATGCATTAAATGACCGATCTTATGACAATAATAACATGACATTACCTTTTTGTGTGCATGTGTGTGTGTGTTTGAGTTGTGTATAACATGCACAGTTCTAGCATGAGTATTTCTTGGCCTTTTCTGCAAGTGATCAATATTTTTTACTTTTTCAGCTTGTTTTTGAATTCTCTGAATAGTGGGCTGATTTACCTTTGAGGTGGTGACTATATTGGAAGCTTTGACAAAAAATGTCTTCAGTTTGTTCTGAAAGATTTTTTATTAACCGGATTGTAGCCCAATCCCTCTTTTCTGAAATTTACCTTAGTTCCCAACAATTTGTCTAGGTTTTCTTGCCCACTTAGAAACTTCGACAATGAGCTTTTTAAATCCTGAATCTCATTTTCTAAAGAAATAATCAACAGTTCAGAAGTTGCATTTTCTTCATCACAGTTTGTCAGTCTTTCATGAAGCATATCATTAATAGTTTTGAGATTCTTGATTTCAGTTTCAAGACTGATCAACTTATCAGAATTGTCCGAAATTACACATTTTCCCTTTTCTACAGCCATAAGTCTTTCAGACATAGCAGTGTTCAATTGCCTTAAATTCTCAATTCCTTTTTGAAGTTTTTCATTATGTACAAGTTCATTTATTAAGAACTGATCATCATGAGAAGCTTTCTGAGTATTTTCTGTTTCAGATTTTTCCAGATCTTTTGGCAAATTTTCAATATTTTTCTGTAGCTCCATGTTTACAGACTCAATAGCATCAAATTTTTTAGCAATCAAAATTTTCTCCTCTTCAAGTTTCCAGAATTTTTCTTTGTTCTCTTCAATGGATTTTCTGAGATTTCTATTTTCAGACTTCAAATGATTTAGTTTTGACCTAACAACATCAAGGTTTTTCAACTGTTTTCTTAAAATATCATTCTCAGTTTTCAATATTTCAACATCTTCATTTTCAGAAGTTGAGTTCATAGCAGTGTTCAATTTCTTTTTCAATGTTTTATTCTGTTTCCTTAGCTGCTCATGAGATTCAAGCAAATCACTATATGCATTCACCTAGTCTTCTATAGAATAGTTTTCGAACAGAGAACTTACCTCCTCCTCGTCCTCATTTTGATCACTGTTGTGATCACTTTTGTCTGCCATCAAACATTTGTTCTCCTCTTCTTTGTGGATGTGGACCAATTCATCCAATATACATTTGGCAGTCCTGCATGCAGAAAAATAAGGAAGTATTTGAGAATCAATAGCAACCTTCACTAAATTCAGAGCTCTATGATTTTCAGCATTCTTAGATCTATGACTATCAGTCCATTTGGACTTATCCTTAGCTAATATGTGTGGACCATGTGAAATTAACTTCCATAGATCAGGATTGATAGATCTAACAAACTTGTGCATGCTGCTAAACCAAGAATCGAAATTGGAGCCATTGAAAACTGGTGGATGAGCCATGGAAAACAATTCAAAGATAATTCAAGGCAATGAACTGAGCACAACCAGAAATGCACCTAAAACCAGCGGGATCCTCTACATATCATGGGATCTGATGAATCAGAGCATGCTCTGATACCAATTGATAGGGTGCAAGCCCGGGATCTAGAGGGGGGTGAATAGATCCCTCTATAAAAACTATGCGGAATTAAAACTCTCTTCCTTTTTTGCAACTTCTCTCAAACACTTGGCGTATCAAGATAGTTGCAATTCTAAATGAATATAAATATACTGCGAAAATATCCGACACACATCCACCTGTGAACTAGAGGTAGAGAAAATGGATCAGCCACACAAACACACCACGATGCATACAGATTTTTAGGTGGTTCGGCCAGACACCCAGTCTGCCTACGTCCACCCCTCACTCAAACCTGAGTAAGGCTTCCCGCTGATACACAGCTTAACTACTGATCCACAGCTTCGGGGAATAAATCCCTACAGACCGCTGATCCACAGCTTCGGAGAGCTAATCCCAGGCTGCTGAGCCTCACAACTTGCTTAACCAAGGAACAACTCCTCACTGCTGAGCAACATAGCTTGCTGTTCGAGGAACCAATCCTCGCCACTGAGCAACTCAGCTTGTTGAATGTAACGAAGAAAGTAACAAAAGAACAAAGCAAAAATAATGTAGCTCCGAAGAGCAAGATGACTCTGGATCTGATCCACGAGTTGAAACACAAGCAGATCTTCAATTAGTTCTTTGGCTGCACTTCATTTCTCACGAGCAGGCTCTCACTCTCTCAAATATTTATCTTCTTCTTCTCACGATGTGACGATCCGGATCTCGGATACCGGATACCGGATATACCCGATAGGACTACCGAGTAAACCCGATACCGCTTGGAACCCGTGACGCCTCCAAAGAGCTGTAAAGCTCCGAAGGGATAGAAGGATTGTCGTGTAGTACATTGAAGCCGTAGAGATATAACAGTAAGCAATTAAATTTCATTAGATCGGTTTGCTAAAGTAACAGAAATAAAATTACTTTTTAAATTAGCAGTTACAATTTAATAATTATACCAGAGTCCAGTCCAAGAAATTAAAGGCAAGTACAGTCTAACAGAAAAGTAGAACGTACATTAAGGTCGGGTAGAAGGATTGTCGTGTAGTACATTGAAGCCGTAGAGATATAACAGTAAGCAATTAAATTTCATTAGATCAGTTTGCTAAAGTAACAGAAATAAAATTACTTTTTAAATTAGCAGTTACAATATAATAATTATACCAGAGTCCAGTCCAAGAAATTAAAGGCAAGTATAGTCTAACAAAAAAGTAGAACGTACATTAAGGTCGGGGGAAGCTCGACGCAGGTACCGCTGGCCACTACGAATGCGACACACCAGGAACCACAGAAGCAGAAGACGCCACCCACCTGAAAAGCAGGGGTGAGCCTCGTGTCACTAGCTCAGTAGGGGTCACGCAGATCCCCACTGAAAAATAACAATGCAGTAACACAGAACGACAACTAAAATAGTAGTAGTAAAGCAGGAAAGTTAAACTACAAAGCCGTAAAAGAAAATTGGAACGGAAGGAGTGGAGCAGCTAAAAGAAAAGGGAAAAGCCGTACCGAGCAAAACACGGTTGTCGAACTAACCTCGGCTCCCAGAACTACTCCGGGCAGCAACAGGAAGGTGAACTATGATCTGACAAATTCAGGAGTTGCCGATCTATCTGGCACACAAAGACAGGCAAAAAGCCTAGAAAAGACCTAGATAAACATAGACGCCCTAAAGCATACATGACTCCATTATCGTGCATGCTCTTCTAGACACGACCACATACACGATTAGAACGTCATGCACACGACACAACACTAACCTCGGGCAAGACCACGAGAGGGCTAACCCGGAAAGGTCACGACACATGAGAAACTTGAGAGTCACATGTCACATGACGGAAGCACCCCCTCACTAGAAGAACAGCCAGCTGCGTCCATTGACGTCTTATGCTGCGCCTACAAGATGTCTACGCTGCCTACGAGACGATAGAGATGAGGACACTGTCTGAACATAACAGGAAGTACAGTAACGAGTGACTAGTCAGGGTCACGCCCGTCGGCGCTCGTCCAACTGCCCCTGACCACGTGTGCACACACATGCTCAATGCCTTGAGCCAGGCCTCTACCTAGTTTTCTCCCCCAGCAGGACGCTACTGCAAGGCAAGGGAGCCCACGGAAACTAGCCTACAAACCGTATCTCTGGAACTAACACGCCACCACTTCCAGGTGGGTCGACATGTCGTAACGCGTCGCCAGGCTATGACTAGTGGAGGCTCACTAGACACAGAACTCTGAAACACAAGCGCTGTATTACCGATAGGCAAGGAAGCACTGTTGTATGTACTACGAAGCACTAGGGCAGCACAACAACTGCCAACAGACTCAGGACAAGGCAACTAGACCTGTAGACACAACGATCCTTGAGTCAGAAGACTCAGGTCAAGATCGTCGTACAAAGCTGTACAAGCCGCCAATCAGTCTAATCCTAAGTCAAAGAAATGACACATCTGCATAAAATGACACACGGAGACCTGAGGGATCAACAAGACCCTCAGCACACCTGGACACGCAAACTGAGGTGAGACAACACCTCATGGCGTCCAGAACCATGTCTCAAACTAGACAGAACCATCGAGACACACAAGGTTACCTGTCAATCTCTGGGTCACCCCGGGTTGACCGGAACCAGTCAATGACAACTCTACAGTAGGAAAGAAAATCCTACTTCAAGCAAGAAAACTCCTGGCTACCCCCTAATGTTGTCTTAGCCCTCATAGGACATCAAAGGATATCCACGGGAACGACAAACTACAAGGTCAAGCCAAGATATACGGAAAATGAAATGACGGGAAATGACAGTCTGGGCATACGCGATCCATCACTCGGCCGCTAGGTAAACCAAGCAGTAAAGGAGAAGGTCGCTACGCACACAGAGACGAGGATAATGGCGGTCGTAAGCTGGTCCGCTAGAGGACAGTAGCGGTCAAACATGGGGCCGCTAGAAGACTATAGCGGTCATAGGTGAGGCCGCCAACACCGGTCAACTCTCGCACCGACCTACCCAGTCAAACCACCTAGCGGTCTAAGATAGACGTGCTACGCGGACTTGGTGGTCTAAGAATGAACCGCCACACAAACCGCCCTACAACTTTGACCTAAGACACACGGACTGTAGCGGCCGAAGGAAGGCGCGCTACAACAAGGAAACGCATGAAGGTTGGGCTGCTAGAGCCAACCGATTGAAAACATTGACCCGGTCAAACAACATGTAGCGGTCTAAGGGAGGCGCGCTACAACACTCTGGCGGTCAGAGCTAGAACTGCCAGAACGAACCGCCAGACACTAATATCGAGAAACAGTGAAGCTGTGGCGCACCAGCACAGGGGCGCCAGAGGTAAGAGGCGGTCCAAGGGTGGGCCACCACCCTTACCGAACCTCGAACTAACCAACACGCCAAGGGATATGGCGGTCTATCGTGGGGCCTCCAGAGACCTGTAGCGGTCACTGGAACGGCCGCCAAAGCGATACAGTGGGAAAACTAGGGAAAATGCTGATCTCAGCCGTTCCACGCCCCATTCGCGTCTAAATGCAGGGGAAACAATCCTAGACGGCGAAAAACACCTTCCATAAGTCGGAAGGGTCACATGCAACCATTCGTTCGTGAGAAACGGGCGATTCCAACGAATCGACCCAAGTTGGGTCACCAGGGTTCCCGGACTCCTACCGGCCCCGAATGACGACCAATCACGATGAAACTTGCGGGAACGGGATCCAGAAATCCCGATGGTTCGTTTGATACTAATTTTACTAAAAATGGCCGCCATTTTCTGGCAAAACCTACGAATTCCTAATATCACAGTTTTACCTAAACGAGCATGAACTCGCCCGTTCTAGCACCGAACAACACGAAACTGTAGGAAAAAGCGCAGGAGAAGTAGGTGATCCGTCTCCCTACCTCCACAGAAGAAACCGTGCACCGAGGCGACTAAACCATGCCGAAAACCACGTCGTGAGCTCGACCATCGTCTTTGAATCCACCATTGGGGATCGCGCCAAAACCGATCCGATCCTCGCCCCATCGCGCTCCGGACCACTCCCACGGCATCACCTCTACCTGCCCGAGCCTCCTCCGTCTGCAGCCGGAGCCAGAAGGGCGAGAGAAAAGAGAAAACGGGGGAGAGAGAGGTCACAGCGGTGAAATGAGAAGGGAGGAGAGAGGAAGAAGAAATAAAAAGGAAAAGAATTAGGAAATTTTCCTAATTTCTGAAAATTCGATAAATGGCCCAAAAATGGACCAATTCAGAAAAATACACAAAAATAGGTGAAACGATCCTCGGGAAAAGTACAACGTAACTGCGGCGTCCACGAGTCGATGAATTGAGAAATAAACTCATTACAGGGTTCCGTAACTAGTACGAGAGAAAAACTCACGTGGATCGTAAAACTCAACTCAGGACCCACAAAAGCGATCCGAAACTCTCCGAAAAGGATTCGGAAGACCCAATAAGGATCCAAGGTATTACACACGAGTTCTTTCTCTCTCTCTTTCTCTTTTTCCTTTTTCTCTTCTCACTCACTGGCTTTTCTTCTTAGATAGTGGTGGTCTCTGTTTCTTCTTCGACAGCCTCACTTCCTTTTCACTACTATAGCAGCTATCTCAGAGGAACATGGTTTCTATTATACAAAAACAGGGGCTCCGGAGAAGCTTTTTGGATAAAATGATTTTCTAGCACCCCAAAATTTTAATGTAGAGAATAAAACTTCCTTACATAAATAAAATCTCTAAATAAGTAGGCCCAAAGGGAAATACTTAAAGCCATGGTTTACAAAACAAATAAAAATACAAGAAAAAGCTAAAGGAAATACTTAAAGCCATGATCCTTTAAACTCCATACAGCTTTGAGGGGCCTTTACCATTAGCTCAAAAAAAAAAGTCTTTAATGGGCTTTACCTACATAAGAATTAATGGGCCTTGTGGGCTTTAAGTACACATATATGTAATGGGTTTAAAGACATATGAATATACATATATATAAATACTTAACCATACCCTTGAAACATAACATGTTTGGGCCTTCTGGAGTTTAGGGAAAGGAGGAGTTAAATTAGTAAATAGGCCTCAATAATCTAAGAATGGGTCTTAAGGCCTGGTACGTATTCATATAGCTATATTCTTTAGACTAGAGAAGCATGGGCTTAAAGCCTTAAAAACTTCTAATGGGCTCTCACCCGTATTCATAAAGAAACTCATATACATAATAAAGTCTTAAAACAACTAAATGGGCTTCAGATCTAAATATCTACTAAATATATATGTATATATATCAAATACTAGCTCTCAAGGGCTTTCCACAAATCAAAAACCTTAACCTTCTCACGTTAGACCTTGTTAAAGGAGGCGGCTGTTATTATGGCAGGGATTCACATGAGGAAATTTAAAACCTATAGGACTGTTTATGTGGGAGTTTGTTTCCCTGTAGGAATCTAAACCCCCGTGAGATTTTTCCCTCTATAAAAAAAAGACCTTAACTCATCGGCAAGCCAAAACCCTCTTGCTGTAATTGTGAGCCTCGTCGACGACCCATCTTCTTTGCCTTCCTCCTTTGTTACCTTCTACATGCTGTTGTTGCAGAAACGGAAGGGTGCAATCATCGTACAAGAAGGAGAGATCCCCGTTTCTCCCTTTCGTATTCCTGCTACTGTTGCTACAAGAACCGTGAAGAGGCCTCAGCTTCTTCTTCATCGAAGGTTGTTTCTGCCCGTGGCCGTAACAAGGAGAAGCTGCTGCTTCTTTCCTATTGCCCCCCTTCTATCGTGGACGTTGCTGTTGCAACTATTCTTCTTAAATTCTCTTCCGATTGTTGTCCTTCGTCAATTAACAAGTAGGTGTTCTCTCTACCAAGCCAAATTAATAATAAGATATTGCATGATCATGTTCTCTTAGTTGTACGTAAGTTTTCTCAAGGTTTTCTGCTGCACAAAAGATACGTTAACGTAAAATGATAATTATGTAATCATATGCTTAAAATCTTGGACATGTAAACTTTTAAAATACTCATTTTTTTTTCATAAGTTTTTATGCCTTTTCATAGTAATATTAACTAGTTAATAATTGAGATAAGTAAATAAATATTTTTTTATGTTATAAGGTGAATCACACGATTCACTGTAGCAGTATAGTTATAGAGTATTTACTTTGTCGACCTGTTCCTGGGCACCGGAGTCTCCTTTGGACATGAAATTTTATGGGCGTGTTATTGGGGTGGAGACCGAGATAATGAGAGTGGTTGTATCATTTTCCATGCCTCCTATCTCAAGATCCCCTATCTCTTAACGAAAAATTATTTTGAACGTCCGGTTAGGTAGAGTTTTTCGAGCCCGTCATTTCGATATATAGAACGCGCGATTCCGACGTGTGTAGGTCGAGAATCGAAGGTTTGAAGAAATGATTTTTTTTAAAATGACGACACATAGCTTGTCGTTCATTCCTTTTGACGACATCATGCTGTGTCGTTATATCTCTAATATATATATATATATATATATATATAATATATATATATATATAATATATATATATATATCTTGTAAACTAGACCTTTGAAAATCTATATCTTTGAAACTATGCAATATAAAATTATAAAAAAATTTATTTTTAGAATCCTTGAATTTTTATCCTAATTATCATATATTCTATTTTTATAAATTATTTTATTAAATAAATATCTTTGAATATATATATTTGAAATTATTCAATTAAATAGATATTGACATGAAATCTTGTTAAATAAATTAAGTTAAAAATCATAGAATTAACATCCCTCCAAATGGACACTAATTAATAAATGACACTACTCACGAACGTCAATTAAAATAAGTTTATTTAATTATAGTTAATTATAGAATTGGATTGACGTGAATTCTATAATTAACGCATTCATGTTCTCACCGTTTTCTTCCGATTTTGACCCATACCTCGGGTCTTTTGGCACTCTCGTCTCACGTCCGTTGATGGAACCCTTTTTCATGATTGGTTCACGTTATACACCTCAACTCTCGGTGACATACGAGTCCTCCGTTGGACATTCCGTTCCTTCGGACTAGCAAGTTAGTCATTGAGACCTCCGTAAGTCTCCGCTAGCCTTGGATTCCCTCAAGGCAACCGAGCTGGTTGTACCCTAAAAACCTCAGGATCCGATTCGTGTCACTTTGATTTTCCGTTAGTCTTGACACTCTACTCCTTTTGGAATCTTCTTGTCATCAATTTGAGAACATAACCCTTTGACTCTGTATTTGGCCAAATCTGATTCTGAAACATTAAGGGCTGTGGGTCTGCGACTTTTCAGTGCCAGGTAGGACGGAAGTCCAATTCTGTAAACCATGGTAATTCTGGGTGTGGCATTGCACCAAACTCTGTACATCTGTTATATTCTGTTATATCTGTTATTCTGCAAACTCTGTTAATTCTGTTAATTCTGTTATTCTGATAATTTATTGCTCGATTATTCTGATAATTTAGATATTCTGCTAGATTGTTTAATTCTGCTTATATTTATTGGAACTCTATTATATTCTGGCCAATTCTGAAGTTATGTTCATCCGAGTAACTGTCCTTGTTATATTCTGATAGCTTATCCTTGACTTTGCAGAGGAATTTATCCCTATTTCTCTTGATCTCGTAACTGCCTTTCACTTTAGTATTCATCTTTCCTGATAGATTGATCATCATGATTTTCTAGTTCCATGCATTGCATCATCATGAACATGTTAATTGGCTAATCACTTAAATTCTGCTTGATGAGAGATGTAATTCCTACTGAGCGTTTCGCTCACCAGCCTATCTTTAACGTTTTTCAGGTAACGACATTGAAGATAGTCCAACAGATGGGGAAGGGCAAGAGTGATGAGCGAAATGGAGAATCGTGTCGGTGTCTTTCCTTGAGTCTTGTTCTATTATTTGAGTCATTTCTCTTTATTCGAGTACAATAGTGAGTCTTTTCTTCACTCATGTAAGTTGAGTCAAGGTATGTAATTCGAATATTTGAATATCAATAAAGGTTAAATTGGCCCACATTATCCAGGTTGTAATTTCATGTCTTATGTTCGCTCTGATTATTCACGACCGTATCCCTGCCACGTTCCGAACAACACGTTCCGCTGCTATCGGTTTGGGGCGTGACAGATTTTATTCCATTTATTTCCCATTTGGCCACGTGACAGGAGAGAGGAGAATATACCTCTAACATCGAACCTCGGATCATGTGCCCATCATTGCTCATCTTGGTTCACGTGCCACTCACCTGCTTTTCGTGTGATAGACACACAATTTTTGCATATGTCTTCCCAGTCCATATGATAGCCTCAAATAGCATTTTACACCTTTATCCTTAACTTTACATCCTTGGCTGTCCTTTTGTCATAAACCTTTTGTTGAACATCTGAAGTTGCTGAACTATTGATAGCGTGAGGCTTCAGTTATAGCTTTAGATCGCATGTATTGAGAACCCAAAGCTGCTAAAGGTCTGTTGACCTTTTTCCTCTTGAACCACTGCTACTGCTCTGTTGAACTGCTATTGACTGTATGAGCTTGCCGCTACTGTTGACAATAGTACTTGGCTATGATTTTGTTCTACTGCCTCGACGTGCCTTTCAAGTGCACCGACCAGTCTGATCAAGAAATGCTGATGTGCATCGACCTGAGATTCATAGTTAACTCTTTTGCGTCGACCTCACTAACAGATTTGAAGTAGTCACATCGACCTGTTCCTTTTCTAAACGCTGATGCATCGACCTGAGTTGCATGGTTAACCCAATCGCATCGATGTTGTTGGATAAATGCTGATGCTTGGTGCATCGAGGTACTTTTCTAAAGCATTGACCTTATTTTAGTGGAGATGCAAGATGCATCGACCTATCTCTATCTAGGCAGAAGATTTGTTTCTACACCAACCCGTCAAAGCAATGGTCAAACTACTGCATCGACCTATGTCACCAGATCAACACTCAGAAACTTTATGCATCTACCTTTCTTGGTTATGAACAACTGCTGCTGATTGCTGCTTTGACTTTGCTGTGTTCTTCAATCTTGTTTTGAACAAGTGCATCGGTGCATCATCTTGATGTGTAGACTTCATGTTTAATCTAGCAGTTGATCTTCTTAACATCTCGAGGCAAGAAGCTTCAACGGCATGTTGAATCTGTATGCCGCATTTTGTTGCGTCGATGTATCTGCTAGGTGCATCGACTTATCTAACGGACTGCATATACTAAAGTGTCGGTCCTTCATATGGACTCTTGATGTGTCGAGGCATTTCTTGATTTCAGCAGCGCAGCTCTATAAATTTTCTTCTCAGGTGTGACTACGTCGATGCAACCTCTAGATGTGTTGGTGCATCTCTTCTACACACTGTTGGTTGCGTCGGTGCATCATACTGAAGTTGCTTCAGTGATTTTGACTGCATCGAGGTATTCCTTTGTTACGTCAATGCATCGCTCCAAATTTGCTCAAATGGTTGTGGCTGCATCGAGGTATCTGCTAGATGCGTAGCCTGGCCTTTATCTGACAGCCTGTTCTTCAAGAGTTCATCACATGGTAGAGAGATTAAGCATAAAATAAATCCTTCAAGCATAAGATTTAATGCACTAGGTGATAGTTGAAGCATGAAATCTATGCACATATAGACTCATGATATGACACAGTATCAACGCCGTCAAGACCATACTCATGGTCTTCATGGTGTTCGACATCATCAAAACCATAAACCTTACTATAAGCCACTTGGGTGAACTGTGCAATCATCAACACATGGATGCAGTCATCATCATTAAACCAGACCTCTTGAAGCACACATTCACACTTAGACTCAAGATGCCATCATTAAAACACAGGAACACAACACGTTGGACCAACGCCGACGGGTGTGACCCTGACTAGTCACTCGTTACTATTGTTCCTTAGTTACTTGTATGATATGTCAGTTACCACGTTCGAGGAGAGTGGGAGATACCCGAGGCGCAGTGTAAGACGTCTGTGGACGCATCTGGCTTTTCTTCTAGTGATGAGATATTTCTATCACATGACACATGATTCGTGTCTCGTGTTCTGAGTCTTGAGTTGGGGTTTGTCTCTGTGGACAAGCCTGCACGACTGAGATGTCGTGATGTGTCCTGGCTGTATAGCCAGAGTTTTCGTATATCGGTTCAGGTGATTCCCGACTGTGAGTACGGGAATTGGTGTTTTACCGACGGGAGTAGTTTAGAGGGCCGAGGTTCTATCGGCTGGCATGTTTCCATTCAGTACGGCTTTCCTCTTTACTTTTACTGTTGTTCCTACTCCTACTGTTACTCCTACTTTTGTTGTTGTTGGACTGCTGTTACCGCTTTTGTTTCGTGGTGGGGATCAGCGGGACCACTACTGAGCCACTGAGATGAGGCTCACACCTGACTTTTCAGGTGTAGCTGTTCTTCCTCATGTCTCGGAGGTGCAGTGCAGTGGTTCTTAGTTGCCAGCTTTGCCTGTGTTGGGCTTCCCCCGACTTGAGAGTACGTTTCTTTTTCTTATGGACTGTACTTTAGTTAGATTGGACTCTTTTGTATCTTGTCTTAGCTGCTGTAGTTTAATTATTTAATTGAAAATTTAATTTTATTTCTGATAATTTAGCAATCTTGATCATAGTAATTAATTATTTACTGCTTTATCTCGAAGTTCAATGTACTCCACACACACCTTTCTTTCCCTTCGGAGCCTTACACCTCTTGGGACGCCTCTCAGGATCCAAATGGTATCGGGTTTACCTAGTATCCGGATGCTGGGTCGTCACATTGCGGGAGCTGAGAGAGGGCATCTTGGGCATGTGGGCCTGGCCTCGTGACGTATGCCGCATTGTAAGGCGGCTTGATAGGGCAGCCCCGGGTTGGCCCGGGAGTTGAGAGTGAACGGCTCATCGTCGCTTGTCTGAAGGTTTGGGGTGGTCCCGACATGCTGGAGGGTCGCTGTAGAACACGGCTAGAGTGTTGGAGCCACGGGTTGGCCCCCGGCTTGCTGTAGAATGGCTGAAATATGCGCGCCCGTGAGGTGTTTGGGGAAATTCCCAGCACACGTGCATGGGCCGCATGAGCGTGCTATGGGTCTCCAAAGCCTTTGGTTGACTGAGATATGTCTTCCTATGACTTTAGAGGGATGGAGGGAGGCATCTCGGAGGTAAATCCTGGTCTCATTGCTGGGTGCCACGTGTCGTGGCTTGTGGTCATGGCGCCCCCGGGTTGGCCCGGGTGGCTTGGTTGAAGGAGGGTAAACCCACAAGCTGGGTGATCGGGGGTGGCCCCAATCAAGTTTTCATGATGCCGTTGGTCACGGCGGGCTGGTTAGGACCCTTGATTAGGTCCGGTGTGTCGTAGGAAGGGCTGGGTGACCAACGCCTTAAAGGTGTACGGGAAAATTCCCGGGTCCTCATTTCTTGATATTTTCGCTTGAAAAATGTCTGGGTACAACAAATGCCCCCCACGGGGGGTGCGTCGGTGGCGGAGATGAGGGTGGACGGCCCGTGAGGTCCTCATCTTGTTTCATTGTAGTTGTATTTTGACACTTCATATATACACTTTTGCTAGCATTCTTGTATACATTGATCCCCGTATGCTTACCATGTTCATGCACTTGTTTTGCAACTATGGCAAGATTCGGCAAAGATGACCGGGCTTAGAGAAGTGTGGCCCACGAGGAGAACCACTGGGTGAGGAGGATTGGGCGGACTTTGCCTCTTTAGGCCTGCCTGTTATTACCACGACCAACATTGGCCACCTTGACCTGGGGTGTTCATTGGTGGCTGAGGGTCCCGTTGGTGAGGGGACAAGTGGAGTAGGAGCTATGGAGCTGGCGAGACTCTCTGAGATTGGCGGGATTTACACCTACGACAACTCGGGAGGCTACCTAAGAGAGTTCCCTTTGGACTGGCATATGTTTGAGTTCATGAGGAGCTTCGTCCCAGCTAGTGTGGAAGGCGGAGATCTTGTTGTTGCTGGAGAGCGCTGGAGAGTGCTGGAGAGCGCCGCTGACTGGAGTGGGCAATTTTGCTGGGCAGGGACAGCCTGCAGGGGGTCGCCTATTACGGCTTCCCAAGTTTTTCTGTGGACTTCTGGAGGCAGCGTGTAATACCCTGGATTTTTCGAATCAGAATCGGAGCGCTTTCATGGGTCCTGAAATGTGTTTTACGATCCACTCGGATTTTTCCCTTGTATAACTTGTGGAACCCAGTGGAGAGTTAACCATTGAGTTTTGAGACTCCGGGATGCTACATGTGCATTGTGCTCGTTCCGAGGATCGCGAAGACTATTTTTTCGTATTTTTTTGAGTTTACAAAATTTCGTGCCAAAAATCAGATTTTAGGAAAATTGCTAATTTCCTATTTTCTTTTCCTTTTAATCATATCTCTCTCCTCTCTCCTCTCTCCTCTCTCACGATCTCTCACTTCTCTCCCTCCGTGCTCTCTCTTCTCTTCTTCTCTCCCCCGGGGCGTACGACTATGGGGGAGTTGGATGAGGTCATGACGCCGTGGAGTTGACCTAGGGCGTGATGGCGCGAGAATCGGAGCGTGGCGTAGGCACGATCCCATTCGTGGATTTGAAGCTGGTGTGGGTTGTTCATGTGATGGTTTTCGGCATGGCTTGGCAATTTCGGCATGCGAGATCTTCGGTGGAGGTAGGGGGATGGATACCCTACTCTTTTCCTACTTCCTCTCATTATTTAGAGTCGAACGGTGTGAGTTTGAGCGGGTTTTCTAGCTTTAAGGGTGAAATCATGTTTCGAGGGTGTGAGCCATGTTCGCCGTTCCAGGCAATGGTTTTCACATTAAATGGTAAAATTTGAACCCCTGACATGTTTCGATTCGATCCCCGCCAGTTTAACTCCGTTTGGTTGTGAATTGGGGCCGGTATGAGCACGTTTGTCCATGTGACTCGTTTTGAGTCGCTTCGTGAGAATCTTCTGTTTCTTGCTGTTTTGGGGTTTGTTTGATTCCTTCCGGCTTGTGGAAGGTTGATATCAACTCTAGGGATGTTTCCCCATCGTTTAGGAGTGATTGGGGCGTGGAAAGGCCGGGTTTTGTAGGTTTCTACGATTTTCTGATCGGAGGATGAGTCGCGGTCCACCAGAAACTGCGTTCATCGCTCAAGGGTGGTAGCGGTGTAGTCTGGACCGCTTTAGCCTTTGAAGGTCGATTGGTAGACGCGGTCGTCTACTCGACCGCGTTAGGAAGACATGGCCGTTTGGAAGACCGTGTTTATGTAGAAGCGGTCGTTGCTCAACTACATTCTGGTTTCTTCAATCGGTCTAGGTCGGTTCGCAGTCATGGCCGTGTGACTGACTGCCTCTCTTAGTAGCGATCATGGGGAGACCGTCTCTGGTTTGGGTCAAGCGTCTGGGTGAACACGATTGTTCACGTGACCATGTTCAGGAAGTCACGATCGTCTGGGAGACCACGTTTCACTCGTGCTATCTGGTAGCGACGCTGTCATAACTGCTTCATGTTCTTGGTGTTTCCTTCGGCGGTTTGGCTGTCGGTTGTGGTGGCTTCGACCCATTGGTTAGCCCATTGTTCCGTGGATGTCTTGGACGTCCTATGAGGGCTATGACCGTATTATAGGGTGTCTGGGAGTGCCATTGTACCGAGCAGTGTTTTGTGTTGTTTTGGGGGTCATTATGGTTTCTGGTCACCCCGGTGGTGGCCCTATGGTTGACACGTGACCTCGTGAGCGTCTCGGCTATCCTGTGAGGATTAAGACCTAGTTTTGGACGTTTGGAGGTATTGTCTTACCTCGATTTGCGTGTCCATGTGGTTTCAGGGCTTTGGTAATCCATCATGTTTCGTGTTTCATGTTATGCGGAATTGTGAGTCCGTTGAGCGGACTAGGGGCCGAGGACTCATTGTTGCTGTTGTGGATCCGACTATTTTGTGCCGCTTCCACTATGCTTTACCGTGATTTTGGCTTAGGGACTTGGCTGATTAACGGCGTGTTACCATGATGTGCGACGATCTTGACCTGAGTCTTGTGACTCAATGATCATTGTGAGCAGGTCTAGTTGTTTGTCCTAAGTCTGGCGGTAGTTCTGTGTGCTGCCTTGTGCTTCGTAGTACGTGCGACAAGTGTGTGTTTACCCTGTCCGTACTTCGCTGTTTTAAGTCTCTGTGTCTAGTGAGGCTCCACTAGTCGTAGCCTGACGACAATTCCTATGTGTCGGCCCACCTGGGAGTCGTGGCGGGGTGAGTCCCGGTTGAGATGGTTTGTAGGCTGGTTGCCGTGGGCCCCTTTGTCTTGCCGTGAGAGTCCTATGGGAGGGGAAAACCAGCTAGAGGCCTGTCTCAAGACATTGAGCTTGTGTGTGCACACGTGGTCAGGGGCATTGGATGAGCGCCGACGGGCGTGACCCTAACTAGTCACCCGTTACTTGGTACTTGGTTCTTGTAAAGTGTCTCAGTTACCACCATTCCAGGCGAGTGGGAGACACTTGAGGCGTAGTGTAAGACGTCAATGGACGCATCTAGTTATTCTTCTAGTGAGGAGGTGTTTCTATCACACGACATGATGACTTGTGGCTTTCGCGACTGGTTTCCGTCACTATTGATGTGACTCGACGGGTAGTCTGTGGTTGGCTTTACCCGAGGTCAGTGTAGCGTACACGACAAAAGGATCGTGTATGTGTTGGTGCTCTTAGACCGTGTGGTCTTGAGTTGGGCTTTTGTCTCTGTGGACGAGCCTGCACGACTGAGGTGTCGTTATGTGTCCTGGTTGTGTAGCCAGAGTCTTTTGTATCAGTTTAGTGATTCCCGACTGTATGTTTGGGGATTTGTGTCTTTACTGATTAGGAGTATTTTAGAGGGCCGAGGTTCCTTCGGCCGCCGTTGTTCTGTTCAGTACGGCTTTCCTCTTTACTTTTGTTGTTCCTGCTCCTGCTGCTACTACTTTGCTTTAGCTGTTAGCACTATTGTTACTGCATTGTTTCATGGTAGGGATCTGTGGGACCCTGTTGGCACCCGAAATATGATTGATGGCAACCACGCCTGAATGACGAAAAAACACGGCCCACCGAAGTGCAAAATCCGAAGAGAATTAATACACAAGGGTCCTCCCGGACTGCTGAAGCTTTAGGTCACCTGACGAGAGCGTTAGGGACTCAACCTCAGGATTGTCGGAACAAATCCACAACAAACCGGTAGTGCCATTTGGCCTGCCCAACGAACCGGTATCGACTCAGTCGTGCCAAACAAACTCCGTCTGTCATCCGGTCTGGGTGAGAATGTACCTGGTGGTTCACCACCTGACAAGAAACCTTCTTGAGGTGAAGAAATGTCCCCAACTTCTTAGAACAAGGTGCCGATGGCTGCATCAGCCGGAAACCTGAATGTATGAACTAAAGGCACGAACAACATCAGAATTGGCCATCTAGTGGCTTGAAGATCCTCCCAATACTTCTCATGTCGATCCCACCGGGACACAATGAGATGAATGTTCAAGTTGACTCTCGGAGTCAATCCTAGTTTCACGAGCCAAAGCCCGACTCGAACAAGCACAACAAGGGGAACAACCCGGCATGCCCCTAAATCTGCGCGCCCCTAATCCGGCGCGCATAAAGCAACCCTCGCTAAATCGGCGCGCCCACCTGCGCGCCGGGTGAGGCCACGCCGGTTAAGGCTATAAGAAGGGGGCTTTCGAACAAGAAAAAAGGGAGAGCGAAGAAGCTTGGAAAAAAAGAAAGGAGGAGAGTGCAAGGGTCGAAGTGAGAAAAAGAGAGAAAGGGAATTAGAGGGGGGGAGCTTGAAAAAGAAGAAAAAGCTGAGAGAGACATCCCCGGGCAGTCGTCCACCATTCGCGAACAAAGAGGAAAGGCTCGGAGCGAGGCAAGAGAAGAAGATTTTCGATACTCTATTTTCATTGTAAAGAGCGGAGGTGTGTGTGTGGGATATCATTTTCATTCTCCATCTATCCCTCCCTTTGTCAATATCTCCTCTGTGGCTTGTAATGAAATGAGCGATGATATGAGCCCACACCCCCCTTCATTTCCTTTTTAGTTTAGCCTTTGGCTCTTTTTCTTTTCATCTTCTGATGCAAGGATGTAATGGAACGGTCTCGTGCGGCAACGCTGGGCCAAATGTAATATATATTCCTTTTCTTTGATCATTCCTTAAGCTGTGTCTAAATCCCTCCTCTTGTTCTGCTGCATTTACTTCTGTATCGTTTATTAACATCTAGTTTCTTCGATCGATGCCGAGCATGCCCTGGGATAACCAAGGGCTACATTAGCGTTATCCCCCTCCCCGGGGCTCTCTTTCAGTGTGGTTGCTATATCGAATGCACTGCATATCCTTCGTGGGTTTTATCGCCGGAGACACATATACATGTGCATCTCCGTTTTGTTTCTTTTTCTTCAGGATTGGATCCCCTCCCATCAGCTCTCCATTCACTGTCATGAACTGGAGAGAATAGGGGTGTCCCTACAATCTGGGCACAGGGCCCTCTGGCACAGTCAAATTCTCGTTTGCCACCTGCCAATTGCTCGAGCGTGTGCTTCTTACAATCCCCGTGGTTTGTCAGCTCACGGCCAACCTCTAGGTGCTAACCAACTAATCCCTCTGCGCTTGACCTCCCATCCATGGTTTAACGGTCGAATGATTGGCATTGAATTTTCTTCTGCCTCCAGAAGGATAGGGTGAGGGTCTGTTCGATGTGGCCCATCCCTCTTTCCTGTATACGGGTGACAGTCATTTTGTTTTGTCTTATCGATGATGATAGTCTAGTGACCGGGGAGGGGGGACATTCCCCATCAATCACTCACGTTGCCTTTCTCTGAATCACCCCAAGGCTATAGGATCCTGTCCCCCTGTGGCATGGAGCCCTACGAGCCCTCGAAGGTGCATAGAAATGGGTCTTTTACCCGACATTAAATCCACATTCCCTTGGGAATGGTGGTGGCCGTGGGTAAGGGACTTCTTGTAGGCTAGTCCTCGAGGTTCCCCCCCCCATTTCGGTCGTCCCTTTGAGCAATGCTTTCGGCCCATGGAGTATTGGTATCCCTCGTAGGCTAGTCCTCGGGGTTTCCATCCATCTTGGTCTATCGATCACCGTTTGGCTTTCCGGCTTTAAGGAGCTTACCCTAGTCTCTATGAGAATGTCTCCACTTTCCCCCCGCAACCCTATGGGTATGGGGAGGTGATACCAAATTCTTGACTGAATACTTAGTCTGAATCATGATGGAACCTATGTTCTGGGATCTGTGAGCTTGTTGCGGATTGTGCTTGAGTAGGAACCTCGCACAAGTCTTGGTTTGCTGTGTCTGTAGGACAATCAAATCTGAATTTACTCAATGAATAAACCTTTAATCAACGTCAAAAGACTGAGCAAAATCACATTGCAATCCAACAACTTAGAAAAATCAAATTCTGCCCCCAAACCGGCGCGGTCCTAATCCAACGCGCCTTGATCCGGCCCCCCCCCACCCCACCCCCCCCCCGCGCCGCTTTCATCCCACACTCATAAATCATTCTAAACATATGGGCTCTAATTCGGTGCGCCCCTTCCACGTCGTTTAAACCTTCCACAATGCCCCGCGGTATTTTAAAACCCACATGCATCGACCTTAAGCCCAAACCTGCACATACCTTAGCCCCTGCTGCACCGACCTCAACTCCTTGCTGCACCGACCTTAGCCCCCTGCTGCACCGACCTCAGCCCCTGCTGCATCGACCTCAGCCCCTTCCTGCATAGACCTCACCCAACATGCATCGACCTTAGCCCCCAACATACATCGACCATAAGCTTAAACTTGCACAGACCTCACCCAACATGCATCGACCTTAGCCCCCAACATGCACCGACCTCAGCCCCCTGCTGCGTCGACCTTAGCTCCAGCCTGCACCTACCTCAGCCCATTGTTGCACCGACCTTAGTCCTTGGGTCAACTTTCTTTGATCCCCTCCCCAGTCAACCTCTGGCCTTTGTCAAAGCCTTATAAAACCTTATAATAAATTATTAATGAGCTCAACCTCAATAAAACATTTAAAAAAATTATTAAGAAATAAATAATAATAATACTAAATCATTTAGCTGAGCCTGCTTTCTATTTGAATGTGCAATTGTGTTTGAAAACACTTTTCTTTGCTGCCTTGCTTGCTTGTTTCGCATGCATGATTGCCAAATATTTGTGATCATCTCGGGCCTCGGTATATCCAATGGTGATCCGCCAAAGGTCAGACTGGCTCTGATCAGAAGCTCTTACTATGCGCGATGGTGGTATTTGGACATACGTTCTCTGCCATGTACCGAGGGCTCCGGGTAGTGAATGAATTTGAAATGCGTGCTCGAGCTTATATTTTGTTCCCGCATTATGAATTATCACTCTCACTGGTTCACTTATGCCTGCACGTTTATATAGCCTCAGTGGCGCATTATCATGGCAATTAATCAAGGGTTTTCCTCTTCTTGGAGGATGTAATTAACGTCATAACCTTTATGGTATAGCGGACTGCTGGTCCCGACACGAACTTCACATTCGTCTGACTAAGTTAGATCGAGCGCATAATAAATTTGTCACTTATGTGACTGACACACCTACGCAATAAATAAATCAATAAATCAATAAATCAATCAACAAACAAAGAAAATAAATATAAATAAATAAAATATAAAAATGTGTGTTCCACAAGCTGGCACGCCTGGTGGGACTAAAATAAATCTTTTCAAATAAACCGATAAATAAATAAATAAATCTAACAAATCCAACAAATCCTAATTAATAAATCTAATAAATATAAAAATATTTTAATGATAATACATCCCCACAAGCTGGCACGCCCGGTGGGACTCAGTCTCCCTTCATCTCTTTGCCAAGATAAGTGTGCTTCGGGGGTCGTCCCAAGGAGCGCTGATTGTTTGTTTGTTTCTGTGATTTCAGGAGATAACGATGGTTGCTGGAATTGCTGCTCTGACTTTTGGCCCCGCGATCGTGGCCAACCATGCTGCTAGTGGGTACCTGGCGATATCGACCATTTTCGGCACCTTCCCAACAATGGTCGGCTTCCCCAACTTCTTGGGGGTAGCCTTCACCGATGTGCTGAATGTCGAAGCCCCGGAGGTGGTCGGGGAGGACGTCAGTAAGAAGCCTCGGGTTGCCAATACCCAAACCTATGGAGGCCTGCCAATAGGCTGTATTCATCTAGCAAGCTGCATGGTGCACCATGTAGCTCGTGAGGCTCGTCCCACTCACTACAACAAACCTGGGGATCGCCTCCAGAAGAACTCCCGAAGGTGGGCTGCTACTCCCATCACCGGACAGCTGTCAGTGTCCGACAAATCTATTTTGATCGGTGGTGTCTGCATTTTCCTGGATGGACGCGATGCCCAAGCAATCCCAGATCGGGTGGTCCCTGCCGTACCGACCCGCAACTCTTTCCAGGCCCTGTCGGGAAGAAGGGCAGAGAACGAAGAAACCGGTTGCCACGGCCGAAGAGAACTGGCCCTAAGGCCGAAAGTGTTCAAAAAGGTGTGGGTTCTCAAGAAGATCCAACCTGTCTGCCAAGAGGCACCTGTTCGCCGTTGCTCCGAGCTTGCTAAGACGGAGAAGAGGAATGAGAGGTGAAGAGGGGTTATCTCGCGCTGCTCCTGAGCGGGGAAGATGATGTCCACGTACCCTTGAAATGTGAACTGCAAGAAGGAAAACGAGTCAGAGGTGCCCAGGGATAGAACCCCGGGGAAGACCCTATGATGTCTAAGTTAGCAAAATAGTAGAGCTCGGATGCAAAGGGAAGAGCTAGGAGGAAGATGGGAGCGCGAGATCCCTCTCCACCAAAAGGTGAAGTGGTTCCTGCTCAGGGTTTTTTGGCTCTCACCTTGCCTTACCTCCTGTAGTAGGGTTGTTCTAGTTTAAATAGTGGCCTATTTGTGTGACTGATCCCTGTAAGCGGAGGAGTCTCAGGGGGGGTTACGTCCTTCATGTAGACTCTTTATAGCACGCGGACTCTTGATTTCCCCTGTCCTCTTGAGCTTCCTGCCATTAAGGGACCCGCAACGGCCGTGATCAATAAGCTTCCATCAGTGATCCCGAGCGATAGGCACTGGCCCAGGAGAGGTCTCCCGAGTGATGAGTGCTTGGTCAGGACAGGGAATAAGGGGCTCCAGGGGAGCTTTCCCGATCCAACTGATGCCCGGACTTCCCAACCCGAAGGCCGCCTAGGAAGCGCTTGTACCGAGTGAGTTTTTAGGCTTTATATTAAGCGGGCCCGGGGGTGATGGGGACATCAGAGCAAGAGCACTGACATTTTTTATTTGCATTTGTGTCCTTTAGTTTATTTTTATATCCTTGGGAAAGTATGTTTACAATTGTATGGATTTATAAGCCCATGTGTCATTCCCTAGGATTGTTTGGGTTTTTGTGCAAATTGTCAGTAGGTCCAGCAAGGGGCCCTCACTCCTTCCCCATTGGTCCACCTAAGCCATTTGGGTCCATGTGGGGCTGGTCAAAGTCCTAGGTGGCCTTCTAGATGTTTTGACAAGTCAAGGGAGACAATTGGACCAAAAACTCCAAGATGCTTACCACCTTGGTCAAGGGCCCCCCCCTTAATATTTCTTTAATGTGGTTCCAAACCACATGAGAGAAATAGTTTTGAACTTCCTCTTTTACCCCTCCCAATTCTAGATCTAGGTTATTTTGAGTCTTTTTCCATTTCATACAAATAGATGTAATTCACATTTTATTAGAATTAATGAAGTGAAATTGTGTGAAATTGTTGGAGCTCCAAGAATGGTGTGCCCTCCTCTCTCCCTCCCCCTCTTGTAGATGGATTTCTACTAAATCTTGGGTGTGATGCCCTTCTATCTTCTCCTCAGCCCCTCTGAATTCTATTTCTGCCTCATCCGCCGCCGCCATCGCACCGCCATCGTGCCGCTGTCATCATCGTCGGAGTTCTGTCTACATCAGGATAGGGCATCAAAGCTCGAATTTTAGCTCACTATCAGGAGCTCAGATTGAGTCCAAACTTGCAGGGTGCGTCATCCACGTCCACCCCAGCCTCCCCAAAAAAATACGGTCATTTACCTTTCGTTTGCTATTTTTCCATTTTCGTATATTTCCACCTTCCAGTTCTATCTTCTGTTCAGATCCTGTCACAGCAACCCTGTGTTTCCAAGTTTTGACCCCCTTTCCCTTATTTTCTTGGGTCACCAATTTTATTGGGAGTTCTGTCCACCAACCCCATCATCCACGAATTTTCTTGGAATTTCTAGAGTCCTTTTTGTATTTTTAAAAATTGATGTCTTTTCATAAATCCTCAAAAAGGACTCCAGAAATACAAAAAGGACGAAGGGAAAGGGGGCAGATGATGAGGTTCCCCAGTTGCCTCTAGTTTTTGAGACCATCCGCCTGGATGATGAGGTTCCCCGGTTGCCTCCTCCTTCTGCGGTGCAAGAGGGGGCAGATGACGAAGGGATCGCGGCTGCTGCTAGGGTGCCGAGCGAAGTAGAGGGGCCACCGGATGAGGGAGCCCGGCCCAAGCCGGTCGAGGCTGGAGGGTCACAGGGGGAAGTGACTCAATCACAGTCGACCGAGGCCAGGGAGGTTCGTGACGGGGCCGCTCATCCCGAGCCAACCGGTGGGGCCCCCGAGGTGGGGTTGCTCGGGGGACGTGCCCGGATCCCAGTCACTCCGGAGTGGGCTCCCTTCCCCTCGGCCAGTGCCTTCAGTTTCTGGGCCTCCCTTTACCAGAGGTGCCACTCCGTAGCTTCAGGGGTTGTACGAGCAAAACTTCAGAGGAGTCCCCCCTCCACGCTTTTCGAGCAACTCATGGAAGGTAGCTTGATCTTGGCCCAGCTCGGGGCTGAGGCCGTGGGCGCGTATGCTCGGGTGGAGTCGGAGCGGGAGGCTCTCTCGTGGGCCCCTGGTGCGCTGGATTGGAGGGTCGAGCGTCTGACCCTTGATCTTGGTGACCTCTGTCGGGAGGTGCCCTCGCTTCGGGCTCAGGTGCAGTCGAGCCTGTTGTGCCCATGCATGTGGTTTTGGTTTTGATGATGGTTTTAATGATGGCTTTGATGATTGGTTGTTGATGTGAGTTAATCAAATGTTCAGTCATCTTGCTGCTCAGTTTAGATGAACATAATTGATGTTCAGTCTTGTTACATGTTAAACTGATGCATAAAGCATTCATTGCTGTGATTTTGATGATTGATATTGTATTTTGATGATAGCAATGATATAGTGTTTTCATGACATTGTGCCTTGATGATTGCATCATGACTGTGACTGGTACAACTGATATATTGTTTATATTAGACTTATGTTATGTGCATAGTCTATACAGTGCATCGTGGGGTTTATGCCCTAAGTCTATTCACTGCACATGCATCATTCGTCCAAGTCCATACATTGGACTGTAGTGTGCATTTGGCGAACACATCGCAAGTCTAGACATTGCACTGTAGCATGCATTTCCTTAAAGTCTATACATCGGACTGGTTTGCATTGGCTAAGTATATACAACGTCAGTTCATGCCTTGTCTTAGACAAAGTCTATACAATGGCTTTGGGTCTCCAAGTCTATACAGCCTTTTGCTTCGCCAAAGTCTGTACATTGGTCTGCATAGGCTAAGTGTTTACATTGTCAAGTACAATCATGCACTGGTCATATAGTCTGTACAGCGTGAAGTCTATACTTTGGCACTGTAGCTTACTCGTGCAAGTCTATACCTTGGACTGTTCTTCATGTCTGTACATCAGATTGTACATCATCTTCGTGCTGTTTCTGTACTTGAGTTTTCGTGTTGTTTCCCCTCACTAACACGAAAAGATCTCGTGTTGTATGAGCATACAACACTTCGTGTTGATTTCCATGCGCGACAGGAAAGCTTGTATGAGGTTAGACTTCGTGTCGTTTCCCTTGTCTTCATCTTCGTGTTGTTTTAGTGTCTACGTCTCCGTGTCGATCACTGTTTTTACTTCGTGTCGTTCCTGTTACACTTCGTGTCGTTTCTCCGTCTCAGGTCTTCGTGTCGTGTTTTCCACACCGCGTGTCGTTGTCGCTTTAGTAAACTCACCTCGTGTTGGTTACTATTGTTTTCATGACTTCGTGTGGTTTTTCCTCTCATGTACTTCGTGTCGGTTACTGTTGTTTTCACTTCGTGTCAACTTCACTTCGTGTCGTCTCTTTGTACTTCGTCTTCATGTTGTTTTCACTCCGTGTCGAAACCTGTGTTTCGTCTTCGTGTTGTCTTCACCCCGTGTCATTTTTCAGACTTCGTCTCCGTGTTGTTTTCATAACTTTGTGTCGTGTTTGTTACACCTCGTGTCGTTTTCCGTTTTGTGTCTTCGTGTCGTTTTTGTTCTTCCTAGACCTTGTGTCTTTCTTGTGTTGAAACCACACTTCGTGTTGGTTTCTGTTTTGTCTCCATGTATCTCGTGTCGTTCTTCTTTTTACCTCGTGTTGTTTTATAACTTCACTTCGTGTCGTTCTCGCTTTAACCACACTTCGTGTTGCTTTACGTAGACCTTGTGTCTTACTTTGTTTGCAAACACTTCGTGTCGGTTTCTGCTGTCACCCCGTGTTGTTCTCGTGTTATCGTTTATGTCTGTGTGGTCTTACTTCGTGTTACTTACTGTTGTACATCGAGTCCTTACTGACTTCGTGTCGTTTTCCCTATTGTGTCCTCGCGTTGTCTCCGTGTCGTTGCTATTTGTCACTTCGTGTTGTTTCGTTTTAACCTCGTTCAAGTTTCTTCTAAAGTACTGTTCTTCTGATAATCTATACAGAGGTGTTCCTTAAATTGATTACTTATCCGATACTCTGTTTTACAGGTGCTCTAATCGTGAAGCAGTACGTGATACAAGGCTGCATCTGGCACGTGATCCAAGATGCAGAGGAGCCTCCACGTGGTCCGAAATATTAGGGCAGGAAACGTGGGAGGCACACGCGTTTTGTGCCCTATCCACCTACTGCTGCTGCTATATATAGGAGCCTTCGTCCACAGATGGAGGATGATCGAGTTGGGGAGAAGAAAACTCAATACAGAGAGCCACGATCCAGACAGAAAAGAAGAAAAAAGAAAAGAAGAAGGGAAAGAGAGTGAGAAAGAGAATGAAAGAGAGATTGAGTAAGAGATCGAGATAGCAGAGTGTGAAGAAAGGAAGAGGAAGAAGAATAGAGAAGAAGAGAGAGCTAGAGTGATAGAAGCTTCAACAGAAGATCTGTTCCTGCTGTACCGTGGATCAAATCCAGGCCAGCCAGCTCCTGCGAGAGCCACATTTGTTTTTATCTTTTCAGCCTTCTGTTGCTGGTTTCGTTTTTGTTTTTATCCATTTACTGTATTTCCGATCCTCTGTAGAGAGGTCGGGGTTCCTCCTGTGGGTTCAGGAGAAGGGAGACTTTGTGTCTTCGGTTTGCAAGTAGCTGGGTGCTACTTGTGGTTGGTACCCTCCCGTGTGGAGGAAGAGAGACTTGCGTCTCTGGTTGCCTTTGACAGGGTGTCATCGGTTGTTTCCCTCCGGGTTGGAGGAAGGGAGATTTATCTCCGATTGTGCTTCCCTCTGGGGTTCAGAGGAAGAGAGACTTGGGTCTCTAGGTTCCCCTCCGGGTTGGAGGAAGGGAGGCTTGTTCCTCTGGCTCTGGGCTTCTGAGTAGCAAGCCCGGTGGTTCCCTCCGTGTGTGGAGGAAGAGAGACCGTGTGTCTCTGGTTTCCAAGTGGCTGGAGTCACTTGTGGGTTCCTCCTGTTTGTTCAGGAGAAGGGAGATTGCTATCTCCGGTTGCAAGTAGCTGGGTGCTACTTGTTGGTTCCCTCCGGTTTGGAGGAAGGGAGACTTGTCTCCAGTTCTGGGCTTGTGGATTCATGTCCAGGGGTTTCCCTCCGGGTCTGGAGGAAGAGAGACCGTGTGTCTCTGGTTTGCTAGTGACTAGTGTCACTAGTGGTTCCCTCCGGTTGGGAGGAAGAGGGGAGGTTGTTCCCCTGGTCAAGCTGTTTGGCAGCGTTTGTTGCAGACTGAGTCTGCTGTTTCTAGCGTGAGCTAGTGGAAGCCACACTCGGTTTGAGTGTGGGGTGGATGTAGGTCTGGAGGACCGAACCACCTAAAAACCCCTCTTGCATTGTGGTTTGATTGCTTATGATTTGCTTCCGCTAGATGAATGCATAGGGGCGCTCCATGCGTTTGGCTTCGGGTTGAGAAGAAGAGTTAATTAGTCTTCTTAGAATGTTTTAATTTGTCAAGAGAGCGAAATTCCAGTTGAGCGTCTGCTTGTCAAATTCAGGCTAGTTAGCATCCTAGTGATCTCACTGTATGCTTGTTTTGGTCTGCAACTGATTATTAGCTTTTAAGCTTATCTAGTTTGCGAACTAGTAATTCTAGTGAGCATCATATTTTAACTGGGCGAAAGTTTTTTTTTTTAGGGTTGTATTCATTCACCCCCCCTCTGAATCCTTGCACCGAACGCAACAGAGCCAAGCGGAGGCTCGGTCATTGGCGGAGCAGCTAGCCCAGGCTCGTCATATGGTCGACTGGAATAATGAGCTCCTGGAGGCGCATCATATGATTCAGGTCGAGCGCGGCGAGCAGTGGAAGGCCGAGCGGGAGACGCTCGAGGGCGGAGTCCGGGGAGCCGAGGATGCACTGACCGAGGATGAGAGAAGGCTGTCCGAGTCGGAGCGGAGGATAGCCAAGCTCGAGGGGCAGGTGGGGTCGGCTGGGGTGGAGGCACGTGAGCGACATAAGTGCTCAGAGGCCTACCACGCGGCTCTTCTCCAGGCTGCCTTCCCTTATTATGAGTCGGGCTATCGCCGGGGCCTTCGGAAGGGCTTCTCCTAGGGCTACGATCGGGCTGTCATAGAGGTAGAGGCCCTGGTGTCTAAGCTCATTTTTCCTTCCGGGCAACGCTATGACTCGGACTGGGGTTCGACCGACTCTTCCCATTATACTTCGAGCAAAGAGGAGGGTTGGGAGTCTTCGTCTGAGCGATTACCAACTCCAGCATCTTCGGGAGAGCATACGACCAAGTCAGTTCCCACACAGGTGGGGTCAGTGCCTGGGTCGGCCGTCGCCGAGAATACTGGGGGCAGATCATTTGGTGCTGAGGAAGCCTCGCCTGTCGAGCATGAAGATGGGCCTGAGGCCCGATGTAATAGCTCTTTCTTTCTTTTTTTTTCTTTCCCTTTATGTAGCCTGGTAAGGCTTTTTTGGAAAATATTATAGCGACAATATTAAATGCTGAATTTACTGTTTCTTACTGCTTCTGGTGTGATTTGACTACTGGATTTGTAGTCGTTGGAGAAGGCGTCGATTTTCTCTACAGATATCGTGCGTGCCGATCTGTCAAATAACTGACATGGCGCTGACACATTTTTGTTTTTGCATACCGCCCTTAATGACTTGCCACTTCGCGCGTCCCGCTGGCGGGATGTTTGGGAAATGAGGTAACCATCTTAGGGAAAGCCCCTTTTAGCGTGTTTTGTAAGAGGAGAGTCATTTAAGGCGATCAGCTCCCCTTCGGCCTATAAAAGGTACGAGGGGCGTCTCCTTTTCCTTTCATTGCTTAAGGCCATCCCAAGAAGTTTCTCCTTCTTTCCCTTCCGTGAGCCGTTGTGCTGTCGGTCTTGGTGGGCATGGAAGGCGCTTCAGAAGACGATGATGGAGATGATGGTAGGAGGGAAGGTCCTGCTACTTCAGTCTGTGTTGTGACACGACCTATGGAGTGCAGCAACTAGACAAAGAACCCCTTGGACTTATCCATAGCAAGCACAATCCCCCCCCCCCCCGCGCCGCTTTCATCTCACACTCATAAATCATTCTAAACATATGGGCTCTAATCCGGTGTGCCCCTTCCGCGCCGTTTAAACCTTCCACAATGCCCCGCGCCATTTTAAAACCCACATGCATCGACCATAAGCCCAAACCTGCACATACCTCAGCCCCTGCTGCACCGACCTCAACTCCTTGCTGCACCGACCTTAGCCCCCTGCTGCACTGACCTCAGCCCATGCTACATCGACCTTAGCCCCTTTCTGCACAGACCTCACCCAACATGCAACGACCTTAGCCCCCAACATACATCGACCATAAGCCCAAACTTGCACAGACCTCACCCAACATGCATCGACCTTAGCCCCCAACATGCACTGACCTCAGCCCCCTGCTGCGTCGACCTTAGCTCCAGCCTGCACCGACCTCAGCCCATTGTTGCACCGACCTTAGTCCTTGGGTCAACTTTCTTTGATCCCCTCCGCAGTCAACCTCTGGCCTTTGTCAAAGCATGATAAAACCTTATAATAAATGATTAATGAGCTCAACCTCAATAAAACATTTAAAAAAATTATTAAGAAATAAATAATAATAATACTAAATCATTTAGCTGAGCTTGCTTTCTATTTGAATGTGCAATTGTGTTTGAACACACTTTTCTTTGCTGCCTTGCTTGCTTGTTTCGCATGCATGATTGCCAAATATTTGTGACCATCTCGGGCCTCGGTATATCCAATGGTGATCCGCCAAAGGTTAGACTGGCTCTGATCAGAAGCTCTTACTATGAGCGATGGTGGTATTTGGACCTACGTTCTCTGCCATGTACCGAGGGCTCCGGGTAGTGAATGAATTTGAAATGCGTGCTCGAGCTTATATTTTGTTCCCGCATTATGAATTATCACTCTCACTGGTTCACTTATGCCTGCACGTTTATATAGCCTCAGTGGCGCATTATCATGGCAATTAATCAAGGGTTTTCCTCTTCTTGGAGGATGTAATTAACGTCATAACCTTTATGGTATGACGGACTGCTGGTCCCGACACGAACTTCACATTCGTCTGACTAAGTCAGATCGAGCGCATAATAAATTTGTCACTTATGTGACTGACACGCCAACGTAATAAATAAATCAATAAATCAATCAACAAACAAAGAAAATAAATATAAATAAATAAAATATAAAAATGTGTGTTCCACAAGCTGGCACGCCTGGTGGGACTAAAATAAATCTTTTCAAATAAATCGATAAATAAATAAATAAATCTAACAAATCCTAATTAAGAAATCTAATAAATATAAAAATATTTTAATGAAAATCCATCCCCACAAGCTGGCACGCCCGGTGGGACTCAGTCTCCCTTCATCTCTTTGCCAAGATAAGTGTGCTTCGGGGGTCGTCCCAAGGAGCGTTGATTGTTCGTTTGTTTCTATGATTTCAAGAGATAACGATGGTTGCTGGAATTGCTGCTCTGACTTTTGGCCCCGCGATCGTGGCCAACCATGCTGCTAGTGGGTGCCTGGCGATATCGACTGTTTTCGGCACCTTCCCAACAATGGTCGGCTTCCCCAACTTCTTGGGGGTAGCCTTCACCGATGTGCTGAATGTCGAAGCCCCGGAGGTGGTCGGGGAGGACGTCAGTAGGAAGCCTCGGGTTGCCAATACCCAAACCTATGGAGGCCTGCCAATAGGCTGTATTCATCTAGCAAGCTGCATGGTGCACCATGTAGCTCGTGAGGCTCGTCCCACTCACTACAACAAACCTGGGGATCGCCTCCAGAAGAACTCCTGAAGGAGGGCTGCTACTCCCATCACCGGACAGCTGTCAGTTTCCATAAAATCTATTTTGATCGGTGGTGTCTGCATTTTCCTGGACGGACGCGACGCCCAAGCAATCCTAGATCGGGTGGTCCCTGCCGTACCGACCCGCAACTCTTTCCAGGCCCTGTCGGGAAGAAGGGCAGAGAAAGAAGAAACCGGTTGCCACGGTCGAAGAGAACTGGCCCTAAGGCCAAAAGTGTTCAAAAAGGTGTGGGTTCCCAAGAAGATCCAACTTGTCTGCCAAGAGGCACCTGTTCGCCGTTGCTCCGAGCTTGCTAAGACGGAGAAGAGGAATGAGAGGTGAAGAGGGGTTATCTCGCGCTGCTCCTGAGCGGGGAAGATGATGTCCACGTACCCTTGAAATGTGAACTGCAAGAAGGGAAACGAGTCAGAGGTGCCCAAGGATAGAACCCCGGGGAAGACCCTATGATGCCTAAGTTAGCAAAATAGTAGAGCTCGGATGCAATGGGAAGAGCTAGGAGGAAGATGGGAGCGCGAGATCCCTCTCCACCAAAAGGTGAAGTGGTTCCTGCTCAGGGTTTTTTGGCTCTCACCTTGCCTTACCTCCTGTAGTAGGGTTGTTCCAGTTTAAATAGTGGCCTATTTGTGCGACTGATTCCTGTAAGCGGAGGAGTCTCAGGGTGGGTTACGTCCTTCATGTAGACTCTTTATAGCACGCGGACTCTTGGTTTCCCCTGTCCTCTTGAGCTTCCTGCCATTAAGGGACCCGCAACGGTCGTGATCAATAAGCTTCCATCAGTGATCCCGAGCGATAGGCACTGGCCCAGGAGAGGTCTCCCGAGTGATGAGTGCTTGGTCGGGACAGGGAATAAGGGGCTCCAGGGGAGCTTTCCCGATCCAACTGATGCCCGGACTTCCCAACCCGAAGGCTGCCTAGGAAGCGCTTGTACCGAGTGAGTTTTTGGGCTTTATATTAAGCAGGCTCGGGGGTGATGGGGACATCAGAGCAAGAGCACTGACATTTTTCATTTGCATTTGTATCCTTTAGTTTATTTTTATATCCTTGGGAAAGTATGTTTACAATTGTATGGATTTATAAGCCCATGTGCCATTCCCTAGGATTGTTTGGGTTTTTGTGCAAATTGTCTGTAGGTCCAGCAAGGGGCCCTCACTCCTTCCTCATTTTTCCACCTAAGCCATTTGTGTCCATGTGGGGCTGGTCAAAGTCCTAGGTGGCCTTCTAGATGTTTTGACAAGTCAAGGGAGACAATTGGACCAAAAAGTCCAAGATTCTTACCACCTTGGTCAAGGCCCCCCCCCTTAATATTTCTTTAATGTGGTTCCAAACCACATGGGAGAAATAGTTTTGAACTTCCTCTTTTACCCCTCCCAATTCTAGATCTAGGGTTATTTTGAGTCTTTTTCCATTTCATACAAATAGATGTAATTCACATTTTATTAGAATTAATGAAGTGAAATTGTGTGAAATTGTTGGAGCTCCAAGAATGGTGTGCCCTCCTCTCTCCCTCCCCCTCTTGTAGATGGATTTCTACTAAATCTTGGGTGTGATGCCCTTCTATCTTCTCCTCAGCCCCTCTGAATTCTATTTCTGCCTCATCCGCCGCCGCCATCGCACCGCCATCGCGCTGCCGTCATCATCGTCGGAGTTCTATCTACATCAGGATAGGGCATCAAAGCTCGAATTTTAGCTCTCCATTAGGAGCTCAGATTGAGTCCAAACTTGGAGGGTGCGTCATCCACGTCCAACCCAGCCTCCCCAAAAAAATCCGGTCATTTACCTTTCGTTTGCTATTTTTCCATTTTCGTATATTTCCACCTTCCAGTTCTGTCTTCTGTTCAGATCCTGTCACAGCAACCCTGTGTTTCCATGTTTCGACCCCCTTTCCCTTATTTTCTTGGGTCACCAATTTTATTGGGAGTTCTGTCCACCAACCCCATCATCCACGAATATTCTTGGAATTTCTAGAGTCCTTTTTGTATTTTTAAAAATTGATATTTTTCTTAAATCCTCAAAAAGTACTCCAGAAATACAAAAAGGACGGAGGGAAAGGGGGCAGATGATGAGGTTCCCCTGTTGCCTCGAGTTTTTGAGACCATCTGCCCGGCTGATGAGGTTCCCATGTTGCCTCCTCCTTCTGTGGTGCAAGAGGGGGCAGATGACGAAGGGATCGCGGCTGCTGCTAGGGTGCCGAGCGAAGCAGAGGGGCCACCGGATGAGGGAGCCCGGCCCAAGCCGGTCGAGGCTGGAGGGTCGCAGGGGGAAGTGACTCAATCACAGCCGACCGAGGCTGGGGAGGTTTATGACGGGGCTGCTCATCCCGAGCCAACCGGTGGGGCCCCCGAGGCGGGGTTGCTCGGGGGACGTGCCCGGATCCCAGTCGCTCCGGAGTGGGCTCCCTTCCCCTCGGCCAGTGCCTTCAGTTTCTGGGCCTCCCTTTACCAAAGGTGCCACTCCGTAGCTTCAGGGGTTGTACGAGCGAAACTTCAGAGGAGTCCCCCCTCCACGCTTTTCGAGCAACTCATGGAAGGCAGCCTGATCTTGGCCCAGCTCGGGGCTGAGGCAGTGGGCGCGTATGCTCGGGTGGAGTCGGAGCGGGAGGCTCTCTCGTGGGCCCATGGTGCGCTGGATCGGAGGGTCGAGCGTCTGACCCTTGATCTTGGTGACCTCTGTCGGGAGGTGCCCCCGCTTCGGGCTCAGGTGCAGTCGAGCCAAGCGAAGGCTCGGTCGTTGGCGGAGCAGCTAGCCCAGGCTCGTCATATGGTCGACTGGAAGAATGAGCTCCTGGAGGCGGAGCGTATGATTCAGGTCGAGCGCGGCGAGCAGTGGAAGGCCGAGCGGGAGATGCTCGAGGGCCAAGTCCGGGGAGCCGAGGATGCACTGACCGAGGCTGAGAGAAGGCTGTCCGAGTCGGAGCAGAGGATAGCCGAGCTCGAGGGGCAGGTGGGGTCGGCTGGGGTGGAGGCACGTGAGCGACATAAGTGCTCAGAGGCCTACCACGCGGCTCTTCTCCAGGCTACCTTCCCTTATTATTAGTCGGGCTATCGCCGGCGCCTTCGGAAGGGCTTCTCCCAGGGCTACGATCGGGCCGTCATAGAGGTAGAGGCCTAGGCGTCTAAGCCCATTTTTCCTTCCGGGCAACGCTATGACTCGGACTGGGGTTCGACCAACTCTTCCCATTATACTTCGAGCAAAGAGGAGGGTCGGGAGTCTTCGTCTGAGTGATTACCAACTCCAGCATCTTCGGGAGAGCACACGACCAAGACAGTTCCCACACAGGTGGGGTCAGTGCCTGGGTCGGCCGTTACCGAGAATACTGGGGGTAGATCATCTAGTGCTAAGGAAGCCTTACCTGCCGAGCCTGAAGATGGGCCTGAGGCCCGATGTAATAGCTCTTTCTTTCTTTTTTTCTTTCCCTTTATGTAGCCTGGTAAGGCTTTTTTGGAAAATATTATAGCGACAGTATTAAATGCTGAATTTACTGTATCTTACTGCTTTTGGTGTGATTTGACTATCGGATTTGTAGTCGTTGGAGAAGGCGCCGATTTTCTCTGCAGATATCATGCGTGCCGATCTGTCAAATAATTGACATGGCGCTGACACATTTTTGTTTTTCCATACCGCCCTTAATGACTTGCCGCTTCGCGCGTCCCGCTGGCGGGATGTTTGGGAAATGAGGTAACCATCTCAACGAAAGCCCCTTTTAGCGTGTTTTGTAAGGGGAGATTCATTTAAGGCGATTAGCTCCCCCTTCGGCCTATAAAAGGTCCGAGGGGCGTCTCCTTTTCATTTCATTGCTTAAGGCCATCCCTAGAAGTTTCTCCTTCTTTCCCTTCCGCGAGGCGTTGTGCTGTCGATCTTGGTGGGCATGGAAGGCGCTTCAGAAGATGATGATGGAGATGATGGTAGGAGGGAAGGTCATGCTACTTCAGTCTGTGTTGTGACACGACCTATGGAGTGCAAAAAATAGACAAAGAACCCCTTGGACTTATCCATAGCAAGCACAATTTGCAACTTAGAGACTATTGAAGAAGGTCGCTCACAGGTGCGCACGCTCAACCCAACGGTGACTCGATGATGCCGAGTCGAGGGTGGTAGGACTAGGCCCTTGCTGGTAGAGGGCCAGCAAGGTTATGAATGTGTTCCCCCCCAAAGATATGGAAACCCGAATTTGAAGGGTTGACCGAGTGCCATAAGGGACTCGGATCACTAGCTTCCTCCACAATGGTCACTCGAAAGCAAGGGTGCTTTAAGGACCGGGCGCTCTCTAACACTCTAGCGGAGCGTTGACAGATATTAATTGAACAAGCACTAAGATATGAGCAAGGGTTAAGAGATTACCTGGATGGTTTGAAGAAACCGACCCCGGTCAGAGATGTGGGCGAGCGGGGAAGTGTGGTTCCCCCCACACTACGTCGGTGAAGCTTCTCCCTATTTAAATGATTACATGAACTACTCCTCACGCAGGAGGGTTGGACTAGGGGAGGGGAAATAATGGTTACATTTAAACACTACCTCCACGCAGGGAAGGGTGCTAAGCCGGCCATGCGGGATAGGGAAGAAAGCTAAAGAGAGCGCCGAATGAATACTCCGCCGGTTCTGTCCACTTCTGGAACTGCTGGACAGGTAGTCACTGTTGACACCGCCAAGAGCTCTACCGAACATGGAAGTCACCGAAACTAGTGCCAAAGCTTTGCTGATTGGCCTGGGAGGGCTCCTGAATTTCTGTGGAATTTCCAGACGTCGTTGTAGGGTGGGGTAGACTCTGGAACTGGGTCACTTTGTTCTGGCTCGGACTGATTCCTGAGCACTACAGTAAGAAGATGAAGTCGCCACGAACACTCCCGAAGTCCGAACGACACGGGACCAAAACGGAGGCGAGCGTGGCTGAGTCCTCTTCGAGCATCAATTAGGAAGGCCACCAGAAGATGTCAGAGAAGTGAGATAGAGCCCATAGAGTGAAGGGGTGTCTGTCAGGCCCTGATAGGATAGACCTGCGCACCTAGGGTAGGAAAATCAGAACTTTGTGCTTCGGGCTTCAAACGATGCTTCGTTTCTTGACGATGCTAGGGGACTTGTAGGAGTAGACTTAAGCCCTAAAACCACGTCCAAAATCATCCTGGAGCAGCCGCGGTCTCTTCTTTCCTTGGGTTCTGGTTTCCTGGCGGAGTAGTTTTGCGCAGTCGTGGGAGAATGGCCCTCCCAGGCAGCTCGGAGCTCAGACGGACGCGAGACCACCTCTCCTGCGAAGCTACTCCGAAGAGCTTTCCAGCAATGTATGACTTACCTTCTGGAACATCGAGGTGTTAGCGGGGCAGACTCTTTAACCAGACCCTTCAATACTGCCTATGAACTGGCCTTAGCTGATTGGTAAAAGGTGAAGAAAGGGGTGGGGATGGGCAAAGGTACAGCAAGGAATGGTGGTGGGATCGCTGTGGGGATCAGATGGGGGGTGGAATGAGATGGTGGAGGGGCTGGGAGAGTGGTTGGGACGCAGCTAGCAGGTGGAGGGGAGTGGTCTGCGACCTGGGATAGAGAGGGAGAGAGAGGGGGGGCAGGTTGGCAAGGTGGGAGGGAACCGGGTTTGAATTTGGTTAATGGTGGGTGGTTAATGTGGCCTTGGGGATGGGAAAGGGTGTGTTGGGTAAAGGAAGGGTCGCTTGGGGATGGTGAAGAGGTGTGTGGGAGAATGGAGAGTTGCCTAGGGAATGTGAAAGGGTGCCTTGGAAGAGGGAGGGGATAAATGAGATAGTTAATGTTTCTAGGGAGGTGGAAGGGTGTGATGATGTGGCAAGTGGGGAGGGGTTGAGGTGGAGCTGAGGTGGCAAGGGGAAGGTGAAAGGGCAGGTGCGCCCAAGAGAGAGAGAGGGAGGAGAGAGAGAGAAGTGGTCGCCCCTTTTAGAGAGAGAGAGAGAGAGAAAGGGAGAAAGAGAGAGAGAGGAAGGGAGCTTCTCACTCTAGGAACACTCATCTTGATTTCAAATTTTCATTCAACTATTCATTAACTTTCACAATGGGGGTTGGGGTCCTATTTATAGGAAACTCACATTTTACAAAAAGTCCCTGACTTTTGGACTAATGACCAGACTACCAAGGGGAAAGGGGCGCCCTTGGGCCTAGCCCATTAAATTGGGCCCAATTAGCTAATCTAATGGCCCAATTGACATATGACTTATGTAAATGACTCTTAACCTAGGTACTTGACTCAAATAAGATAAAAATATAATGACATGACTCAAAAAAAAATTACATAGGACTCAAAAATAAATAACTTGACCATGCCGGAAGCATCCGGGGCGAGGAGATGGGGCCTGAGTGCGGGATCGGGTGGCCATCATACTCCCGAGGTGCGGATAACTCAACTCTATCGAGTAAGAGTCCTTTCTACTATGGTACTGCTCAAGAATGTCAAGGTCTAGCTGCTGGAGATCCCCTGTAGCATCCCGATTATTAAAGAATAAAAATTTTCAAGAAATTAATAAGAAATTCATTAAGAAATAGGATAAGTAAAATTTTGACCATTTTTAAAAAATATGGAAAAATTAGAATCTCATAGAGGATGAAACGTTAAGCAAGATTGTCTTCTTCGACCAGCCCAAATAAAATTCGTAAACAAGCCGAATTATCAGATTAAGGCCCAAAACCACACTTAGCCTAATTGGACCATAAACGTGAAATTTGAGCCCAATACTAAACCATTTAAGCTAAAACCGGATGCAAATGAATGGTAAGGATCAACTCTTCATTTCCCCTCTGGTTCATCTCCGAAACCCTAACCCTAGGAGGAGTATTTGGCGGCAGAATGGTGGATTGACTTGGTCTCACGTGAATCTCGCACGTCCGCGGTGCAAGGACTCTATCTTCGCGATTAGGACTCCCCAGACCCAATTGAACCAATAAAAATGATCCTTAGCCACCCTAGAATTTTTTAGAAGCTGTGGCGGCCGGAGAGGAGCTCGATCGAGGGAGGATTTCGACGATCATCAACGGTTTGTACCTAGCGCGATCAACTTTCCTCTTCTTTCTTCATCCTTCGATTAAGGTAGGTGATAGCAAGCCAAACCCTAACTATTATATATTGATAGAAGCGTTGTCCTGTCCTCTTTCCATTGATCTAAAAAGCCCCAAATTTCTTGTAGTATCCTGCGAGAATTTTTAGCTTTAGTGCAAGCATGTTGTTAATTAGGTTAACCATGTTACACCTCGATTTAGGTAGGGATTTCAGGCACTAAATATTAAATTGATCATGCTATACTGTATAACTTTTCATGCTCGTTCTATTGATAGTAAAAGCCCTAAATTCCATGCTTTATGTTTTGCGTAATTCACTGTTTTAGCAAACCCTAGCCGATCTCGCCGGAGGCGGGCAAGGCGAAGGTAGCAGAAGCCCCTGACTTGCGCGGCCTCTCGATAGACTGCCCAACCTAGATAGGCGGCCGGTTATTGACAGTTCATGTGCTTTTACCTCCGATATGTTTTGTAGAATGCACGGTAGACCCCTAACCGCCCTGTTGTTAAGCAGCCAGTTCAAAACCGTTCTTCATCCCAGGCGACACATTACAGACCGCTCATCCCCAGTATGCCTTCGGACCTGAGAGGGTGTGAACGGCCTGTCGTGCGACTGCCGAGGCATGAGAGCGGCTCTGAAGGAACCGCCCAACTACACAAGAACTGCTTACTTTCATTTAAGCATGATTTATCCTAGTAAATTAGTGGCTAATGATAAGATAGCAACCCACATGATAACTCGAACTTATGGAAGTAAATAAATTAGAAATTTTGCTAATTGTCTTCACTTGATCTTGATTCATCATGGCCTTAGCTTATTTCAATGTGTTAAATTCAAACATGATTTCATGAACCATGCTATTAGGGTTGTTTGACAGTCGTTCTACTCCGGTAGGATCGACTTACTGCTACACTTGGTTTTCGATGATTTGATAGCCTCATTTCCTTGTAATGGTTGGAACTCTCCGCCAGATATTCCTTCCGTCGGACTAGGACCTTCATTACGGCACCTCTGTAAGCCCCCGCGAGCCTGGGATTCCCACTAGGACGCCGGGCAGGTTGTACCACCAAAACCTGAACTTGTTTACGTGATCGAACCGCTTGAATTATTGTGCTATGAGTCACGACTCAATGTGGACTGACTGAGTTTTGAACGGTTAGAATCGAACCGTTTAACTCAATAGGCGGCCCATTATGAACCGTGCATTTCTGGCCAAGTGCCACTTACATTGGTCGATTAACCTTATCCTATCTTCGACCAAATCATGTTTGGATCGACCCACTAAGCCCTAGGCTGACCAGTGGAGAGTGGGCTGGACCCTGGTTCAGTTCTGCCCCACTTATGGCAGCCCGGAAGACTTTTTTGGGTGGATTTCTAGTTTTCTAGTTAGGCCCAGTTTGAACGGACTGATTTGGACCGTCCATGTGCTCTAGCGGACCTTGTTGGACCGTTCATCCCTTGAGCGGCCCTATAAGGACCATTTACCTTATTCTTGGGCTTCCAGCTCTTCTAGCCATGAGCGGCCCATTATTGACCGTCCTTTTATTTGAACAGCTCGATATGGACCGTGTATCTTCTGGAAAATATTTTCCGTGGTTATTGTGTTTGAATCCAAGGACCTGATTGGTTCTTGATAACTTGAACTTTCTGGTCAAAATATCTCTACGACTTACCCTCGGAATTCTCCGAGGTAAGTTCTATACCTTGTCATATTGGCCACTTAACTTGATTAATGTCTAAACATAACTTGGATCTTGGATCCATTAAATCAATGCCAACACATCATAAGGGCCTGGTCTGGTCCTGGGAGGAGCACCCGAAAAGTACTTGTGCCCCGGGGAGTTTGATTGACATGGTGAGGCATTGCATCGAGTGCATGACTAGCGTGATGTCTACGATAATAATCTATTACTTGAATCTTTTCTTAACTTGGTTCTTGCTTGTTAGCCAATTTCCATTTATATCATGATCTTGCATTCTCTTTATTATGTTATTTCGTCATATCGTCATTTCATTTTGTTCCTTATTTTCTCGCATATAATTGCAATTAATTGGTTAATCACTTAAACTTGCTTGTTATTACCTACTGAGCGTTCACTCACCCAATTGTTTCCCCCTTTTTCAGGTAGCTCAGGTGAGGATTCACAGACTGATGGGGACGTGCAAGAGTGATGGCCAAGGAGCGAACCTGTTAGAAGCGTGTGGAGCCAGCCATAGTTGTTTGTGTCTATTTATGTTTTAGAGTGTGTGGTGGAAAAGTTATAATTTGAAGTCAGCAATTGTAGTAGTGTCAAGTGGATGTTATGTTGAAAGTTGGTTTCAGTGGGTTTGCATGATTGCCACCTGGATCATTGCAATGTTATTTAGTGAATAAAGTTATTTTCTGTTCATGGTGTTGTGTTGACCCTTAGCGTTAGCATATCATGTCTGTAAATCAACATATTACTATTAATTATTTCTACTGCCAGTCCCGATATTCCGCGTCGGGGCGTGATAGTTAGGTGGTATCAGAGCCTAGGTTCTAATATTCCTAGGTTTTTCTAAGTTCTAGGATTCTAATTGATGTCGTAGAACCTATAATCTTGTTATAAGTCTAAGAATCTAACCTAGTGAGATGTGGGTAGAGACTTGGGTTGAGTTAATAGTCTAATTCAAAAACTATCCCTTCAAAATGATCCTAAAATAATTTATTCTTTGTGTAGGACGTTCTAATGGCAGCCGAACGTGCGCAATGGCGAGATATGCAACGAACGATTCAAGGACTTACTCGGGCCTTGCAGCAAGTGGCCCAAGGAGGAGCGGTAAACCACGGAGCTGGTGATCTTCATCAAAACTTTCGTGGGATGAATCCCCCATGTTTTGGAGGCTCGACCGATCCTAATGAAGCCGAGCACTAGCTAAATGAGATGGAGAGGATCTTCGAAGTGATGCAGTGCAGTGACCAGGAGCGTGTTCTTTTAACAACCTTCCAGCTGGAACGTGATGCAAGAACATGGTGGGATGCAGCGAAGGCTACCCTCGGTGATAGACAAGTTTCATGGAAGGAGTTCGAGGAACTCTTTAACAGTAAATATTTTTCTGATAGAGTATAAGAAAAGAAAGCTGCTGAGTTTGCTGCTCTGAAGCAGCGGAGTTTATCTGTGGCGGAGTATGATGCTCAATTCTCTAGACTTTCTCGTTACGCCACTCACTTGATATCCGCGGAGAAGATGAAGGCCAAGCGTTTCCTAAACGGGCTGAAGTTACATTATATTAATCAATTGGTGCCAATGGAAATTTAGACATATGCGGAGATGGTAAGGAAAGCTCAAGTTTTGGAAGACACCTTGGAGATGATGGAGAGAATCCGTGGGAAGAATGTTAAAAAGGAATAGCCTACTGGATTCGGGAGTGTCAAACCCGGCGATGGCAAGAAGAGACCAAATGGCGGGTCTGGATCGTGGAAGAACAAAATGCCGAAGAATGAAGACAAGAAGCCTGGCCCGATTGTGCCGTTTAAGGGCGTGTGTAAGTATTGTGACCGTCCTGGTCACAGGATGGAAGAGTGCTAGCGCAAGCTGGGCGCCTATCTGCGTTGTGGTAGTAGGGACCATCGTATTCCTGAGTGTCCCCTTTTGTCTGATCAAGCTACCCCGTTCATGATTTGGAACTTGCAGCGGTGGTGTTTGCCTTAAAAATATGGAGGCACTACTTGTATTGAGATTCATTTACGGTGTTCTCAGATCATAAGAGTCTGAAGTATTTGTTTTCTCAAAAGGAACTCAATATGAGGCAGAGGAGATGGCTTGAGTATTTAAAAGAATTTGACTTCTCCATAGAGTATCATCCTGGAAAGGGAAATGTAGTAGCAGATGCTTTGAGTCGCAAGCCAATAGCTAAGTTGTCGCATCTTATGTTGCAAGAATGGAGACTGTTAGAGTAGTTGACTAGTTTGGATCTCAATGTTGACAAGGATCGGGTTACGATCGCTCAGATTAAACTCAGACCAAAATTGTTAATGGAAATCAAGTCCTTGCAAGACAATGACCCAGGGTTGGTAGAGATCAAGGAGAGTTTGAGTAGCAGGCTTGATTTGATGGTAGCTGACGATGGCAGATTGTTGTTTCAAGGAAGGACCTGTGTACCCGATATAGTTGAAATAAACAATAAGATTCTCGAAGAAGCTCATAGATCCAGATACACTATTCATCCGTAAGGTACTAAGATGTTTAAGGATTTGAAAAGATCTTTTTGGTGGCCGAATATGAAGAAGGAAATTGTAGAATTCGTGAGTAGATGCTTGGTGTGTCAGCAAGTCAAGATTGAGCATTTCAGACCTGCAGGAAAATTGAAACCACTAGATATACCCCAATAGAAGTGGGAGAGTATTGGCATGGATTTTTTTATGGGTCTACCTAGGACTCGTAGCGAATTTGATGCATTATGGGTTGTTGTTGATAGATTGACAAAGTCTGCTCATTTCTTGTCCATTAAGTCTAAGTGGACAGTTGACGTCTTAGCTGCTTTGTATATAAAGGAAGTTGTAAGACTCCATGGTATTCCAGTCAGCATTGTGTCCGATGGAGACCCCAGATTCACCTCACATTTTTGGAAAGGACTGTAAAAATCTTTGGGAACCCGTCTGAATTTCAGTACTACTTTTCATCCACAAACAGATGGACAGACTGAAAGAACCAACCAGATAGTGAAAGATATGCTTAGAGCCTGCATGATTGAGTTTGGAGGTAGTTGGAGTGATTACTTAGCTTTGATTGAATTCGCCTACAATAACAGTTATCAGTCCAGCATTCAGATGGCTCCGTTTGAAGCTTTGTATGGAAGAAGCTGTCGATCTCTATTATGTTGGGATGAGGTAGGTGAGAAGCAATGGCTGGGACCAGATCTCATTTCTGAATCATCCAAGAATATCCATATTATCAAAGATCGATTGTTAGCAGCACAATCAAGACAGAAGAGCTATGCCGACAACAGAAGGAGAGCCTTGGAACTTCAGGTTGGTGAGCATGTGTTTTTGAAGGTTTCTCCCATGAGAGGGATTCGAAGGTTTGGCATTCAAGGCAGGTTGAGTCCAAGATATGTTGGTCCATTCGAGATTCTGGAAAGAGTGGGGGAGGTTGCTTACCGTTTAGCACTACCGCCTTAGTTATCAGGAGTACATAATGTCTTCCATATGTCTATGCTGCAAAAATATGTGTATGACCCCACTCATGTCATTCAACATACGGATATAGAGCTGAAGGAAGATTTGACTTATGAAGAAAGACCTATCAAGATGTTGATCGTAAGCAGTAGCAACTCAGAAATCGTTCCATACCCATGGTTAAAGTGCAATGGAGTCGGCGTGGAACCGAAGAGGCTACTTGAGAGTGAGAAGATACCATGCGGAAGCAGTATCTCGACTTATTCTAGGTGAGTTATCTCGTTCCTCATCTTCCGCAAGTGCAGTGAATTTGGAGGACCAAATTCTTTTTAGTGGGGGAGGGTGTAGCACCCCGATTTATTAAAGAATAAATTTTTTTAAGAAATTAATAGGAAATTCCTTAAGAAATAGGATAAGTAAAATTTTGACCATTTTGTAAAAATTTGTAAAAATTATAATCTCGTAGAGGATGAAATGTTAAGCAAGACTGTCTTCTTCGACCAGCCCAAATAAAATTCGTAAACAAGCCGAATTAATAGATTAAGGCCCAAAACCACACTTAGCCTAATTGGACCTTAAAACGTGAAAGTCGAGCCCAATACTAAACCATTTAAGTTAAAACCGGATGCAAATGAATGGTAAGGATCAACTCTTCGTTCCCCCTCTGGTTCATCTCCGAAACCCTAACCCTAGGAGGAGTATTTGGCGGCGGAATGGTGGATTGAATTGGTCTCATGCGAATCTCGCACGTCCGCGGTGCAAGGACTCTATCTTCGCGATTAGGACTCCCCAGACCCAATTGAACCTATAAAAATAATCCTTAGCCACCCTAGAATCGTTTAGAAGCTGTGGCGATCAGAGAGGAGCTCGATCGAGGGAGGATTTCGACGATCATCGGCGGTGTGTACCTAGCGCGATTGGCTTTCCTCTTCTTTCTTCATCCTTCGATTAAGGTAGGTGATAGCAAGCCAAACCCTAACTATTATATATCGATAGAAGCGTTGTCCTGTTCTCTTTCCATTGATCTAAAAAGCCCCAAATTTCTTGTAGTATCCTGCGAGAATTTCTAGCTTTAGTGCAAGCATGTTGTTAATTAGGTTAACCATGTTACACCTCGATTTAGGTAGGGATTTCAGGCACTAAACATTAAATTGATCATGCTATCCTGTATAACTTTTCATGCTCATTCTATTGATAGTAAAAGTCCTAAATTCCATGCTCTATGTTTCACGTAATTCTCTATTTTAGCAAACCCTAGTCGATCTCGCTGGAGGCGAGCAAGGCGAAGGTAGCAGAAGCCCCTGACTTGCGCGGCCTCTCGATAGACCGCCCAACCTAGATAGGTGGCCGATTATTGACCGTTCATGTGCTTTTACCTCCGATATGTTTTGTAGAATGCGCAGCAGACCCCTAACCACCCTGTTGTTAAGCGGCCAGTTCAAAACCGTTCTTCATCCCATGTGGCACATTACAGACCGCTAATCCCTAGCAGGCCTTTGGACCTGAGAGGGTGTGAACGGCCTGTCGTTCAACCGCCGAGGCATGAGAGCGGCTCTGAAGGAACCGCCCAACTACACAAGAACTGCTTACTTTCATTTAAGCATGATTTATCCTAGTAAATTAGTGGCCAATGATATGATAGCAACCCACATGATAACTGGAACTTATGGAAGTAAACAAATTAGGAATTTTGCTAATTATCTTCACTTGATCTTGAATCATCATGGCCTTAGCTTATTTCAATATGTTAAATTCAAACATGATTTCATGAAACATGCTATTAGGGTTGTTTGACAGTCGTTCTACTCCAGTAGGATCGACTTACCGCTACACTTGGTTTCCGATGATTTGATAGCCTCATTTCCTTGTAATGGTTGGAACTCTCCGCCGGATATTCCTTCCGTCGGACTAGGACCTTCATTACGGGACCTCCGTAAGCCCCCGCGAGCCTGGGATTCCCACTAGGACGCCGGGCAGGTTGTACCACCAAAACCTGAACTTGTTTACGTGATCGAACCGCTTGAATTATTGTGCTATGAGTCACGACTCAATGTGGACTGACTGAGTTTTGAACAGTTAGAATCGAACCGTTTAACTCAATAGGCGGCCCATTATGAACCGTGCATTTCTGGCCAAGTGCCACTTACATTGGTCGATTAACCTTGTCCTATCTTCGACCAAATCATGTTTGGATCGACCCACTAAGCCCTAGGCTGACCAGTGGAGAGTGGGCTGGACCCTGGTTCAGTTCTGCCCCACTTATGGCAGCCCGGAGGCCATTTTTGGGTGGATTTCTAGTTTTCTAGTTAGGCCCAGTTTGAACGGACTGATTTGGACCGTCCATGTGCTCTAGCGGATCTTGTTGGACCGTTCATCCCTTGAGCGGCCTTATAAGGACCATTTACCTTGTTCTTGGGCTTCCAGCTCTTCTAGCCATGAGCGGCCCATTATTGACCGTCCTTTTATTTGAACAGCTCGATATGGACCGTGTATCTTCTGGAAAATGATTTCAGTGGTTATTGTGTTTGAATCCAAGGACCTGATTGGTTCTTGATAACTTGAACTTTCTGGTCAAAATATCTCTTCGACTTACCCTCGGAATTCTCCGAGGTAAGTTCTATACCTTGTCATATTGGCCACTTAACTTGATTATTGTCTAAACATAACTTGGATCTTGGATCCATTAAATTAATGCCAACGCATCATAAGGGCCTGGTCTGGTCCTGGGAGGAGCACCCGAAAAGTACTTGTGCCCCGGGGAGTTTGATTGACATGGTGAGGCATTGCATCGAGTGCATGACTAGCGTGATGTCTACGATAATAATCTATTACTTGAATCTTTTCTTAACTTGGTTCTTGCTTGTTAGCCAATTTCCATTTATATCATGATCTTGCCTTCTCTTTATTATGTTGTTTCGTCATATCGTCATTTCATTTTGTTCCTTATTTTCTCGCATATAATTGCAATTAATTGGTTAATCACTTAAACTTGCCTATTATTACCTACTGAGCATTCGCTCACCCAATTATTTCCCCCCTTTTCAGGTAGCTCAGGTAAGGATTCACAGACTGATGGGGACGGGCAGGAGTGATGGCCAAGGAGCGAACCTGTTAGAAGCATGTGGAGCCAGCCATAGTTGTTTGTGTCTATTTATGTTTTTAAGTGTGTGGTGGAAAAGTTGTAATTCGAAGTCAGCAATTGTAGTAGTGTCAAGTGGATGTTATGTTGAAAGTTGGTTTCAGTGGGTTTGTATGATTGGAACGTGGATCATTGCAATGTTATTTAGTGAATAAAGTTATTTCTTGTTCATGGTGTTGTGTTGACCCTTAGCGTTAGCATATCATGTCTGTAAATCAACATATTACTATTAATTATTTCTTCTGCCAGTCCCGATATACCGCGTCGGGGCGTGACATCCCCCCTACTCACCCACGTGTTCTCCGAAGGAGGCCGGCCCTTCCACTTAACGAGGTAGCGCTCATACGCCTTGCCCCTGGTGGTAGTGACATGTTCATCCAATATCCGCTCAACCTGCTCACACTGGTCTCTTCTGGGTGGTGGCTTTCTCTCAAGGGAGGGTGCTCTCTCAAAGGAGGGAACGGGCTCAACATCCTCACTGGGTACCACTGTGGGGCCCCTATATGGCGCTAGGTCAGCCACATTAAATGTGGGACTTACTCCGTAATTCTTGGAGAGGTCTAACTCACAAGCATTCGTGCTAATGATCCTCAGAACCTGGAAGGGACCAGCCCCACGAGGCGTCAGTTTCGAGATAGCTGCTGGGGAGAGCCTCTCAGTCCTCACCATCACAAAATCTCCCACGTGAAATTTTTGGTGGTGTTGGTGAGAGTCGGCCTGTCTTTCGTAAATCCATTGTTCTTGCTGATGTGCTTGCGAAGGTTTTCATGCAATTTTGTGAATGCTGACATTCTAGGGGCGATGGGTGGACCTGGGCAACCAAAAGTAGATTTATGGTGCAATGCCGTCATGTAGACTTTGATGGACCTAGGTTGTAACGACCCGAGAATTCAATTACCGGGAAGACCCGATAACCCGAGACTCGCACCGCCACCCACGAGTCCGAAGACTCGGAAGGGTTAAAAGGATGGTGCGGAGATTACACAAGTATCACAAATAATTGCAAAAATTAAACAGTTATATAATTAAGCAGGGAATAAATTAACATTTTACATGATACATGGTCCACAAGATAACAAAATAACAACAGTAGTAGTCCACAACTAGTATCGAGACAAAAAAAAAGTACAGCTACACGGGACATACCCCGGCTCTGACCTCTGGCACAAACGCTGGGCACCTGAACCACACTGAGCCTCAGACGCGCTCCCCTGAAGCAGCGCCTCACCTGAAGCACGGTGAAAACACGCATAGAATGAGTCCCAGAACAAGACTCATTAGGGATCACTCGAACCCTACCTCGCAAACGGAGAAACCGCTATGCTAGTAGTAAGCGAGTACCTCGGAAAGGGAAGCGTTGCCATCTACAAAACACCGGTCTCACGGCACGAAGACCGACACACGTGCCACGGTGAAATGACAGAAACACCACGGCCAACACGACAAAACCTGAAGGTCGAAGTCGCAACGACTGATAGTCTGTCACTCCCGACTCGACAGGAGTACCTCCCACAGAAGCACAGTCGATAGCATCCCCTGACATCTTACACCGCACCGCAAGTGAACTGCCTAACGTGGAAACGACTACCAGAGGCATGGACACCGAACAAGTAACCACAAACAAGTGACTAGCTGGGGTCACGCCCGTCGGCGTGGGTCCAACTGCCCCCAACCACGTGTGCACACACAGACCATACGTCCTAGGTATGGCCTCTAACTAGTTTTCCCCTGGAGCCGTACTCTGGCTACCGATTAGAAGCCCGACGAAAACTAGTCTAAAAACCATCCTCTGGGTAGCCTCTCCACCACTCCCTGGTGGGTCCACTCGCGTGCAGGTAGGCTGCGACTAGTGGAGGGTCACTAAAGGAGTAGACTCTCAAGTCAACAGAAAACCACGTCTCAACCGGACAGGGTACAAGGACTGCCCCTCGTACCGACACCATCTCACGGTGGCAGAAGCCGAGAACGACACCTCCTGGGATTACGCCGTACCATGACACCTGGCCCCGACACAATGCCCAGCATCTGTCAGACCATGGTTTAGCATGCTGGCCAAGGTCCACGCACCCGAGATTCGAATCGACCAACAAGGAAATGCCGGTTAGACTAACCTCTTGAACAGTCCACTCTGGGCCGCCCACGAATGTACGGCTAGATAAGGGCCGCACCAGGAGATGAACGGCCAGGAACAAACCGTTCTTCCCCTGGGAAAAATGGGCAAAGATGCGGCCACCGACAAACCGCCCAAAGGATGAATGGCTAGACCCTAGCCGCACAAGGAGATGAACGGACCCACCCTGTCCACACGTCCACCAACGGCACCAGTGATGAACGGTCAACCCCCGGCCGCTCATTGGGATAAGCAGCTATATCCTAGCTGCTCATCCCAATCACTGTGCAACGGTCAGAAAATTAGGGGGGATGAGCGGACGGCCTCGGGCCGCACATGGGTTATGCGGTCGCTCGACAGGCCGCATAACCCCACTGCGCTCCGAGCCGAAGGTCGGACAGACCAGGGCCGCACATGGGATAAACGGGCCTTGGTTCGATCGCTCAACCCTCACCGGCGCGAAAACGGCGAACCTCGCCGGAATTCGCCATTTCGGCCCCCAAACAAGCCCCACGAAGGGGGAAACGATGGGAAACGAACCCCCAAGCCCCCTAGCATGATTCTACGCTCCCGAAATGCGGAATCGTGGCTTAAAATTATGGATCGGGCGAGCTCTCCCCAAGGCTTGGTTTTCCCTTTCCGACGTGAAAGCAACCCCTCTCGGCCTTGCCTCGGGCTGAAACTTGCGGAGAAGGAACGCAAGAGGCTAGGGATCGTCACCCTACCTTTGCTCCTCGTCGAGACGCTCCGGATCGACCACGAATCATGATGGAAGCTTTGAGAATCCCCCGTCCCTTCTCGAAAACCCACGAGCTTTACGCTGTCGCCGTCGCCGCCACGCCGTCACCCACTGCTGTCTGCAGCCGGAGGGGGCTCACCGTGGTCACGCTGGAGGAAGAGAGGGAGAGGGGAGGCGGTCACGGTGGGAGGAAGAAGAAGAGGGAGAAGAAGAAGAAGAAAGAGAAGGGTGGGGAGAGAGAGAAAATGAGAGATATTTATAGAAAATCTAGAAATTCTGGAAAATATCAAAAAATTAAAAATTACATTTTCGCGATCCTCGGAACGCATCGATCGCAACGGTACCACTCTCGCCTAGGTGAACGACCCGGTTCACCCGCAACGAGGTTCCGAAAGAATTGTCGAAACACACACGGGGAATCGAAAAACACACGCGGAAAAGCCCACTCTGGGCCTCCGAAATAACTCTGGATCGCGCCGACCCGAACATGAAAGATGTCCGAAACGAAATTTCAGACACAACAGAGCTGGACACTCCGAGAAACTAGATCTGGGACATACGAAGAAGGATCCGAAAGGTGCGGGATATTATAGCCCTCCCCCCTTAAGGAATTTTGTCCCCGAAATTGAGAACAACCCAAGGGGAAAGAAGAGGAAGACTCACTCAAACAGGTAAAGGAACTGCTGACGCATCTCATCCTCATGTTCCCAAGATGCCTCACCACCAGAGTGCCGCTACCACACCACCTTAACCAAGGGGATGACCTTGTTCCGTAGGCATTGCTCTCGCCTATCCTCAACGCAGACGGAAAACTCTGGGAGAGAAAGATCTGGAGTCACCTCGAGCCACACAGAAACCTCAAGCACATGAGAGTCATTGGGCATATACTTCTGCGACATTGAGACGTGGAACACGTCATGCACCGACGCCAACTCAGAGGGCAACTATAGCCGATAGGCTACCTCACCAATGCGCTCCACGATGGGAAACAGACCAACATAGCTGCGACTCAGCTTCCCACGCCGTCCAAAGCGCATCACCCCCTTCATCGGAGAAACTCTAAAAAACACACGATCGCTAACGGCGAAAGCGAGAGGCTGCCACCTACGGTCAGCATAACTCTTCTGCCGACTCTGGGCTACCAACATGTTCTGACGAACCAAGTGCACAACATCCACACACTCTGCACCAACTCCGGTCCTGTCAAAACACGCTCACCAACCTCAAACCAATCTAGTGGAGTCCGACACGGACGCCCATACAATGCCTCATAAGGAGCCATACCGATGCTCGAATGATAGTTGTTGTTGTAGGCAAACTCCACCAACGGCAGCGGATGAATCCAACTCTCCTGCCATCCCAGGCAGCAAATTCTCAACATATCCTCCAAAGTTTGCATGGTCCTCTCTGACTAACCATCTGACTGAGGATGGTACGCTGAGCTAAAAGCTAAATTCGTGCCAAGAGCTCGCTGGAAACTCTTCCAGAATCCAGACGTGAAGCGCAGATCCCGATCTGACACAATGGAAATGGGAATCCCATGTAACGGAACGATCCGCTCCACATAAAGATGAGCCAACTTGGGCACACTCCAGCTGACTTTGACCGATAATAACCGAGTCACCTTCGTCAGCCTATCCACCAGCAACCAAATACTGTCCTGCCCACTCGGAGTTTCTTGGGGCTTGCGGGCTATTATCGTCGGTTTATCCAGGATTTTTCTCGCATTGCGGCCCCGATGACCAGACTTATGCGGAAGGATGTGCCTTTTGTCTGGACTAATGAGTGTGAGTAGAGTTTCAGGGAACTGAAGAGATTGCTCACCTCGGCTCCGGTGTTGGTTTTGCCTTCTGGATCGGGAGGTTTTGTGGTGTGTACAGATGCTTCCGGGGTCGGATTGGGTGCTGTGTTGATGCAGCATGGTAGAGTGGTAGCGTATGCATCTTGACAGCTGAAGCCCCACGAGGAGAACTACCCTACCCATGACCTGGAATTGGCAGCTGTGATCTTCGCGCTGAAGATCTGGAGGCATTATCTGTACGGTGAGAAGTTCGAGGTGTTCACTGACCATCAGAGTTTGAGATATGTGTTCACGCATGGGGACCTTAACCTCAGGCAGAGGCGTTGGATGGAGTTATTAAAGGATTATGACTTCACCCTGTCTTATCAGCCGGGCAAGATGAATGTTGCCGCCGATGCATTGAGTTGGAAGGTCGCGGTCAGTGCCTTGATGTTGAGGAAGTGGAGGCTCTGGGAACAAGTGCCCGAAGTGCCTTTCAGGCTCAAGATTCCTCAAGAGCCAAGGTTAGTGGTGCTTGCGAGTCTGACTGTCACGCCTGCTATCCGCCGTCAGGTGACAGAGTGATGAGGGCATCTCATAGTGCTCACTTTGGCTCGGATCACCTACATCATTTGGATGAAGCCTGGCTATGTGTTCACATGTTATTTTCCTTTTCTTTGAGTCATATCTTATGTACTTTCCTTTATTGAGTCATGTTATCTTAGTCATTTCCCTTGTTATGTTTATTTGGGCCCAAGTACCTTAGTTATGGGCCCATAAGAGTGAGTCTAGGATATGCTCGGTCTTTTGCCCTAATGTCAAGGGTACTATGGTCATGTAAAGAGTGGATGCCTATATATAGGCATCATCTCCCCTCATGTACTCAACTTTTGATGAATGAATTTGACTAGAATCATTTTCCACCTCCACTCTCTTCTACCAAAGCTATTCTCTCTCTCCCTCTCTCTCTCATTATCTCTCTCTCTCTCTGTTTTCAAGAAGGGGGCGAACCTCCCTCTCTCTCTTCCTTCTCCCACCTGCCACCTAACTCCCCTCCCTCATTCAAAGTCCTCCCCAACTACCCACCACCCCCATAAACTCACCCCAGCCCCAAGGCACCCTCCACCAATCCAAGCCCCACCTCCCAACCACCACCTATCCCATCCACTTCTCTAAGCACCTCCCCACCTCCCCAAGGCTGAAGGAGGTACTCCCAAGGCCCATTTTTGAATTTCCTTCCCATCTTCCACCCCCCATAGCACCCTTGGTCGCCCAACACCAGCCCCAACCCAGCCAAGGTCGCCCCCCCCACTCCCCTCTCCATTATCCACCTTGTGCAGCCCTCCCCATCCCCTCTCACCCACAGCCAGCTGCAGCCCCCTTCACCCACCCCCTCCCTATTTTTCCAGCCACCACAACAGCCCTCCATCAACCTCCTCCACTCCCCACAACCTCCATCCACCCCATTTCCCCTACTACACCCCCACCACCCCTCCACTCATATCCATTTCCTTTGCAGATCAAGTTCTGGTTGCAGGTAGCAGATTGGCCGCAGGTTGCAGAGGCCACCCCGTCGTCCCCTGGGAGCTTCTGGTGACCTACCTCATATCGTTGGAAATCTCCCCGAGTCAGCTTTCCAATGGAGGTGGTCCCGCATCCATCCGAGCTCGGAGCTGATTGGAGGAGCCGTTCTTGCCAGACTGCGCTTTCCGACTCCGGCTGGTGATCTGAGGCTGAGAGCAGAGGCCGCCACGACCTGTTCGGGAAAGCTCTGGGTGCCATTTTCGGAGGACAGGAACTAAGACCAGTCCCCTTTCATTACGAGGAAGAACGAAGTCAATCGCCCTCCCGAGCTCTCAGTTCCAAATTTTCTCGTCGAAGTGCGCAGGCTGCTCCCTGCTGTTCCAGGTTGGACCATCACCAAGTCTTCTGATCAGAAGTTTCTTCTTCGACCTCCTTTTGGAGTCCCGTCAGTTCCTGCTCGAAGATGCTCCAGCCACGGTCACGTCAACGCCAATTTCGTCTCAATCGGAGTTCGGTAGCCGCCGTGGCATCATCTGCAACTAACCTTATTAGTTCTGCACTAGACAGAGACAGAACCACTCAGTCCGGTTCCAGACTCTGCCCCGGCCAGCAACGACTTCACGAAGCTCACCCAAAATTCAAGCGTCATCCCTGGTCAGTGCAGAAAGTTTTGGCAGTGGATTCGTTGCATTCTGAGCTCTTATGAGTCCGTGGTGGTGCCAACATCAACAACCTGTCCAGTTGTTCCTGAAGCTAGCAGAATCGGTGCAACTCGGCAAGTCGGCTTTTCTCGCTTATTTGCCCCACCCCGCCTGGCCGGCTTACAGCCCCTCTCTACGTGGAGGTAGTGTTTGGTTGTAACACTTTAACCCTGACCCCCTTGATCCACCCTCCTGCGTGAGGAGTAGTGTTGTACTTCTAAAATTTTCAGGTCAAGCGGCATCGACGCGGCGTGCGGGTGCATACCCACGCCTCCCCGCTCGCCCTCATCTTCGGCCGGGATCGGTGTCTTCACACTAATCAGGTGAGTGACTGGTCCCTACCTTGTGTTCCATGCTTTGCTTGTGTAGTATTGCTTCTTATGCTCGTCGGCCGGTGAGAGAGCGCTCGGACCCGTAATTGCTCGATTTGAGTGCCCACTGTGGATTGTGAGTGAGAACCACCCAACCCCACGCCCCGGCGTGCCATCTGCCCACTAAATTAGGAATTCCCAGACCCTTATGGGTCAGCCTAAGCCCACCTAGTCTTTAGAATACTTGGGTCCCACCACGGACCCTCACCACCATCCCCCGGCCCCACCGGGTGATCTCGTGTGTGCCGTGTGAGTGAGCCGATATCGTGAGATCATTGAAAGTGCTTGTATGCTTGCGGGTCTAAGTCCTAGGGTCAAAGAGTCTCTCATTAGCACCTTTGGTATGTGCCACATCAAGTGGTATCAGAGCGGTCATAGGCTTGTTCTTACAAGTCTAATCTTGGGTCATCTTCACACCAAGTCATTCATAGGTACATTCGCACACCTGTGCATAGCCCACCCAACTTTGCATGATCACTCGTAGTGGAACTCATTATCAAACCAATCCATCCTCTTCCGATTCCACAATGAATCCCAATCCCCAAGGGAATCCCGCCATCAATGAGCATGAGCTCCCCGATCATATGAGATTCCTAGTGGAGGGTATGGCTAGTATCTTAGGACGGCTTGATGACATAACAACCCGGCTTGAGAAACTTGAGGAGAATAGGCCCACCCCAAGGGTAGGTGATAGGAGGGCACCTCCCCCACATGAGGAACCAGCCATAGGAGAGCTCAACCTTGACCCTCCTCCCGAATTGGAAAGAGACCCACCTCCAAGGAGGAATGAAAGACCCCCCCGGGACAACCCGGATGACCACCTTATGAGACTTGTGAAAGTAGATGCCCCCACCATTGATGGATCTCATCACCCAAGCATCTATTTAGATTGGGAGGCGGCTATGGACCAATATTTTGATTGGTACCCAATGACCGAGGATAGGAGAGTCCGGCTTGCAAAAATACAACTTACCAAATTAGCTAAGACTCATTGGATGAACATTGAGGCATTAAGGATAGTTAGGAGGGAAGCCCCCATCACCACATGGGGGGCCATGAAGGAACAACTCAAACTCAAATATGTCCCTCCCTCCTACCATCAAAACCTCCTAGATGAGTGGCAAGCCTTAACAAAAGAAGCAAAGACCGTTATGGAGTACATTGAGAAATTTGACTACTACCTTCTTAAGTGTGGAGTCCAAGAGGACCCCGCCGTCACACTATCCCGCTTTAGGAATGGGCTTCAATTCCACATAAAAAAGGAGCTATTCATGCGTCAAGTAGCCACTCTAGAGCAAGCCTACCAAGTGGCCCGAGATGCCGAGAAATTCTCTCGATACACCCAAATGTTTCCCCCTCGAGGAATGGACCCAAAATCCATGGTACCTAGGACCAATACCTCACCTCCTCAACGAGGACTCCTCCCCACCCCCATGGGAACTCCTCCCACCCGGGCATCCCCTCCTAGTGGCACCCCTCCTCCTTGCCCCACAAGTGGGCCCCCCAACCCCACTCCCAATAGACCAAATCCGGCACCCACTCTCCCTCACACTAGGGCTGCCCCAAACCACCAAAGTTGGCAGCAATGCTTTAGGTGCCTTGGGTATGGACACTTCGCCAATCAATGCCCCACTAAGGGCACATCTAGCTTGCTCATTGACGAGACAACCTCCTTGCCCCAAGATGAAGTTATAGAAGAGGTTGAGGTGTACGAGGCCTCTCCCGATTGGGAGGAGGAGTATGAGAACCACTACATGGAGACCAATCAAGAACAAAACCCTCCATCTACCAACTCTCACATTGGAGTAGTTAGGTGCACCCTCACTCAAACCCAAGAACATGATTGGAGAAGAAACACCATCTTCCATACCTACATCCGGATAGGGAGTCATGCTAGGAAGGTCATCTTGGACAATGGGAGTAGTGTGAATGTGGTGTCACCCGACACCATCAAACTTTTGGGCCTTACCATCTCCCCACACCCACACCCATACCGGGTAGCTTGGATTGATGCCACATCCGTACCTGTTAGCACTCGTTGCCTTGTCCCTATCACATTTCAATCCTACCACGGCCAAGTTTGGTGTGACATTCTACCAATGGAAGTTGGAAGTATACTCCTAGGACGGCCTTGGATCTACGATGTAGATGCCACCTTCCTTGGAAGGACTAACACTTGCATTTTCACTCATGAAGGGAAGAGAATCCAACTCAACCCCTCTCCACCCCGTTCCCTTCCCAAGAAGGCATCTCCCTCCCTTGAGGGATCCCCTACCCCTCCCACTATTCAAAACCCACCAAACCCCACCCCATCAAGTCCTAATTTGACCATTGGGACTACTAGGAACCTACACCTCATCACTAGGAAAGAACTTGAAGAAGAAGTCAACCAAGGGGGACAAGTGTGTGCCATTGTTATTTATCTTGGGGAATCCACCCTAACCGATCCACACCCAATAGAAATTCAACAAATCCTTGAGGAGTTCCATGATGTGTTCCCCGATGAGCTACCAGACAAGCTACTACCCATGCGCGATGTGCAACATGCCATCGACTTTGTGCCCGGAGCTACCTTACCCAACCTACCTCACTATCACCTCAACCCCACCGAGCATGCTGAACTTAGGAGGCAAATTGAGGAGCTCATCAAGAAGGGCTTCCTCCGCATTAGCAAAAGCCCATGTGCCGTCCCGGCCCTCCTCACACCCAAAAAAGATGGAACTTGGCGCATGTGTGTGGATAGCCGGGCCATCAACAAAATCACGGTCAAATATAGGTTTCCCATCCCTCGGCTAGATGACATGCTAGACATGCTTGCTGGAGCCACCATCTTCTTTAGGATCGATCTCAAAAGTGGCTACCGCCAAGTTCACATTAGGCCCGGGGACGAGTGGAAAACCACCTTTAAAACTAAGGACGGTCTCTATGAATGGCTTGTCATGCCTTTTGGCCTTTCCAATGCACCTAGAACATTCATGCGCCTCATGACCGAGGTCCTCCGGCCCTTCATTGGCATCTTCCTTGTCGTCTACTTTGATGACATTCTCATATATAGCCAAACCAAGGAAGCCGACCTAGATCATCTCAAACAAGTTTGCACCGTTCTTAGGAAAGAAAGTCTCTTTGCCAATCTCGGGAAGTGTCATTTCTTAACCAATCAACTAGCCTTCCTAGGATTTATTGTCTCATCCCAAGGGGTATCCATGGACCCAGAGAAGGTCCAAGCCATTCTTGAGTGGCCCGAGCCCAAGACCCTCCATGAGGCCCGAAGCTTTCACGGATTAGCCACTTTCTATAGGAGATTCATCCGTGGGTTTAGCACTATCACCGCTCCTATCACAGATTGCCTCAAGAAGGGCACTTTTATGTGGACTAGGGCAGCCTCCAAAGCGTTCCTAGAGCTTAAAGAAAAGATGACCCAAGCCCCGGTCTTGTGCCTACCCGACTTCTCAAAGGTCTTCGAAGTCACTTGTGATGCATCCGGGATAGGGATTGGAGGCATTCTTAGCTAAGAGGGTCACCCAGTAGCCTATTTTAGTGAGAAACTTTGTGAGGCTAGGACTAGGTACTCCACATATGACAACGAGCTTTACGCTGTGGTTCAATCCCTTCGGCATTGGAGACACTATCTCCTCCCCAAGGAGTTTATGATCTTCTCGGACCACGAGGCCTTGAAGTACCTCAACACCCAACAAAAGCTCAATGCCTGCCATGCCCGTTGGGTAGAATACATTCAAGCCTATACCTTTGTCCTCAAGTACAAGATGGGTAGTGAGAATCGCACCGCCGATGCGCTTAGTAGGCGGGTAGCCTTACTTTCCACTATCAAGGTGGAAGTCACCGGATTTGAGAGAACCAAAGGGGAATACCCAAATTTCCCCGACTTTGGGACTCACTACAACACCCTCTCCACTCAGCCCCACAAGGAACATGAGGGATTCATACTCCAGGAGGGGTATCTTTTCAAGGGAGCTAGGCTATGCATACCCCGGACTTCACTTCGGGACTTCTTAGTTTGGGAGTTACACAATGGTGGCCTAGCTGGTCACTTTGGGGTCCAAAAGACCATAGAGCTAATTGAGAGGTAATTCCATTGGGCCAGTCTCAAGAAGGTTGTGGTCCACATTGTGGGACAATGTTGCATTTGTGCCTCAGCAAAACAAGTGAGGCAAAACACTGGGCTTTACACACCCCTACCCATCCCAGGCCGACCTTGGGAGGATTTGAGCATGGACTTTATCCTTGGCCTACCTAGGACCTTACGCAAACATGATTCCATCTTTGTTGTTGTTGACAGGTTCTCTAGGATGGCCCACTTTATCCCATGTGCCAAGAATTCGGATGCTTCTAGGGTCGCCCGATTGTTCTTTGATGAGGTGGTCCGACTCCATGGACTACCCAAAACCATTGTGTCTGACCGAGATGTAAAATTCACCAGTTACTTTTGGAAAACTCTCTGGCATTTGATGGGAACCCTCCTCAAATTCTCCACCGCTTACCATCCTCAAACTGATGGCCAGACTGAAGTCGTCAACCGAAGCCTTGGGAACTTGCTCCGTTGTCTTGTAGGGGACCACCCTGGGAATTGGGATCTCCTCTCATCTTAGGCCGAGATTGCCTACAATGATTCCATCAATAGGTCCATAGGCAAGAGTCCATTTGAGGTAGTACATGGTTATAGGCCTAGAAAACCCTCAGATCTTATTCCCCTTCCCCCACATGCTAGAGTGTCAGTCTCAGCTGAGTCCTTTGCACAACATATCAAAGAGTTGCATGATGACATCCGCAAGCATATAGGGAAAAGTAATGAGGCTTACAAACGGCGGGCAGATGCTCATCGGCGCCACTGCGAGTTTCAAGTGGGAGACTCGGTGATGGTGAGGACGGAGCGGCTCCTTCCGGGGCCTGCCTCCAAGTTGAGGGCACGAGGGTCGGGACCCTTTCGAATTCTGAGATGACTAGGTAGTAACGCTTATGAGCTGGACCTACCTGAGGGTTTTGGGGTACACCCTACTTTCAATGTGGCAGACCTGGTACCCTACAAGGGCCCCGCGGTGGAACCTAGTGAGGAGCTTGAGCCTTTACCCTCCCTTGAGAGAGACACCCACGGTGTGACTTTACCTCCTAGCTTGAGAGGCTGACGTGAGCAAGTGGAGGCAATACTGGATGAGCAGAGTACCATTACCAGGAACAGGGTATACCAGCATTACCTAGTGAGGTGGAAGGGCCGTCCCCCGACCGAGGACACTTGGGTGTGCCGGGAAGACTTGCTGCACCTTGACCCGGACATTTTGGAGCACTACCATAGTCAGGCGGACCCATAAGTTCTCCCCACCCCGGGGGATTTAATGAGGGCATCTCACAGCGCTCACTTTGGCTCGGATCACCTGCATCATTTGGATGAAGCCCGGCTATGTGTTCACATGTTATTTTCCTTTTCTTTGAGTCATATCTTATGTACTTTCTTTTATTGAGTCATGTTATCTTAGTCATTTCCCTTGTTATGTTTATTTGGGCCCAAGTACCTTAGTTACGGGCCCATAGGAGTGAGTCTAGGATATGCTCGGTCTTTTGGCCAAATGTCAAGGGTACTATGGTCATGTAAAGAGTGGATGCCTATATATAGGCATCATCTCCCCTCATGTACTCAACTTTTGATGAATGAATTTGACTAGAATCATTTTCCACCACCAATCTCTTCTACCAAAGCTATTCTCTCTCTCTCTCTCTCTCTCTCTCTCTCTCTCTCTCTCTCTCTCTTCAAGAAGGGGGCGAACCTCCCTCTCTCTCTTCCTTCTCCCACCTGCCACCTAACTCCCCTCCCTCATTCAAAGTCCTCCCAAACTACCCACCACCCCCATAAACTCACCCCAGCCCCAAGGCACCCTCCACCAATCCAAGCCCCACCTCCCAACCACCACCTACCCCACCCACTTCTCTAAGCACCTCCCCACCTCCCCAAGGCTGAAGGAGCTACTCCCAAGGCCCATTTTTGAATTTCCCTCCCATCTTCCAACCCCCATAGCACCCTTGGTCACCCAACACCAGCCCCAACCCAGCCAAGGTCGCCCCCCCCCCACCACTCCCCTCTCCATTGTCCACCTTGTGCAGCCCTCCCCATCCCCTCTCACCCACAGCCAGCTGCAGCCCCCTACACCCACCCCCTCCTTGTTTCTGCAGCCACCACAACAGCCCTCCATCAACCTCCTCCACTCCCCACAACCTCCAGCCACCCCATTTCCCCTACTACACCCCCACCACCCCTCCACTCATATCCATTTCCTTTGCAGATCAAGTTCTGGTTGCAGGTAGCAGATTGGCCGCTGGTTGCAGAGGCCACCCCGTCATCCCCTGAGAGCTTCTAGCAACCTATCTTACATCGTTGCAATCGTCCCCGAGTCAGCTTTCCAACGGAGGTGGTCCCGCATCCATCCGAGCTCGGAGCTGATTGGAGGAGCCGTTCTCGCCAGACTGCGCTTTCCGACTCTGGCTAGTGATCTGAGGCTGAGAGCAGAGGCCGCCACGACCTGTTCAGGAAAGCTCTGGGCGCCATTTTCAGAGTAGAGGAACTACGACCAGTCCCCTTTCAGTATGAGGAAAAATGAAGTCAATCGCCCTTCCGAGCTCTCAGTTCCAAATTTTCCCGTCGAAGTGCGCAGGCTGCTCCCTGCCGTTCCAGGTTGGACCACCACCAACTCTTCTGATTAGAAGTTTCTTCTCCGACCTCCTTTTGGAGTCCTGTCAGTTCCTGCTTGAAGCTGCTCCAGCCACGGTCTCGTCAACACCAATTTCGTCTCAATCGGAGTTCGGTAGCCTTCGTGGCATCATCCGCAACCAACCTCATCAGTTCTGCACTAGATAGAGACAGAACCACTAAGTCCGGTTCCAGACTCTGCCCCGGCCAGCAACGACTTCACGAAGCTCACCCAAAATTCAAGCGTCATCCCTGGTCAATGCAGAAAGTTTTGGCAGTGGATTCGTCGCATTCTGAGCTCCGCTGAGTCCGTGGCGGTGCCAACATCAGCAACCTGTCCAGTTGTTCCTGAAGCTAGCAGAATCGGTGCAACTCGGCAAGTCAGCTTTTCTCGCTTATTTTCCCCACCCCGCCTGGCCGGCTTATAGCCCCTCCCTACATGGAGGTAGTGTTTGGTTGTAACACTTTAACCCCGACCCCCTTGATCCACCCTCCTGCGTGAGGAGTAGTGTTGTACTTCTAAAATTTTCAGGTCAAGCAGCATCGACGCGGCATGCGGGTGCATACCCACACCTCCCCGCTCGCCCCCGTCTTCGGCCGGGATAGGTGTCTTCACACCGATCAGGTGAGTGACCGGTCCCTATCTTGTGTTCCATGCTTTGCTAGTGTAGTATTGCTTCTTATGCTCGTCGGCCGGTGAGAGAGCGCTTGGACCCGTAATTGCTCGATTTGAGTGCCCACCGCGGATTGTTAGTGAGAACCACCCAACCCCACGCCCCGGCGTGCCATCTGCCCACTAAATTGGGAATTCCCAGACCCTTAGGGGTCAGCCTAAGCCCACCTAGTCTTTAGAATACTTGGGTCCCACCTCAGACCCTCACCACCATCCCCCGGCCCCACCGGGTGATCTCGTGTGTGCCGTGTGAGTGAGCCGATATCGTGAGATCATTGAAAGTGCTTGTATGCTTGCGGGTCTAAGTCCTAGGGTCAAAGAGTCTCTCATTAGCACCTTTAGGCTGTGCCACATCACAGAGGCTCAGCATGCAGACCCTGAGTTGCCCCAGATTTTGGCTATGGCTTATGTGGAGCTCGGTGAGGACGATGCGATGTGGTTCCGTGGTAGGCTATACGTCCCAGCCGAGGAGCAGGTTCGTCATGCGGTGTTGCGCGAGGCTCATGGGAGCAGGTACACCGTACACCCGGGTACAACAAAGATGTATCAGAACTTGAGGAGGCAGTTCTGGTGGCCTGGTATGAAGAGAGATGTGCCCGAGTTTGTGGCCAGGTGCCTGACCTGTCAGCAGGTGAAGCAGAGTGTCTGGCTCTGTTGTGTCTAAAATTTCGTTTCGGACATCATTCGTGTTCGGGTCGGCGCGATCCGGAGTTGTTTCGGAGGCCCGGAGTGCGTTCGTGACTTTTTCGCCTGTGTTTTCTGATTCCCGGTGTGTGTTTCGACAATTCCTTCGGAACCTCGTTGCGGGTGAACCGGGACCTAGGCGAGAGTGGTACCGTTGTGATCGGTACGTTCTGAGTATCACGAAAATATAATTGTTAATTTATTCCTTGCTTAATTATATAACTTTTTAATTTCTACAATTATTTGTGATACTTGTGTAATCTCCACACCATCCTTTTAACCTTTCCGAGTCTTCGGATTCGTGGGTGGCGGTGCGAGTCTCGGGTTATCAGGCCTTCCCGATAATCGGATTCTCGGGTCGTTACATAGGTGGGCCGGGGCACCCGTAGGTGAACCTATCATACAAAGTGGTGATGAATGCCGGGGGACCCAGACATCCGTAGATGCTCCTAACATGCGTATGATCAATGATGAATGAGAGAGAGCCGTTACACCCAAATATGGACCAATCATGCATCCGACTTGACATGTGGGTGTCATGAATGAAAGGACCCGACTTACTATTCATGCAAATTGGTGTGATGTGCCAAGACATAAGAATTCCTTTCCCATAGATGACTTTCTTGTGTGGGGTGGTGGGGTGGCCTTCGAGCTTCCATTCAAAAGGGTCGTAGGGATCTAGGAAGGTGGACATCTTGGAGAGAGGCTCCTCCTTAATCCCTATGTGTGTTTTGTCTAGAGTCACGGCTCCCATGGTGTAACCCGAGTCTAGGAAGGGATGGGTTCGGTCAAACATGGTGGGTTGGGGTAGGGAAAGGTGGGTGGTGGGTAAGGTGGTTGGGTCCCATGGGTTCCTTGGCTTCCATTGGAAGGGATCAAAGGGGTCATGGAATGGGTTGCCAAGGAAGAGGTATTCTATGTCCCCAATATCCTCAAATGGTGGTGGGTCATCCTCCTCTAATGAAACAATTGGGCTGAAGTTGTTGGTGGGTGGGTCGGCCATGAGGGGAGGGCTTAGCTTTCTACCCGAGACAAGAAGCTCCAAATTGAGGAGGAGGTAGGGTTCATCGGGTGTGGGGAGGAATAATAGAAGGTCACTAGTGTAGCAACTAATGGTGCACATTGAGGTGATAGACCCGACACATAGGTGGAGGAGGTCAAGACTCCTAGGTCGGTCAGCCATTGTGGTCATCATGCCAATCAACTCCATTTGCCAAGCTAGGCCCTTAAGGAGGTCCCCTAAGATCTCCACTTGGTAGGATGATTGGATTGTGGTGTGATAGGAGGGGAATGGTACTATGGGGAGGTCTAGCTCCATGGGAGGGCAAACATGGGCCATGATATCTCTAATTAGGTTCTCCTTTAGCCAACTAACAAGGGGCCCACTTATGACAAGTTCACTCTCAATTGGAGGGGGTGGCGTAAAAGGTGAAGTTTCTTCCTCGATTTGGGCATGAGTTTCCTCCAAGGTGGGGAGTGGTTCTGGGATGTTCACCACTATGGAGTCGGGGGTGGGAATCATGGGTTCCTCTACCAAGGAGGTGAGAAGGTCCTTTGTAGGCGGGGTGATGATGATCGGCGTATGGTGCAGCCGGGGTGGTGGGTAAAGGGGGACTTGGGCTAGTATGGGGAGGGGTAGTGGTGGCCTAGGTTGGGGTAGGATTGGGGTTGGAAGTGGAAGGTGGGTTGGGTGAGGGGATTTAGGTTGATTGGTTTTGGGAGGTGTGTCCCTCTTAGGGGACGATGGAGGGGTAGTGGTGGGGACCACGGAGGCTTGTGAGGTGTGAGTTTGATGGGGGATTTTGGGTTGTGTGGTGGCCGTCATGGGCCTAGGTGGAGGAGTGGACATGTTGTGATGGGGACATCACCCAGGGTTCCCTCTGGCTCGACACCTCTCTCCCTCCCGGAGATGGGTAGGATGCGGCTTCACGACTTGATGGGTCCACGACGACACCTGAGCTTACTACTTGGATCATATTGATGTATTTTTCTTGAGTCATTTTGATGTATTTGCCTTTATTTTGAGTCATGTCCCTAGGTCATCATGTTATTTACCTATGTTTTTATCTTCATGTTAGGCTAGAGTGTCATATGGGCCCAATTAGAAGGGCCTGGCCCAGGGGCGCCCTCTCCCTTCCCCACCCCCTTGCTTATTTGCTTTTGGCACTTATCTCAGGGACTTCTATGTAATTGTTGGGATCCCTATAAATAGGACCCCAACTCCACTTGAGATGGTTAATGAAAGTTTGATAGAATTTGAGCATTAGTGCACCTCTTCCTCTCTCTCTAGCTCTCCCTCTCTCTTCTTCTCTCTCTCACTAAAGGGGGCGAACCCCTCTCTCTCTCCTCACCCCCTCTCTCTCTCTCCCTTGGGCAAACCTGCCCCTTCCCCTTCCCCCCCCCTTGCCACCTCATCAGCCAACTCACCTCCCCACCCTTTCACCTCCCCAAGAACAATAACTCCCATCAATACCTCCACTTCTCCAAGCAACCCTTCCCATTCCCCATACACCTTCTCCACCTCCAAGGCACCCTTCCCTCTCCCCCAAGCAACCATTCCACTCCCCCACACCCCCATTCATATCCCTAGGGGAATTAAACCCCATTCCCTCCACAAGTTGCGCACCACCCCCTCCCCATTCCAACCCATTCCATTGCCTTGGCCGACCCCTCCATCACCCCCCCTCCTAGCTGCGACCCCCTCACCCCTCCACCCTCTTAGACCACCCTCATCCTCTGCTCCACCCCTCTCACCATCCCTAAACATCCCTCCAGCATCAACCATCACACCACCATTCCCACCATTGCCAACCTCCACTTCCATCAACCTAGTTCCACCACCATCCTTTTCACTTTGCCCAAGTCTGCAGGTGGCAGAGAAAGGGTCGACTTGCAGAAGCATTCACGGATTCATACGGAGACGATTGAAGGCGTACTATACCTTTCTGGAAAGGTCGTCCAACCAGCTTTGCAGGCGAGGTGATCCCATCCCGTTCTGAGTTCAGGGCTGTCCGGGAGAACCATTCTCCCCCGACTGCTCTGGGCTTCCTCTGCAGAATACCTGAACCCGGTTAGAAGTTGCACCACGACAATCGGCGGAAGATTCAGGCCAAGGGCCCTTCTACAAAGTTCTTCCTCCTCCAGTCCTCTGTCGGAATCAAGAAGTAGAACCACGTTCGGGGTCCGGAGACCAAAGTTACCATTTTTCTCCCTCGGCTGCGCGAGTCTGCCTCCCACAGTCTGCAATGACCTGCCTCCACTATTCTGACCCCCCATCTTCTCCAACATCAGACGGCTTCCCCGTCAGTTTTGCTGCGAAGAGGGCTCGTCCACGGTTCCAGAAACTCTGGCGGTTCATGATTTGAAGCCCAGAAGCAGCCGGGGTACTCTCTGCAACCTGCTACGTAAGATCAGAAGCTGTCTGTCCTAGATTCTGCCCCTCGGTTCGAACCTCCACCGCGGTCAGCAACGACATCAGAAGAATTCGAAAAAATTCCGAGGCATTCGGGTTCCTGTTACGAAGAGTTCCCCCCTGGTCTCGTCAACAGCAGAATTCTGGATTGAGAACTACGGCTGCAACACCGACTGTCTATCATCTCTCACAGCAAGCAAGCAGACTCGGCATCGGCTCTCTTCCCCGGGTGTTTAGCGACTTTCCCCTCCCCGCCTGGCCGACTTAACGCCCCTCCCTGTGCGGAGGTAGTGTTTGACTTGTACTTTGAATTCCCCACCCAAAGTCCACCCTCCTGTGTGAGGTGTAGTGATTGTAATCGTTAAGCAGATCAAGCTTCATCGGTGCAGTGTGCGGGGAATCCACACTTCCCCGCTCGCCCTCGTCTCCGAACGGGGTTGGTTTCTTCAAACCAACCAGGGTAAGCTATGACCTTTGCTCCATATTTAGGTGCTTGTTCATTTAATATCCGTAGAAATCGCTCCGTTGTGCAAGAGAGAGAGCGTCCGTCCCCGCGTGCTCCACTTGCGAGCGATCACCGTGGGCTGTGAGAGAGAGGAACCTTGTGCCCCAATTGGCACCGGCCAGCCCCTTAAGTGTGGGCCCCGTACCCTTGGGAGGGCAACCCTAGCCTTGCTGGCACTCTACCAGCAAGGGTCTTAATCCATCACCTCCCCTTAGCATCGTTTAGTCACCCCGGGCTCGTGTGTGTGCGACGGCAATTCGGCCCAATCTAGTACTTTATTGCTTTGTGTTTGTGCTTGCGGAATATGTCCTAAGTTTCTGTTTGTTTGCTGCATACCCCTTGGTAGTTTCACATCAGTTGGTATCAGAGCAAGTTCTAGACTTGTCTCTACTAAGTCTTGTCCTAGGGCGCATAAGCATTTAGAGTCATTCGGTTCATCAACATGGCTACTTCTCTTTGGTCCCACTCGGCCCTCCACAAAGGTCCGATCGACCACCCATTTTCGGACATCCTTATAGATGAGAGTATCACCTTTGATGGGTCACATGCTAGTGATTATGTTAGGTGGGAGACTTTCATGACAAAACACTTTGATAGGACTAGGGTCTATGGGCACGCTAGAGTCCGCAGGGCCACAGGGCGACTTCGGGGACAAGCCAAGAAGGAGCGGGAACGCATAGTGAGCTTAAGAAGGATTTGGAGGCAAGAACCCATAGGATCATGGGAAGAGATTAAAAGTGAGCTTAGGAAGATCTACGCCCCCTGACCCTCCCACTCCTACCGCGAGGACCATAACCCGAAGAGCACTCCCACTCCCCCGTTTCCTCCCAGTCAACCCAAGACCTCCATTAGGACCCAAACCCCACCACCCAAAGGACCCCTAGATTTATTGGAAGAGATAAGGGTTGAGATCAGGAAGATCTTCACTCCCCAACCCTCCCACTCCTACCTTGAGAACCATAACCCAAGGAGCACTCCCACTCCACCTTTCTCTCCCAGTCAACCCAAGACCTCCCTTAAGGCCCAAATTCCACCACCCCAAATGATTCCTATCCCGATCACCACCACCATTCAAACCAACCAGGTGAGCCTCTACCCTTGCTCCATTTACTTCTGTTCATTTCATATCCGTAAAACTTGTCCGCTGGTCGGTGAGAGAGCGCCCGTTCCCGGAGCCACTAACTCTTGTGTGGTCACCGTGGCCAAAGTGAGAGAGTGACCTAGTGCCCCCAAGGCACCCTGACGCCCTTGATTGTGGGCATCATACCTTCGGGATGGTTAACCTTAGTGGTGCTGGCCCTCTACCAGCTAGGGTCATTCTCCACCCCCTCGACTCGGCATCACCGAGTCACCACGGGTGACGGGTGCGCACGGTGAGACGGCGTCTTCAAAGTTTGCTCGAATCTTGTGATTGTGTTTGCGAATTAAGTCCAAGGAACCATAGCCACTTTCTGCATTTCCGTCTATGTTTCAAATAAGCATTGAATGTGGGACTTACTCCGTACTCCTCGGGGAGGTCCAACAGTGTCGCATTTGTGCCTCAGCCAAACAGACGAGACAGAACACTGGTCTATACACCCCACTCCCTATCCCTGATCGTACATGGCAGGACCTAAGCATGGACTTTGTCTTAGGCCTACCTAGAACTCAGAAGAAGCATGATTCAATCTTTGTCGTAGTGGATAGGTTTTCAAAGATGGCCCATTTCATCCCCTGTTCTAAAACCTCCGATGCCTCCCATGTGGCCCGCCTATTCTTCGATGAGATAGTTCGCCTCCATGGCCTACCCAAGACCATCATTTCTGATAGGGATGTCAAATTCACCAGCTATTTCTGGAAAACCCTCTGGCACCTAATGGGGACCCTTCTCAAAGTTTCCACGGCCTATCACCCTCAAATCGATGGCCAGACCGAAGTCGTTAATAGGAGTCTTGGGAATCTCCTTCGGTGTCTTGTTGAGGATCGCCCAAGGAATTGGGATCTCATTCTACCTCAGGCAGAGTTTGCATACAACAACTCAGTGAATAGGTCAATAGGGATGAGCCCATTTAAAGCTGTGCATGGGTACAAGCCTAGAAAGCCTACAGATCTCATTCCTTTGCCTTCACATGCTAGAGTGTCTATTAGTGCTGAGTCTTTTGCCTAACAAATGAAAGAATTGCATGAGGAAATCTGCAAACACATTAACAAAAGCAATGAGGTGTATAAGAAATCGGCCGATTCCCACCGACGCCACCAGGAGTTTCGCGTGGGTGACTTTGTGATGGTGAGAACTGAGAGACTTTTCCCTGGGAATGTCTCCAAACTGAGGTCGCGTGGATCAGGCCCCTTCCAGGTTCTGAGGAGGATCGGCACAAATACTTACGTGTTGGACCTCCCCGAGGAGTACGGAGTAAGTCCCACATTCAATGTGGCTGACTTGGTGCCATACAGGGGTCCCACGGTGACACCTAGTGAGGAAGTCGAGCCTGTTCCACCTCTTGAGAGAGCCACCACCCATGAGAGAGTTCCACCAGTCCAGAGGGGCCAACGGGAGCAAATAGAGCGGATATTGGATGAATAGGTCACTGTCACCAGGAGCAAAGCATACGAGCGATACTTGGTCAGGTGGAAGGGCCGGCCCCCTTCAGATGATTCATGGGTGAGCAGGGAGGATCTTCAGTAGCTAGACCCTGACCTCCTGGAGCATTATCGCAGTCGAGTGGACCCTTTCTCGACAGAGTCGAGCTCTTCACAGCCCGGGGGAGTTGATGGGAACATCACCCAGGGTTCCCTCTGGCTCGACACCTCTCTCCCTCCCGGAGACGGGTAGGATGCGGCTTCACGACTTGATGGGTCCACGACGACACCTGGGCTTACTACTTGGATCATATTGATGTATTTTTCTTGAGTCATTTTGATGTATTTGCCTTTATTTTGAGTCATGTCTCTAGGTCATCATATTATTTACCTATATTTTTATCTTCATGTTAGGCTAGAGTGTCATATGGGCCCAATTAGAAGGGCATGGCCCAGGGGCGCCCTCTCCCTTCCCCACCCCCTTGCTTATTTGCTTTTCGCACTTATCTCAGGGACTTCTATGTAATTGTTGGGATCCCTATAAATAGGACCCCAACTCCACTTGAGATGGTTAATGAAAGTTTGATAGAATTTGAGCATTAGTGCACCTCTCCCTCTCTCTCTAGCTCTCCCTCTCTCTTCTTCTCTCTCTCACTAAAGGGGGCGAACCCCTCTCTCTCTCCTCCCCCCTCTCTCTCTCTCCCTTGGGCGAACCTGCCCCTTCCCCTCCCCCCCCCTTGCCACCTCATCAGCCAACTCACCTCCCCACCCTTTCACCTCCCCAAGAACAATAACTCCCATCAATACCTCCACTTCCCCAAGCAACCCTTCCCATTCCCCATACACTTTCTCCACCTCCAAGGCACCCTTCCCTCTCCCCCAAGCAACCATTCCACTCCCCCACACCCCCATTCATATCCCTAGGGGAATTAAACCCCATTCCCTCCACAAGTTGCGCACCACCCCCTCCCCATTCCAACCCATTCCATTGCCTTGGCCGACCCCTCCATCACCCCCCCTCCTAGCTGCGACCCCCTCACCCCTCCACCCTCTTAGACCACCCTCATCCTCTGCTCCACCCCTCTCACCATCCCTAAACATCCCTCCACCATCAACCATCACACCACCATTCTCACCATTGCCAACCTCCACTTCCATCAACCTAGTTCCACCACCATCCTTTTCACTTTGCCCAAGTCTGCAGGTGGCAGAGAAAGGGTCGAATTGCAGAAGCATTCACGGATTCATACGGCGATGATTGAAGGTGTACTATACCTTTCTGGAAAGGTCGTCCAACCAGCTTTGCAGGCGAGGCGATCCCATCCTGTTCTGAGTTCAGGGCTGTCCGGGAGAACCATTCTCCCCTGACTGCGCCGGGCTTCCTCTGCAGAATACCTGAACCCGGTTAGAAGTTGCACCACGACAATGGGCGGAAGATTCAGGCCAAGGGCCCTTCTACAAAGTTCTTCCTCCTCCAGTCCTCTGTCGGAATCAAGAAGTAGAACCACGTTCGGCATCCGGAGACCAAAGTTACCATTTTTCTCCCTCGGCTGCGCGAGTCTGCCTCCCACAGTCTGCAACGACCTGCCTCCACTATTCTGACCCCCCCAGTCTTCTCCAACATCAGACGGCTTCCCCATCAGTTTTGCTGCGAAGAGGGCTCGTCCACGGTTCCAGAAACTCTGGCGGTTCATGATTTGAAGCCCAGAAGCAGCCGGGGTACTCTCTGCAACCTGCTGCGTAAGATCAGAAGCTGTCTGTCCTAGATTCTGCCCCTCGGTTCGAACCTCCACCGCGGTCAGCAACGACATCAGAAGAATTCGAAAAAATTCTGAGGCGTTCGGGTTCCTGTTACGAAGAGTTCCCCCCTGGTCTCGTCAACAGCAGAATTCCGGATTGAGAACTACGGCTGCAACACCGACTGTCTGTCATCTCTCACAGCAAGCAAGCAGACTCGGCATCGGCTCTCTTCCCCGGGTGTTTAGCGACTTTCCCCTCCCCGCCTGGCCGGCTTAACGCCCCTCCCTGTGCGGAGGTAGTGTTTGACTTGTACTTTGAATTCCCCACCCCAAGTCCACCCTCCTGTGTGAGGTGTAGTGATTGTAATCGTTAAGCAGATGAAGCTTCATCGGCGCAGTGTGCGGGGAATCCACACTTCCCCGCTCGCCCTCGTCTCCGAACGGGGTTGGTTTCTTCAAACCAACCAGGGTAAGCTCTGACCTTTGCTCCATATTTAGGTGCTTGTTCATTTAATATCCGTAGAAATCGCTCCGTTGTGCAAGAGAGAGAGCGTCCGTCCCCGCGTGCTCCACTTGCGAGCGATCACCGTGGGCTGAAGCATTCACGGATTCATACGGCGACGATTGAAGGTGTACTATACCTTTCTGGAAAGGTCGTCCAACCAGCTTTGCAGGCGAGGCGATCCCATCCCGTTCTGAGTTCAGGGCTGTCCGGGAGAACCATTCTCCCTTGACTGCGCCGGGCTTCCTCTGCAGAATACCTAAACCCGGTTAGAAGTTGCACCACGACAATCGGCGGAAGATTCAGGCCAAGGGCCCTTCTACAAAGTTCTTCCTCCTCTAGTCCTCTGTAAGAATCAAGAAGTAGAACCGCGTTCAGCGTCCGGAGACCAAAGTTACCATTTTTCTCCCTTGGCGGCGCGAGTCTGCCTCCCACAGTCTGCAACGACCTGCCTCCACTCTTATGACCCCCCCCAGTCTTCTCTGACATGAGACGGCTTCCCCGTCAATTTTTCTGCGAAGAGGGCTCATCCACGGTTCCAGAAACTCCAGCGGTTCATGATTCGGAGCCCAAAAGCAGCCGGGGTACTCTCTGCAACCTGCTGCGTAAGATCAGAAGCTGTCTGTCCTAGATTCTGCCCCTCGGTTAGAACCTCCACCGCCGTCAGCAACGACATCAGAAGAATTCGAAAAAATTCTGAGGCGTTCGGGTTCCTGTTACAAAGAGTTCCCCCCTAGTCTCATCGACAGCAGAATTCCGGATTGAGAAATATGGCTGCAACACCGACTGTCTGTCATCTCTCATAGCAAGCATGCAGACTCGGCATCGGCTCTCTTCCCCGGGTGTTCATCATTTTTCCCCTCCCCGCCTGGCCGGCTTAACGCCCCTCCCTGTGCGGAGGTAGTGTTTGACTTGTACTTTGAATTCCCCACCCCAAGTCCACCCTCCTGTGTGAGGTGTAGTGATTGTAATCGTTAAGCAGATCAAGCTTCATCGGCGCAGTGTGCGGGGAATCCACACTTCCCCGCTCGCCCTCGTCTCCGAACGGGGTTGGTTTCTTCAAACCAACCAGGGTAAGCTCTGACCTTTGCTCCATATTTAGGTGCTTGTTCATTTAATATCCGTAGAAATCGCTCCGTTGTGCAAGAGAGAGAGCGTCCGTCCCCGCGTGCTCCACTTGCGAGCGATCACCGTGGGCTGAAGCATTCACGGATTCATACGGCGACGATTGAAGGTGTACTATACCTTTCTGGAAAGGTCGTCCAACCAGCTTTACAGGCGAGGCGATCCCATCCCGTTCTGAGTTCAGGGCTGTCCGGGAGAACCATTCTCCCTTGACTGCGCCGGGCTTCCTCTGCAGAATACCTAAACCCGGTTAGAAGTTGCACCACGACAATCGGAGGAAGATTCAGGCCAAGGGCCCTTCTACAAAGTTCTTCCTCCTCTAGTCCTCTGTCAGAATCAAGAAGTAGAACCGCGTTCAGCGTCTGGAGACCAAAGTTACCATATTTCTCCCTTGGCGGCGCGAGTCTGCCTCCCACAGTCTGCAACGACCTGCCTCCACTCTTATGACCCCCCCAGCCTTCTCTGACATGAGACGGCTTCCCCGTCAGTTTTTCTGCGAAGAGGGCTCATCCACGGTTCCAGAAACTCCAGCGGTTCATGATTCGGAGCCCAGAAGCAGCCGGGGTACTCTCTGCAACCTGCTGCGTAAGATCAGAAGCTGTCTGTCCTAGATTCTGCCCCTCGGTTCGAACCTCCACCGCCGTCAGCAACGACATCAGAAGAATTCGAAAAAATTCTGAGGCGTTCGGGTTCCTGTTACAAAGAGTTCCCCCCTGGTCTCATCGACAGCAGAATTCCGGATTGAGAAATACGGCTGCAACACCGACTGTCTGTCATCTCTCACAGCAAGCATGCAGACTCGGCATCGGCTCTCTTCCCCGGGTGTTCAGCATTTTTCCCCTCCCCGCCTGGCCGGCTTAACGCCCCTCCCTGTGCGGAGGTAGTGTTTGACTTGTACTTTGAATTCCCCACCCCAAGTCCACCCTCCTGTGTGAGGTGTAGTGATTGTAATCGTTAAGCAGATCAAGCTTCATCGGCGCAGTGTGCGGGGAATCCACACTTCCCCGCTCGCCCTCGTCTCCGAACGGGGTTGGTTTCTTCAAACCAACCAGGGTAAGCTCTGACCTTTGCTCCATATTTAGGTGCTTGTTCATTTAATATCCGTAGAAATCGCTCCGTTGTGCAAGAGAGAGAGCGTCCGTCCCCGCGTGCTCCACTTGCGAGCGATCACCGTGGGCTGAAGCATTCACGGATTCATACGGCGACGATTGAAGGTGTACTATACCTTTCTGGAAAGGTCGTCCAACCAGCTTTACAGGCGAGGCGATCCCATCCCGTTCTGAGTTCAGGGCTGTCCGGGAGAACCATTCTCCCTTGACTGCGCCGGGCTTCCTCTGCAGAATACCTAAACCCGGTTAGAAGTTGCACCACGACAATCGGAGGAAGATTCAGGCCAAGGGCCCTTCTACAAAGTTCTTCCTCCTCTAGTCCTCTGTCAGAATCAAGAAGTAGAACCGCGTTCAGCGTCTGGAGACCAAAGTTACCATATTTCTCCCTTGGCGGCGCGAGTCTGCCTCCCACAGTCTGCAACGACCTGCCTCCACTCTTATGACCCCCCCAGCCTTCTCTGACATGAGACGGCTTCCCCGTCAGTTTTTCTGCGAAGAGGGCTCATCCACGGTTCCAGAAACTCCAGCGGTTCATGATTCGGAGCCCAGAAGCAGCCGGGGTACTCTCTGCAACCTGCTGCGTAAGATCAGAAGCTGTCTGTCCTAGATTCTGCCCCTCGGTTCGAACCTCCACCGCCGTCAGCAACGACATCAGAAGAATTCGAAAAAATTCTGAGGCGTTCGGGTTCCTGTTACAAAGAGTTCCCCCCTGGTCTCATCGACAGCAGAATTCCGGATTGAGAAATACGGCTGCAACACCGACTGTCTGTCATCTCTCACAGCAAGCATGCAGACTCGGCATCGGCTCTCTTCCCCGGGTGTTCAGCATTTTTCCCCTCCCCGCCTGGCCGGCTTAACGCCCCTCCCTGTGCGGAGGTAGTGTTTGACTTGTACTTTGAATTCCCCACCCCAAGTCCACCCTCCTGTGTGAGGTGTAGTGATTGTAATCGTTAAGCAGATGAAGCTTCATCGGCGTACTGTGCGGGGAATCCACACTTCCCCGCTCGCCCTCGTCTCCGAACGGGGTTGGTTTCTTCAAACCAACCAGGGTAAGCTCTGACCTTTGCTCCATATTTAGGTGCTTGTTCATTTAATATCCGTAGAAATCGCTCCGTTGTGCAAGAGAGAGAGCGTCCGTCCCCGCGTGCTCCACTTGCGAGCGATCACCGTGGGCTGAAGCATTCACGGATTCATACGGCGACGATTGAAGGTGTACTATACCTTTCTGGAAAGGTCGTCCAACCAGCTTTACAGGCGAGGCGATCCCATCCCGTTCTGAGTTCAGGGCTGTCCGGGAGAACCATTCTCCCTTGACTGCGCCGGGCTTCCTCTGCAGAATACCTAAACCCGGTTAGAAGTTGCACCACGACAATCGGAGGAAGATTCAGGCCAAGGGCCCTTCTACAAAGTTCTTCCTCCTCTAGTCCTCTGTCAGAATCAAGAAGTAGAACCGCGTTCAGCGTCTGGAGACCAAAGTTACCATATTTCTCCCTTGGCGGCGCGAGTCTGCCTCCCACAGTCTGCAACGACCTGCCTCCACTCTTATGACCCCCCCAGCCTTCTCTGACATTAGACGGCTTCCCCGTCAGTTTTTCTGCGAAGAGGGCTCATCCACGGTTCCAGAAACTCCAGCGGTTCATGATTCGGAGCCCAGAAGCAGCCGGGGTACTCTCTGCAACCTGCTGCGTAAGATCAGAAGCTGTCTGTCCTAGATTCTGCCCCTCGGTTCGAACCTCCACCGCCGTCAGCAACGACATCAGAAGAATTCGAAAAAATTCTGAGGCGTTCGGGTTCCTGTTACAAAGAGTTCCCCCTGGTCTCATCGACAGCAGAATTCCGGATTGAGAAATACGGCTGCAACACCGACTGTCTGTCATCTCTCACAGCAAGCATGCAGACTCGGCATCGGCTCTCTTCCCCGGGTGTTCAGCATTTTTCCCCTCCCCGCCTGGCCGGCTTAACGCCCCTCCCTGTGCGGAGGTAGTGTTTGACTTGTACTTTGAATTCCCCACCCCAAGTCCACCCTCCTGTGTGAGGTGTAGTGATTGTAATCGTTAAGCAGATGAAGCTTCATCGGCGCAGTGTGCGGGGAATCCACACTTCCCCGCTCGCCCTCGTCTCCGAACGGGGTTGGTTTCTTCAAACCAACCAGGGTAAGCTCTGACCTTTGCTCCATATTTAGGTGCTTGTTCATTTAATATCCGTAGAAATCGCTCCGTTGTGCAAGAGAGAGAGCGTCCGTCCCCGCGTGCTCCACTTGCGAGCGATCACCGTGGGCTGAAGCATTCACGGATTCATACGGCGACGATTGAAGGTGTACTATACCTTTCTGGAAAGGTCGTCCAACCAGCTTTGCAGGCGAGGCGATCCCATCCCGTTCTGAGTTCAGGGCTGTCCGGGAGAACCATTCTCCCTTGACTGCGCCGGGCTTCCTCTGCAGAATACCTAAACCCGGTTAGAAGTTGCACCACGACAATCGGCGGAAGATTCAGGCCAAGGGCCCTTCTACAAAGTTCTTCCTCCTCTAGTCCTCTGTCAGAATCAAGAAGTAGAACCGCGTTCAGCGTCCGGAGACCAAAGTTACCATTTTTCTCCCTTGGCGGCGCGAGTTTGCCTCCCACAGTCTGCAACGACGTGCCTCCACTCTTATGACCCCCCCCAGTCTTCTCTGACATGAGACGGCTTCCCCGTCAGTTTTTCTGCGAAGAGGGCTCATCCACGGTTCCAGAAACTCCAGCGGTTCATGATTCGGAGCCCAGAAGCAGCCGGGGTACTCTCTGCAACCTGCTGCGTAAGATCAGAAGCTGTCTGTCCTAGATTCTGCCCCTCGGTTCGAACCTCCACCGCCGTCAGCAACGACATCAGAAGAATTCGAAAAAATTCTGAGGCGTTCGGGTTCCTGTTACAAAGAGTTCCCCCCTGGTCTCATCGACAGCAGAATTCCGGATTGAGAAATACGGCTGCAACACCGACTGTCTGTCATCTCTCACAGCAAGCATGCAGACTCGGCATCGGCTCTCTTCCCCGGGTGTTCAGCATTTTTCCCCTCCCCGCCTGGCCGGCTTAACGCCCCTCCCTGTGCGGAGGTAGTGTTTGACTTGTACTTTGAATTCCCCACCCCAAGTCCACCCTCCTGTGTGAGGTGTAGTGATTGTAATCGTTAAGCAGATGAAGCTTCATCGGCGTACTGTGCGGGGAATCCACACTTCCCCGCTCGCCCTCGTCTCCGAACGGGGTTGGTTTCTTCAAACCAACCAGGGTAAGCTCTGACCTTTGCTCCATATTTAGGTGCTTGTTCATTTAATATCCGTAGAAATCGCTCCGTTGTGCAAGAGAGAGAGCGTCCGTCCCCGCGTGCTCCACTTGCGAGCGGTCACCGTGGGCTGTGAGAGAGAGGAACCTTGTGCCCCAATTGGCACCGGCCAGCCCCTTAAGTGTGGACCCCATACCCTTGGGAGGGCAACCCTAGCCTTGCTGGCACTCTACCAGCAAGGGTCTTAATCCATCACCTCCCCTTAGCATCGTTTAGTCACCCCGGGCTCGTGTGTGTGCGACGGCAATTCGGCCCAATCTAGTTATTTATTGCTTTGTGTTTGTGCTTGCGGAATAGGTCCTAAGTTTCTGTTTGCTTGCTGCATACCCCTTGGTAGTTTCACATCATGTTGTCCACTTGGGTTTGAATGGTGAGGGTTGGTTGAGTGGCTTTGGGTTGGGGAGTGGTGGCCCTCATGGGGGGAACTGGGTCAATTAGGGGTCTTTTGCCCTTGGGATCGGCCGGTTGTAGAGGAGTGAGGGTGGGGGCCGATTTGGTTTGAATGGTGGTGGTTTGGTAGCAAAGTGTAGAGGTGTTGATTGGGGTTGGAGGTGGTGGGTGTTGTGGGGGTTGGGAGATGTAGAGGGCCTTTATGGTGGCTTTGAACTGGTCGGGAGAGATAGGAGCAGTGGTAGTGCTCCTCGGACTATGGCTCTCCAAGTAGGGATGGGGACGTTGGGGATTGTAGATCTTCCTAAGTTCTACCTTCATCTCCTCCCATGAGGAAATGGGTTCTTACCTCCTAACCCTTCTTAATCCCTCTATATGCTCCCACTTACTCTTGGCTTGACCCCGAAGTCGTCCCTTGGCCTTGCGGACTCTCGCTGGTCCATATACCCAAGTCCTCTCAAAGTCTTTATCCATGGTAGCCTCCCATTTTAGGTAGGCATTAGGACTAGATCCGTCAAAACGAAGGTCCCCATCTACAATGATGTCCATGAGGAGGGGGTCAATCGGACTCTTGTGGAAGGTCGAGTTGTTGGGAGTTAACCAAAGAGGGGTATACATGATGATGCACTGGGTGGCCCGATGATGACCTCCGTCAAAACGAAGGTCCCCATCTACAATGATGTCCATGAGGAGGGGGTCAATCGGACTCTTGTGGAAGGCCGAGTTGTTGGGTGTTAACCAAAGAGGGGTATACATGATGATGCACTGGGTGGCCCGATGTTGACTCTAAACGCGAATGCACCCTAGGACCAACTTGTAGAGAGACAAGTTGTGAACTTGCACTAATACCAAATTGAAGTGACACGACCTATGGAGTGCAGCAACTAGACAAAGAACCCAGTGGACTTATCCATAGCAAGCACAATTCGCAACTTAGAGACTATCGAAGACGGTCGCTCACCGGTGCGCACGCTCAACCCAACGGTGACTCGATGATGCCGAGTCAAGGGTGGTGGGACTAGGCCCTTGCTGGTAGAGGGACAGCAAGGTTATGATTGTGTTCCCCCCCAAAGACATGGAAACTCAAATTTGAAGGGCTGACTGAGTGCCACAAGGGACTCGGATCACTCGCTTCCTCCACAGTTGTCACTCGAAAGCAAGGGTGCTTTAAGGATCGGGCGCTCTCTAACACTCCAGAGAAGCGTTGACAGATATTAATTGAACAAGCACTATGATATGAGCAAAGTTTGAGAGATTACCTAGCCGGTTTGAAGAAACCGACCCCGATCGGAGACGTGGGCGAGCGGGGAAGTGTGGTTCCCCGCACACTGCGTCGGTGACGCTTCTCCCTATTTAAATGTTTACATGAACTACTCATCACGCAGGAGGGTTGGACTAGGGGCGGGGAAAGAACGGTTACATTCAAACACTACCTCCATGCAGGGAGGGGTGCTAATCCGGCCAGACGGGATAGGGAAGAATGCTAAAGAGAGCGCCGAATGAATACTCTGTCGATTCTGTCCACTTATGGAACTGCTGAACAGGTAGTCGCTGTTGACACCGCCAAGAGCTCTACCAGACTTGGAAGTCGCCGAAACCAGTGCCAAATCCTTGCTGATTGGCCCGAGAGGACTCCTGAATTTCTGTGGAATTTCTAGACGTCGTCGTAGGGCGGGGAAGACTCTGGAACTGGGCCACTTTATTCTGGCTCGGACTGATTCCTAAGCACTGCAGCAGGAAGACGAAGTAGCCACAAACACTCCTGAAGTCTGAACGATGTGGGACCAAAACGGAGGCAAGCGTGGCCGAGTCCTCTTCGAGCAGCAACTAGGAAGGTCACCCGGGGAGATCAGAGCAGAGAGATAGAGCCCGTGGAGTGAAAGGGTGTCTGTCAGGCCCTAACAGGACAGACCTGCGCACCTAGGGTAGGAAAATCAGAACTTTGTGCTTCGGGCTTCAAACGATGCTCCGTTTCTTGACGATGCTAGGGGACTTGTAGGAGAAGGCTTCAGCCAAGAAACCACGTCCAAATTCGTCCTAGAGAAGATGTGGTTGCATCTTTCCTTGGCTTCTAGTTCCCTGGCGGAGTAGTTTTGCGCAGTCGTGGGAGAATGGCTCTCCCAGGCAGCTCGGAGCTCAGACGGACGCGAGACCACCTCACCTGCGAAGCTACTCCGAAGAGATTTCCAGCAATGTATGACTTGCCTTCTGGAACATCAAGGTGTTGGCGGGGCAGAATCTTTAACCAGACCCTTCAATACTGCCTACGAACTGGCCTTAGCTGAATGGTAAAAGGTGAAGAAAGGGGTGGGGATGGGCGAAGGTATAGCAAGGAATGGTGGCGGGATGGCTGTGGGGATCGGATGGGGGGTGGAATGAGATGGTGGAGGGGCTGGGAGAGTGGTTGGGACGCAGCTAGCAGGAGGAGGGGAGTGGTCTGCGACCTGGGATAGAGAGGGAGAGAGAGAGGGGGGGCAGGTTGGCAAGGTGGGAGGGAACCGTGTTTGAATTTGGTTAATGGTGGGTGGTTAATGTGGCCTTGGGGAGGGGAAAGGGTGTGTTGGGGAAAGGAAGGGTTGCTTGGGTATGGTGAAGAGGTGTGTGGGAGAATGGAGAGTTGCCTAGGGAATGTGAAAGGGTGCCTTGGAAGAGGGAGGGGATAAATGAGATAGTTAATGTTTCTAGGGAGGTGGAAGGGTGTGATGATGTGGCAAGTGGGGAGGGGTTGAGGTGGAGTTGAGGGGGCAAGGGGAAGGTAAAAGGGCAGGTGCGCCCAAGAGAGAGAGAGGGAGGAGAGAGAGAGAAGGGGTCACCCCTTTTAGAGAGAGAGAGAGAGAGAGAGAAAGGGAGAAAGAGAGAGAGAGGAAGGGAGCTTCTCACTCTAGGAACACTCAACTAGATTTCAAATTTTCATTCAACTATTCATTATCTTTCACAATGAGGGTTGCGGTGCTATTTATAGAAAACTCACATTTTACAAAAAGTCCCTGACTTTTGGACTAATGACCAGACTACCAAGGGGAAAGGGGAGCCTCTGGGCCTAGCCCATTAAATTGGGTCCAATTAGCTAATCTAATGGCCCAATTGACATATGACTTATGTAAATGACTCCTAACCTAGGTACTTGACTCAAATAAAAGAAAAATACAATGACATGACTCAAATAAAAATTACATAGGACTCAAAAATAAATAACTAGACCATGCCGGAAGCATCCGGGGCGAGGAGATGGGCCCTGAGTGAGGGATCAGGTGGTGATGACCCCATTAGTCTGGAAGAGGGTTCGTCAGTCGATGGTCACTCTGGGAGAGGGTTCATGCCAGAGCATGTTGCCTTCCTTTCCCTGACCTGTCGACGTTATCCCGAGGGATGGGGGATGAAGCTCGTTGAGCTTCATTCTTTCACTGTCTACCCGGCCCCTCTTTCTACCGTCGATCTCATTGCTAAGAAGGGGATCTCTCTCAAGCTTCCTCTCCATTTTGCTCGGGTCGACCTATTCTCTTTTTTCTTTTTTGTTGTCCTTCCAATCCCTTTGGCATCTCTCTTCTGAGCTTTTCTCAAACCAACGTGGCCGACAATCCTTTGTCCGAGCCAGTTTCCGCACGAGGCAGAGTCAGTGGCTGGACGTTGGAGTGCTTACTGGGTTGGCCGAGCATTCTGCTCACGTGATAGTGCCGAAGGGTGTAATTTTTTTACATGTATACTGTATTGGCTACGGCCTACTTAATGTACATCAAATTTTAATAAGAAGAGAAGAATGGCGTTTATTCTACTTTGCTTACATGTGCATGTTTGCCAAATGATCTAAAGTAGAACTTGCGAAGATTTGTCGCGTTCCATGTCCGAGGGATGAGTGTTCCTTCCATGGTGGACAGTCGGTATGCTCCTTTCCGGAGCATCTCGACCAATCGGTAGGGGCCTTCCCAGGTAGGGGCCAGATTCCCCGCCGCCTCTAGTGGTCGAGATGCCTCAGCCTTTCTTAGAATGAAGTCTCCCGGCTGGAAGTGTTTGTCTTGGACTCTGGAGTTGTAGTATCGAGTGATACACCGTTGGTATTCCATTGCTCGGATCTTTGTAATCTCTCGGATTTCGTCCGCTAGGTCGAAGTTCTCTCGCAGTTTCTGCTCGTTTACCTCGGGCTCGAAGTGGATGACTCGGAGAGAGGGGTTGCCAACCTCCAACGGAATTACGGCTTCCGTGCCATACACCAGTAGAAAGGGTGTTTCACCGGTGGCCGTTCTCAGAGTAGTTTGGTGCGACCATAGTATGCTCGGTAATTCCTCGAGCCAGCTACCCTTGGCCTTACCGAGCCTTGTTTTGATGCCTTTTAAGATAGTCTTATTTGCATTTTCAACATGTCCGTTAACCTGAGGGTGGGCTACCGAAGTGAAGTGGGTACGAATATTTACGTCGGCACATCTATCTCTGAAGTAATGAAAATCAAACTGCCAACCGTTATTGCTCACGATCACTCGGGGGACACCGTAGCGACATATGATCAACTTCCAAACAAAACTCCATACGACTGACTCGGTGATCCTGGTGGTGGCTTCGGCCTCGATCCACTTGGTGAAATAGTCGATGGCGACAATGACGACCTTCTTCTGAGCTTGGGCCGTGGGGAATGGCTCCAGGATGTCGATCCCCCACTGAGCGAAAGGGTATGGCTCGGCAAGGGTAATGTGCTCCGTAGCGGGCTAATGGATCAGGTGGTCGAAGCGTTGACATCGGTCGCACTTCTAAACGTAGGTCGTGCAGTCGCGCTGGAGAGTGGGCCACAGTAACCCTATCGAAGCAAGATCCTAGCGAGCGATCTTCCTCCTTGGTGCGCTCCGCAGGTGCCTTCATGTACTTCTTGAATAGCTCGGCTGGCTTCGTCGGCGCTGATACATTTGACGAGGCGACCGGAGAAAGATCTGCGGTACAGGGCCTCATCTAGCATGACTAAATGCCAGGCTTGGTACTTCAGCTTCCGAGCCTCCCGAGGGTCGGTGGGCTCTTGAGAATCCCGGAGCCAGGATATGTATGGGGTTCGCCAGTCGCTTGGGGGTGCCGGGTCAATGGTCATAAGCTCGGATTCAATGCTCGGTCACCCGAGCCCTTCGAGGAAGACCGATCGAGTACCTGCGGGGTCGAGCGAGGAGGCTAGTCGAGAGAGGGCGTCCGCTCGGGAATTTTCCTCCTGAGCTATCCGGACTACCTCAAAGCTCTCAAAGAGTTGGGCCATCCTCTTGACCGCCTGGAGGTATTTGACCATTTGTCCCTCGCGAGCTTCGCAACCACCATTGACCTGGCTAGCGATCAATTGGGAGTCAGTGTGGATTTTGACCTGCTCGGCTCCTAGTCGTCGAGCCATCCTAGCCCCTGAGATAAGGGCTTCATACTCGGAGGCATTGTTGGATGCTTGGAAGTTGAACTTCAGGGCGTACTGTAGCTCCGCTCCTTCGGGGGACTTGAGGAGGACACCGGCGCCGCATCCGGCCAAGTTGGAGGACCCGTCAACGAATAGATCCCAAGTGGGCCCGTGATGAGGGCATCACTCATGATTCCCTCTGGCTTGGCACCTCTCTCCCTCCCGAAAGCAGCTAGGGAGCAACCCTTCTTCTGGATTGGACCTTAGTGCTTACCATTGGGTCATCTTATCACTTTCTGCTTTTTACTTGAGTCATAATCATGTAATTTACCTTTTATTTGAGTATTGTACCTAGGTTATCCAGTCATTTCCCTAAGTTCGAGTCTCATTAGGCTATGGTGCTTGCTATTGGGCCTATTTCTTTGGGCTAGGCCCATGGACGCACCCCCCCTTCCTTGGTTATCTGTTAGTATGTTAAAAGTCAGGGTCTTATATGTAAAAGTGGGTTTCCTATAAATAGGACCCCAATCCCTCTTTTGAAGGTTAATGAAGCATTGAGTATTATTATCCACCAGCCTTGTTCTCTCTCTCTAGCTCTTTCACTCTCCCTCTACTTCTCTCTCTCACTTCAGGGGGCGAACCCCTCTCTCTCTCTTCCCCCTTCTCTCTCTCTCCCTTGGGTGAACCTGCCCCTTCTCCTTCCCCCCCCCCTTTGCCACATCATCAGCCACATCACCCTTCCACCCTTTCACCTCCCCAAGGCCCATAACTCCCATCAATACGTCCACAACCCCAAGCAACCCTTCCCATTCCCCATACACCCTCTCAACTTCCAAGGCACCCTTCCCTCTCCCCCAAGCAACTATTCCACTCCCCCACACCCCCATTCATATCCCTAGGGAGCTAAACCCCATAACCCCCCCACAAGTTGCGCACCCCCCTCCCATCTCACCCCCCCTCCTGGCCTTGGCCGACCACTCCATCTCCCCTCTCCTAGCTGTGGCCCCCCCTCACCCCTCCACCACCTCAGACCTCCTCATTCCCTGCTCCACCCCTCTCACCATTCCTAAACATCCCCCCCCCCCATCCACCATCACCATCCCCTTCCCACCATTGCTAGCCTCCACCTCCATTAACCTAGTTCCACCTCCATCCCTTTCATTTGACCCAAGTCTGCAGGTGGCAGAGAAAGGGGCGACTTGCAGAAGCACCCACGGATTCATACGGGGTCGTCTGAAGGCGTACCATACCAATCTGGAAAGGTCGTCTAGTTAGCTTTGCAGGCGAGGTGATCTAATCCTGTTCTGAGTTCGGGGCTATCCAGGAGAGCCGTTCTCCTCCGGCTGCGCCGGGCTTCCCCTGCAGAGTACCAGAACCCGGTTCGACGCTGCACCACGCCAAACAGCAGAAGATTCAGACCACGAGCCCTTCATCAAACTTCTTTCTCCCCCAGTCCTCTATCAGGAGCAAGAAGCATAACCACATTCGGCGTCCGGAGGCCAAAGTTCCTATTTTTCTCCCTCGACTGGTCGGGTCTGCCTCCCACAGTCTGCAGTGACCTATCTTCACTCTTCTGAGTCTCCCTGTCCTCTCTGGCGTCAGACGGCCACCCCGTCCATTTTTCCGCATAGAGGGTTCATCCACGGTTCCAGAAACTCTGACGGTTCGTGATTCGGAGTCCGGGAGCGGTCGGGGCAACCTCTGTAAGTTGCTGTCAGAAACAGTAAGCTGCTGCGCCCAGTTTCAGTCACTCTGTTCGAAGCTCGACCCGGACTAGCAGCTGCAGCAGAAGAAATCGAGAAAATTCTGGCTCATCCGCGTGCCAGATACGAAGATTCCCACGCTGGTCTTGCCTCCGGAAGAATTCGGGAACGCGAACTACAGCCCCGGGACCGACCAGCAGTCAGTCATCACAGCCTGCAAGTGGAAACAGCCCCGGCTTCCCTCTTCCGTTCTCCGGCGATTCTCCCTTCCCTGCCTGGCCGGCTTACCGCCCCTCCCTACGTGGAGGTAGTGTTTGCTTGTAAAACTTACTTCCCCACCCCTAGTCCAACCCTCCTGTGTGAGGAGTAGTGAATGTAATTTTGAAATAGGGTTCAAGCTACACCGGCGTAGTGTGCGGGGAACCCACACTTCCCCGCTCGCCCTCGTCTCCGACCAGGGTTGGTTTCCTCAAACCAACCAGGTGAGTCTCTACCCTTGCTCATTACTCCTGTTCATTTCATATCTGCAAAACTTATCTGCTGGTCGGTGAGAGAGTGCCCGACCCCGGAGCCACCAACCCTTGTGTGGTCACCGTGGATGATAGTGAGCGAGTGACCTAGTGCCCCCAAGGCACCCGGCCGCCCTTGTTTGTGGGCTTCATATCCTCGGGAGGGACAACCTTAGCGGTGCTGGTCCTCTAGCCAGCCATGGGCTTTCTCCACAATCTCGACTCGGCATCACCGAGTCACCCCGGGAAACGTGTGCGCGCGGTGTGACGGCGACTCTCAAGTTGCTCCCAATCTTGTGGTTGTGATTACGAATTAAGTCCAAGGGTTCATTTTTGCTTGTTGCATATTTGTGTCACATCAAGTGGTATCAGAGCAAGTTTTAGACTTGTCTCTACAAGCCTAGGTCCTAGGGCAATTGCATTACCATCCCGTGTCGGTCACCTTGTCTTTGTGCATGACCACCCGTAGGGGTACCATATACCGGACCGATCCTTCTACTTCCGATCCACCCATGGATTCCAATTTCCAAGGCAACCAAAACATCCCTAGGGAAGCTCCCCAAGCTCCTATGGATCGACTTGAGGCTGCCATTCAAGCCCTCACGGAGCAAATGAATGGTTTTTCCACCCGATTAGAGAGATTAGAAGAAGCTAGGGCCCCACCTAGGAATCATGTCCAAAGGGCTCTTCCTCCGCGGGTTGAACATCAGAGGGAAGACCTAGAGAATGAGTGGTATCGTGAGCAAGAGAGAGCCCCACAACCTCGGTACCAAGAGAGGCGACCACGAGAGGATCCGGATGACTTCCTTTTAAGAATGATCATGGTAGATGCTCCGAATTTTGATGGGTCCCATAACCCAAGTGCCTATGAAGAATGGGAGCATGGCATGGACCAATACTTTGATTGGTATCCAATGTCCGAGGAGAGAAAGGTTAGGTTGGCCAAGATGCACCTTCTCAAACTAGCCAAGACATATTGGTTAAAGGTAGAGAGTCAAAGGAGGATAAGGCGGGAGGAACCCATTGACACTTGGCTTGACATGAAAACCCAACTCAGAAGCAAATACCTTCCCAATTCCTATAGCCAACTCCTCCTTGACGAGTGGCAAAGCCTTACTCAGGAAGGAAACACCGTGGAGGAGTACATTGAAAAGTTTGACTCCTATCTCTTAAGGTGTGGTGTCGTTGAGGAGCCGGCCGTCACCCTGTCCCGATTTAGGAATGGCCTCCTACCCCACATCAAACGGGAGCTTTTCATGAGGGAAGCTCATAGCCTTGAAGTTGCCTATCAAATAGCCCGTGATGTAGAAAGGTTTTCTAGGAACCCAAGGTTTGCCCCCCCCAAGGGCCCGGGACCCCGTCCCAACCTGCCTCCTCTGTTGAGAACACCTCCTCCCAGTGGGGAAACCCCCACTCGGCCCTACCCCCAGCCAACCAATCCTACCCCCACAAAGGCCACTCCACCCAACCCTCCTCCCCGAAGGGAGGAAGCCTCCAAAGGGAAGACCCCAGGGAGTAGTATGATTAAATGTTTTCAGTGCCATGGTTATGGCCACATAGCCTCCCAATGCCCTTCCAAGGGGTTGTCGAGCCTTGTTATTGAGGGCGGACCTACCACATCCCAGGAAACCCATGAGAATACTATTGAGGAACACGAGGCTGCTTTAGGGTGGGAAGAGGAATACGAGGAGTAATTCTTTGAGGAAGGTGTAGAAGATGACCCCCACTCCACCCACCTAGGGGTGATAAGGTGCACCCTTACCCAACCTCAAGAGGACGACTGGCGGAGGACTTCCATTTTTCACACCTTCATCAAAATCGGGAACCATGTTAGGAAGGTCATCCTAGACAACGGAAGTTGTGTCAACGCCGTGTCCCCGGACACCGTCAAGCTCCTATGGCTTACCCCAACACCCCACCCCAAACCATATCGGGTGTCATGGATAAACAACCATTCCCTACCCGTCAACACATGTTGTCTTATCCCCATCACCTTTTCATCCTACCAAGGACAAATATGGTGTGACATCATACCTATGGCTGTAGGAAGCATCCTACTAGGGAGACCTTGGATATATGATGTTAATGCTACCATCTATGGGAAAACGAACACATGCACCTTTGAACACGAGGGGAAGACCATTTGCCTCAACCCTTCCCCACCCCAAAAGGAACCACCCTCCAAGGGAATTCTCCCTACACCACCTCAAAGCCCAGGGGTCTCATCACCCCCAACCCAACCAACAAGTCAACCGTCCACCCATGAGAACCCCACCAAGGGCCTACACCTCATCACTACACAAGAACTCGAGGAAGAGGTAGCTCTCGGAACACCCGTATACGCTGTAGTCATATGCCTCGGGGAACCCACCCCCTCCAACCCTCATCCCGTGGAAATCCACCCTCTCTTAGAAGAATTCAAGGATGTGTTCCCCGAAGAGCTCCCCGATCAACTGCCACCCATGAGGGATGTCCAACATGCTATTGACCTTGTCCCAGGGGCCACCCTCCCAAACCTTCCCCACTATCGCCTCAACCCCACTGAGCATGTTGAATTGAGGAGGCAAGTGGAGGAACTCATTAGAAAAGGCTTCCTCTGTCTTAGCAAAAGTCCTTGTGCTGTCCCAGCCCTCCTCACACCAAAGAAAGACGGGACATGGCGAATGTGTGTCGACAGTAGGGCCATCAACAAGATCACAGCCAAATATAGGTTTCCCATACCTAGACTTGACGATATGCTTGACATGCTAGCCGGGGCCACCATTTTTTCCAAAATAGATCTCAAAAGTGGCTACCATCAGGTTAGGATAAGGCCAGGGGATGAATGGAAAACAGCCTTTAAAACTAAAGATGAGCTCTATGAGTGGCTAGTGATGCCTTTCGGGCTTTCAAATGCCCCGAGTACCTTCATGCGTCTCATGACAGAGGTCCTTAGACCTTACATAGGAGTCTTCCTAGTGGTCTATTTCGACAATATCCTTATCTACAGCAAGACCAAGGAAGCCCACTTCAACCACCTTAGGCAAGTCTGCACTGTCCTTAGGAAAGAGAGTCTCTATGCCAACCCAGGAAAATGCCACTTTCTCACTGAGTCCATTACTTTCCTTGGGTATATGGTTTCCACTAAAGGAGTGGCCATGGACCCCGAGAAGGTCCGAGCTATCCTTGACTGGCCAGAACCCTGCACCCTCCATGAGGTTAGGAGTTTCCATGGTTTGGCCACCTTTTACCGAAGATTCATCCGTGGGTTCAGCACAGTCACAGCCCCTATCACCGACTGCCTTAAAAAGGGGACCTTTGTGTGGACCAAGTCGGCTTCTAGGGCCTTCCAGAAGCTCAAAGAGAGGATGACCCAAGCCCCAGTATTATGCCTCCCTGACTTCTCCAAAGTCTTTGAGGTAACTTGTGATGCTTCTGGGGTAGGAATCGACGGAATCCTCAGCCAAGAAGGACACCCAGTAGCCTACTTTAGTGAGAAGCTGTATGACGCCAGGTTGAAATACTCTACCTATGATAAGGAATTCTATGCGATGGTGCAATCCCTCCGCCATTGGAGGCACTACCTCTTGCCCAAGGAATTTGTCATATTCTCCGACCATGAGGCCCTAAAATACCTCAACTCCCAGTAGAAACTGAATGCCCGGCATACTCGATGGGTCGAGTACATCCAGGCCTACACATTTGTGATCAAACATAAGGCCGGAAGTGAAAACCGTGCTGCTGATGCACTCAGTAGGAGGATCTCCCTGCTAGCTACCATTCGGGAAGAAGTAATAGGGTTCGATCGGGTTAAGGAAGAATACCCAAACTGTCCTGACTTTGGACATGTCCATGCCGATCTAATCACCCTTTCACCCCAAGAACACCAGGGGTTTATCCTAGAGGACGGATTGATCTTCAAAGGACATAGACTTTGCATCCCTAGAACTTCACTGCGGGATTTATTAGTCTGGGAATTACATGCAGGAGGCCTGGCTGGGCACTTTGGGGTTCACAAAACCATTGCCTTGGTTGAAGGACAGTTCTATTGGCCCAGTCTCAAAAGGGATGTGACCAAAATTGTGGGGCAATGTCGCACATGTGCGACTGCTAAGCAAGTCAGACAGAACACGGGCCTACACACCCCTCTATCCGTCCCGGATCGGCCATGGCAGGACCTGAGCATGGATTTCGTGTTAGGGCTACCTCGGACCCAGAGGAAACATGACTCCATCTTTGTTGTAGTGGACATATTCTCAAAAATGGCCCACTTCATGCCCTGTTCTAAATGATGGGGACATCACCTCCCATGCCCACGTTCAAAGCTCGTCTCCTCGCCCCGGTTGCATCCGGCATGGTTTAGTCATTTAATTTTGAGTCCTATGTAATTTTATTTGAGTCATTTGATGTATTTTCCCTTTTATTTGAGTCATGTTCCTAGGTCTTACATTTATTTTCCTAAGTTTGAGTGTCATTAGATTGTGTAATGTGCTGATGGGCCCAATTCTTCGGGCTTGGCCCATGAGCCCCCCTACCCCTTCGGTTATTTGTTATTGAGTCTTTTGTAAGGGACTTATTGTAAAATGTGGGTTTCCTATATATAGGGCCCCATTTCCATCATTTGAAGGTAATGAATCAATCAATGAAAAAAATGCCATTTGAGAGTCCAAAGCTTAGTTTAGTGGAGTGATTCCAACATTTTTTGGGTGAGAAACCCTAGGGGAGAGATTCCCCACCCTTCCCTCTCTTAATCCCTCTTTTTCACTCCACTTTCTCTCTCCTCAACACCCAATTTCAAATTTTCTTCTCTCTCCTCCCTTCCCAACCACCTCAACCCCCACCTACCATCATTAAAGCCCTCCACTTCCCCATGGCCACCATTACTCCACCCCCCTAGTCCCAAGGAGATCCTCCATCACACAATCTCTATTCCAACACAATCTTCTCTATTCCAACACAATCTTCCCCCATTCCAACACACTCATCCCTCTTCCCCACACAATCCCCCACATTCCAAAGCCATTTTGAATTTGAAATCCCTTCCCTCCATATCCTTTGGCCGCCCCCCTCTCCTCCTCTCTAGCCTAGTTCGCCCCCCTCTCCTTCCATTCTCCACCACCACTTGCCCTCACACCCTCCATCCACCAGCTGAAACCTTCGCCCCTCCTCTTCTTCATCCACCTCCCCCCTGCCATTAGCAACCCTCCACCTCTTCCATACCTCCCCTCCACCTTTCTTCATTCCCCTTCACCATACACCACTCTCTCCTTCTTCTTGTTAGATCCCTTGGGGGCTTTGTCAAAGTTGCAGGTTGCTATTCAAGAGATGCAGTTATACCCGAAGCTTGCAGAAGGTACCACGGTTTGCCACCTGCGATTCTGAAGGCATAAGAGGCATCCACGGAAGCGTCTGCCAGTCCTCTTCGTCTCGAAAGTGGTTTCGTTCTCATCGGACCTCGGTGCTGTCCGAGACCTCCATTCTCCCACAGCTGCGCGGTTCTGCCTCGGCTGAGGACCTGAGCCGGCTTAGAAGCTCTGCCACGACCAGCCCCGAAGGAATCAGTCCTCAAGTCCTTCTTCAAAGTTCTTCATCGGCCTGTCTACTTTCAGAATCAAGAAGCAGAAGCCCATTCCGCATCCGGGAACAGATGTTACCAATTTTCTTCCACGGTCGCGCGGCTCTGCCTCCCCCAGTCTGCATCGACACCTCCTCACTCTTCTGGCTCCACCGATCGTCTCCTTTCTCTTCTGGCGTCACTGTTTCTTTTGCTGCAAAGAGGACTCACCCACGGTTCTAACGGCGCTGACGGCATCAAATTTGGAGTTCGGGAGCGGCTAGGACAGCCTCTGCATCCTACTGTTGGTGACCTACCCCTGCTAGTCCGAGAAACAGAGGCCCTGTTCAAGCTCCTGCCCCGACCTACAGCCACTCCAGAAGAAATTGCAAAAATTCTGAGGCATTCCCCTTCCTGTTACGAAGATTTCTCCGCTGGTCTCACCATCAGCAAACTTCCTGAGCAATATCTAAAACAGCAACACCGACCCTCTATCCTGGTTCGCAGATAGCAGGCAGATTCGGCGTCCACCCTTGTTCCTCGTTCTTTGCTTTGGTTTCCCCACCCCGCTTGGCCGGCTGAAGGCCCCTCCCTGCGTGGAGGTAGTATTGATGTAATATTAATAACCCCCACCCCAAGTTCCCCCTCCTGCGAGAGGTGTAGTGATGTACTTTGTTTGGGCAGGTCAAGCGACACCGCCGCGGCGTGTGGGGATCCACTCGCCTCCCCGCTCGCCCTCGTCTCCGACCGGGACCGGTTTCTTCAAACCGGTCGAGTAAGTGCTCAAACCTTCACTCCAATTAGTGCTTGTCTTTCAATATTAGTTCTTAATTCCGCTAGTTATGTGAGTGAGAGCCCGATCCTCAAGCCCCATAAACTTGAGTGATCACCGTGGGAATATTGTAACCGTTGCCGTTGGCACTTTGTCGGCCCCCTTGATTTGGGTACCCATACCCATTGGGAATCATTCTTGGCCTTGCTGGCCCTCTACCAGCAAGGGCCCAACCCCACATCCTCCCCTTGGCATTGCCAAGTCACCCCGGGCTTGAGTGAGTGACGATAGAGCGGTGGCCCAACTTGGCCCGTTTTGAATGCGATTGTGCTTGCTTGCATTAGGTCCAAGGTTGTGTCACATCACTAAAACCTCTGACGCCTCCCATGTGGCCCGTCTGTTCTTTGATGAGGTGGTCCGCCTCCATGACTTGCCCAAGACCATCATTTCAGATAGGGACGTCAAATTCACCAGCTACTTTTGGAAGACCCTCTGGCATCTAATGGGGACCCTGCTTAAATTTTCCATGGCCTATCACCCTCAAACCGATGGCCAGACCGAAGTCATTAATCGGAGCCTAGGAAATCTCTTGCGGTGCCTTGTTGAGGACCGCCCTGGAAATTGGGATCTCATTCTACCTCAAGCTGAGTTTGCATACAATAATTCCACCAATAGGTCCATAGGCATAAGTCCTTTCGAAGCTGTGCATGGTTACAAACCCAGGAAGCCAACAGATCTCATTCCCCTACCCCCTCATGCTAGGGTATCCATCACTGCTGAGTCTTTTGCACAACACCTTAGAGAGTTGCATGAAGATATTCGCAAAAACATCCACAAGAGCAATGAGATTTACAAGAAGTCAGCTGATTCCCACCGCCACCACCAAGAATTTCAAGTTGGTGATTTTGTGATGGTGAGAACTGAGAGGCTATTCCCTGGGAATACCTCTAAGTTGAGGTCTCGTGGAGCCGGCCCCTTCCAGGTGCTGAGACGACTTGGCACCAATGCTTATGTGTTGGACCTCCCTGAAGAATACGGAGTAAGTCCCACATTCAATGTGGCTGACCTGGTACCCTACAAGGGCCCCACGGTGACACCCAGTGAGGAGATCCAGCCTATTCCACCCCTTGAGAGCGCCCCCACACTTCAGAGAGCTCCACCCAACTTGAGAAACCAACATGATAAAGTGGAGCAGATATTAGATGAACAGGTCACCAACACAAGGAGCAAGGCGTATGAGCGATACCTGGTCAGGTGGAAGGGACGACCACCCTCGGACGATGCCTGGGTGAGCCGGGAGGATCTCCAGCAGCTGGACCCCGATCTTCTAGAGCAGTACCGCAGCAGGGAGGGCCTTTACTCGACAGGGTCGACCTCTTCGCAGCCCGGGAGAATTGATGAGGGCATCACTCACGATTCCCTCTGGCTTGGCACCTCTCTCCCTCCCGGAAGCAGCTAGGGAGCAACCCTTCTTCTGGATTAGACCTTAGTGCTTACCATTGGGTCATCTTATCACTTTCTCCTTTTTACTTGAGTCATAATCATGTAATTTGCCTTTTATTTGAGTCTTGTACCTAGGTTATCCAGTCATTTCCCTAAGTTCGAGTCTCATTAGGCTATGGTGCTTGCTATTGGGCCTATTTCTTTGGGCTAGGCCCATGGGCGCACCCCCCCTTCCTTGGTTATCTATTAGTATGTTAAATGTCAGGGTCTTATATGTAAAAGTGGGTTTCCTATAAATAGGACCCCAATCCCTCTTTTGAAGGTTAATGAAGCATTGAGTATTATTATCCACCAGCCTTGTTCTCTCTCTCTAGCTCTTTCACTCTCCCTCTACTTCTCTCTCTCACTTAAGGGGGCGAACCCCTCTCTCTCTCTTCCCCCTTCTCTCTCTCTCCCTTGGGCGAACCTGCCCCTTCTGCTTCCCCCCCCTTTGCCACATCATCAACCACATCACCCTTCCACCCTTTCACCTCCCCAAGGCCCATAACTCCCATCAATACATCCACAACCCCAAGCAACCCTTCCCATTCCCCATACACCCTCTCAACTTCCAAGGCACCCTTCCCTCTCCTCCAAGCAACTATTCCACTCCCCCACACCACCATTCATATCCCTAGGGAGCTAAACCCCATAACCCCCCCACAAGTTGCGCACCCCCCTCCCATCTCACCCCCCCTCCTGGCCTTGGCCGACCACTCCATCTCCCCTCTCCTAGCTGCGGCCCCCCCTCACCCCTCCACCACCTCAGACCTCCTCATTCCCTGCTCCACCCCTCTCACCATTCCTAAACATCCCCCCCCATCCACCATCACCATCCCCTTCCCACCATTGCTAGCCTCCACCTCCATTAACCTAGTTCCACCTCCATCCCTTTCATTTGGCCCAAGTCTGCAGGTGGCAGAGAAAGGGGCGACTTGCAGAAGCACCCACGGATTCATACGGCGTTGTCTGAAGGCGTACCATACTAATATGGAAAGGTCGTCCAGTTAGCTTTGCAGGCGAGGTGATCTCATCCCGTTCCGAGTTCGGGGCTGTCCAGGAGAGCTGTTCTCCTCCGGCTGCGCCGGGCTTCCCCTGCAGAGTACCAGAACCCTGTTCGACGCTGCACCACGCCCAACAGCAGAAGATTCAGACCAAGAGCCCTTCATCAAACATCTTCCTCCCCCAGTCCTCTATCAGGAGCAAGAAGCAGAACTACATTCGGCATCCGGAGGCCAAAGTTCCTATTTTTCTCCCTCGACTGGTCGGGTCTGCCTCCCACAGTCTGCAGTGACCTATCTTCACTCTTCTGAGTCTCCCTGTCCTCTCTGGCGTCAGACGGCCACCCCGTCCATTTTTCCGCATAGAGGGTTCATCCACGGTTCCAGAAACTCTGACGGTTCGTGATTCGGAGTCCGGGAGCGGTCGGGGCAACCTCTGTAAGTTGCTGTCAGAAACAGTAAGCTGCTGCGCCCAGTTTCAGTCACTCTGTTCGAAGCTCGACCCGGACTAGCAGCTGCAGCAGAAGAAATCGAGAAAATTCTGGCTCATCCGCGTGCCAGATACGAAGATTCCCACGCTGGTCTTGCCTTCGGAAGAATTCGGGAACGCGAACTACAGCCCCGGGACCGACCGGCAGTCAGTCATCACAGCCTGATAGTGAGCGAGTGACCTAGTGCCCCCAAGGCACCCGGCCGCCCTTGTTTGTGGGCTTCATATCCTCGGGAGGGACAACCTTAGCGGTGCTGGTCCTCTAGCCAGCCAGGGGCTTTCTCCACAATCTCGACTCGGCATCACCGAGTCACCCCGGGAAACGTGTGCGCGCGGTGTGACGGCGACTCTCAAGTTGCTCCCAATCTTGTGGTTGTGATTGCGAATTAAGTCCAAGGGTTCATTTTTGCTTGCTGCATATTTGTGTCACATCAGCCCGGGCGCTGGTGGAGGTATTGCTTCAATTGGGACCATGCTTTCGGTGATGAAGTCTGCGAGAGCCTGTCCTTTGATGGCCGAGCGGGGGAGATACGAGATATCGTAGGCCCCGAGCATGATGGCCCATTTGACTAGGCGTTCGGACGCATCAAGGTGAAAGAGAATTTTCTTCAGAGGTTCACCGGTCAATACGATGATGGAGTGCCCTTGAAAGTAGGGTCGGAGGCGCTTGGCCGAGATAACCAACGCTAGCACAAGTTTCTCGATTGCGGGGTACCTTTTCTCGGCATCATTAAGCACCTTAATGGTATAGTAAACTGGTCTATCGATCCTTGCGTCATTCTTGACTAGGACCGAGCTCACTATAGAAGGGGTCGTCGAGAGATAGAGGTATAGGGCTTCACCTTGGACCGGCTTGGACAGTACCGGGGGCGAGGCCAAGAATTCCTTGAGTTCGGTGAACGCCTTCTGACATTCCTCATCCTAGGCGAACGTAGCAGTTGCCATTTTGGGTCCCCTCAACAATTTGAAGAAGGGTAGGCACCGTTCGACTGCCCGGGATAGGAAATGGTTGAGCGCAGCAATGCGCCCCGTAAGGCGTTGAACGCCCATCATGCAAGTGGGTGGCCGCATGTCTAGGATGGTCAGGACTTTGTCGAGGTTGGCCTCAATTCGACGCTGAGTTACCAGGAAGCCTAGGAACTTCTTGGATCTGACTCCGAAGGCACATTTGGTAGGGTTGAGCTTCATGCTGCACTTCAGTAGGGTGTCGAAGGTCTCGGCAACGTGGTCTTCGGCGTTTTGACGAGCATGTCATCAATATAGGCCTCAACGTTCAGACCGAGCTGTCCTTCGAGGATGTGGTTGATTAGTCTCTGATATGTTGCTCCGATGTTCTTTAACCCGAACGGCAACCGGGTGTAGCAGTGTACGCCGAAGTCAGTGATGAAGGTGGTCTTCTCGATGTCTTCCAGGTCCATCCTAATCTGATGGTAGACGGAGTAGGCGTCCAGGAAGCTGAGTAGCTCTTTGCCAGAGGTTGAGTCGACCAGTTGATCGATGCTCGGCAATGGGTAGCAGTCCTTCGGGGTAGCCTGGTTGAGGTCGGTGAAGTCCACGCACATTCGCCATTTCCCAAAAGCCTTTGGTAAAAGGACGACGTTGGCGTGCCACGTAGGGTACGAGACCGGGCGAAAAAGACCAGTCTTCTGCCCCTTGATGATTTGCTCTTTGATGACCACTTACTTCTCTGGGGCATGCATTCTTCTACGTTACTGGACCGGCTTCACCGTTGGGTTGAGGTTGAGCTTGTACATCACCACATCTCCCAGGATCTCGGGAAGGTGCTCATCAGACCATGCAAAGACTCGGATATACCGGGTAAGGAAATTCATATATTTCTCCTGTTCCTTAAGTGGTAGATCGGCTCCGATCTTTACTCCTATAGTCGGGTCACAGTTAAGGAAGACCGTTAGCAACTCGCCACCGGGCTCAGATGTTACGGGTCCCTCTTCGGCTCCCTTTACTCCTTTTGACCCTTCCCGCCTAGTGGCTTCGACTGAGATTATATAGCACCATCTAGCCAATGCCTAGTTACCTCAGACTTTCCCCATGCCATGTTTGGTTGGGAACTTCATTTTTTGGTGAAAGGTAGAGGGCACCGCTTTCGTTCGGTTGAGAATGCCTCGGCCGAAGATGGCGTTATATGTCATCATCCCCTTAATCACGATGAAGTCTACCATAACCGTAATGGTTTTGGGCAGGGTGCCGATAGTAACTGGCAGGCTCAGGGCTCCCTCGGGATAAGTTGCCTGGCCTTTGAACCCACAGAGGGGAGTTTGGATCGAGTGGAGTTTAGATGGATTCTCTCTTATCTTGAGGAAACATTTGTAGGATAATACATCAGTGGCACTACCATTGTAAACTAAGATCCTGTCTACGTTACAATGGTTTATTGTAGCCGATACAATGAGAGCGTCGTTGTGCGGGGTGGTTAACCCTTCCAAGTCCTGGTCGGAGAATACCAGGGCCTGCGATCCGCTCACTTGCGGGGCCGTAGAGTGCTCAATGGAGGCTCGGCTCACCAACTCGGTGTGATGCTTTCTTCCTCGGCTGCTATCTCCGCCTGATGCCGCACCACCCGCGATGACGTTGATGTGGACTCCGTGGGGGGCATTGTCGATTTCTTCAGGGGCGCCTTGGTCTTCCTTCTACCCGGACATGTACCGGGATAGGTGTCCCTGGCGGATGAGGTGCTCGATCTCATCTTGAAGTTGATGGCAATCGCTGGTGTGATGCCCGTGGTCGCTGTGGAATAGACAATGCTTGCGGCGATTGCGGTGCTTGGTCTTCATAGGCTCGGGTTGGTTGAGGAGGCCCGAGCCTTTGATGTCTTCATAGATTTCATAGACGGGGGCGGTAAGGGGGTATACCGATCGTACTTTTGGGATGGCTATTTTCGGTCTTCATCCTGGTTCCGCCTTTCTCCTTGGCCAGTCCCTTGGTCGGATGGTCGCTTCTTGTCCCCCTCCCAACCCGAGCCGTTTGTGCCTCGGTAGGCATGGATGACTTCCTCGCACCCTGCATGGCGCAAGGCCAGGGTCACTAGCTCAGCCAGGGAGTTGGGTGGATGTCCTCCACGCCTGCCGAGGCACAACCTGCTTGGGTCGGGAGGGGGACAAGAATCGACCGTCCGACCAAGGGACGGGCAAAGGAAAAAGGCGGAACCAGGACGGAGACGCAAAAGAGCCGTCCCGGAAGTACGAGCGGTATACCCCCCTTACCACCCCCGTCTATGAAATTTATGAAGACATCAAAGGCTCAGGCCTCCTCAACCAACCCGAGCCTATGAAGACCAAGCACCACAATCGCCGCAGGCATTGCCTGTTCCACAGCGACCATGGGCATCACACCAGTGATTGCCATCAACTTCAAGATGAGAACGAGCGCCTCGTCCGTCAGGGACACCTATCCTGGTACGTGTCCGGGCAGAAGGAAGACCAAGGCGCCCTTGAAGAAATCGACAATGCCCCCCGCAGAGTCCACATCAACGTCATCGCGGGCGGCGCGGCATCAGGCAGAGATAGCAGCCGAGGAAGAAAGCGTCATGCCGAGCGGGTGAGCCGAGCCTCCATTGAGAACTCTACGGCCCCGCAAGCGAGAGGATCGCAAGCCCTGGTATTCTCCGACCATGACATGGAAGGGTTAACCACCCCGCACGATGACGCTCTCGTTGTATCGACTACAATAAACCATTGTAACGTAGACAGGATCTTAGTTTACAATGATAGTGCCACTGATGTATTATCCTACGAATGTTTCCTCAAGATGGGAGAGAATCCATCTAAACTCCGCCCGATCCAAACTCTCCTCTGTGGGTTCAACGGCCAGGCAACTTATCCTGAGGGAGACCTGAGCCTGCCAGTTACTATTGGCACCCCGCCCAAAACCGTTACAGTTATGGTAGACTTCATCGTGATTAAGGGGATGATAGCATATAACACCATCTTCGGCCGAGGCATTCTCAGCCGAATGAAAGCAGTGCCCTCTACCTTTCACCAAAAAATGAAGTTCCCAACCAAACATGGCGTGGGGAAGTCAGAGGTAACTAGGCATTGGCTAGACGGTACTATATAATCTCAGTCGAAGCCACTAGGCCGGAAGGGAAAAAAGGAGTAAAGGGAGCCGAAGAGGGACCCACAACATCTGAGCCCGGTGGCGAGTTGCTAACGGTCTTCCTTAACGGTGACCTGACACTAGGAGTAAAGATCGGAGCCGATCTACCACTTGAGGAACAGGAGAAATATAAGGATTTCCTTACCCGGTATATCCGAGTCTTTGCATGGTCTGATGAGCACCTTCCTGGGATCCCGGGAGATATGGTGATGCACAAGCTCAACCTCGACCCAACAGTGATGTCGGTCCAGGAACGCAGAAGAAATCATGCCCTAGAGAAGCAAGCGATCATCAAAGAGCAGATCATCAATGGGCAGAAGACTAGCCTTTTTCACCCGGTCATGTACCCTACGTGGCACGCCAACGTCGTCCTTGTACCAAAGGCTTCTGGGAAATGGAGAATGTGCGTGGACTTCACCGACCTCAACCAGGCTACCCCGAAAGACTGCTACCCATTGTCGAGCGTCGATGTTGTGATAGCTGTGGTGAAGTTGTTGTGATCTTTTGAGCGCCGTTTCCCCTGTCCTGTTGAACAGCGTTTCTTAACCCCTCTCCACTCCCACATCTGGCACCATTTCTTCCCACATACGGTGCCATATGAAGAGGGGCTATCTCGCGCTGCTCCTGAGCGTGGAAGATGATGTCCACATACCGTTAAAATGTGAACTGCATGAAGGGAAACGAGTCAGAGGTGCCCAGGGATAGAACCCCGGGGAAGACCCTCCGATGCCTAAGTCAGCAAAATAGTAGAGCTCAGATGCAAAGGGAAGAGCTAGGAGGTAGATGGGAGCGCGAGATCCCTCTCCACCAAAAGGTGAAGTGGTTGCTACTCAGGGTTTTTTGGCTCTCGCCTTGCCTTACCTCCTGTAGTACGGTTATTCCAGTTTAAATAGTGGCCTATTTGTACGACTGATCCCTGTAAGCGGAGGAGTCTAAGGGGGGGGGGGGTTACGTCCTTCATGCAGACTCTTTATAGCACGTGGAGTCTTGGTTTCCCCTGTCCTCTTGAGCTTCCTGCCATTAAAGGACCCGCAACGGCCGTGATCAATAAGCTTCCATCAGTGATCTCGAGCGATAGGCACTGGCCCAGGGGAGGTCTCCCGAGCGATGAGTGCTTGGTCGGGACAAGGAATAAGGGGCTCCAGGGGAGCTTTCCCGATCGAATTGATGCTCGGACTTCCCAACCCGAAGGTCACCTAGGAAGCGCTTGTACCAAGTGAGTTTTTGTGCTTTATATTAAGCGGGTCTGGGGGCTACCACTTCGAGGAGTTGGGCCTCGTTCGGTCTGGTTGGACCTCTTTTGGCCTCTCCGTATGGGTGACGAGATTTTCCCTCTCCACTTGTCCCCCTCCAACTCTCGAGCCAAAATTAGGCTCGGATGAGTAGCGTTTGGGCTGGACTTTTTGTGGCACTGGTTGAGTATAGATCACTCTTTTTGATAGGGGCCACATTACGCGGCTCGTCTTGAAAATACGCCCGTTATGGTGAATAAGAGAAGGCCCCTCCCTAGGAGATCGAATCGCCGCGCCACCTCCGGTTTAAGCATTGCTTGTTTTGCGTCCTTTTATCACCAGGGTTTAGGGTTTTGCCTCTCTTTATATGTGTGGGGGCTTCTGCATTGTTGAGAGCAGCTCGAAAGAGTGGAGAATCTTTACAGCCATCGGAGCTAGGAGAGCATTCCTGAGATGATGATTTGTCAGCTTCCTTCTCCTCCTGAGCCCTCTGATTCAGAACTTTCCCCTTCTTCTCCCAGCTCTTCTGTCTGTTCCATGGCGGACCAAAATCCAGGGGTCGAGAGCCGAGAGGGAGAACGGGGGCTTCGAGGACTTTTTTGGTGCCACCAGAACCTCTTTACAGTGAGCTGGGTGAGGTAGACGTGAAGCGGCTGGAGAATCGGTATGGGCTGCCATGGCAATTTAAGTTCCTTGCACCTGAATCTCATGAATCCAGTCTGGTCGCTCATTCTTTCCTCTTCTGTTCTTTCCACCTGGCTTGGAAGTGCGGCTTTCGGCTGCCCCTCCATCCCTTTGTTGCCGAGTTGCTTCGGTTCTACCGGCTGGCTCCTGTCTAGTTGGTATCCAACTCTTACATCATCATCTTCTCCTCATCTTCTTCTGTGGCAAGAGAGGGGTGCGCACCTCGCTGGATCTCTTCCACTATTTTTTTGAGTTGAAGGATGATCCTTTCGCTGGGAAGGGCTTCTTCATTCAGGCGAGGCGGGGAAGGAGTTGTGTGTCCCTTTCTGTGAAGGATTCCTCTCACAAGGGGTGGAAGACCCAATATTTTTGGGTGGGTCCATCAGCGGTCGGCGTGGTCTGGGATTTCCCGATGGTGCCCAACTTTCACCCGAACATCCCCCCGAAGCAAACAGAGGTTTCTTCGGAGGTGGAGAGGGATGCTTGTCACGCCCCGATGCGGAATATCAGGACGTACAGTTAGAAACTAGCTAGAAAGCAAATAAATATTCTAAACTAAACAAATACACAATGCTAAGGAAAGATACAACTCTATTGATCAAGATGATTCCAAATCATTACAATAACCAACACTGCTAATACACGTTCAAACATGACTTCCAATCTGAATTCTAATACAATAACTGACTCCAAGAGTAACAAGTGCTAACACAACTCTAAGGAAATAACTAGAGGTAACCAACCATGCCAACTCGGCATCTACTACAAGTAGACTCAAGAGATATCACTCCTGCCCTTCCCCATCGGTATGCGCATCGTCACCTGAATAGCCTGGAAAGGGGGAAAACAACAACTATGAGCTGACGCTCAGTAGGAAATAACATGCAAGTTTACGTGATTAACAAGTTAATTACATTTTCATATGCAATGCTAAGAAATGAAATAAATGACGATACAAATAAACAGCTAAATACAAAGATCTTGCAAGGTCAAGAAATATAATGATGACAAGAGATAACAAGATTACAAGTACAAGAATTTACAACAAGAGATAGTAATAAAGAATTGAGAATTGGCCAACAAGCAAGTATTTTAAACATCATTTCAAGCACGATCAAGTAACAAGAGTAACAAGAGATTTTTCATGTCATAGACGTAACAAGCTAGTCAAGTACTCGGTGCAATGCCTCACCATGTCATTAACATCCCATGGGCTCACTAACTTTCGGGCGCTCTCCCCAGGACCAGACCGAGCCCTTACGGTGCGTTGGGATCGATTTATTGGATACAAGATCCCACGATTGTCTAGACATTCAGTCAAGTTATATGGCCAATTTAATCAGAGGAATTACTGCCACAAGTATGAGATTTAAGGACTAACTTGTCCTTGGATTCACTCAAACAAAAACTCGATTATACGGTCACTTTGGGCCGCATTACAAGAATTGGACCAAAACTTGGTCCACGGGGTCAAGAAAGAACGGCTGACAGTGTACCATTTAGGTGTGTAAGCAATCCATTCTACTGGGGTAATAATGACTATCCAGCAACTTAACAATCAATTTAATCCTAATTACCAAGTTAATATACCAAGGATTATCTATTATCATTTGCATTAAGACAATTTGCCCAAAAAGCTGATTCAAGATGATAAGGTAAAGAACAAGCTCACACAGGAGTGAAATAGCATGCATTAACAAAAATTTAGTTACACAATTAACCATTAATTATGTGGGTTTCTATTTAACCATTGTATGCGTTGCAATGGAGATGATAAACGGCATGTTTTTACACTATGGTTGAATGCAAGGACCATTGTCAATTGAAATCATAAGGTTACAAGTATGGGTCATTGGTTCCTCAAAAATATAGTTTTCAATTGGACTAAGTTGAATGTGTCGATCCCCTAATGGTCCGGATCGATCCTTGGGTCAAAATACAACTTTTACCGGGTCTTACAGCACGTGGGTCGACCCATTGGGTCGACCCCCTGGAAATTTCCAGGCATGGGTCGACCCATTGGGTCGACCCCTGGAGGTTCCAGGGAGCTGCCCTGGCATGGGTCGACCCATTGGGTCGACCCCTGTAGTGTGGGTCGACCCCATGGGTCGACCCATGCAAAGCAGAAATCTTCTGCTTGCTGGGTGGTATGGGTCGACCCATGGGGTCGACCCCTGGGTTTCCAGACAAGAACGGGCTTCCGGAAATCATGAAAAACTCCACGATTTGGGGTCTAGATGGGTTGGGATCTTAACCACATGGTCTAGGGTTCTTAATAGACATACTAGGGTCATAAAACAAGAGTTTTGAAACACGAATTTCAACAGAAATCAAATGAATCACAACCTATTCTATGATGAACACATGAAGACCTAGTTCTTGACATGCTTCTACTAAATCGTATGGTTCTCTCAATATATACAACAAAATTTGGGGCTTCTTATATCAAAAGAAAGCTAACTTAATGTTGATTCTAACCATATATGATATGCCATATGTGGATCTAGATATCCAACTCAAAAACAGCCCGAAAATCATGCTTCTACTTGAAGAACATACCATAAGTCAAGCCTAAACATGCTCTTACTTCGATCCCAAATTCTCTAAACATGCTCAATGAAATTTGGGGCTTTCTACGCCAAACGAAAGCCAACAAGATGCTGATTACATTAATGTATATTAATTAGAGTTTGGATGTTAGATCCTACCTCAATCGAAGTGTAATCTAAGAGAGAACTTAAAGCCCTAGACTGAAGAACGAATTGGACAACACCCTAGAAAACCTATGATATCTCCTTGGATACCTAATGAAAATTGGGGCTTTTACCACCATTGGAAAGATCTCATCAAGAGGAACAATTTGATATATTCATAAGCTGATTTTGGTTAAGAAACCTACCTCAATCGAAGGATCAAAGAGGAGAGGAAGGAGGACGACGGTAGCCGACCCACCTCCACTAAACGACCAAGAACTTCCTAGATCTTAATCCAATGTGAACACCACAGCCACCAAATGAAAGTAGACTCGTAGAGCTTCATTTTGATAGCTCATAGAGCTTCTGGAGACTTCGGGACTGGGAGGAATCGACCACGCAAGTTAGGTGTTGGAAAACGGCACCGCCAAGGTTGACCACTCCAAAACTCGGCCGCCACCATGTGTTAGGGTTAGGTTTAGGTTCGATTGATAGAGGGCTATTGATCCTTAGATCCTGGCCTTTCATTTGCCACTGAAATGAGCTCATTTGGTTGAGTATTAAGCTCTAATTTGGTGTTTTAAGATGAGGTTTACTATTGCGTTCACTATTGGGTAGGTAAGTGTGGAAATCAGAGTTAATCCACTGATTAGGCCTAGTTAATGATTTTATTAGGCTTAGTCGAAGAAGATAAAATTGTTAAACGAAATGGATTACAGAATAATATGATTTTTATGGATTTTTATAAAATAGTTGAAAAGTGACTTATACTATTTATTAAAGAATTAATCTAATTAATTACGAATAAATTGTCATTAATTCAAATAGTTCCAAATAATTTCAAATAAATTCAAATAATTCTAATTAAATTTCCAAAATAATTTGGGGTATTACACCCTCCCCCACTTAAAGAATTTGGTCCTCCAAATTCACTGCACTAAATACGGAGGATAGGGAAAGAGATTGCTCACCTAGAACAAGTCGGGATACCGCTTCCGCATAGTATCTTCAGATTCCCAAGTAGCTTCTTCGGTTCCACGCCGACTCCACTGAATCTTGACCATCGGTATAGACCGATTCCAGAGTTGCTGATGTTTCCGGTCTAGAATCTTGATAGGTCTTTCTTCATAGGTCAAATCTTCCTTTAACTCAAAATCCACATGCTGAATGATATGAGTGGGATCGTACACATATTTTCGTAACATAGACACATGGAAAACATTGTGTACGCCAGACAACTGCGGTGGTAAAGCCAGTCTGTAAGCAACTTCTCCCACTCTATCTAGGATCTCGAATGGACCAATATACCTCGGACTTAGCTTGCCATGAATGCCAAATCTTCGAATCCCTCTCGAAGGAGAAACCTTCAGAAATACATGCTTGCCAACTTGAAATTCTAATGCTCTTCTCCTTGTGTCAGCATAACTCTTCTGTCTTGATTGGGCTACCTGTAACCGGTCTCGGATGACACGGATGTTCTGTGATGATTCTGAAATAAGATCCGGTCCAAGCCATTGCTTCTCACCTATCTCATCCCAACACAACGGGGAACGACAGCTTCGCCCATACAATGCTTCAAAAGGAGCCATTTGGATGCTGGATTGATAACTGTTGTTGTAGGCGAATTCAATCAAAGCTAAATGGTCACTCCAACTGCCTCCGAAATCAATCATGCATGCTCTAAGCATATCTTCCACTATCTGATTGGTTCTTTCAGTCTGTCCATCTGTCTGCGGATGAAAAGCAGTACTGAAATTTAGACGAGTACCAAGAGACTCTTGCAGTCCCTTCCAGAAATGTGAAGTAAATCTGGGGTCTCGATCAGACACAATACTGACTGGTATGCCATGGAGCCTTACCACTTCCTTCAAATACAAAGCAGCCAATACATCAACTGTCCACTTGGACTTAATGGGTAAGAAATGAGCTGACTTTGTCAATCGGTCAACAATCACCCATATTGCATCAAATCCACCACGAGTCCTAGGTAGACCCATAATGAAATCTATGCCAATGTTTTCCCACTTCCATTGGGGTATGTCAAGTGGTTTCAACTTTCCTGCCGGTCTGAAATGTTCAGCCTTAACTTACTGACAAACCAAGCATCTACTCACGAAGTCTGCAACTTCTCTTTTCATGTTCGGCCACCAAAAAGATCTCTTCAAATCCTTGAACATTTTAGTGCCTCCAGGATGAATGGTATATCTAAATCTATGTGCTTCCTCCAGAATCTTGTTCTTTATTCCAGCTTCATCAGGTACACAAGTTCTACCCTAGAATAATAATCTTCCATCGCCAGCCATCATGAAGTCAGATCTGCTGCTCAAGCTTCCCTTGATCTCTACCAACTCGGGATTATTATCTTGCAAGGATTTGATTTCCATCAATAATTCGGGCTTAAGTTGAATATGTGCAATCATAACCCGATCATTATCAACATTCAGATCCAGACTAGCTAATTGTCCCAATAGCTTCCACTCATGTAACATGAGACTTGATAATCTAGCCACAGGCTTCCTGCTTAATGCATCTGCCACAACCTTGCCTTTGCCAGGATGATACTCAATCGAAAAGTCGAAGTCTTTCAAGTACTCCAACCATCTTCACTACCTCATATTAAGTTCCTTCTAAGAAAATAAATATTTCAGACTTTTGTGATCTGAAAATACTATGAATATTTCTCCATACAAGTAGTGCCTCCATATCTTTAAAGCAAACACGACTGCTGCTAGTTCCAAATCGTGAACATGATAATTCTCTTCATGCTTCCTCAACTGCCTAGAAGAATAGGCAATCACCTTTCCATGCTGCATGAGTACACAGCCTAAACCAATACCTGAAGCATCAGTGTATACCACAAAACCTCCTTCACCAGAAGGTAAAGCCAATATAGGTGCAGTAGTCAAACACTCCTTCAAAGTCTGAAAGCTTTGTTGACAATCATCTGAACAATCAAACTTGTTCTCCTTGCGGGTTAATCTTGTCATAGGTACCGCAATCTTGGAGAAATCTTGGATAAATCTTCTGTAGTAGCCTGCCAGGCCTAGGAAACTTCTAACTTCGGTCACACTGGTAGGCTGATCCTAATTCTTCACTGCCTCTACCTTCAAAGGATCAACAGAAATACCATCTTTCATGATGATATGTTCTAGAAAGGACACCTCTTACAGCCAGAATTCACACTTACTGAACTTGGCATATAGCTGATTATCTCTCAACAGTTGCAATGCCATCCTCAGATGCTTAGCATGCTCTTCCTCATTCTTGGAATAAATCAAGATATCGTCAATGAATACCACGACCCATCGATCAAGATAGGGCCGAAATACATCGTTCATCAACTGCATGAAAGCTACTGGAGCATTCGTTAGACCAAAAGGCATAACGACAAACTCAAAATGACCATACATGCTGCGGAAAGCTGTTTTATAGATATCTTCTTCCTTAATCCGCAACTGATGATATCCAGATCGAAGATCAATCTTAGAGAAATACTGAGCTCCTGCTATCTGGTCAAATAGTTCGTCAATCCTCGGCAATGGATATTTGTTCTTGACAGTTTGCTGGTTCAATTGCCGATAATCAATGCACAACCTCATCGAACCATCTTTCTTCCTGACGAATAATACAGGGGCTCCCCAAGGAGAAGTACTAGGGCGAATGAAACCCTTCTCGAGCAATTCCATCAACTGCTGCTTTAACTCCCTCAGTTCCGTAGGAGACATACGATAAGGAGCCTTGGAAATAGGAGATGTGCCAGGAAAGAGATCAATAGAAAAGATAACTTCCCGCTCAGGTGGAAGTCCGGGTAGTTCCTCTGGAAAGACATCAGGAAAATCTCGGACAACAGAAGTGTCCTTAATCTCAATCTGCTGTTCAGGGGTTGCACAGACAAAGGCCAGAAAAGCCTCGCATCCTCATCTCATCAGCTTATCAGCTCGAAGAGCCGAGATAAGGGATACGGAGTTATGGTACTTAACTCCCACAAAAGAAAGTCTAGGGTGTCTAGTAAAAGACACGGAGCTAGAACTGCAGTGAACATTAGTCTCATATCTAGCCAACCAATCTGCTCCTAGGATTACATCATAATCCTTCATGTCCATGCAAACTAAATCTACTGGTAAATTCTGTTCACCAATCATAACCGTACTAGAAGGATAGAAGTACTATATTGCAGATCTAGTACCAATAGGGGTTGATATCTCTAATGGAGAATTCATCAAAACAGGTTCCACAGCTAAAGACTTAGCAAATCTCCGAGAAATAAATGAATGTGTGGCACCAGTATCAAAAAGAACAAATGCTGGCTTGTCGAGTATAATAAGTGTACCTTCGACGAGCCCACCATCCTCGGCGGTTCCTGCTTCATCTACATGCAAAGCTTGAAGCTTGCCTTGTGGTTTCTTGAAGACTTGAGGTTTCGTCGGTGTAGCTTGCTCCAATATAAGAGGACAGTTAGGGATACGGTGCTCTTTGCTTCCACAACGCAAATAGGCACCTAGCTTGCGCCAGCACTCCTCCATCTTGTGACCCGGACGGTCACAATAGTTGTACACGCCCTTGAATGGAACAACAGGGCCAGGCTTCTTGTCTTCCTGCCTCGGCATCTTGCCCTTCCACGATCCAGATCCAGTCCATGAACCAGGCCCACTAATAGGCCTCTTCTTGCTATACCCGGGTTTGACATTCCCGGAACCCGTAGGTAGTTCCTTCTTTGCACCTTTTCCACGGATTCTCTCCGTCATCTCAAGAGTATCTTCTAGAACTTGAGCTTTCCTCACCATTTCGGAATAAGTGGAGATTTCCATCGGTGCCAACTGATTGATATAATGTAGCTTCAGCCCATTGAGAAAACGCTTCGCCTTCATCTTCTCGGTGGAAATAAGGTGTGTAGCATAACGAGAAAGCCGTGAAAATTGAGCCTCATACTCTGCCACGGACAGACCTCGCTGTTTCAGAGCTACGAACTCCGTCGCTTTCTTCTCTTGTACTCGGTCAGAAAAATACTTGCTGTTAAAGAATTCCTCGAACTCTTCCCACGTAACATGCTGATCACCGGGAGTCGCCTTGATAGAATCCCACCAAGTACGTGCATCACGTTCCAGTTGGAATGTAGACAAAAGGACACGCTCTTGGCTGGTGCATTGCATAACTTCGAAGATTCTTCCCATTTCATCTAGCCAGTGCTCGGCTTCATCGGGATCAGTCGAGCCACGAAATCTAGGCGGATTCATCCCTCGGAAGTTCCGGTATAGATCACCGATGCCATGATATGCCGCTCCTGCTTGAGCCACTTACTGTAAAGCCTGCGTAAGTCCTTGAACTGTACGCTGCAAGTTCCTCCATTCCGCACGTTCAGCTATCATTTCAAAAGCCTACACGAGGAATAGATTACTAAGGTTCAATAAGATAGATAATAACACGATTAAGATACGAACTTAACCCAAGTTTCTACCCAATCTCACCAGATCGGGTTCTTAGACTTTAACAAGGTTAGGGGTCCTATGCACCTAGACATGACCAAAACTCGGTACCTGGCGGAGATAATCGATCCGAAGACCACTCGCGCAAGTGTGCGACCTTCCCGATAGGCGTAGCCTAACGTTCGGACAACACCTTTTGATATACCGGGTTATTGGGATGCAATGCAAAAACTTAGAAAACCTAGAACTTAGGAAAACCTAGGAATGTGAATCCTAGGGCTCTGATACCAACTAAACTGTCACGCCCCGACGCGGAATATCAGGACGTACATTTAGAAACTAGCTAGAAAGCAAATAAATAGTCTAAACTAAACAATTACATAATGCTAAGGAAAGATACAACTCTATTGATCAAGATGATTCCAAATCATTACAATAACCAACACTGCTAATACACGGTCAAACAGGACTTCCAATCTGAATTCTAATACAATAACTGACTCCAAGAGTAACAAGTGCTAACACAACTCTAAGGAAATAACTAGAGGTAACCAACCATGCCAACTCGGCATCTACTACAAGTACACTCAAGAGATATCACTCCTGCCCTTCCCCATCGGTATGCGCATCGTCACCTGAATAGCCTGGAAAGGGGGGAAACAACAACTATGAGCTGACGCTCAGTAGGAAATAACATGCAAGTTTACGTGATTAACAAGTTAATTACATTTTCATATGCAATGCTAAGAAATGAAATAAATGACGATACAAATAAATAGCAAAATATAAAGATCTTGCAAGGTCAAGAAATATAATGATGACAAGAGATAACAAGATTACAAGTACAAGAATTTACAACAAGAGATAGTAATAAAGAATTGAGAATTGGCCAACAAGCAAGTATTTTAAACATCATTTCAAGCACGATCAAGTAACAAGAGTAACAAGAGATTTTTCATGTCATAGACGTAACAAGCTAGTCAAGTACTCGGTGCAATGCCTCACCATGTCATTAACATCCCATGGGCTCACTAACTTTCGGACGCTCTCCCCAGGACCAGACTGGGCCCTTACGGTGCGTTGGCATCGATTTATTGGATACAAGATCCCACGATTGTCTAGACATTCAGTCAAGTTATATGGCCAATTTAATTAGAGGAATTACTGCCACAAGTATGAGATTTAAGGACTAACTTGTCCTTGGATTCACTCAAACAAAAACTCGGTTATACGGTCACTTTGGGCCGCATTACAAGAATTGGACCAAAACTTGGTCCACGGGGTCAAGAAAGAACGGCTGACAGTGTACCGTTCAGGTGTATAAGCAATCCATTCTACTGGGGTAATAATGACTATCCAGCAACTTAACAATCAATTTAATCCTAATTACCAAGTTAATATACCAAGGATTATCTATTATCATTTGCATTAAGACAATTTGCCCAAAAAGCTGATTCAAGATGATAAGGTAAAGAACAAGCTCGCACAGGAGTGAAATAACATGCATTAACAGAAATTTAGTTACACAATTAACCACTAATTATATTGGTTTCTATTTAACCATTGTATGCGTTGCAATGGAGATGATAAACGGCATGTTTTTACACTATGGTTGAATGCAAGGACCATTGTCAATTGAAATCATAAGGTAACAAGTATGGGTCAGTTTTCAATTGGACTAAGTTGAATGGGTCGATCCCCTAATGGTCCGGATCGATCCTTGGGTCAAAATACAACTTTTACCGGGTCTTACAGCACGTGGGTCGACCCATTGGGTCGACCCCCTGGAAATTTCCAGGCATGGGTCGACCCATTGGGTCGACCCTTGGAGGTTCCAGGGAGCTGCCCTGGCATGGGTCGACCCATTGGGTCGACCCCTGCAGTGTGGGTTGACCCCATGGGTCGACCCATGCAAAGCAGAAATCTTCTGCTTGCTGGGTGGTATGGGTCGACCCCTGGGTTTCCAGATAAGAACGGGCTTCCGGAAATCATGAAAAACTCCACGATTTGGGGTCTAAATGGGTTGTAATCTTAACCACATGGTCTAGGGTTCTTAATAGACATACTAGGGTCATAAAACAAGAGTTTTGAAACACGAATTTCAACAGAAATCAAATGAATCACAACCTATTCTATGATGAACACATGAAGACCTAGTTCTTGACATGCTTCTAATAAATCGTATGGTTCTCTCAATTTATACAACGAAATTTGGGGCTTCTTATATCAAAAGAAAGATAACTTAATGCTAATTCTAACCATGTATGATATGCCATATGTAGATCTAGATATCTAACTCAAAAACAGCCCGAAAATCATGCTTCTACTTGAAGAACATACCATAAATCAAGCCTAAACATGCTCTTACTTCGATCCAAAATTCTCTAAACATGCTCAATGAAATTTGGGGCTTTCTACGCCAAATGAAAGCTAACAAGATGCTGATTACATTCATGTATATTAATTATAGTTTGGATGTTAGATCCTACCTTAAACGAAGAGCAATCGAAGAGAGAACTTAAAGCCCTAGACTGAAGAACGAATTAGACAGCACCATAGAACACCCGCGATATCTCCTTGGATATCTAATGAAAATTGGGGCTTTTACCACCATTGGAAAGATCTCGTCGAGAGGAACAATTTTATATATTCATAAGCTGATTTTGGTTAAGGAAACCTACCTCAATCGAAGGATCAAAGAGGAGAGGACGGAGGATGACGGCAGCCGACCCACCTCCACTAAACGACCAAGAACTTCCTAGATCTGAATCAAATACGAACACCACAGCCACCAAATGAAAGTAGACTCGTAGAGCTTCATTTTGATAGCTCATAGAGCTTCTGGAAACTTCGGGGCTGGGAGGAATCGACCACGCAAGTTAGGTGTTGGAAAACGGCGCCGCCAAGGTTGACCACTCCAAAACTCGGCCGCCACCATGTGTTACGGTTAGGTTTAGGTTCGATTGATAGAGGGCTATTGATCCTTAGATCGTGGCCTTTCATTTGCCACCGAAATGAGCTCATTTGGTTGAGTATTAAGCTCTAATTTAGTGTTTTAAGATGAGGTTTACTATTACGTTCACTATTGGGTAGGTAAGTGTGGAAATCAGACTTAATCCACTGATTAGGCCTAGTTAATGATTTTATTAGGCTTAGTCGAAGAAGACAAAATTGTTAAACGAAATGGATTACACAATAATATGATTTTTATGGATTTTTATAAAATAGTTGAAAAGTGACTTATACTATTTATTAAAGAATTAATCTAATTAATTACGAATAAATTCTCATTAATTCAAATAATTCCAAATAATTTCAAATAATTCTAATTAAATTTCCAAAATAATTTGGGGTATTACAATGCTGCTGTCCTTCAGCGGGACCGCCTTGGGACTACTGAGTTGGTGACTCCTTCTAACATTGAGGAGTATCTTTCTCGACTGGTGTTGCCGACGGGTAAGGTTCTCAGGAACTTTTCCTCTTTCAAGCATGCACTTTTTTCTTCTCAATTTGCTCTTCTTCGCGCAGATCTGCGGCGAGCGGCTGAGGAGGAGGAGGAGGAGGAGGCACCGCCGGTCGAGCTGGAGGTCATCAATGTGGATGATACGTCTGCTCCGAGCGTTCTCCCAGCTTCAGAGGGCTCGTCTCGCGCCCGGGAAAAGGGCAAGGGAGTTGCCCGGGATGATGCTTCGGAACGTCGGGGGGTCAAGCAGAAGGATCCCGTGGCAAAGTTGTTGCGGCCTTCGATGCAAGCTCAGTCTGTTGAGAAGAAACGGGGGAGGAAGGCAGAGGCCGTCCACCCAGTTGATGAGGTTCCCATGTTGCCTCCTCCTTCTGCGGAGCAAGAGGGGGCAGATGACGAAGGGATCGCGGCTGCTACTAGGGGGCACGTGACTGAGAAGAAATGGGCGAGATAACCCCATTTCAAGGGTACGTGGACATCATCTTCCCCGCTCAAGACAACGCGAGATAACCCCTCTTGAATCGCCATGGCAGCCCATACCAATTCTCCAGCTGGTTTACATCCGCCTCACCCAGCTCACTGCGAAGAGGTTCTGGTGGCACCAAAAAAGTCCTCGAGGCCCGTTCTCCCTCTCGGCTCTCGACCCCTAGATTTTGGTCTGCCATGGAACAGATAGAAGAGCAGGGAGAAGAAGGGGAAAGTTCTGAATCAGAGGGCTCCGGAGGAGAAGGAAGCTGACGAATTACCGCCTCAGGAACGATTCTCCGATGGCCGCAACGATTCTCCACTCTTCTGAGCTGCTCTCAACAATGCAGAAGCCCCCACACATATAAATAGAGGCAAAACCCTAAACCCCGGGGATAAAAGGATGCAAAACACACAATGCTCAAACCGGAGGCGGCGCGGCGATCTGATATCCCAGGGAGGTGCCTTCTCTGATTCATCATAACGGGCCAGTGCCTATCACTTGGGATCACTGATGGAAGCTTATTGATCACGGCCATTGTGGGTCCCTTAATGGCAGGAAGCTCAAGAGGACAGGGGAAACCAAGACTCCGCATGCTATAAAGAGTACGCATGAAGGACGTAACCCCCCCTGAGACACCTCCGCTTACAGGGATCAGTCGCAGAAATAGGCCACTATTTAAACTGGAACAACCCTACTACAGGAGGAAAGGCAAGGCGAGAGCCAAAAAACCCTGAGCAACAATACTTCACCATTTGGTGGAGAGGGATCTCGCGCTCCCATCTTCCTCCTAGCTCTTCCCTTGCATCCGAGCTCTACTATTTTACTGACTTAGGCATCGGAGGGTCTTCCTCGGGGTTCTATACCTGGGCACCTCTACTCATTTCCCTTCTTGCAGTTCACATTTCAAGGGTACGTGAACATCATCTTCTCCGCTTAGGAGTAGCGTGAGATAACCCCTCTTCATCTGGCGCCGTCTGTGGGAAGAGGTTCTGGTGGTACCAACAAACATACTCTTTAGCTACCACTTCGAGGAGATGAAGAGGGCTTGATGATGAAGGGATCGCGGCTGCTCGTTGTAGCGTGAGATAACCCCTCCTTCACCTTTCAAGGGTACAATAAACCTGGCAGGCTCAGGTTTATTACAGCGTGAGATAACCCCTCCTTCACCTTTCAAGGGTACGTGACCAGAACCACTTAGAGGTTCTGGTTGCATCAACAAACGAACTTCCCACAGACGGCGCCAGATGAAGAGGGGTTATCTCGCGCTGCTCTTGAGCGGGGAAGATGATGTCCACGTACCCTTGAAATGTGAACTACAATAAGGGAAACGAGTCAGAGGTGCCTAGGGATAGAACCGCGGGGAAGACCCTTCGATGCCTAAGTTAGAAAAATAGTAGAGCTCGGATGCACAGGGAAGGGCTAGGAGGAAGATGGGAGCACGAGATCCCTCTCCACCAAAAGGTGAAGTGGTTGCTGCTCAGGGTTTTTTGGCTATCGCCTTGCCTTACCTCCTATAGTAGGGTTGTTGTAGTTTAAATAGTGGCATGTTTGTGTGACTGATCCCTTTAAGCGGAGGAGTCTCAGGGGGGGGGGGGGGTTACGTCCTTCATGCGGACTCTTTATAGCACGCGGACTCTTGGTTTCCCCTATCCTCTTGAGCTTCCTGCCATTAAGGGACCCGCAACGGCCGTGATCAATAAGCTTCCATCAGTGATCCTGAGCGATAGGCACTGGCCTAGGAGAGGTCTCCCGAGCGATGAGTGCTTGGTCGGGACAAGGTATAAGGGGCTCCAGTGGAGCTTTCCCGATCGAATTGATGCTCGGACTTCCCAACCCGAAGACCGCCTAGGAAGCACTTGTACCAAGTGAGTTTTTGGGCTTTATATTAAGCGGGCCCGGGGGCTACCACTTCGAGGAGTTGGGCCCCGTTCGGTCTGGTTGGACCTCTTTTGGCCTCTCCGTACGGGTGACGAGATTTCCCCTCTCCACTTGTCCCCCTCCTACTCCTGAGCCAAAATTAGGCTCGGACGAGTAGCGTTTGGGCTGGACTTTTTGTGGCACTGGTTGGGTATAGATCTCTCTTTTTTATAGGGGCCACATGACGCGGCTCGCCTTGAAAATACGCCCGTAATGACGAATAAGAGAAGGCCCCTCCCCGGGAGATCAGATCGCCGCGTCGCCTCCGGTTTGAGCATTGCACGTTTTGCGTCCTTTTATCCCCGGGGTTTAGGGTTTTGCCTCTCTTTATATGTGTGGGGGCTTCTGCATTGTTGAAAGCAGCTCGGAAGAGTGGAGAATCGTTGCGGCCATCGGAGCTAGGAGAGCATTCCTGAGGCGGCGATTCATCAGCTTCCTTCTCCTCCGGAGCCCTCTGATTCAAAACTTTCCCCTTCTTCTCCCAGCTCTTCGGTCTGTTCCATGGTGGACCAAAATCCAGGGGTTGAGAGCCGAGAGGGAGAACGGGCCTCGAGGACTTTTTTGGTGCCACCAGAACCTCTTCGCAGTGAGCTAGGTGAGGCGGACATGAAGCGGCTGGAGAATCGGTATGGGCTACCATGGCGATTCAAGTTCCTCACACCTGAATCTCATGAATCTAGTCTGGTTGCTCGTTCTGGCCTCTTCTATTCTTTCCTCCTGGACTGGAAGTGTGACTTTCATATTCCCCTCCATCCCTTTGTTGCCGAGTTGCTTCGGTTCTACCGGCTGACTCCTGTCTAATTGGTATCCAACTCTTACACCCTCATCTTCTCCTTCATCTTCCTATGTGGAAAGAGAGGGGTGCGCACCTCGCTGGATCTCTTCCACTATTTTTTTGAGTTGAAGGATAATCCTTTCGCTAGGAAGGGCTTCTTCTTCATTCAGGCGAGGCGGGGAAGGAGTTGTGTGTCCCTTTCTGTGAAGGATTCCTCTCACAAGGGGTGGAAGACCCAATATTTTTGGGTGGGTCCATCGGCGGTCGGCGTAGTCTGGGATTTATCGATGCCCGAACATCCCCCCGAAGCAAACAGAGGTTTCTCCGAAGGTGGAGAGGGACACTGCTGTCCTTCAGCGGGACCGCCTGGGGACTGCTGAGTTGGTGTCTCCTTCTAACATTGAGGAGTATCTTTCTCGACTGCTGTTGCCGACAGTTAAGGTTCTCAGGAACTTGTCCTCTTTCAAGCGTGTGCTTTTTTCTTCTCAATTTGCTCTTCTTCGCGCATATCTACGGCGAGCGGCTGCGGAGGAACGGGCAAGGAAGGCTGAGAACGTCCGCCCTGCTGATGAGGTTCCCCTGTTGCCTCCTCCTTCACCTTTAGGGGTTATCTCGCGAGACTACCATAAACCGGTCGAGGCTGGTTTATTGGAGCTGATTGTTGTATCGGCTACAATAAACCATTGTAACATAGACATGATCTTAGTTGACAATGGTAGTGCCCCTGATGTATTATCCTACGAATGTTTCCTCAAGATGGCAGAGAATCCATCTAAACTCCGCCCGATCCGAACTCCCCTCCGTGGGTTCAACGGCCATGCAACTTATCCCGAGGGAGCCCTGAGCTTGCCAGTTACTATCAGCACCCCGCCCAAAATCGTCACGGTTATGGTAGACTTCATTGTGATTAAGGGGATGATGGCATATAATGCCATCTTCGGCCGAGGCATTCTCAACCGAATGAAAGCGGTGCCCTCTACCTTTCACCAAAAAATGAAGTTCCCAACCAAACATGGCGTGGGGGAAGTCTGAGGTAATCGGGCATTGGCTAGATGGTGCTATATAATCTCAATCGAAGCCACTAGGCTGGAAGGGAAAAAAGGAGTAAAGGGAGCCGAAGAGGGACCGGTAACATCCAATCCTGGTGGCGAGTTGCTAACGGTCTTCCTTAACGGTGACCCGACTCTAGGAGTAAAGATTGGAGCCGATCTACCACTTGAGGAACAGGAGAAATATAAGGATTTCCTTACCTGGTATATCCGAGTCTTTGCATGGTCTGATGAGCACCTTCCCGGGATCCCGGGAGATATGGTGATGCACAAGCTCAACCTCGACCCAATGGTGAAGCCGGTCCAGTAACGTAGAAGAAAGCATGCCCTAGAGAAGCAAGCGGTCATTAAAGAGCAGATCATCAAGGGGCAGAAGAGTGGTCTTTTTCGCCCAGTCCTATACCCTACGTGGCTCGCCAACGTCGTCCTTCTACCAAAGGCTTCTGGGAAATGGCGAATGTGCGTGGACTTCACCGACCTCAACCAGGCTACCCCGAAGGACTACTACCCATTGCCGAGCATTGATCAACTGGACAACTGAACCTCTAGCAACGAGCTACTCAGCTTCCTAGACGCCTACTCCGGCTACCATCAGATCAGGATGGACCCGGAGGACATCGAGAAGATCACCTTCATCACTGACTTCGGCGTACACTGCTACACCCGGATGCCGTTCGGGTTAAAGAATGTCGGAGCAACATATCAAAGACTAATCAACCACATCTTCGAAGGACAGCTCGATCGGAACATCGAGGCCTATATTGATGACATGCTAGTCAAAACGCTGAAGACCACCTCGCCGACCTAGCCGAGACCTTTGACACCCTACTGAAGTGCAGCATGAAGCTCAACCCTACCAAATGTGCCTTCGGAGTCGAATCCGGGAAGTTCCTAGGCTTCCTGGTAACTCAGCATGGAATTGAGGCCAACCCCGACAAGGTCCAGGCCATCCTGGACATGCGACCGCCCCCTTGCATCAAAGACGTTCAACGCCTTACGGGGCACATTATTGCGCTCAACCATTTCCTGTCCCGGGCGGCCGAACGGTGCCTACCCTTCTTCAAATTGTTGAGGGGACCCAAAATGGCATCTGCTACGTTCGCCTGGGATGAGGAATGCAAGAAGGCATTTGTTGAACTTAAGTAATTCTTGGTCTCACCCCCGGTACTATCCAAGCCGGTCCAAGGCGAAGCCCTATACCTCTATCTCTCGGCGACCCATTCTACAGTGAGCTCGGTCCTGGTCAGGAATGACGCAGGGATGGAGAGACCAGTTTACTATACCAGTAAGGTGCATAATGAGGCCGATGAAAGGTACACCGCAACCAAGAAACTCGTGCTAGCGTTGGTTACCTCGGCCAAGCGCCTCCGACCCTACTTTCAAGGGCACTCCATCGTCGTATAGACCGGTGAACCTCTAAAGAAGATTCTCTTTCACCCTGAAGCCTTGGGACGCCTCGTCAAATGGGCCATCATGCTCGGGGCCTACGATATCTCGTATCACCCCCGCTCGACCATCAAAGGACAGGCTCTCGCAGACTTCATGGCTGAAAGCACGGTCCCGATTGAAGCAATACGTCCACCAGCACCGGGCCCACTTGGGATCTATTCGTCGACGGGTCCTCCAACTCAACCGGATGCTGCGTCGGTGTCCTCCTCATGTCCCTCGAAGGTGCGGAGCTGTGGTACGCCCTGAAGTTCAACTTCTAGGCGTCCAACAACGCCTCCGAGTATGAAGCCCTTATCTCAGGGGCCAGGATGGCTCGACGACTGGGAGCCGAGTGGGTCAGAATCCACACTGACTCCCAATTAGTCGCTAGGCAGGTCAACGGTGGTTACAAAGCTCGGGAGGGACAAATGGTCAAATACCTCTAGGCGGTCAAGAGGACGGTCCAACTCTTTGAGAGCTTTGAGGTAGTCCAGATAGCTCAGGAGGAAAACTCCCGAGCGGATGCCCTCTCCCGACTAGCCTCCTCGCTCGACCCCGCAGGTACTCGATCGGTCTTCCTTGAAGGGCTCAGGCGACCGAGCATTGAATCCGAGCTTATGACCTTTGACCCGGCACCCCCAAGTGACTGGCGGACCCCATACATATCCTGGCTCCGGGATTCTCAAGAGCCCACCGACCCTCGGGAGTCTCAGAACCTGAAGTACCAAACCCGGCATTTCATCATGCTAGATGAGTCCCTATATCGCAGATCTTTCTCCGGTCCCCTCGTCAAATGTATCAGCACCGACGAAGCCAGTCGAGCTATTCAAGAAGTACACGAAGGCACCTGCGGAGCGCACCAAGGAGGAAGATCACTAGCCAAGATCTTACTTCGACAGGGTTACTGGTAGACCACTCTCCAGCGCGACTGCACGACCTACGTACAGAAGTGCGACCGATGTCAACGCTTCGACCACCTGATCCATTAGCCAGCTGCGGAGCTCATCGCCCTTGTCGAGCCATACCCTTTCGCTCGGTGGGGGATCGACATCCTGGGTGATGAGGACATCACCGGCACTTTCATATGATCGAGGATCCCGATGCTCGCCACCTATGCTACATCTTGTTCACCACTTTATTTCGAGTCATATGATATAATTTTTATTTTCTTATCATGTCCTTTTCCTTCTATTTGAGTCCAATACCTAGGTTAGGTAGCTATCTACCTAAGTCTTAAGTCATTATGTGTGTTATTGGGCCCAATTATATAGGCTAGGCCCAGGGGCGCCCCCTTCCCCTTGGTTTAGTGTTAGAAGTCCAAAAGTTAGGGACCTAAGTTAAATTGTGGGATTCCTATAAATAGGACCCCAATCCCTCATTTGTAAGGTAATGAAGTATTGATAAAAGTTTGCCAAAGCATTTGTGCATCTCTCTCCCTCTCTCTCTAGCTCTATTTCTCTCTCTCTCTCTCTAAAGGGGGCGAACCCCATTCTCTCTCCTCCTCTCTCCAAATTTCGAAATTCACTCTCTCTCCTCCCTATTCACCGCTAATTAAGACCCCTCCTCTTTCCCCATACCTCTCATTTAATCCCCCTCCAACCCCTAGGTGGAATCCCCTTCTTCTAGGCACCTCTCCCTCCTCCCAAGTAACCTTTCCCCTTCCCCATACAACCTTTCATTTTCCCAAGGGAGAATCTCATCTCCCAAGCACCCATTCACATCCCCAAGACACCCCTTCCCATTCCCTAGACCAGAATTAAACCCTCCATTAACCACACATTCAAACTAAAGGAGAGATCTCCCTCTCTCTCTATTCCAACCCAAATTCGCAGCTCCCCCTTCCTCCACCTGCTAGACCATCTTCCAGCCCCCATTCTGCCCCTCCCACACCTTAGATCACCCTATACCAGACCCCCACACAGCCCGGGGTCGCCCCCCACACACATCCACCCCATCTCCCACCCCATCTACCCCATTTTCTATATACTAGTGAGCAGCTGCAGTTCTGCAGAACCGCCCCCCCTGTTGCAGCGCCGGCCACGACCTCATCCCGGAGCTCCTGGGGGCATGGCCTACATAAACGGAAAGGTCTGTGAGTCTTCTTTGCAGGAAAGGTGGAATCATCTCATTCTGACTTCTCTACAGTTCATGGTGCCCCTTCTCGTCCAACTGCGCAACAAGGACCAGAACCTGGACCTGAGCTGCAGTGCAGAAGCTTCCACGGCCACATCTTTCAACTTCTAGAGGTGCCACTTGGCCGAGAGCTGCATCCACGAGTCGTGCACTACCACCAACAAGTGGCGTCCCGTTCAGCATTAGGAATTGCCTTTTCCATTTTTTCTCCCCCGGGCGCGCAGACAGTCTGTTTAGGTCCTGCCCCGACATTGCCTCACTCAACGGACTCCTCCTCACGGTCCTGACATCCTATGGTGCTGTTCTTGGTTGCTGCTCGAAGAAAACTCATCCACAGATGTCCTCGACTTGGTCTCGCCTCATTCGGACTTCAGGAGCCACCGTGGTGACTTCGGCCATCTGCTGCTGCCCCTGGGAACAGTCTGCTTCTGCACGCAAGGGACCTGTTCCATAGCCCGTCCCTGCCAGCGACGACTCCGCGACCGCCCACAAAAAATTACAGTCGTACCTGGGTACATCAGAAACATTTTGGCGTAAGTCTCATCAAGTTCTGAGTCCGGGAGAGCTCACAGCGGCAACTACATCGACAACCTCTCTTGCTGCCCAGACCCGGGCAGATTCGGCCGGGTGCTTTGTCGGCGCGATTCGAGCGAATCTCCCCTCCCCGCCTGGCTGGCTTAACGCCCCTCCCTGCGTGGAGGTAGTTTTTGCATTGTAATACTAATATCCCCACCCCAATTCCACCCTCCTGTGTGAGGTGTAGTGGTTGTATAATTTAAACAGGGATCAAGCTTCATCGGCACAGTGTGCGGGGAACCCACACTTCCCCGCTCGCCCTTGTCTTCGACCGAGATCGGTGTCTTCACACCGATCAGGTGAGCCTCGGGTTGCCCTACTCTACTGGAATTGCTTTGCTTGTTTAGTATTGCTGCTTAGTGCCGTCGGTCGGTGAGTGAGCGCCCGATCTCAAAATATCATCAATTTGAGTGCCACCGCGGAGCGAGTTGAGAGAGAGCCACTACATCCCACGCCCTTGGCGTGCTGGTCGCCCACGGAATTGGGGCATCCCAGACCCTTAGGGGGTACAGCCCAAGCTAGTCAAACCTCCGGAAAGGCGAGGTCCATCCTCGGACCCTCACCGCTATCACCGGTCCACTTACGGACCCGGGTGTGCGCGACGCGAGTGAGTTCACTTGAGTGGGTCCACCGTTCGGTTCGATTGCTTGCAAATTTTCAGGTCCAAGGGGTCATTTCACATCAGTTGGTATCAGAGCCAAGTTCATAACTTGTCTCTCTACAAGTTAGTCCTAGGGCACATAAGCATTTAGAGTCATTCGGTTCATTCATCATGGCTACCTATCTTTGGTCCCACTCGGCCCTCCACAAAGGTCCGATCGACCACCCATTTTTGGACATCCTTATAGATGAGAGTATCACCTTTGATGGGTCACATCCTAGTGAATATGTTAGGTGGGAAACCTTCATGAATAAACACTTTGATAGGACTAGGGTCTATGGACACACTAGAGTCCGCAGGGCCACATGGCGACTTCGGGGACAAGCCAAGAAGGAGTGGGAACGCATAGTGAGCTTAAGAAAGATTTGGTGGCAAGAACCCATAGAATCATGGGAAGAGATGAAGAGTGAGCTTAGGAAGATCTACGCTCCCCGACCCTCCCACTCCTACCGTGAGGACCATAACCCGAAGAGCAGTCCCACTCCCCCGTTTCCTCCCAGTCAACCCAAGACCTCCATTAGGACCCAAACCCCACCATCGAAAGGACCCCTAGATTTATTGGAAGAGATAAGGGTTGAGATCAGGAAGATCTTCACTCCCCAACCCTCCCACTCCTACCTTGAGAACCATAACCCGATGAGCACTACCACTCCTCCTTTCTCCACCACCCAACCCAAAATTCTCCATCAAACCCACACCCCACAAACTTCCAAGAATCCTCCTTCCACTCCTTTCCAAAATGAACTTAAGGAGGTGACCGAAGACTATGAGGCTCCACTAGATTGGGAAGAAGAATATGAAGCCCGATTGAGTCAAGAGAACTCATTCCTTCCCAAAGACAACCCACTGAGCCAAATTGGGTGCACCCTATCCTATGAGTTGCAAGATGCCCAACCTAGGCCTCCACTACTACCCCTCCCCCTTCTATCCCAAGTCCCCCATTACCCCCCACCCAAAGAGCACCACATACCAGTCATCATCACCCCACCCACAAAGGACCTACTCACCCCCTTGGTAAAAGAAACCATGATCTCCACATCCGAGCCCCAAGTAGGGAACACCCCAAAACCACTCCCCATCTTGGAGGGAATTCATGACCAAAACGAGAAAGAAACTTCACCTTTTATGCCACCCCCGCCAATTTGGAGTGAATTTATCATATGTGCACCCTTGATTAGATGGCTTGTGGAAAACCGGGCTCACCCTATCCTGCCCCATGCTTACCCTTCCATGGAACAACACCTCCCCATAGTACCCTTATCCACCTATCACACCACAATCCAATCATCCTATCAAGTGGAAATATTAGGGGATCTTCTTAAGGGTATAGCTTGGCAAATAGAGCTAACTGGCATGTTGACTACAGTAGCCGACCGACCTAGGAGCCTTGACCTCCTACACCTATGTGTCGGATCCATCTCCTCCATTTACACTGTGGGTTGCTACACTAGTGACCTTCTTTTACTCCTCCCTACACCCGATGAGCCTGATGCTATCCACAAACTTGAGTTGCTTATCTCGGGTAGAACAACTAGCCCTCCATTCATGGCCGACCATTCCACCAAAAACTTTGGCCCGATCACTTTACTAGAGGAGGTGAATCCACCATCAAGGGGTTGTGAGGACCAAAAGGACCTAGAGTTCCTCTCCTTAGGTGACCCTTACCATGACCCCTTCGATCCCTTCCTATACCCACCCACCTTACTCACCACCAACCTGTCCCTACCCCATCCAACCTTATTGGACCAAGCCCACTCTATTTTCCTAGACCCCTTTGACCCCTATGAGTGGAAACTCTCACACCAAGCCATACACATAGAAAGAGCCATTTTGATGGGAATGCATGTGCCACTACATCTTGCATCATTTGGTAGGGCTAGTAAGCCCAGTCATCTCATACATGTCACACACACTTTAGGCCCAATGCAGGACTGGCTCACATTTGGATGTGCTGGTCCTCCATCATTCATCATTGATCATATACATGTTAGGAGCCTCTACGGGTGTCCAGGTCCCCCGGCATTCATCACCACTTTGAGTGATAGGTTTCTCTACAGATACCATGGCCCTCCAACCATTGTTATGCAGCCCATGCATGATAGGTCCACTTGTGGCTGCCCCGGTCCACCCAAGTTCATCAAGGTCCACATGGCATCACAGAATGATAGGTCAATTTACGGTTGCCCTGGTTCACCTTTGCATGCTATCCTCTTTCACACCCACTCACCGCATTATGATGCATGGCATGAGCATACACGCAAGCAATTCTTGACGAACGGTGAGGTTCACAAAGAGGGGACAAGAGCTCGCGAGCGCCACTTGGAATTCCAAGTAGGCAATCTGGTGATGATGGCATTGGAGTGGCTCTACCCTAGGGTCACCTCCAATTCGAGGGCACGAGGACTTGGACCTTCCCAAGTTCTGAGTGACTTTGGCAACCCGGCCATCGGGTTGGACTTACTAATGGGTTTTGGGATTCACCCCATTTTCCACGTGGCGGATCCGGCACCCTATATGGGCACCGCGGTGGATCCTAGTGAGTGCCTCGAGCCTTTATCTTCCTTTGAGAGGGACACCCTCGGAGAGCCACCAAAAATCGGCCTGAGAACCCGACGTGTACACACGGAGGCAATACTAGGCAAGCAGGGTTCCATCGCCAGCAAGAGGGTGCGCCTGAGCCACCTCGAGAGGATGAAGGACCGTCCCCTGGTTGCGGACGCAGGGTTGAGTTTGGAGGTTGAGGTTCACTCTGAGCTATTTAAGAGGACCACTTCCCCAGTGGGCCCATACTCGACGGAGTCAAGTTTTCCGCACCCCGGGGGTATGATGAGGACATCACCGGCACTTTCATATGATCGAGGATCCCGATACTCGCCACCTATGCTACATCTTGTTCACCACTTTATTTCGAGTCATATGATGTAATTTTTATTTTCTTATCATGTCCTTTTCCTTTTATTTGAGTCCAATACCTAGGTTAGGTAGCTATCTACCTAAGTCTTAAGTCATTATGTGTGTTATTGGGCCCAATTATATGGGCTAGGCCCAGGGGCGCCCCCTTCCCCTTGGTTTAGTGTTAGAAGTCTAAAAGTTAGGGACCTAAGTTAAATTGTGGGATTCCTATAAATAGGACCCCAATCCCTCATTTGTAAGGTAATGAAGTATTGATAAAAGTTTGACAAAGCATTTGTGCATCTCTCTCCCTCTCTCTCTAGCTCTATTTCTCTCTCTCTCTCTCTAAAGGGGGCGAACCCCATTCTCTCTCCTCCTCTCTCCAAATTTTGAAATTCACTCTCTCTCCTCCCTATTCACCTCTAATTAAGACCCCTCCCCCTTCCCCATACCTCTCATTTAATCCCCCTCCAACCCCTAGGTGGAATCCCCTTCTCCTAGGCACCTCTCCCTCCTCCCAAGCAACCTTTCCCCTTCCCCATACAACCTTTCATTTTCCCAAGGGAGAATCTCATCTCCCAAGCACCCATTCACATCCCCAAGACACCCCTTCCCATTCCCTAGACCAGAATTAAACCCTCAATTAACCACACATTCAAACCAAAGGAGAGATCTCCCTCTCTCTCTATCCCAACCCAAATTCGCAGCTCCCCCTTCCTCCACCTGCTAGACCATCTTCCAGCCCCCATTCTTCCCCTCCCACACCTTAGATCACCCTATACCAGACCCCCACACAGCCCGGGGTCGCCCCCCACACACATCCACCCCATCTCCCACCCCATCTACCCCATTTTCTATATACTAGTGAGCAGCTGCAGTTCTGCAGAACCACCCCCCTGTTGCAGCGCCACCCACGACCTCATCCTGGAGCTCCTGGGGCTGTGGCCTACATCGACGGAAAGGACTGTGAGTCTTCTTCGCAATCAAGGTGGAATCATCTCATTCCGACTTCGCTACAGTTCGTGGTGCCCCTTCTCGTCCAACTGCGCAACAAGGACCAGAACCTGGACCTGAGCTGCAGTGCAGAAGCTCCCACGGCCACATCTTTCAACTTCTGGAGGCGCCACTTGGACGAGAGCTGCAGCCATGAGTCGTACACCACCACCAACAAGCGGCATCCCGTTCGGCATCAGGAAGTGCCTTTTCCATTTTTTCTCCCCCGGGTGCACAGACAGTCTGTTTAGGTCCTGCCCCGACAGTGCCTCACTCAATGGACTCCTCCTCACCGCCCCGATATCCTCTGGTTCTGTTCTTGGTTGCTGCTCGAAGAAGACTCATCCACGGACGTCCTCGACTTGGTCTCGCCTCATTCAGACTTCGGGAGCCACCGTGGTCACTTCGCCCATCCGCTGCTGCCCCTGGGAACAGTCTGCTTCTGCACGCAAGGGACCTGTTCCATAGCCCGTCCCCGCCGGCGACGACTTCGGGACCACCCAAAAAAAATCACAGTCGTACCTGGGTACGTCAGAAACATTTTGGCATAAGTCTCATCAAGTTCTGAGTCCGGGAGAGCTCACAGCCGCAACTACATCGACACCCTGTCTTGCTGCCCAGACCCGGGCAGATTCGGCCGGGTGCTCTGTCGGCGCGATTCGAGCGAATCTCCCCTCCCCGCCTGGCTGGCTTAACGCCCCTCCCTGCGTGGAGGTAGTGTTTGCATTGTAATACTAATATCCCCACCCCAAGTCCACCCTCCTGTGTGAGGCGTAGTGGTTGTATAATTTAAACAGGGATCAAGCTTCATCGGCGCAGTGTGCGGGGAACCCACACTTCCCCGCTCGCCCTCGTCTCCGACCGGGATCGGTGTCTTCACACCGATCAGGTGAGCCTCGGGTTGCCCTACTCTACTGGAATTGCTTTGCTTGTTTAGTATTGCTGCTTAGTGCCGTCGGTCGGTGAGTGAGCGCCCGATCTCAAAATATCATCAATTTGAGTGCCACCGCAGAGCGAGTTGAGAGAGAGCCACTACATCCCACGCCCTTGGCGTGCTGGTCGCCCACGGAATTGGGACATCCCAGACCCTTAGGGGGTACAGCCCAAGCTAGTCAAACATCCGGAAAGGCGAGGTCCATCCTCGGACCCTCACCGCTATCGCCGGTCCACTTACGGACCCGGGTGTGCGCGACGCGAGTGAGTTTACTTGAGTGGGTCCGCCGTTCGGTTCGATTGCTTGCAAATTTTCAGGTCCAAGGGGTCGTTTCACATCACTGGGGCCATTCCCCACGGCCCAAGCTCAGAAGAAGTTCATCATCGTCGCCATCGACTATTTCACCAAGTGGATCGAGGCCGAAGCCACCACCAGGATGACAGAGTCAGTCGTATAGAGTTTTATTTGGAAGTCGATCATCTGTCACTACAGTGTCCCCCGAGTGATCGTGAGCGATAACGGTCGGCAGTTTGATTCTCATTACTTCAGAGACAGATGTGTCGACTTAAATATTTGCAACCACTTCACTTCGATAGCCCACCCTCAGGCTAACAGACTGGTTGAAAATACCAATAAGACTATCTTAAAAGGCATCAAAATCAGGCTCAGCAAGGCCAAGGGTAGCTGGCTCAAGGAATTACCGAGCGTACTATGGTCACACTGAACTACTCCGAGAACGGCCACCGGTGAAACACCTTTTCAGCTGGTGTATGGCACGGAAGCCATAATTCCGTTGGAGGTCGGCAACCCCTCTCTCCGAGTCATCCACTTCGAGCCCGAGGTAAACGAGCAGAAACTACGAGAGAACCTCGACCTAGAGGATGAAATCTGAGAGATTGCAAAGATCCGAGCAATGGAATACCAACGACGCATCACTCGATACTACAACTCCAGAGTCCGAGATAGACACTTCCAGTCGGGAGACTTTGTCCTAAGAAAGGCTGAGGCATCTCGACCACTAGAGGCGGTGGGGAAGCTGGCCCCTACCTGGGAAGGCCCCTGCCGAGTGGTCGAGATGCTCGGGAAAGGAGCGTACCGACTGTCCACCATAGAAGGAGCACTCGTCCCTCGGACATGGAACGCAATAAATCTTCGCAAGTTCTACTTTTGATCATTTGGCAAACATGCACATGTAAGCAAAGTAGAATAAACACCATTCTTCTCTTCTTATTAAAAGTTGATGTGCATCAAGTTTGCCGTAGCCAATACAGTATACATGTACAAAAATTACACCCTCCGGCACTATTACGCGAGCAGAACGCTCGGCCAACTCGATAAGCACTCCTACGTCCAGCCACTGACTCTGCCTCGTGCGAAAACTGGCTCGGACAAAGGATTATCGGTCTCGTTGGTTTGGGAAAAGCTTGGAGAAGAGGCGGAAGAAGAGGAAGGAATAAAAGTGAAGGCCTCCTCTCTGCCAACTCTTTGGAAGGCAGAGAGAGCAGGCACCCTCCGAAGAGTGAAAGAGGAGGGAGAAAATGAAAGCAGCAGAGATGGACGAGGAGGCAGGGGGAGGCCAAGAAAGGAGGGAGCTTAATTAGCTCCCCCCTCCCCCTCGGGATGGCATCGGCGGGTCAAGGACTGGAGGGCCACATGCTCCGGCATGACGAACCCTCTCCCAGAGTGACCCCCGACTGACGAACCCTCTTCTAGACTGAAGTAGCAGGAGCTTCCCTCCTACCGTCATCTACATCATCGTCTTCTGAAGCGCCTTCCTTGCCCGCCAAGACCGACAGCACAATGCCTGGCGGAAGGGAAAGAAGGAGAAACCGCCAAGGGTGCCCTTAAGCGATGAAAGGAAAAGGAGACACCCCTCGGATCTTTTATAGGCCGAAGGGGGAGCTGATCACCTTAAATGACTCTCCCCTTACAAAACACGCTAAAAGGGGCTTTCCCTGAGATGGTTACCTCATTTCCCAAACATCTCGCCAGCGGGATGCACGAAGTGGCAAGTCATTAAGGATGGTATGGAAAAATGGAAAGGTGCCAGCGCCATGTCAGTTATTTGACAGATCGGCATGCGTGATATTTGCAGAGAAAATCGGCGCCTTCTCCAACGACTACAAATCCGATAGTCAAATCACACGAAAAGCGGTAAGAAATAGTCAATTCATCATTTAATACTGTCGCTATAATATTTTCCAAAAAAGCCTTACCAGGCTACATAAAGGGAAAGAAAAAAAAAGAAAGAAAGAGCTATTACATCATGCCTCAAGCCCATCTTCGGGCTCGGCAGGCGAGGCTTCCTCAGCACCAGATGATCTGCCCCCAGTATTCTGGGCGACGACTGACCCAGGCATTGACCCCACCTGTGTGGGAACTATCTCGGTCGTGTGCTCTCCCGAAGATGCTGGAGTTGGCAATCGCTCGGAGGAAGACTCCCGACCCTCCTCTTCGCTCGAAGTATAATGGGAAGAGTTGGTCGAACCCCAGTCCGAGTCATAGCGTTGCCCGGAAGGAAATACGAGCTTAGACGCCTGGGCCTCTGCCTCTATGATGGCCCGAGCGTAGCCCTAGGAGAAGGCCTTCCGAAGGCCCCGGCGATAGCTCGACTAATAATAAGGGAAGGCAGCTTGGAGAAGGACCGCGTGGTAGGCCTCTGAGCACTTATGTCACTCAAGTGCCTCCACCCCGGCCGACTCCACCTGTCCCTCGAGCTCGGCTATCCTCTACTCCGACTCGGACAACCTTCTCTCAGCCTCGGTCAGTGCATCCTCGGCTCCCCAGACTCGGCCCTCGAGCGTCTCCTGCTCGGCCTTCCACTGCTCGCCGCACTCGACCTGAATCATACGCTCCGCCTCTAGGAGCTCATTCTTCTGGTCGACCATATGACGAGCCTGGGCCAGCTGCTCCGCCAACGACCGAGCCTCCGCTTGGCTCGACTGCACCTAAGCCCGAAGCGGGGACACCTCCCGACGGAGGTCACCAAGATCAAGGGTCAGACGCTCGACCTTCCGATCGAGCGCACCACGGGCCCACGAGAGAGCCTCCCGCTCCGACTCCACCCGAGCATATGCGACCACTGCCTCAGCCCCGAGCTGGGCCAAGATCAAGCTACCTTCCATGAGTTGCTCAAAAAGTGTGGAGGGGGGACTCCTCTGAAGTTTCGCTCATACAACCCCTGAAGCTACGGAGTGGCACCTCTGGTAAAGGGAGGCCTGGACATTGAAGGCACTGGTCGAGGGGAAGGGAGCCCTCTCCGGAGCGACCGGGATCCGGGCACCTCCCCCGAGCAACACCGTCTCGGGGGCCCCACTGGTTGGCTCGGGATGAGCGGCCCCGTCACGAACCTCCCCGACCTCGGTCGGCTGTGATTGAGTCGCTTCCCCCTACGACCCTCCAGGCTTGACCGGCTTGGACCGGGCTCCCTCATCCGGTGGCCCCTCTGCTTCACTCGGTACCCTAGCAGCAGCCGCGTTCCCTTCGTCATTTGCCCCCTCTTGCACCACAGAAGGAGGAGGCAACATGGGAACCTCATCAGCCGGGCGGACGGTCTCCACCTTCCTCGCCCGTTTCTTCTCAGCAGACTGAGCCTGCATCGAAGACCGCAACAACTTCACCACGTGATCCTTCCGCTTGACCCCCCGGTGTTCAGAAGCATCGTCCCGGGCAACCCCCTTGCCCTTTTCCCGGGCGCGAGATGAGCCCTCCGAAGCTAGGAGATCACTCAGACCTAGCGTATCATCTACATTGATGACCTCCAGCTCGATTGACGATGCCTCCTCCTCCTCCTCCTCCTCCTCCTCAGCCGCTCACCGTAGATCTGCGCGAAGAAGAGCAAGTTGAGAAGAAAAAAGCACACGCTTGAAACAGGACAAGTTCCTGAGAACCTTACCCATCGACAACAGCAGTCGAGAAAGATACTCCTCAATGTTAGAAGGAGACACCAACTCAGCAGTCCCCAGGCAGTCCCGCTGAAGGACAGCAGCATTGATAGGATCAGTGTGTTGGATTCAGAGGGGGGTGAATGAATCCCACCCTTAAAAAACTTTTCGCTCAATGAAAACTAGAACACTAACTAGAACAAGATAGATAAACTGGATAACTAATCAGAATCTCTTTTGAACCGACGAACAAACATCTATCTCGCGCCTAAACAATAAACTACTGGAAGCGGAAGAAGGTAATCAACCTACTACAAGATAGCAATATGAACGCTCAGACAATCTGTGAAAGGTGGTAGAAGACATGTAGCTAACGCACAAGGAAAACCACTGCACATATAATTTTTTAGGTGGTTCGGTCCTCCAGACCTACATCCACCCCTCACTCCCAACCGGAGTGATGCTTCCACTAGCACAAGCTAGAAACTGCAGACTCAGTCTGCGAACAGAATGCTGCCACACAGCTTGACCAGGGGAACAACCTCCCCTCTTCCTCCACACCGGAGGGACACCCCAAGTGACTCCCAACAACTTGGAAACCAGAGACCGAAGTCTCTCTTCCTCCAGACCAGGAGGGGATACACCAGTGACTCCCCGTCACCAGCAAACCAGAGGTCACAGACCTCTCTTCCTCCAGACCAGGAGGGACCCGACCTCTATCCAGAGAATCGAAAGAACAAAGATAACCAGAGTGACAAAAGAAAATCAAAAACAAGAAATGAAAATAATAACAGCAAACAGAAAGCTGTAAAGCGAAATCACAATTTGGCTCTCGTAGGAGCTGACTGGCCTGGATATGATCCACGGTCCAGTATGAACTGATCTACTGATGAAGCTTCTTATCTCTCGATCTCTCTTCTTCTTACTCTTCTTTTACTTCTCTGCTTCTTTCTCTCACTGTCTTCTCTTCTTCTCTCAATCCTTATGGCCTCTCTCTCTTTCTCTTTTTCTTCTGTTGCACTCTTCTTTCTTCACTCATAGTCTCGATCAGCCCTCTTCTGTTTATTGCTTTCTACAGATGAAGAAACTTTATATATATAGTAGCAGCAACAGGTGCTAGGGCGTGTGCTTTCCACTTCTCCTGCCCAATTAATGCTACCACGTGTCAGCATCTCAGCTTCTTGGATCACGTTCCAGGTGCCCACCTCGGGTCACGTGCCCAGACATATTAACCTCGTCCAACAATCTTGTTAGTTAATCAGTCGAAGACAGTATCAGCTGAAGGCAATGTTCAGACTTCATTCAGCAAGCAAGGCAAGCATGGATGGCTGTACAGAGTTGATCGTGTGAGGCAAGACAAGTGTACAGACTTCTTACCACATGCTGTAATATGCATATATGATGTAGTGTATAGACTTGCTGACACATGCTGCAGTATACTTTTGCATGCAGTGTATAGACTTGCTGACACATGCTGCAGTATGCATATGATGCAGTGTATAGACTTGAAGAAAGCAATGCATACACAATGATGCAATGTTCAGACTTTACTGAAGACTGCCAGTCGATGTATAGACTTGGCTGCGTGCGGGTTGGCAGAGGATGTATATACTAGCTGTGTAGGCTGCCTGACCATGTATGGACTTTGGCTGAAGGCAACGCTGAAGCAATGTTCAGACTTGGCATTTGACTAAGTACGCACAACGACAAAGGATGCTCAGGCATGCAGTTAAAATGTACAGACTTGATAGCAGATGCACACAATGTATAGACTAGGTTCTGGCATCAAAGTATGCACAACGTAAAAGACGCCTTCTTCCTAGGCGTTTGATTCAAAAGTGACGCCACTTCTGGTGGTCGTCAAATTCCAAGTTCATCGAAATGTATAGACTTCAATGTATAGACTTCGATGAGAACAATGCATGAACGTAGTGTTTAGACTTACAGAATGCCTAGCTATCGTGCGGATGTATAGACTTGTGTTATGCAGCCTAAGTATGTACAGACTTGATGAGGTGCTAAGTGACAGAGCTAGCTGTACATACTCTGAGGAAACACAAGCAGCGTTGTATAGACTTGAAAAGCGTGAACACTGCGATGTGCAGACTTAGCGATGTATAGACTTTAGCCACCAATGTACAGACTTGGCCCAACTAAGAACCGATGGATGTATAGACTTTACGAGTACAGTCCAATGAATTGACTTTGTGAAGCACAGTCCAATGTATAGACTTTGACCGAAGGCCAATGTATAAACTTCAATGCAAATGCCAAGACCATGTACAGACTTGAAAGCTTCGAAGCACACGATGTTTTGACTTTATGATGCATACGCCAAGGCTGTACATACTTGAAGAGACGATGCACTATAGGCTGCCAGACTCTGTACAGACTTGCAGCTTGAGACGCTGACAGAGACGGTCAACTGTATAGACTTTAAGTCCAAGTGAGACAGTGGATGTACAGACTTGGGCTGTATAGACTTTGACTCAAATATGCATATGAGACGCTGAATAAGACGCAGCTATGTATAGACTTTACAGTGAATGCATATGCCAATGTACAGGCTTAGAAGTGAAAAACAATGTATAGACTTGAACATCTTCAAGGCACAATGTGCAGACTTTACCAGTGTATACACTTGAACTTCTGAACATAGGTAAAGACTGGGAATGTATAGACTTGACGAATGGCTTGAAACACAGACACGCTACCAATGTATAGACATGCACAGTGCTACCAATGTATAGACTTGGCCCAACTAAGGACCGATGGATGTACACACTTCAGCTAAGCAAGCTACAGTGAATGTATGGACTTTATGAACGACGCAAACGGCTCCGTACACACTTGAAGTAATGCATGCCGATGTACAGACTTCAGTTGAAGCCAACCGAAGAGTGTATAGACTTTATGAATGCATATGCCAAGACCAATGTACAGGCTTGAAGAGGATGCAAGCAGTGTATAGACTTAGTCTACGACAACGGACCAATGTACAGACTTAAGGTATCGCATGTAATGCAGTGTGTGACCTTTGAAGTGCTTATAGCTGTGTAGACTTCAAATGTAGAGACTTTGAACGTGTGTGCTGGCAGTGTATAGACTTGGAAGTCTAGGAGGGGTCGACCCATCTAAGAAGGGGGTCGACCCACTTTTGCATGCAGTGTACTGACTGTATGCTCAATGCAATTATGCTGACTCTGTTATATGAATGCATCGACCAGATGTCAGATAAATATAGTGGAATGTCATTCACAAGCACACATTCACAAATCCATGAACACATATGAATGCACTTAAATGAATCAACAAGGTCTTTCATGCACACATGCATATGGTGACTTATAGTGTTTGCTATCATCAAAACCAATCATCAAGACCACAGGGGCACAATAATCTCCCCCTTTTTTATGATGACAACACTATGAGTCACACTAACTCAAGTCAAAACATTCTCCCCCTTTGACTTCAGCAAAAAGACATTACTTTGAGAGAGAAAAAATAAGCAGATATGAAACAATTGAAATGACATTTCTCCCTTTAACTACATGAAAGCACATTCTTCACCAAAGAGCAATATGACTCAAATCAATTTCTCCCCTTTTGTTTTTGAAAAAAAAAAAATCATGTAGAGGTATGAATGCAGAGATGCAGATGCAGCAAGAGATGCAATACCTCCCCTTAAGAATATGAATGCAGGGTCACAATTGATATGAACATGATTCAATATGACAAGGAAGCTCCCCCTGAATAGATACCAATTGATATGCATCTGTTGCATTTCTCCCAATTGATGTGGTTGAGAGGGAGACGACAGTGGCATTCAAGGGTAAGTTCAGGTCAATGAACCAAGGACAGTGAGGAGAAGAGTTTCAAACATAAGAAGTTCAAAACAAGATTTTCAAGGAGATATCAATCTCATAAATCCAAAACATAAATTTTCAAGGTCTTCCATTATAAGGGCTTATGAATGAATTTTATTGATCATCATGGTTTAAACATGATGTATGCAAGGTTTATCAATAAAGTTCTGTATTGATATCTAAAACCAAGGTTTAATAAAAATGAATCAATCCCTCATAATTCTATCTTGATTATCCTCCCTTTCTCTTACACAATCAAATTTATTGACTTCTTTCAGAAATACATGCACTAGTATTGAGATCAAGCAATTATGAAGTCATGAGATTTTGTCTAGGGTTATAACAATTTGATTTTGGCATCAATATTCAAATATTGCAATTTGTTCAACAAATTTTCATGCTACAAATTTTACGAGCACTCTAGTTCAGTGTACACTTTGTAACTAGAGGATATACCTTTATCAGAGGCCAATATCCCTAAGCACTTAGTGTGACTAACAGTCATGCTTTATATGAACAGAGGTAGCATTTACATATCATGACACACTATAAATCATTTCTTTGATGAGTGAGTTGTATTTCTCAGTGTGCATGTCATTGCTCTGCCTGATTAACAATCATTCTTAAGCAGAGTTAACTATGGCACCTCATGACACAGTCCTTTGGACATGTGTTTCTCAGTGACCAAAGTCATTGCTCTGACTAAAATTAACCCTTTAGACAATTCAGACAAATTCATTTGCTTCAAGTCAATAATAATTTCATGTACTTAACCAATTAAAGCCATGTATTCAATAGTGCAGATTTCAGAAGATTTTACAAGACACATCATGAAATAGTTGGTTAAGATTTATTAAACATGATTCAGATATTTTTAAGAGAATTACAGACAAACTCCATGAATACATTAAACTTAAACCACATGAGTTATTTCAGACATTCATAAATCGTATAATAGAAGATTCCTAGTTCAAGTGTTTTCAGATTTATGATCGAAATAGTCCCATTGAAATCTTCATGAAAGACTGATAGAATTCTGATACCAAATGATAGAAGGGATTTTGAAGCTCAATGTTTTCAGAATATGATCAAGGTTTGTCAACAAAATCAATAAGGAAGGATATGCAATGAATTCTGACAAGTGTATGTATTTGATAACCTACATGCCATGCATTGACTCCCCCTGACAATATGCATTCAGTCAATCTTTTTGGCATTTTTCCATGAAATGCAATGCAATTAACTACATATATGCAAAGACATGCAAAGACTCAACATTGTTTACTATGTAAAGACATGCAAATAACTACCCCTGAAAACATGCAATGTTTGCCATGAAAACTGAACATATGTCTTTGTGACTCATGCACATACAGACTACCCTATCAAAGCAAAATGACCCATGGTACTAGGCGGAGCACTTGGTCTAAAAGACCACCTCACACATAGTAAGAACCTACAGACAGATTTCAAACAACATTCATATGCAGTTCAGGTTTTCAGATATTGCAAGTTTATTCTCATTTCAATGTCTAAATAGACAATTCAGTATGAGCATTGAGAGACTAGAATATTCATAGTGTTCAAAAGATGACAAATATGCAAGAGCACATCAAACCAGATATGCAATGAATTTTATTATGCAAGAGAAGATTCAAACAGAGTTGTGCAGATGACACATGCAGCTATGTATGCTTAACAGATTATGCAAACATCTAAACCAGATATTTCAGATGGCAAGGTTTAAAAAATAAGTTTTCAGAACTGACCTGAATAGTGCAATCCTAGGGGTTTCATTCTTGAATGCCTTGGTTTATTGCCCCTCTTTATTCTTCAGCTTCCAAGGCATACCTGTAACACAAAGCTTATTTTGCACAAACAGGTACCCAAGAGGTCTTGGGTCCTGATTGACAGTGACATTTCTAGCAGGTTTTCTCAACAAGTTTTGTGCATGAAGGTCATCAGATTTCATTAAATAGCAATTATTCATTGAATGACCAAAGCCACCACAATAACGACATAAAACAGAATTTTTGTTCTCATTGTACACATTAGCATGATCATGAAATCTATGTGTATGAGAATTAAAGTTTCTGTTGTTTGCATGAAGGTTTTGCCCTTTGTTATCATTCGGCCAGCAATTTACAGCTTTGTAGCCAGACTTTTCATATTCAAAATGAGAAGAGTGATTTCTTCTCTTAAAAGGTGACCAGCACTCTCTAGCCAGATGGCCTGGCTTCCAACAGTTAGAGCATGCAACAGACTTTCTGTTAAAGATAAATTCAGGTTTATCAAAAAAATTTCTATTTGTAGGGAATCTACCAGATTTATAGTTAGACTTCCTTCCCTGAGCATGCCAACATTCAATGGCCCTGTGGCCTGGCTTTCCACATTCAAAGCATGAAATAGAGTTTCTTCTACCAGCATTCAACCAACATTCAATGGCCCTATGGCCTATCTTTCCATAGTTGAAACATGCAGAATATTTTCTATTTACAGCAAATTTATTCCTATCAACATCATTATGGTTTGCAGGGAATTTAGCATGATGTGAAAAAGACATTTTCTTACTATTTACAAACTAGCATTGTGCAATGCTGTGCCCTAGTTTGCCATAGTGCAGACATTCAGTTTTCCTTTTCTGAGGTGAAGGATTTTTATCATGAAATCTCCTAGCATTCATATCATCCTTCTCCATCAATTTACAATCATGCATCAAATGACCAAATGTATGACAGTAATGACAGATCATTTTCTTTTTAGATGCATGTGAGTGTGTGTGAGGACTGTGATCAACATGCACTGATGTATCCTTTTTATTTATTTTCTATTTTCCAGTCCTTTTCTGATTTTTATCCTATTTTTCTATTTTCTTAGCCTTGTACTGAGTTGGAGATGGGGTAGAAGGCTTTTCCTGTTCAGAAGATTTAACAAAAATAGTTTTCAGGTTGGTTCCATCAACCTTCCTCATAACTGGATTGTAACACAATCCCTCTTTCTTAAAATTAACCTTCGTTCCCAGCATTTTCTGAACAATGGGCTGTTTGTCTTTAGAGGTTGTGGCTACATTTGAAGCATTTACAAATGAGGTTATCAACTTGCTCTGAAGCTCTTTCTTGTTGATCTTATTCTAGCCCAGCCCTTCCTTCCTAGGGTTGATTTTTATACCTAGTAGCTTGTCTAGGTTTTTCTGCCCATCAACAAACTTTGACAGAGAGTTCCTCAAGTCTTGGATTTCATCTTCTAAAGAGGCAATGCATAACTCGTAACTGGCAATCTCTTGCTCACTGTAATTCATAGCTTTATTCAAAACTTTGTTAGCAGTTTTATATTTCTCAACTTCCTGTTCTAGATTGCTCAGTTTATCAGAATCTTCAATGCAAATAGTTTTTCCTCTTTCTAAGGCTAGAAGTCTCTCAGACATAGTGGAGTTCAGCACTTTTAACTTCTCATTTTCTTTAACCAAAGTATCATTTTGAATTAACTCATCAAGAAGAATCTGGTCATCTTGAGATACTTTTGGATTATTTGGAGTTTCATACTCCCTTTGTAAGTTTTCAATATTTTTCTGCAACTCCATGTTTATAGATTTTATGGCATCGGATTTTTCAATCAGCAATGTGTTCTCCTTTTTAAGTTTCTCTAATTTTTCTTCATTTTCTTTAACAGATTTTCTAAGAGAGTCATTTTCAGATTTTAGCTTGTTTAAATCTGAGTTCACACTTTCGAAATTTTTTAGCAATTTTTCATACTGGTCATGATAGTTAACAAGAGTCTGATTATCATTATTTGAACTGAGTTTCTCTTTGAGTTCAAATATCTCATTTACATGATCTTGATTCTCAATTTTCAGCAACGAAATTTATTTTTTCAGCATTTGAAAATCAGACATACAAACATCATGAACGTGTTTCAATTCAGTACAATTTTTACATGGAGAACTTGAACTATCTAACCCAGTACCCTTCTTCAATTTTTTATACTGTTTTCTTAACCTCTCATGTGACTCTAATAATTCAGCATATGCATTCTCCCCATCATCTAGACAAAAATTCTCGAAGAGATTTACCTCCTCATCATCCTGTTCTTCTTCTTGATTGCTGCTTTGTCCACTTCCTCGAGCCATCATGCAGCTTGTTTGATTTCCTTTCCCGGCTCTCTTCATCATCTCCAATATATTACTTGCATATCTGTAATCAAGAAAACATGAATGAAAGGCTTTGTCAGTAGCTGCCTTCATCAGATTCCAAGCCTTCTAATTTTCTGCACACATAGATCGATGCTTATTAGTCCATTTGGACTGATCTTTTGGTAGTCTGTGTGGACCATGTGAAATTAGTTTCCACAGATCTGGATCAGTAGTCGTAACAAACATATGCAAGTTTTTAAACTAGACATTAAAGTCCGTACCACTGAAAATCTGTGGATGAGCCATGAAGACAGATCAACAGGCAATTTTTTTTTAAAACAATAAGTAGAAGACAATGATGCACCAAAACGCTAGCGGGATCCTCTGCAGATCGTTGGATCTGTAAGTCAGAAACCGCTCTGATACCAATTGATAGGATCGGTGCGCTGGATTCAGAGGGGTGATGAATGAATCCCACCCTTAAAAAACTTTTCACTCAATGAAAACTAGAACACTAACTAGAACAAGATAGACAAACTGAATAACTAATCAGAATCTCTTTTGAACCAAAGAACAAACATCTATCTCGCGCCTAAACAATCAACTAGTGGAAGCGGAAGAAGGTAATCAACCTACTGCAAGATAGCAATATGAACGCTCAGACAATCTGTGAAAGGTGGTAGAAGACATGTAGCTAACGCACAAGGCAAACCACTGCACATATAAGTTTTTAGGTGGTTCGGTCCTCCAGACCTACATCCACCCCTCACTCCCAACCGGAATGAGGCTTCCACTAGCACAAGCTAGAAACTGCAGACTCAGTTTGCGAACAGAATGCTGCCACACAGCTTGACCAGGGGAACAGCCTCCCCTCTTCCTCCACACCAGAGGGACACCCCAAGTGACTCCCAGCCACTTGGAAACTAGAGACCGAAGTCTCTCTTCCTCCAGACCAGGAGGGGACACACCAGTGACTCCCCGTCACCAGCAAACCAGAGGTCACATACCTCTCTTCCTCCAGACCAGGAGGGACCCGACCTCTATCCAGAGAATCGGAAGAACAAAGATAACCAGAGTGACAAAAGAAAACCAAAAATAAGAAATGAAAATAATCACAGCAAACGGAAAGCTGTAAAGCGAAATCATAATTTGGCTCTCGCAGGAGCTGACTAGCCTGGATATGATCCACGGTCCAGTATGAACTGATCTGCTGATGAAGCTTCTTATCTCTCGACCTCTCTTCTTCTTACTCTTCTTTTACTTCTCTGCTTCTTTCTCTCACTGTCTTCTCTTCTTCTCTCAATCCTCACGACCTCTCTCTCTTTCTCTTTTTCTTCTGCTGCACTCTTCTTTCTTCACTCACAGTCTCGATCATCCCTCTTCTATTTATTGCTTTCTACAGATGAAAAAACTTCATATATATAGCAGCAGCAACAGGTGCTAGGGCGTGTTCTTTCCACTTCTCTCGCCCAATTGATGCTACCACGTGTTAGCATCTCAGCTTCTTGGATCACGTGCCAGGTGCCCACCCCGGGTCACGTGCCCAGACATATTAACCTCATCCAACAATCCTGTCAGTTAATCAGTCGAAGACAGTATCAACTAAAGGCAATGTTCAGACTTCATTCAGCAAGCAAGGCAAGCATGGATGGCTATACAGAGTTGATCGTGTGAGGCAAGACAAGTGTACAGACTTCTTACCACATGCTGTAATATGCATATATGATGTAGTGTATAGACTTGCTGACACATGCTGCAGTATGCATATGATGCAGTGTATAGACTTGCTGACACATGCTGCAGTATGCATATGATGCAGTGTATAGACTTGAAGAAAGCAATGCATACACAATGATGCAATGTTCAGACTTTGCTGAAGACTGCGAGTCGATGTATAGACTTGGCTGCGTGCGGGCTGGCAGAGGATGTATATACTAGCTATGCAGGCTGCCTGACCATGTATGGACTTTGGCTGAAGGCAACGCTGAAGCAATGCTCAGACTTGGCATTTGACTAAGTACGCACAACGACAAAGGATGCTCAGGCATGCAGTTAAAATGTACAGACTTGATAGCAGATGCACACAATGTATAGACTAGGTTCTGGCATCAAAGTATGCACAACGTAAAAGACGCCTTCTTCCTAGGCGTTTGATTCAAAAGTGACGCCACTTCTGGTGGTCGTCAAATTCCAAGTTCATCGAAATGTATAGACTTCAATGTATAGACTTCGATGAGAACAATGCATGAACGTAGTGTTTAGACTTGCTGAATGCCTAGCTATCGTGCGGATGTATAGACTTGTGTTATGCAGCCTAAGTATGTACAGACATGATGAGGTGCTAAGTGACAGAGCTGGCTGTACAGACTCTGAGGAAACACAAGCAGCGTTGTATAGACTTGAAAAGCGTGAACACTGCGATGTGCAGACTTAGCGATGTATAGACTTTAGCCACCAATGTACAGACTTGGCCCAACTAAGAACCGATGGATGTATAGACTTTACGAGTACAGTCCAATGAATAGACTTTGCGAAGCACAGTCCAATGTATAGACTTTGAACGAAGACCAATGTATAAACTTCAATGCAAATGCCAAGACCATGTACAGACTTGAAAGCTTCGAAGCACACGATGTTTTGACTTTATGATGCATACGCCAAGGATGTACATACTTGAAGAGATGATGCACTATAGGCTGCCAGACTCTGTACAGACTTGTAGCTTGAGACGCTGACAGAGACGGTCCACTGTATAGACTTTAAGTCCAAGTGAGACAGTGGATGTACACACTTGGGCTGTCACGCCCCGAGCGCGGAAGATACCCGGAGATGCGCGACGTGTCTATATCAATCATGTCAATCAGAGTGGTCGTGTATTCGACACAAAGACAGAGATGCGCAAAATAGCAAGATAACCCAATCCTTTATTTCATAATGGATAGACTATTACAAATCCAATACTCTGTTAAATAAAAAGGAAAAGAATACATAGTTGACTCAAGAAACTATGGAAAAGACTAGACGACACTTGTAGAAGCTCTATCACTTTCACTCTTGACCATTCCCATCCGATTGACTTCCATCGTCGTCGGACTTACCTGAAAAGTAAAAAGGGACAAACGGGATGAGCGAACGCTCAGTAGGAAATTATATCTCAAGTACTAGCAAGTGGTTTAAGTAATTACATTTTCATGGATGCAATAAAGCTATGCATGCTCGCATGAAACGACAAGATAGAGAGAATGTAATATCAAAGAAATAAGATGAACTTTCATGAACAAGATACAAGTTATTCAAGATAGTCAAGCAAGTACCATTATCGAGTCATGTCAAGAACTTTGGCTATCATGTATCAAGCAAGTAAATTACCCTTTTTCGGGCCACGCATTTCATTTCATGTCAAGTACGAGTCAAGTACAAGATGTGTGTGGAATGTCCAATCAAGCAAGTCAAGTACTCGGTATAATGCCAGATACCTTATCATTTTAACTCCCATGGGCACAAGTACTTTCGGGTGCTCCTCCCAGGACCAGATCGGGCCCTATATGCGCAGGCATTTATCATGTGTTTTGACATCCACTCTTGTTTATATAGCCAATATAGAATTTCAATAATCAAGCTTGTAGACACGTATGACAACTTTGATAGAATAGAGTCCAAAATATGACAAAGGACATAGAATGGCGATAACAACGGTATACTCACGATGTCGATAAAACTAGGTAGATTATGGTTCCCTTAACTTAGGTACCATGACAAATCAATATGGACATTCTTTATATAGAATTGAGGTCCACATGAATATTAGATCAAGCAAGATACCCTCATTCTTATCATAGAATTGGGGTTTACAAGAATGACAAGATATGGCATGATATCATCATCCCATCAAGAATTTCTTATGATATACTCTTTGTATAATCATAAGGGCCGGTATACCATGTTTCTTTTAGATTGACATGGCAAGGATCGTGTAATGGGTTTTTAGGGTACAACCAGCTCAGTCGGCCTTGAGGGAATCCAAGGCTACGAGGAGTCTTACGGAGGTCTCTATGACTAACTCGCTAGTCCAAAGGAACGGAATGTCCAATGGAGAGCTTGTATGTCAATGAGAGTTGAGTGTGGTCGGTAAATCAACATGAAAACATGGGACTATACTCACGGAGTGGAGAATAGTGCCGATATATATATATATATGTATAATATATAAACCATCGGTTAGCAAATCAGAGGAAAAATCAGTTTACAGTAAAATAACGACTTAGGTCAAGTCGTGTATTGAATAATTAACGCCTAACAGAAGGGCGTTTACATATATTGCCAATTTGCGGAATTTCCATTTATTTCATTAATTTATCAAAAACACGCCTTTCCTGGGGGCGTTTCTTCAAAGTGGACGACTGCAGGGGCAGGCGTCTCATCATTTACATATTCAACAGGATAATTATTCTCAGAAATTTATCAAAAACGCGCCCTTGGAAGGGGCGTTACTTTTTAATTCCATTTTACAGAATATGTGAGTTTCAGGATTTTAACAGATACACGCCCTAGTAAGGGGCGTTTATTTTTAATTCACGCCCTATGATGGGGCGTTTACATAGGGAAAACGACTTTGTCCAAGTCGTGAATTTCAAGATTTTAACATATACACGCCCTAGTAAGGGGCGTTACTTTTAAAGTCACGCCCTATGATAAGGCGTTAATACGTGGGAAAATGACCTTGTACAGGCCGTGAATACAAGAAATTGCAGGACATTAGATTTGGAGACAGGATCATGCATTAATAATCAAGGTTTCATATATAATCCGTTCTTAACATGCTTAAGTCATGATCTCGTAAAATTAACGCCTGTGTACAGGACGTTTCTTAATAAATTGACGACCGCTGTTATGGTCGTTTATTTTAAAATAGCGCCCTATTCCAGGGCGTCTCTTTCAAACAATTCAGAAAACACACCGAAACCATATGTATATAGACCGTATGCATGCCATGCTTATATAATATCTTTCACTAATTTTATTTGGGCTACAGTATCTTGAGAAAACCTACCTTAATAATGGATTTGAAGATGACCGTGAGGGGTTTGACTAGCAGAGGATGATGCTCGGTTAGGCTCCTGAAGACCACGGCTATTGGTTGATGGAAGAAGACGATGGCTTTGATTGTAGAAGAAGAACTGCAGTTATCCTATAAGAAAATAAAGAAACTGTATCAGTTTCTTTGTGATCTGAACATCATACGAAGGTAAATAATTTTTACCCGGATGAAGAACTATGCTTCTTCAAAACGTAGGGGCTTCTTAACCTGTAACAGAAGAAGATGAAGAACTGTTAGTTCTTCATGTAACAGACGTAGGGATTTAAGGAAAATAAGAAGGAATGCTCCTCTTACGTACCTCTGCAGACGAACGAATCAAATAGGTTTAGGGTTTAAATGAACGAGAGTTTTTATAGGATTTTGGATGTCCTAGTAGGGTTGGTGATTGTGTGGAAGTAATACTTCTATGATAGAGTCATTACCACGTTTGAACTCTTTCTAATGCTTATCACTTACCCTGGATAAGTTCTGGGTTCGATCGGTTCACGAACTGAATTAACGCCTTAGGTCAGGGCGTGTATTCTTGAATTGACGCCTTGCATAAGGGCGTTTCTTAAAAAGCGCCTTGAAAAAGGGCGTTTCGTGTTTTAAAACACGCCCAAGATAGAGGCGTTTCTTTTACTTGCCTATTTGGTCGTGAGAGTTGACGACCGCACGTGTGGGCGTCCTTTCTTTAGTCACGCCTTTTATAGAGGCGTTTCTTTTTGAATTAACGCCCTAATAAGAGGCGTTATTTTTAATTTGTCTTATTTCGTCCAATTAACCCTATTCCTTTTTATATATTTTACTTCTGTAATATATATGTTTTAATTCATTTCAATTATTCATTTATTAGGGTTGCTACACCCTCCCCCACTTAAAAAGAATTTGGTCCCCAAATTCCATATATATATAATTATACACGCGGAGAGTGTAGGACATATACCTCTTAGAATAACTCGGGAAATCGTTTCTTCATAGATTCCTCGGTCTCCCATGTCGCTTCGCGTTCAGGATTCTTATTCCATTGCACCTTGATCATGGGAATAACCTTATTCCTTAGAGCTCGTATTTCTCGATCTAATATCTTCAAGGGCCTTTGTTCATATGTGAGATCTTTCTGGATCACCAGATCTCCATGCTCAATAATATGTGACGGATCGTGTACATACTTCTTCAACATAGATATGTGAAATACATTGTGTACCTCGGACAACTGAGGAGGCAACGCGATGCGATAAGCAACCTCGCCAACTCTTTCGAGTACCTCAAATGGTCCGATAAATCTTGGCGTAAGCTTGCCCTTAACACCAAATCTTCGTATGCCACGTCCAGGGGATATTTTAAGAAATACATGATCTCCAACCTGAAATTCAAGATCTCTTCTCCTGGTATCAGCATAAGCCTTTTGCCTTGTCTGAGCAACTTGTAATCTTTCTCTGATTACTAGTATCTTCTCGGTTGTATCCCTTACCATGTCTGGACCTAATAGTTGTTTTTCTCCAACTTCGTTCCAACATATGGGAGATCGGCAACTCCTTCCGTATAAGGCTTCGAAAGGTGCCATTTGGATACTAGCTTGGTAGCTATTATTATATGCAAATTCAACTAAAGGTAAGTGGTCATGCCAGCTTCCTCCAAAGTCAATAATGCATGCTCTCAGCATATCTTCAACAACTTGATTAGTTCGCTCGGTCTGACCATCCATTTGTGGGTGAAAAGCAGTACTAAAGTTGAGCCTTGTCCCCAACGAATGTTGTAATCCCTTCCAAAAATGAGAAGTAAAACGGGGATCCCTATCAGACACGATTGAGACATGAATTCCATGTATCCTGACTATTTCTTTAATGTATAGTGCAGCTAGTACATCAATCGACCATCGGCTTTTGATTGGCAAGAAATGTGCCGATTTAGTCAATCGATCAATGATAACCCAGATTCCATCATGTCCTCCTTTAGATTTAGACAAACCCATGATGAAGTCCATATCAATATCCTCCCATTTCCACTTAGGAATATCTAGAGGATGTAGTTTTCCCGCAGGCTTTTGGTGTTCCGCCTTGACCTGTTGGCATGTGAGACAGCGTGATACATAGTCCGCTATTTCTCTTTTCATATTGGGCCACCAAAAGTTCCTCTTTACATCTTGGTACATTTTAGTTGATCCAGGATGAATAGTGTATCTTGATCTGTGAGCTTCATCTAAGATCTTCTTCTTTAATTCCGGACAATCGGGTATACAAATTCTATCTTTGAACGATAACCTTCCATCAGAAGTTAGTTGAAAATCAGATTGTCCTTCTAATCTGCCTTTGATTTCTACTAACATGGGATCATCATCCTGAAGTGTTTGTATTTCAGATAACAAATCTGACTGTATGCTTACATGGGATAGTGTGACAAATTTGGATTCCATGTCCAAGCTTATATTGAGCTCAGAGAATTGTTCAAGTAACCTCCATTCTTGTATCATACAATTTGCTATTATTGCTCTCGGCTTTCGACTAAGGGCATCAGCAACATAATTACCCTTTCCGGGATGGTATTGTATATTGAAGTCGAAATCCTTGAGATATTCTAGCCAACGTCTTTGTCTCATGTTCAGCTCCTTTTGCGAAAATAGATATTTGAGACTTTTGTGATCGGAGTATACAGTAAACTGTACCCCATAGAGATAGTGTCTCCATATCTTTAGGGCAAATACTACCGCGGCCAATTCCAAGTCATGGACGGGGTAATTCTCCTCATGCTTCTTCAGTTGACGAGAAGAATATGCTATGACCTTCCCATGTTGCATTAGAACGCATCCGAGGCCAATGCCAGAAGCATCAGTGTAGACCTCGAATTCCTCTCCTTCAATTGGTAGGGCTAAGACCGGAGCTGTGGTGAGATGATCCTTGAGAGTTTGGAAACTGCTTTCACATTCCTCACTCCATTCATATCGGATCTCCTTACGAGTTAATCTTGTAAGTGGTACGGCGATCTTAGAGAAATCTTTGATAAATCGCCGATAATAGCCTGCAAGACCCAAGAAACTTCTGATCTCGCTTGCATTAGTGGGTCTCTCCCAGTTTCTCACAGCTTCAACTTTTGACGGATCCACAGATAAACCGTCCTTGGATATGACATGTCCGAGAAAAGCCACTTCTTCAAGCCAGAACTCGCATTTGCTGAGTTTAGCATATAATTGATTTGTCCTCAAGACTTGCAATGCAATCCTCAAATGCTCTTCATGTTCTTCCTTAGTCTTAGAATATATCAATATATCATCGATGAAGACTACTATGAATTGATCCAAGTAAGGCCTGAATATGCTATTCATTAACTGCATAAAGGCAGCAGGGGCATTTGTTAGTCCAAAAGGCATAACAACAAATTCGTAATGGCCATACCTGCTTCTGAATGCGGTCTTGTGAATGTCATCATCCTTGATCCTTAGTTGATGATATCCCGACCGGAGATCAATCTTGGAGAAATATTTGGATCCTGAAATCTGATCAAACAATTCATCGATTCTCGGCAGTGGATACTTGTTCTTGATAGTAAGATGATTCAACTGTCGATAGTCAATACACAATCTCATGGATCCATCCTTCTTCTTTACAAATAAGACTGGTGCTCCCCACGGGGAAGTACTTGGTCTAATAAACCCTTTTCGGATTAGTTCCATCAACTGCTCCTTCAACTCCTTGAGTTCAGCAGGGGACATTCTATATGGTGCCTTTGAAACCGGACCAGCACCAGGGACTAAGTCGATGGTAAAGGCCACATCTCTTTGCGGGGGTAATCCCGGCAAATCTTCTGGAAATACGTCTGGGAATTCTCGTACTACTTGAACGTCTTCTATCTTGGTTTCCTTAGCTTCTTTAATAGTGACAAAAGCAAGGAAGGATACACATCCTTTCTTGACGAGCTTGCTTGCTCGAAGAGCCGAAATAAGAGGGGATTTGCTTCGACTCTTAGGACTAGTATAAGTCAGTTCCGGAAATTCCTTGAAAACAATCTTGCTATCACGGCAATCAACCGTTGCCTGGTATTTGGATAACCAATCTGCTCCTAGTATAACATCATATTCTTTTAGATCTAAGCAGATAAGATCAATAGGAAAATTCTTTCCTCGAACCAATACCTCACAATTTTGGTAATGATGTGTGATATCCGTCTCGTTTCCGAGAGGAGTAGACAATATTATCTTCATCCATTCTGGTTCTAGAGGTAATGGGTCAGCAAACTTCTTGGAAATAATGGAATGCGATGCACCCGTATCAAATAAGACATGTGCATATTTGGAACAAATTTTTAATGTACCTTCCACCAATCCGCCTTCTTCTTCTGGTTCGGTCTCTTGGATTGCATGAAGACGCGCGTTCCTCGTCACTGGGCGTTTACCCTCACCGTCTTGGTCATTCATTAATGGACAATCGGGAATCCGATGTTCACGACTCCCACAACGGAGACATGCTCCCAGTTTCCTCCAACATTCTTCTGTTTTGTGACCAGCCTTGTCACAATGCTTGCATACTACGTTTGAAGGGATAGTGGTGATAGAGAAAGGCTTGGATTTCTTGAACTTCTGATCTTGAGAGGAAGAACCTCCATTATTGGGCCTCTTCTTAAAGTTGGGTTTAAAAGAACCCGAACTTGTGACTTGCTCCTTTTTGTCTTTCCCACGGATCCTATCAGATAGTTCCGTGGCATCTTCAAGCAACTGAGCTCGGCGCACTATTTCAGTATAAACTTGAATATCCATAGGCGCCAGTTGAGTAATGTAGTGGGGCCTAAGCCCATTAAGAAATCTACGGGCTTTCATCTTTTCCGTGCCAATTAAATGCTTAGCATATCTAGACAGTCTAGAGAACTGTGCTTCATAATCAGCCACCGATAAAGATCTTTGCTTTAATGCGGCAAATTCGGCGGCCTTCTTTTCCTGGACCCTATCAGAGAAATATTTGGCGTTGAAATATTCAACGAATTCTCCCCATGTAACTTGAGTTGGGTCAATTGTAGCTTCAATCGACTCCCACCAGCATCTAGCATCCTTTTCTAACTGGAAAGTAGCTAATAAGACTTTGTCCTGATCCGTGCATTGCATGACACGGAATATACGTTCAATCTCCCGAACCCAATGCTCGGCATCGTCTGGATCGGTCGATCCCATGAACTTCGGGGGATTCATATTCTTGAATGCTTGGTGTAAGCTTCCAGCTCGTGGAGCACCACCTTGTGCTACCTGTTGTAGCACTTGGGTCATCCCTTGAAGGGTACGCTGCATGTTGCGCCATTGAGCACGTTCGGCAGCCATTATCCTACAATTACAATAGCTATGTTAGTATTATATCACTATGATCTTATAAAGGACTCATTGATCATTTAACCCTTGGTTCTACCCACTCTCACTTGGTTAAAGGTTTTGAAACCTATCCTTGGACTTGGGTTTCCTAGGAATTGAATACCTTAGGCTCTGATACCACAAAGACTGTCACGCCCCGAGCGCGGAAGATACCCGGAGATGCGCGACGTGTCTATATCAATCATGTCAATCAGAGTGGTCGTGTATTCGACACAAAGACAGAGATGCGCAAAATAGCAAGATAACCCAATCCTTTATTTCATAATGGATAGACTATTACAAATCCAATACTCTGTTAAATAAAAAGGAAAAGAATACATAGTTGACTCAAGAAACTATGGAAAAGACTAGACGACACTTGTAGAAGCTCTATCACTTTCACTCTTGACCATTCCCATCCGATTGACTTCCATCGTCGTCGGACTTACCTGAAAAGTAAAAAGGGACAAACGGGATGAGCGAACGCTCAGTAGGAAATTATATCTCAAGTACTAGCAAGTGGTTTAAGTAATTACATTTTCATGGATGCAATAAAGCTATGCATGCTCGCATGAAACGACAAGATAGAGAGAATGTAATATCAAAGAAATAAGATGAACTTTCATGAACAAGATACAAGTTATTCAAGATAGTCAAGCAAGTACCATTATCGAGTCATGTCAAGAACTTTGGCTATCATGTATCAAGCAAGTAAATTACCCTTTTTCGGGCCACGCATTTCATTTCATGTCAAGTACGAGTCAAGTACAAGATGTGTGTGGAATGTCCAATCAAGCAAGTCAAGTACTCGGTATAATGCCAGATACCTTATCATTTTAACTCCCATGGGCACAAGTACTTTCGGGTGCTCCTCCCAGGACCAGATCGGGCCCTATATGCGCAGGCATTTATCATGTGTTTTGACATCCACTCTTGTTTATATAGCCAATATAGAATTTCAATAATCAAGCTTGTAGACACGTATGACAACTTTGATAGAATAGAGTCCAAAATATGACAAAGGACATAGAATGGCGATAACAACGGTATACTCACGATGTCGATAAAACTAGGTAGATTATGGTTCCCTTAACTTAGGTACCATGACAAATCAATATGGACATTCTTTATATAGAATTGAGGTCCACATGAATATTAGATCAAGCAAGATACCCTCATTCTTATCATAGAATTGGGGTTTACAAGAATGACAAGATATGGCATGATATCATCATCCCATCAAGAATTTCTTATGATATACTCTTTGTATAATCATAAGGGCCGGTATACCATGTTTCTTTTAGATTGACATGGCAAGGATCGTGTAATGGGTTTTTAGGGTACAACCAGCTCAGTCGGCCTTGAGGGAATCCAAGGCTACGAGGAGTCTTACGGAGGTCTCTATGACTAACTCGCTAGTCCAAAGGAACGGAATGTCCAATGGAGAGCTTGTATGTCAATGAGAGTTGAGTGTGGTCGGTAAATCAACATGAAAACATGGGACTATACTCACGGAGTGGAGAATAGTGCCGATATATATATATATATGTATAATATATAAACCATCGGTTAGCAAATCAGAGGAAAAATCAGTTTACAGTAAAATAACGACTTAGGTCAAGTCGTGTATTGAATAATTAACGCCTAACAGAAGGGCGTTTACATATATTGCCAATTTGCGGAATTTCCATTTATTTCATTAATTTATCAAAAACACGCCTTTCCTGGGGGCGTTTCTTCAAAGTGGACGACTGCAGGGGCAGGCGTCTCATCATTTACATATTCGACAGGATAATTATTCTCAGAAATTTATCAAAAACGCGCCCTTGGAAGGGGCGTTACTTTTTAATTCCATTTTACAGAATATGTGAGTTTCAGGATTTTAACAGATACACGCCCTAGTAAGGGGCGTTTATTTTTAATTCACGCCCTATGATGGGGCGTTTACATAGGGAAAACGACTTTGTCCAAGTCGTGAATTTCAAGATTTTAACATATACACGCCCTAGTAAGGGGCGTTACTTTTAAAGTCACGCCCTATGATAAGGCGTTAATACGTGGGAAAACGACCTTGTACAGGCCGTGAATACAAGAAATTGCAGGACATTAGATTTGGAGACAGGATCATGCATTAATAATCAAGGTTTCATATATAATCCGTTCTTAACATGCTTAAGTCATGATCTCGTAAAATTAACGCCTGTGTACAGGACGTTTCTTAATAAATTGACGACCGCTGTTATGGTCGTTTATTTTAAAATAGCGCCCTATTCCAGGGCGTCTCTTTCAAACAATTCAGAAAACACACCGAAACCATATGTATATAGACCGTATGCATGCCATGCTTATATAATATCTTTCACTAATTTTATTTGGGCTACAGTATCTTGAGAAAACCTACCTTAATAATGGATTTGAAGATGACCGTGAGGGGTTTGACTAGCAGAGGATGATGCTCGGTTAGGCTCCTGAAGACCACGGCTATTGGTTGATGGAAGAAGACGATGGCTTTGATTGTAGAAGAAGAACTGCAGTTATCCTATAAGAAAATAAAGAAACTGTATCAGTTTCTTTGTGATCTGAACATCATACGAAGGTAAATAATTTTTACCCGGATGAAGAACTATGCTTCTTCAAAACGTAGGGGCTTCTTAACCTGTAACAGAAGAAGATGAAGAACTGTTAGTTCTTCATGTAACAGACGTAGGGATTTAAGGAAAATAAGAAGGAATGCTCCTCTTACGTACCTCTGCAGACGAACGAATCAAATAGGTTTAGGGTTTAAATGAACGAGAGTTTTTATAGGATTTTGGATGTCCTAGTAGGGTTGGTGATTGTGTGGAAGTAATACTTCTATGATAGAGTCATTACCACGTTTGAACTCTTTCTAATGCTTATCACTTACCCTGGATAAGTTCTGGGTTCGATCGGTTCACGAACTGAATTAACGCCTTAGGTCAGGGCGTGTATTCTTGAATTGACGCCTTGCATAAGGGCGTTTCTTAAAAAGCGCCTTGAAAAAGGGCGTTTCGTGTTTTAAAACACGCCCAAGATAGAGGCGTTTCTTTTACTTGCCTATTTGGTCGTGAGAGTTGACGACCGCACGTGTGGGCGTCCTTTCTTTAGTCACGCCTTTTATAGAGGCGTTTCTTTTTGAATTAACGCCCTAATAAGAGGCGTTATTTTTAATTTGTCTTATTTCGTCCAATTAACCCTATTCCTTTTTATATATTTTACTTCTGTAATATATATGTTTTAATTCATTTCAATTATTCATTTATTAGGGTTGCTACATGGGCTGTACAGACTTTGACTCAAATATGCATATGAGACGCTGAATAAGACGCAGCTATGTATAGACTTTATAGTGAATGCATATGCCAATGTACAGACTTAGAAGTAAAAACCAATGTGTAGACTTGAACATCTTCAAGGCACAATGTGCAGACTTTACCAGTGTATACACTTGGACTTCTGAACGTAGGTAAAGACTGGGAATGTATAGACTTGACGAATGGCTTGAAACACAGACACGCTGCCAATGTATAGACTTGCACAGTGCTGCCAATGTATAGACTTGGCCCAACTAAGGACCGATGGATGTACACACTTCAGCTAAGCAAGCTATAGTGAATGTATGGACTTTATGAACGACGCAAACGGCTCTATACACACTTTAAGTAATGCATGCCGATGTACAGACTTCAGTTGAAGCCAACCAAAGAGTGTATAGACTTTATGAATGCATATGCCAAGACCAATGTACAGGCTTGAAGAGGATGCAAGTAGTGTATAGACTTAGTCTACGACAACGGACCAATGTACAGACTTAAGGTCTCGCATGCAATGCAGTGTGTGACCTTTGAAGTGCTTACAGCTGTGTAGACTTCAAATGTAGAGACTTTGAACGTGTGTGCTGGCAGTGTATAGACTTGGAAGTCTAGGAGGGGTCGACCCATATAAGAAGGGGGTCGACCCACTTTTGCATGCAGTGTACTGACTGTATGCTCAATGCAATTGTGCTGACTCTGTTATATGAATGCATCGACCAGATGTCAGATAAATATAGTGGAATGTCATTCACAAGCACACATTCACAAATCCATGAACACATATGAATGCACTTAAATGAATCAACAAGGTCTTTCATGCACACATGCATATGGTGACTTATAGTGTTTGCTATCATCAAAACCAATCATCAAGACCACAGGGGCACAACAAGCATCCCTCTCCACCTCCGGAGAAACATCTGTTTGCTTCGGGGGGATGTTCGGGTGAAAGTTGGGCGCTGTCGGGAAATCCCAGACCACGCCGACCGCCGATGGACCCCCCCAAAAATATTGGGTCTTTCACCCCTTGTGAGAGGAATCCTTCACAGAAAGGGACATATAACTCCTTCCCCGCCTCGCCTGAATGAAGAAGAAGCCCTTCCCAGCGAAAGGATTATCCTTCAACTCAAAAAAATAGTGGAAGAGATCCAGCGAGGTGCGCACCCCTCTCTTGCCATAGAGGAAGATGAAGGAGAAGATGAGGGTGTAAGAGTTGGATACCAACTGGACAGGTGCCAGCCGGTAGAACCGAAGCAACTCGGCAACAAAGGGATGGACGGGCAACCGAAAGCAGCACTTCCAGGCCCGGAGGAAAGAACAGAAGAGGCCATAACAAGCGACCAGAATGGATTCATGAGATTCAGGTGCGAGGAACTTGAATCGCCATGGCAGCCCTATAGATATATTTCTCCTCCCGTCCGTTCTTTTAATGCCTTCCCGTGTCTATCCTACCACATCCAACATGGGAAATGAATGAAGACAGAGGGAAAGGGAGGAATAAAAAAAACCTATGATCCCCACCAAGGCGCTGAACGTGATGAACACGCCGTACCTTGGAAAGAGGGAGAGGTACTCGCATGACCTGCAGCGCTCTAAAGATATACGGCTCAGGAAGAACCGCCTATAAGATGCACGGTCTCACGACAGACCGTTTAAGAACGGTGCAGAGGATGCAGGATGAAACACTCATGGCAGTTGAACGGCTCTGTCACGACCGCAGGAAGAAGAAGGACGGTCCAGGTATCACCGCACGTCTCCTTGAACGGATGGTGTTGAACTGCGCAAGACCACCACGCCAGAAGTTACAAAGGGTCCAACCTCCACCCTCTCCGGCCGGCCAGAGGGGATGGGCCTCGTGCTAGGGATTGCTGACCTGCAAAAAATGATGTGAAGAAGATAGAAGAAACCCAAGATTAGAACTGAAAAGTGTAGTAAATGCCAAAATAAGAAGAAATGAACATGAATAAATGGAAAGGGGGATACTTGGGGGGTTTTAAACCCCTAGGGTGTCACAAACGTGGGTGTGTGTGTGCATGGCAATGAAGGTGAAGAAAAACGTGGGGAGAAAGTGAGAAGAGTGATGCATACAATGAAAAAAATGGACAAAACCTATCAAACACACAAGACTTAAAAACTAGACTACTCCTTGAACCGGAGGCTTATATGGACGTGGGAAGTCTCTCTCCTTGGTGCTAGGTCGCTCAAGAATGCGGCAGGGCTTCGCCGTCGACAAAAAATCTTCCCCCTTTCAAACCCGACCTTTAGGGTCTATTTATAGAGCCTCTAAAGTTCTAGCTCGAAATTAGGGTTTAGAAGCATTTTCAGGTCGAGATAATCAACAGAAAATCGTAGATAATTGAATTATCTCTTATCCAGTCGAAACGGTACTCAAAATGGTTCAGCATCCGTGGAGAAAATGACGGGAGAAGTTAGGGATAAAACCACGGATAGAGAGAGAAAATTTGTTGAACTTCAGGAATCGAACGGATGAACGGTCTTACAATAGACCACTCAACGGGATGTGCGGCCATGTCCTGGCCGTCCAACCCTATCGGTGGAAATTCAAATAAATCATAAATATTAATCCAAATTATCCATTAAACCGACCGAAATCTTCACCGTTGGACTCTCATGGATGAACGGCTAATAGCAGACCTTTCATCTACAAGGGCGGCCAGGAGGCAACCGCTCAACCCTGTCGGTGGAAAATCAAAATAGATAAGATAATTATATAATTATCTGAAAACCAGCGACGTTAGGACTCTTGAGAGATAGACGGCTCAGATGCTACCGCACAATGGTCGTATGCGGCTATGTCTAGGCCGTATATATGCCTGTCGGTGATAATTCAAAAAATCAGCTAAATGTCCCATAAATATATGAACGGCCCAGTATCAACCGCACAAATTGTTATACGGCTGGAGGTTGACCGCACATGTACATGGGTGCTTGGAATTCAAAGAAAAGCTTGATTAACCGAAACCAAGGCCCATTAAGCCCTGAATCAACTCGGACCTAACCAGGGAGGGAGGCTACCCATAAAACTGGCCCAAAACATGCCTGGAAACAGCCCCAACGAGCGATGGACAACTCAAGGCATCAACAAATGGGAGTAAGAGGAACGACTCAACTTATCGGCAAAAAATGGGTGTCAACAGATGCCCCTCCTTAACGTCCTCTTTACAGGCGAGCGAGCGGAGGTGAAGCGAAAGTGACATGGAACATGGAGATGAAGCCGAAACGCAGCGGAGTGGACCGAAAAGCGGGCGTTAAGGTAAAACGACACCCATTTTTACCAACAAGTGACAGGAATCTTTTGAAAAACTATGAATCAAACGCAAGGAATGATTAAACCAAAAGCGACACCAGTCTAGAGGAACTAAACTAAACGAAATGAAACAAATCGATAGGACCAACCTCATGGGGGACACAATCCCGCGGTCCAATGAGGAGGCCAAAAGCAGGCAGCAAAAGTAAAAGAAATAGGCTAAAGCTCCAAACGGGGACCTCTTAATCAACCAAACCAAGCGAATTGACCAAAGAGAACCTTCCAACTCAGAGTGGAATTAGTTCCTCTTACCCAAACACTGAACGCACAGCTAACCATCACTGGTGGGACATTCTTCAAGCAAACCATGGGGCATGAAAGCTCAAAAGATGCGCATGATGCATGCTGGGTTAAAATAAAAGAAATCATTAAAATAAATACAAATGAAGATTAAAATATAAAATATTCGAGAATAATATTGCTAAGTTGGGAAAATCAGAGTCAAGATACCATCCGCAACCACAGCGTGCAGGATAGAACAATCCTCCACAGGCTTTCTCGACCTAACGGCCTATCCGAAGATTAAACACGTGAACCTAGATCATCATCATTTTTGTTAAAGGGGAACATCAGATCCTGGAACACGTAGATAACCAACTGGTTCTCAAGATAATATATCATAGTACCATATAGTAATGCAGTAAGGGATGTAAGGATAGAAAGCCATACCTGACTTACCTGCGCAGGTGAAACGACAAGTTTTTTTTGGATTTCCTTTTTTTATTGGATTTTCTTTTGGATTTTCATGAATAAGACAAATGAGTATAAACATAGCAGAGATAACACAATGATTAACTGAACGACAAACAACATGACATAACATGACGATCAACATAACAAAACAAAGGCAAACGAGCACATATGCAAGGCATAAACAAACAACACGTATGCACGAACACAGCATGACAAGACACCAATGCGGCGGGACAACACACGGTTGGGAGAAGGACTTGACGAACGATCACACGGTTGGGTCAACACATGGAACATAGAGGGATGACTATCATCATATGCAAGATAACTAACAACATGTGGTGAGGAACAAACAACAAGTGTGGGACGATACGGTGGGACATAAACACGTGACAAGGACACGATGGGATAAAAGACATGAACAAATACGCAATTCAACCAAAGCCCAAGATCAGAATGAAGCAGAACTGCTAGGTTCATAATCGTGAGGCAAAGCCCTCTCATAAAGATATGATTATTGCAAACAAAAGTTGGGAAGGACATGAGCTTCAGAACAGACCGAGAGAGTGGATCGAAGAAGGAAAGAACAGATCAAAGATGTGGATAGGAGGCAAAGCAAAAAGATATAGCAAGGAATGCCTGAGTATTTACAACCTGCACACTTAGCAAACAGATTACGTATCTGCCCTTAAAACAAATGCAAATACATGAAAAAAACACATTTTTTTTAGATTTTTGATCTTTTTTTATTTTTTTAATTTTCAATAGTATTTCATTTTTCTGGATTTTTTTTGAAGTATTTGATTTTTTAGGTTTTTGAAATATTTGATTTTTTATTTTGAAAATTTGAAGTATTTGATTTTTTTGTATTTCTGACAATATTTGATTTTTTTATAGAAATTTTGATTTTGACATAACAATCCGCAGCACCTAAAGACGGGCTCAAACTACTGGCCAGGGATCGTCGCTCCTACCCCTTCCATTAAAGGCTTTCCTTAAGCAAGGCGTGCATGTGAGGGTGGCTTACCACAACCAACCGCTTCTAAAGAACGGTGCCCCTACTAAGGCCATACCCGGGATACAACCCAACCTAAGAGGGAGAAGCAGAAGAAAAATTGGAGACAAGCTTCGTGCAGGATGGGAGATATCAAGGCTCGAATTCCTTCCAGGGCGCTACCCCTCAGAGAGATAGTCTGTTGCGCTGAGGTTTTGTGTCTTTGATTTTTAGACCCATATTTATTAGGCACGCATGGGACCGGGCTTATGACGTCCCGCGGGGAACTGTACTGCCACTCTTGCCATGCCTTTGATTCATAATTTTGCATTGATTCATTTTCTCATTTTGGTAGCCCTTATTGGCCAGATATAACATGAAAGCTCACTTTTAAGGGTCAAGACTGCCCCTATTTGAGACCTCTCCCGTATTAGGGAGCACCTAGGTTGGTCATCTCATCCATCCATCTCTTGCCCCTGCACTTGGCTGAGTAGAGAAGAGAAAAGGCCCTTGTGCATACCCAAAGTATGGCCAAAGCAGCAACGGTGCGCCTCAGAGAGATCGGCTATGGCTTGCCGTGTAGTGTGTGAAAAATCCATACTCATAGGTCACCCTCAACAATCGAGAAAAGAAACTAGACTCCCAGCGCGGAGCTATCACCAGCCTAAGGATGCTGCAGAAGCTAACTTTTTTATTTGACACAAAGTTAAGATCTAATTAAACAAAGACTCCTAAAGCCACTCAATCATGTTAAGGAATCATGTGCAGAAACAATAGAAATAATAGAAATGAAAGCACGTTCTTGCACAAAATAAAGATACCTTTGTAGATCCATGGTGTGGAAACCAGCATCCTGAAGCGATTTCGATCATCGAGCTTTGAGGAGCGCGAGTAGCTTTGCATTCCATGCTTGCCAGGATAAAAGGGTGAAAAAGGATAGCAAAGATTGGATTCCTCGACATAGAGGAGTGGCATACATCATACTGGACGAAGAAGGGATAAAAAGGAAGAGAGACGAGGGCTAGAACTCCCTCGTTAAGGCACTGAGGCCCTGATAACAAGGAACCAAATACAGAATAAACAAGGATTAACTGAGATCAAGGTGGGCTAAAGCCTCAAAAATAGCATGAAAAAGGGTAATGACCCCGATAGGGTGAGGAGGAAAGAACAGAAAGACAACGAAAGGATAGTTGCGAAGGTAAGGGAGAAAAAGAAAGATCATCCGACGTGGTCAGAGGAAAGGAATAGCGATCACCCGCTAGAGGCGGGGAAGAAAATGCATGAACACCCGACAATGTCAGGGAAAAGAAATGGAAACCACCCGACAAAGTCGGGGAAGGATCAGAAATACCACCCGACAAGGTTGGGGAATGAGCATAAGGAATCCCCAACAGGGTCAGGGGAAAGAGATGAGAAGTGAAATCCGGACGTATCCGGGAAGGAAAGCTAGAAGATGCCCCTGAATTAGGGGAAGAAGAGGACATAGGCCGAGGCCTAGAATGGTAAGGATAGGAGAAGATGGTAGAAATATGGCTAGGTGGTGAAAGGTACACCACCCAAGGATAAGAACCGAGCAGAAGAAAAGATGAATGAACGGAAGAAGGAGAGGAGGAAGTGGACCCCCGAATGCGCAACTGACGGCCCTTGAACTTATGCCGTCGCCTCTTCTTAGCAGCAATCTTCTTGAAACAACTCCGCCCGGCGCGGACTCAGGCCTTCGGGCTTCTTATCTTGAAATACTTTCTTAAATAACGGGCCCATCTGGCAGACAGCCTGGCCCTGTTGTGAACATGCTGCTTTATCGGGACTGTTTCCCCTAGCTATGCGGTGCTAACCATAGAAGGACATTTTTGAACAGTCAACTCCTTGTGATGAACATTAAGAAGCAATAGAGTTTTGTCATTTGGCACCAGTACATGGAGCTTTGGCATCTTCACTCGGTAGTTGGGCATGAAGCATAACTCCCTTGCTAGAAGCGGAGGACTCAACTGAGGGAGGGCGATGCGCGGCGTTGGCGTGGCCGCCTCACCCATAAATCGAGGAAGATTGCATAGGATGTGTAGAATGCCCCGTGTCAATCTCTAGGACACGGCCAATTGCCCCTTGAAGGTTGAATTGATTAGACTTCTGGCGGTCGTGTGGTTTAGCACCATCCGGGTGGAAAACTCTTCTGGGCCAGTGCACTTAATAGCAATCAGGTGAGAGGTAATAACAACATCAACAGTGAATTCTCCTACGAGCAAAGAGATTGCCACCGGCCTCGCTTTTGAAGAAACTGGCACCAATGTACATGAACTTTTCTTGAAAACCGTCTTCATAGCAAGTACGGGCTCATTGTCCCTAGAATAGCCAGGGACCAAAACTCGGACCTGCATGTGACAAATGAAGTCTTGAAGCTTGTGATGCATAGTCAAAACCTGGTTCAGCTCTTTATCTCCCTGGGGACTAGACCCGAGGGGCACCAAAGGTAGCGTGTACCCGCTCCGCGAAGTGGGAAGTGGTAGAGGGAGGTTAGAAGGAGGAGGTTTGAAGGGCGCGGGTGCTGATGGTGCAAGTGATGGGGAAATACTGATGATGATGGGCATGGGTGGAGGTAAAGGCAAAAGTGGAGGTATGGGTTTAAGGTTGGCCCGCTCGGCCTCAGAGGATGATGGCGAAAGAAGTGGCATCGGTCGCGGGGATGGTTGTGAAGGTGACGGAACATGGATTATTACGAGGGGAGGTGATGAAGACAGTAGTGGTGACGGTAATGGGGATAATGGAGAAGGTGATGATGGAGATGTAGCCAATGGAGGTGGCAAAGATGGGGGTGGAGAAGGTGGTGACAAAGGGGGTGATGTGGTTGATGGAGATGGTGAAGGTGAAGGAGATGAAGGTAGGGGTGGGGAAGAAGGAGGAGAGGAAGGTAATGGCGTAGTGGGGGAAGTGGCTGGTGGTAGCGCTCTCCAACGTATCTTTACAACACGTCGAGAGGCGTTGGGAATAGGTGTGGTGGTGGAAACGGAGGGTGAAAGAGAAGTTGCCCGAGCGGAGGCTGGAGTAGGTAAAGGTGGTGGAGGAGATGGGATAGAGGAAGAAGTGGGTAATGGAGCAGGTATCTTATCAACTGAAGAAACACCAGGGTGCCCCTGGACTTGAAGTGGAGACGGTTACCTAGGCGGCACGGTTTGCTGCTGCTGCTGAGATCTGAAATAACTTGGCGTATGACAGTCCAATCAATCATCTTCTTATCTTCCCAACTATAAATAAGTTCCTGAAACTCGGGGCAGTCCTCAATCAAATGCCCCTGTTGACGATGGAATTCACAGAATTGGAGCAAATTCCCGACCGCAGGTCGGTAAGGCATAACCGGAGGGAGCTGCAACGCTTGGGTGGCCATCAAAATCCTGAAAACATCTGTAAGAGATTCCGGCAACGAAGAGTGAGAAGCCTGCTTCGGGCAAGGCGGATGCCGAGGGGTGTGAGAAGGTAGTGGGGATGGTAGCGGAGGTGGCGTAGGTAAGGGGGATTGCGTAGGCGAAGGCGAAGGGCTAGAATGATGTGGCAGCGTGAAGGGAGTGGGAATGTAATGGACTACATCTACCCGCTCTGGGTGTAGTGTCTCCTTGACCGGAAGTGGAGGGGCGTGGGGAGATGAAATAGCGGAGGGCTGACTCGTGAAGGGAGACGTAGTGGATGGACATGTGGAGGCATATGCAGAGGTATGGGGGTGTGTGGGAGCGGAAGGCCGACTCGTGGAGGGATATGTAGTGGAAGGTTGACCCATGGTGGATGGGGAAGAGAAGGGGTATGTGGAAGGCGAAGGTGGAGGAGACTCATGGTCAAAAGAAACTAGAAGTTGTCAGCTAATGAAGCGGGCTCGACTGTAAAGTTGTTTCCAGGATGTAATATCGTTCAGAGCTAAGATACATCTGAGCTCAGGCGTTGCATTAGAAATAACCATCTTGATCTGCTCGCCCTCCGGAATATGCCCCGGGACTTGCGTGGCCAGGCGACGCCAGCGGTCGGCAAACGTGGAGAATTCCTCGTCGGGCTTCATCTTCTCGTGGGCCAGATCAACCATAGAATATCTGGGCCCAACCTGATCCTGGTACTGCTGAATAAATCTTGCTTGAATGGCTTGAAAATTCATCATCTGCTCTTGTGGTAACGTGAAGAACCAATCCTTGACCGAGCCCTCTAAAGATAGGCCAAACAAATAGGCCATCAAGCGTTGATCTTGCTGGAACTAGGCCGACTCATATAAGAACTCCTTCAAATGCACGTAAGGGTCACCGGCTCCACCATAGCGATGATAAGCCAGAATCTATTGACGTGGTGGAAGCTGAAGACCTCGGAATGCAAATGGGATATCCAAAGAAGTTTGAGGATTGATTCGGCATTGCAATTCATCAAGCTGGCGTTGGGCCTGAGCGATCATCTCCTCGGTAGGAAGAGTCCGAGAAGGATGTGGGCCAGCTTGAGCAAGAGATGATGAATTTAGACCAGGATAATGTTGATGGGCCGGATAAGGGGATCCGGCCTGAGAAGAAGGAAAGCCCATTCCAGGAATGGAGGAATGCATGGGCCTGGAAGAATTACGAATGTGGGAATGAGGATTGATTGGACTAGCAGCAGCATGGGCGGGTTAAAAAGGCCCATTAATAGAATAGGGTCCATTGGAGGAGTAAGGAGATGGGCCCGCATGGGAAGAGGAATCCACACGGGGGTAAGAAGATGGAGAAGTATAGGAATAAGGTACAGTGGAGAAGTGCTCCATGGGGAGAATGGAGACTTTGCACACTGGATCTCAAAGGAATACAAGGAGGGAAATGAACTTAAGACAAATGCAACTAAATGGGGACACACAAAGATGAACTAGACCTAATGAGCCTAATCTGACAAAGAGATGCAAATGATGACACTGCAACATGTAATGGAGGGGAGAGATGAGAAATGAACCCACCAATCAACCACCCAAGTTGTAAATGATGCACGAAGATTTTATAAGTTCCTCTTTAGGACCTTAGTGGATTAATTAAAATGTGAATTCACTCAACCACAAGGTACCGAAACAGGGTGAGAATGGAGAACTGGCAGGTCTAAAGGACTCTCTTTCGCACGAATGCAGACCCTAGACTAGGGGGTGGTATGGTACAACCTGCCCGACGTCTATGTGGGAATCCACGGCTCACGGGGGGCTTACGGAGGTCCTCGGCAAGGTCCCCTAGTCGGCTCCAAGGATTATGGAGACAAGAGGAAACCCTACCTCGGTAGGAATGCAACTACTATGAAAGAGATGGATGCTCCTATGTGCACTGGAGTGCATGCAAAATCTAGCCTAGCAACTATCAACCAATGACCAATCAAATATATAAGCAATGAAAACAATCATGCAACAATGATATGGGAGCAGGGGGAGATCAATAACCAGCACCAAAGATCATGAATATCATAGAACATGGCAATAAAAATGAATTACGGGTGCACTGTAGCACCACAAGGACGGTCTATATAAGACCGCACAAATGGACAGACAGTCTGTACAGAACCGTATAATCCAGGGAGTAACAGGGAGTAACGGCAGAATAACTGCAAAAATCAGAGAATGCTGGAAATGAAGGATGGCAGAGATGAGAAACGTACTAGGAGGAGCGGTATGTGGACAGCCGCGTAAGCTCTGGAACAGATCTCCAGCAACCGTGTACCTACAACCAGACCAGCCGAAGCGTACCTGTGCCAGAAAGATGGACGGCCAAGGACAGGCCGTTCGGAAGTGTGAATGGTCGATAGGAGGCCGTCTATGACAGGACGCTTGCAAGATCACTGGCACTGTTCGCAGAGAGGGACAGTGGACGTGCAGCCACACAGGGGATGAACGGCTCTGGGAGAACCGTTCACATTCCAGAGGACCAAAAAACACAACCAGCAAAGATCAACCTGTAATCACTCGAAGAAAAGGGATGAACAAAGCAAAAGAGAGGGTCAGCAAGCCACTAACACGATGGGCACTAGGGGTCCCACCGTGATCGCCATAAAAGAAGGGTGTAGATATATTTCTCCTCCCGTCCGTTCTTTTAATGCCTTCCCGTGTCTATCCTACCACATCCAACATGGGAAATGAATGAAGACAGAGGGAAAGGGAGGAATAAAAAAAAAACCTGTGATCACCACCAAGGCGCCGAACGTGATGAACACGCCGTACCTTGGAAAGAGGGAGAGGTACTCAACTAACTTGCAGCGCTCTAAAGATATACGGCTCAGGAAGAACCGCCTATAAGATACACGGTCTCACTATAGACCGTTTAAGAACGCTGCAGAGGATGCGGGATGAAACACTCCTGGCAGTTGAACGGCTCTGTCACGACCGCAGGAAGAAGAAGGACGGTCCAGGTATCACCGCACGTCTCCTTGAACAGATGGTGTAGAACCGCGCAAGACCACCATGCCAGAAGTTACAAAGGGTCCAACCTCCACCCTCTCCGGCCGGCCAGAGGGGATGGGCCTCGTGCTAGGGATTGCTGACCTGTAAAAAATGATGTGAAGATAACAGAAGAAACCCAAGATTAGAACTGAAAAGTGTAGTAAATGCCAAAATAAGAAGAAATGAACATGAATAAGTGGAAAGGGGGATACCTGTGGGGTTTTAAACCCCTAGGGTGTCACAAACGTGGGTGAGTGTGTGCATGGCAATGAAGGTGAAGAAAAACGTGGGGAGAAAGTGAGAAGAGTGATGCATGCAATGAAAAAAATGGACAAAACCTATCAAACACACAAGACTTAAAAACTAGACTACTCCCTGAACCGGAGGCTTATATGGACGTGGAAAGCCTCCCTCCTTGGTGCTAGGTCACTCAAGAATGCGACAGGGCTTCTCCGTCGACAAAAAATCTCTCCCCTTTCAAACCTGACCTTTAGGGTCTATTTATAGAGCCTCTAAAGTTCTAGCTCGAAATTAGGGTTTAGAAGCATTTTCAAGTCGAGATAATCAATAGAAAATCGTAGATAATTGAATTATCTCTTATCCAGTCAAAACGGTACTCAAAATGGTTCAGCATCCGCGGAGAAAATGACGAGAGAAGTTAGGGATAAAACCACGGATATAGAGAGAAAATTTGTTGAACTTCAGGAATCGAACGGATGAACGGTCTTACGATAGACCACTCAACGGGATGTGCAGCCATGTCCTGGCCGTCCAACCCTGTCGGTGGAAATTCAAATAAATCATAAATATTAATCCAAATTATCCATTAAACCGACCGAAATCTTCGCCGTTGGACTCTCATAGATGAACGGCTAATAGCAGACCTTTCATCTACAAGGGCGGCCAGGAGGCAACCGCTCAACCCTGTCGGTGGAAAATCAAAATAGATAAGATAATTAGATAATTATCTGAAAACCAGCGATGTTAGGACTCTGGAGTGATAGACGGCTCAGATGCTACCGCACAATGGTCTTATGCGGCTATGTCTAGGCCGTATATATGCCTGTCGGTGATAATTCAGAAAATCAGCTAAATATCCCATAAATATATGAACGACCCAATATCAACCGCACAAATTGTTATACGGCTAGAGGTTGACTGCACATGTACATGGGCGCTTGGAATTCATAGAAAAGCTCGATTAACCGAAACCAAGGCCCATTAAGCCCTGAATCAACTCGGACCTAACCAGGGAGGGAGGCTACCCATAAAATTGGCCCAAAATATGCCTGGAAACAGCCCCAACGAGCGATGGACAACTCGAGGCATCAACAAATGGGAGTAAGAGGAACGACTCAACATATAGGCAAAAAATGGGTGTCAACATGCCCATACCGATTCTCCAACCGCTTCACGTCCGCCTCACCCAGCTCACTGCGATGAGGTTATGGTGGCACCAAAAAAGTCCTCGAGGCCCGTTCTGCCTCTCGGCTCTCGACCCCTGGATTTTGGTCTATCATGGAACAGATAGAAGAGCTGGAAGAAGAAGGGGAAAGTTCTGAATCAGTGGGCTCCGGAGGAGAAGGAAGCTGACGAATCGTCGCCTCAGGAATGCTCTCCTAGCTCCGATGGCCGCAACGATTCTCCACTCTTTCGAGCTGCTCTGATGGGGACATCGCTTACCACTTCTCACTTCTCCACGGGACCGGATGATTGCCAATATGTTTAGCTTGATTTCCGAAGTCTAGCTATGTATTTTTTATCTTTCCTTGAGTCATTTTGATGTACTTATCTTTATTTTGAGTCATGGTCCTAAGTCGTCACATTATCTATCTAAGTATGTTAGGCTACGAAGTCGTTTGGGCCCAATTAGATGGGCCTGGCCCATGGGCAACCTCTTCTTTCCTCAACCCCCTTGCTTATTTGCTTTTAGTAGTTTATCCAAGGACTTTTTGTAAATGTTGGGATTCCTATAAATAGGACCCCAACTCCACTTGAGTTCAGTAATGAAGTATTAAGCAAAATTTGAGCCATTGAGTGCATCTCTCCTCTCTCTCTAAGTCTCTCTCTCTCTCTCTCTCCTAGGGGCGAACCCCCTCTCTCTCCTCTCTCTCTCTCTCTCTCTCTAAATTCGGAATTCCCCTCTCTCCTCACCTCTTGCCACCTCACTTGCCACCTAGGCAAGCCTTTTCACCTCCCAAGACTCCCATTACTTCACCATTAACCACTCCACCTCCCCAAGCACCCTTTCACCTTCCCAAGGCATCCCTCCCCCTTCCCTAAGCAACCTTCCACCTCCCAAGAGCCCTTTCCCATTCCCTAGAACCCCTTTCACCTCCCAAGGTCGTCCACCACCTTCCCCTCCCTCCTATGGTCGACCCCTCCACCCCATTCCACCTCCCATTGCTTGGCCGACCACCTCCTTCCCCTCCCTCCTTGCTAGTCTGCAGGTAGCAGAACTGGGTACGTGTTGCAGAAGCTGCCCCGAGTTCATACGACAATGTCTGAGGGCGTGGCATACCATTCTGGAAAGGCCTCCCTGTCCTCTTCACAGGCGAGGTGGAATCGTCCAATTCCGAGTTCGTGGCCACCCGTGAGAGCAGTTCTACCCCGACTGCGCCAGACCCCACCTGCAGACAGCCTGATCCTGGTTGGAAGCAGCTTCACGGCCAACAGCGAAGGATTCAGGCTGAAGACTCTTCTTCAACATTCTTCCTCCATCTGTCCACGACCAGAAGCACAAGACGGAACTTAATTCGGCATCCGAGGGCCGGAGTTGTGACGTTTTTCCCTCAACTGCTCGGGTCTGCCTCGGGCAGTCTGCAGCGACCAGGACCCCTTCTTCTGGGTACCACGATCAGCCTCGGCATCGGATTGCAGCTCCGTTGACTCCGTATGAAAGCTACTCCGACCACGGAGACGACGCCACTGGTTTCGTGACAATTGGAGTTCGGGAGCGCCCGTAACGTCATCTGCAACCTGCTGCCACAGAACCAGGGCTGACTTGGTGCCGCCCCTGCCAGAGGATCAGACTCACCTTGCAGACTCTGCCACGGCGAACCACGGCTGAATCAGACCAAAGGTCCTTCATCAAAGATATTCCTCCCCCTGTCCCCGATCAGGATCAAGAAGCAGAACTACATTTGGCATCGGGGAGCCCAACTTCCGAATTTTCTTCCTCAGTCGCGCGGGTCTGCCTCCTGCAGTCTGCATCGACCAGGTCCCACTCAACGGCCTCCCCCTGTCCACCCCGACCTCAGAAGGTGTTTCTGTCAGTTTTTCTGTGCAGAAGCCTTGTCCACGGACACAACGACTCCGACGGTTCGATATTCGGAGTTCGGGAGCCCAAGCTACAACTTCTGCATCCTACTGCATCCATTCTGAAGCTGCCAACCCCAGATTCCTACGTCCTGTTCGAGTCTCCACCACGACCACCGGCGACGACAGAAGAATTGGATAAAAATCAGAGGAGTCCCCATCCCTGTTACGAAGCCTCTCCCTCAAGTCTCGTCATCAGCAAAATTCCAGAGGACGAGATACGACTGCAACAGCGGCAACCTGTCCCCTTGCACAGCAAGTGAGCGGATCCACGTCGGCTTCCGTTCCGTCTTTCTCGGCGACTTTCCCCCTCCCGCCTGGCCGGCTTAGCGCCCCTCCCTGCGTGGAGGTAGTGTTTGATGTAATTTTGATTCCCCCACCCTTAATCCAACCCTCCTGCGTGAGGAGTAGTTCATGTAATTAGCAGCTCAAGCTACATCGGCGCAGTGTGCGGGATCACACTTCCCCGCTCGCCCACGTCTCCGAACGGGGTTGGTTTCTTCAAACCAACCAGGTGAGCTCTAAACTTTGCTCCAGCAATTTTAGTGTTTTTTCATCTAATATCCGTAGACTTAGCTCCGTTGCGCATGTGCGTAAGTGCTCGTTCCCGCAGCCACCATTATAGTGTGGTCACCGTGGTGATAGTGAGAGAGTGGGACCTAGTGCCCCAATTGGCACCGGCCAGCCCCAAAGGTGTGGGCCACATACCCTCGGGAGGGCAACCCTAGCCCTGCTGGCACTCTACCAGCAAGGGTCTTGATCCATCACCTCTTTCTAGCATCATATAGTCACCCGGGGCTCGCGTGTGTGCGACGGTGTTTCGGTCCCGATTTATCATCTTAATTGCTGTGTGTTTGTGAATGCGGATTAGATCTTAAGTTTTTTTGTTTGCTTGCTGCCTACCCCATATTGGTGTCACATCATGCTCTCAACAATGCAGTATCCCCCACACATATAAAGAGAGGCAAAACCCTAAACCCCGGGGATAGAAGGACGCAAAACGCGCAATGCTCAAACTGGAGGCGGCACGGCGATCCGATCTCCCAGGGAGGGGCCTTCTCTTATTCATCACAACGGGTGTATTTTCAATGCGATCCACGTCATGTGGCCCCTATCAAAAAGAGAGATCTATACCCAACCAGTGCCACAAAAGGTCCAGCCCAAACGCTACTCGTCCGAGCCTAATTTTGGCTCGGGAGTAGGAGGGGGACAAGTTGAGAGGGGAAATCTCATCGCCCGTACGGAGAGGCCAAAAGAGGTCCAACCAGACTGAATGATGCCCAACTCCTCAAAGTGGTAGCCCCCGGGCCCGCTTAATATAAAGCCCAAAAACTCACTCGGTACAAGCGCTTCCTAAGCGGCCTTCGGGTTTGGAAGTCCGAGCATCAGTTCTATCGGGAAAGCTCCCCTTGAGTCCCTTATTCCCTGTCCCGACCAAGCACTCATCGCTCAGGAGACCTCTCCTGGGCCAGTGCCTATCGCTCGGGATCACTGATGGAAGCTTATTGATCACAGCCGTTGTGGGTCCCTTAATGGCATGAAGCTCAAGAGGACAGGGGAAACCAAGAGTCCGCGTGCTATAAAGAGTCCACATGAAGGACGTAACCCGTCCTGAGACTCCTCCGCTTACAGGGATCAATCGCACAAACATGCCACTATTTAAACTGGAACAACCCTACTACAGGAGGTAAGGCAAGGCGAGAGCCAAAAAACCCTGAGCAGGAACTACTTCACCTTTTGGTGGAGAGGGATCTCGCGCTCCCATCTTCCTCCATGTGCTTCCCTTTGCATCAGAGCTCTACTATTTTGCTGACTTAGGCATCAGAGGGTCTTCCCCAGGGTTCTATCCCTGGGCACCTCTGACTCGTTTTCCTTCTTGCAGTTCACATTTCAAGGATACGTGGACATCATCTTCCCCGCTCAGGAGTAGCGCGAGATAACCCCTCTTCATCTCGCGTTGCTCCTGAGCGGGGAAGATGATGTCCACGTACCCTTGAAATGTGAACTGCAAAAAGGGAAACGAGTCAGAGGTGCCTAGGGATAGAACCCCGGGGAAGACCCTCTGATGCCTAAGTCAGCAAAATAGTAGAGCTCGGATGCAAAGGGAAGAGCTAGGAGGAAGATGGGAGCGCGAGATCCCTCTCCACCAAAAGGTGAAGTGGTTCCTGCTTAGGGTTTTTTGGCTCTCGCCTTGCCTTACCTCCTGTAGTAGGGTTGTTCTAGTTTAAATAGTGGCCTGTTTGTGCGACTGATCCCTGTAAGTGGAGGAGTATCAGGGGGGGTTAGGTCCTTCATGAGGACTCTTTATAGCATGCGGACTCTTGGTTTCCCCTGTCCTCTTGAGCTTCCTGCCATTAAAGGACCCACAACGGCCGTGATCAATAAGCTTCCATCAGTGATCCCGAGCGATAGGCACTGGCCCAGGAGAGGTCTCCCGAGCGATGAGTGCTTGGTCGGGACAGGGAATGAGGGGCTCCAGGGGAGCTTTCCTGATCAAACTGATGCTTAGGCTTCCTAACCCGAAGGCCGCCTAGGAAGCGCTTGTACCGAGTGAGTTTTTGGGCTTTATATTAAGCGGGTTTGGGGGCTACCACTTCGAGGAGCTGGGCCTCATTCGGTCTGGTTGGACCTCTTTTGGCCTCTTCATACGGGCGACGAGATTTCCCCTCTCCAAGAGGGGTTGGCCCCAAGAAGAGAAGAGAAGATACTATTGTGGATCCTCCACACCACGCTAGTTTCAGGGCATGCACCCGACAAGCCAATATTCCCACAGTGGAAAGAAGATTTGAGCAACCTGCTGGAAGAGCCCAGCTAGCCTACGTCCCTCTAGTGGGAGGTCGAGAGCTATCCCCAGTCCTACATCAAGGACGGGGGCAAGAAGAGATGACCAACATGGCCAGAAGCTATTTCAAGGGTCTAGGCAACCCCTCACTGGGCCAACAACGATTACTTCAAGCAGCTGCAGTCGAAGAAGAGGACTGCTCACCAACGATAGTCGGAGAAGAAGAAGGGAGAAGAATGATGTCGTCGGTTGATGACAATGGACATGAAGATGGCCCAGATTGCAAGGCCGATGAATCCTCTCCCCAGCAAAAGGAGAAAAGAAGAATTTTTGTATTTGAGAGATTGACTTTCCCCGGTCATGGAAAAAGGAGGGTCTACAGACAAAGAAGAAAAATGCGAGTCTTCGCTTGCAATATGTCTGGGATAGCCTGCAGATATAGGGGTCTGCTTGAGGAGCCCTATGAATTGGCCTGATTAGCCGAGAGGCCAGGGTCGAACACCAGGAGAACTGAAGCCGCAAAGGAAATAATGAAGGCGGCACAAGGGAAGAAAATGCTGTCCAAAGAAGTCACTACCCTCATTGCAAATGTAGTGACAGCTGAAGAGGAGGATGTTTTGATAGATACCTCGCCTAAAGGCGCCTCAGGGGAAGCGGTGGAAACCACCCCCAGCACAGTAGCTATGAACCCATCAGTGTTGATGCTGTTACAACAATACTGGCAGGAGATAGAACTTCTGAAGAAACAACTGCATGAAAAAGCGGAGCAGACTTCAGCTTCAAAACAGCCCGAGATGCAGGGTGAATCGTCGCAAGGAGTTGTCAACCCGCGCAACTTTCCTCCACTAGATACTCTGCCCCAACCAGTAGAGCACAGCCAAACAGCCACCCAACAGCGCCTACTTCAGCCGCTCATGCCGCCAATACTGCCATAGGTGCACCATCCACCTCCATTGGTGCGTCCTCCACCGCAGGCGACCACCCTGGTCACCCCATACCTACAGCCATCGCATTTCTACCCAGAACCAGTCGATCCGACTGCTGTGAACAAGCTGATGGTGGAAAGGATGATTGAGCTGAAGCTTGCTGAAGGAAATGAAGGCGACTATGTCGCATTTGATGCTTATCGGGTGCCATATCTCCCGCATCATGCAGCAAAGTGGCTCCCTCTAGGGATCCATAAGCCGCCTAAGTTTGACAAGTTCAACGAGAAGGGATCCCCTAAGGAACACATCGCATATTATATGACCATCATGGGCAACCTAGCCGCAGATGAATCGTACCTACTGAAATTTTTCGGGTCTTCATTGACGGGGCTCGCATTTGAATGGTATTCTAGCCTTCCGACCAGGTCGATCAACGACTGGCCGGACATGCAAAAGAAGTTCAGAGAAAGGTTCCACGTCACCGAGAGGGAGGTCACGGTGGCTGAACTCTACTCAACTAGGCAAAGGGTGGATGAAACTGCCCTTGAGTACATCAAGAGGTGGAGGAACCTTGGGTTGAGGTGCAAGCGACCCCCGCATCAGGAGGATGCTGTACAAATATGCAAAAAGAACCTCAGGCGGGAGGTACTAGAAAAAATGATTGGCATGGAAATCCGGTCATTTGACCGCTTGAACAATGTAGTGGCCGAAGTGGCAGCTTTCCTGGCAAGGCCTGCCCCTACGTCAACCGCTGCCACCGCGCAGAAGGCAAAGGCAGTAGAGCGGCGCCCGGCGCCTAAAGAAGCAAATGCTCTTGATATCAAAGCGTTTGAACAGCAAAGAGATAAGGGTAAGAAGGCAGATGAGCCTCAACCTCACAAAGTAGAAGAGAAGAAGGAAGGTCTCGCACTCAAGGATAAAATGAAAAGGGCCTATTCTTTTCCAAAGTTAAGACCAAAGTTCTCTTTGACTGGGTTACCCAGTACTACAAGATCACCCTGCCTGAGCCTAGAAGGCCGGAGGACTTGAAAAGAAGAGACAGTCCAAGATTTTGCCCTTACCATCAGATGCTGGGGCACCCAATTGAAGACTATTATATATTCAAGGATGTCATTGAAGGCATGATAAGAAAGAAGAAATAGAACTGGGGGACTACAATGTTGACCCTCCGCAACCCCATGAAGCGCCTCTGAGAAGGGCTGCAGCCAACATGGTTTCTCTATACCAAGTACTGCCTGAAGAAGTCGCGGAAGCCAGCACTCAGCATACTTATGAGGCATGTTTCCTAACACCAATGAAAGAACAACAGGGATGGCAGCAGGTCCCTGCAAAGACCAAGAGGGGGGGTTGTACCTCACCCAAAGGCGGGGGCACATGTCCGTGGCGTCACACCACGACCTGCCCTTCCGACGCCAGCATTGATCTGGACGAACAAGCCTACAGTAATCAGGATATACACCCACAACTAGAGGAGACAGACTCCGCTGCCGGTGGTCAAAGAAATAAGCCCTGAGGCTCAGCGGCTTCAGGACTACATAAATGGGCTAGATGAATATGAACAGCCCGAACTAAAACCCTTGCTGATAAGAGACCATGTCCCATGGCAAGAATTGGAACGCCTATCGTTGGAACAAAAGGGGGAAGCCAACAAAGCAACAGAAAAGGATGATAGTCTATTTTGGAGGCAGGCGCTAGCAAGAGACAAGAAAAAACAAAATAAGAAAAGAAAGGCGCACAAGGCCAAGAAAGAGACAATGCTCTCCTGCAACACCTTGTCTGCCCTCTTCAATCCGCCCAGTGAGGAGGATGAGGAAAAAATATGCTTTACACCTGCAGTTGGGGCAAGCCAGGCCGAAGCCGTGACTGCTACTCATGCAACCAGGTCAGGCCGAAAATGGGGGCGCCAGCCGCCCGCTAACCTAACATTATTTTTAGGGGGGAGCAACCCTACAAAATGCCACCTCCGGAGGTTAAGGCAGTCCAAACCCCTCCTCCAACGGGGCTATATGGTAAATGTGGGGGCAGTACTTGTGTCCCCTCCTTCCTCGAATTTCTGAAGATGTCTAAGGGCAAGCAGCCGTGCCAAGAGGCCAGCCCTGCGGCTGGGGGCACTTTCCCGCAACTTCAGCAACCCTCTGGTACTCCAGATGAAGATAGGACTGGACCGACTGTACGGGCGATGAGGAACAACAAGAAGATGACAGCCAGCAGAAAGGTGCAGACTTGGAACCCGACGAAGCAGGTCCATCAGTGATGCGGGACGAGACCATGGACACGACAAGCTCGTGACTGCCCCTTAACGAGGGAAGCGTCGGACGTGCGCGGTTGAGAAACCGACAGTGAGCTAGGGTGATCGGCTCTCTCGTGTGCCCGGATCGGGTCACGGGACGGTCTCGCACTCTCTCGCAGCAGCGGTAATGAATAGATAAAGCGAGCTAGATATCCCTACACATGCTCTCTAGCAGCGGCATAAACAAGCATATATGAAATTAAGCAAAATGCCAAGTGAGGAGCGAGGATGATACCTCCACGCGCTCGGCATGGGGACGACGGACTCGGCCGAAACTCGTACTCCCGGGATAAATATTACACAATGATGACAGCAATGAAATATCGCCCACTCCACGCAGGGAGGTAAAGGGCTACACAACTGGGCCCGGGAGGATCGAATTCGGGTTGACGGGCGGCTTCTCGCGTTGATTCGGCAACACCCGAACACGTGACGGTGGGGCCCACGTGCTGTCCGGAGGGGCCGTGTGGGACCCGGTGGCACCGCTGTAGTGGGGACACTTAGGGAAGCATTCCCCGGGCTGGCAGCATGCTGGTTCGCCGGCCGGAGGCCGGGCGGCTCCGATCGGCACCGGTCGGAATAACCGGCCACGGACCTGCCGGTTCTGTTTTCCGGCGCGCGCTCCGATGAGAATGGACGCTGCGATCAGCCCCGACGTCGGAATGCGACGAAACTGGTGCCATTGGAAAGATGCTTCGAAGGGCTTGAACCCAAGGTGATTATAGAAAAATAATCAAGCCTGTACTTCTGATTGGCGAATTTTAAAGGTTGCTGTTGTACAGTGTCTGAACTCTCAGACTAACAGGGAACGTTCCTGAGAGTTGCCTTTGACCGATATGTGAACGTCCGAATCTGAGGTTATGGTCTTCAGAAACGTTGTTGGAAATCAAGCTAGGAAATCAGAAATATTTTTGGATCTGGATTTGAGAAAGGCTACAAATTTCTATGACTTTTGTACTAGCAGTGGGTCAGATCTGGAATCTGGCTGACAACACTGTAGCTGAGGAAGAACACGAATTTTTAAAAATAGATGGAAGGCTGATCAAAAATTAAGAAAATTCGTGAATGTAGGGGATTATGATCAGAACGCCTATTGAAATTAGAAGGGTTTGAAAAAATCAAAAAGAGGGTTGGAGGTGAGAAACACAGGGCTGCTGTCACTGTAGACAGAGATAAAACAGATCTGGGAGTGAAAGATGCATGAAAATGGAAAAATACTAAACGTGGGATTTTGGACCTGAATTATTTTGTGGATGATGGGGTGGAAGATGGGAACACACCATAAAAATTGCAGGCCAAGAAGAGGCCGTGGCTGAAGCAAGAATTTCGAGAAGAGACTGCTATCTGCCAAGGACAGAACTTCGACGGTGGCTCGTTGGCGGTCCGACGGCGGCACGAACGGCGGCGGCGGCGGCACAGATCACAACCAGAGATTGGGGAAGGGGAATAGATATGATTCCACTCTAGAAAGGGAGGTTGGAGGAGAGAAACCAGAGGGAGAGAGGAGGGGCTCAAGAACACTCTTGATTTTCCAACAATTTTCTCTTCATTAATGCTAACAAATGGAAAATACAACCTTTTATATGCCATGTGTCAAATCTAATCTACACCATTAGATCTAGGAGTGGGGAATGGAGGGCCTAGATTGGATGTGAATAACACACAAAAAATAATAAAATATTAAGGGGAGAGGGGCGCCCCCTTGACCATGGTTAATGGGGTTGAATGGGTAGGTGAGGTAGGTAACCCACCTTGGACTAATTAAGCCACTTGTCTCGCATGTGGTCAAATGGCATTCAACCCTTCTAGATGGCCACCTAGGATGGTTGACCAGCCCCACATGGATGACATGGACCAATGGGAAAGGGCTGGGGGCCCCCTTGCTGGTCCTACTGACAAATTACATAGAAACCCACACAATCCGTGGGAATGACGCATTGGCTTACAAAGCCGTACAATTACGTACATACTTTCCCAAGGATATAAACACAAACTAAAAGGACATAAATGTAAAAGAGAAAATACATGCTCGGCGTCGATTCCCATCAACTCTCCCCGGGTGGGAGGAACTCGACCCCGTCGAGTAGGGGTATGGATGCTCGAGTACTCCGGCGGATCTGTCACCGTGCCAAGTAATGCGGGTACGCTCCACTCCGAGTGATCGTCACCTTCTCATTCCATATATACTCGATATGCGCGGACTGCTATGGGCCGAAGGTGGACACTCCGAGTGGGGCACTCTCAAAAGGGAAGGAAGCAGCTTGAAGACTCACTAGGAATCACCGCTGAGTCCCTGTAGGTGACTGATCCGGGTATAGATGTAGAACCGATCCCATACTCATCGAGTGAGTCGACTCGCTTCACACTCATAAGGGACTGACATCGACGAGCTTGCACAAGACACATGCAGACAAACAAATGGCACACAAGCCATGCAAACAAACCACACAAGAAAAAAAACACACGGACTCATCTATGACCCTAGACACACCTAATGTTAGTCCGACCCGTACATGGGTGACGGCGGACCAGGACACCCGAATATGTGCCATGCATGCATGTTATGCAACTGGAAATGGATGGCATGGGGAACACCTATACGTCGGGTGTGGTTATGCGTGTATGGTCTTTTGTATGTGGGTGACTCGGGTGGTTTAGAAGGGCCGGGTGTAGGTGGGTCGGGATTGGTGGATGTAGATGGACCATCCCGAGGGGAAGGGGCATAAAAGTGTGCTTCCTTGAAGAAGGGGAGTACGGGTGATAACTCGGGAAGCCTAATAGTGAAGGGGTCAAAAGGGTCAAAGAAGGTATGACCCCTTGTGGTGGGTTCCCACAAGTCACGGTCCCACGTGTAGAAGGTTTGAAGATGTGGGTAGTCACCTTCTTGAATTGTAAGGGGTGGGACGGGGATCGTAGGCAAGAAGTATGATTCCTCCCTCGGACAAAAGGGTATGAATTCGGGCTCGTCCGGTAAGGGGAGGAGTAAGAGGACCTCCGTGGTGACACAACCCACGGTGCACTCGGAGGTAATGGACCCGAAGGCCAGATGGGTGAAGCTAAGACTAGCGGGTTGGTCAAAGCCTCGGGCCAAAAGATGCGTCAACTCCCATTGTGAATCTAATCCCATGACAAGATCGTCCAACATATCAACATGGTGACGAGATCGAAATGTGGTATGGAATGAGTTGACCGGCACTATAGGTAGGATGGGGTCCATGGATGGGAAGGGATGTGGGACCAAGCCATCCTTGAGCCAACTAAAAAGTGGCTCGGCGATGTATAGTGTACCCGTTAGAAATACGGGTGGCTCGGGCCTTGGTGGCTCCAAATGAGATGGTTCCGAATCACGTTCGGAAAGAAAGGGCGGTGAGCATGGGTCCGTAGGCGGAGCGGACTGATACGAGTGGACAGGTGGTGACACGGAGATGGTCAGCCGAAGGATGTCGTGGAAGACGAACTTGTCGGGTAGGTAAGGTGGATATAAGGTGCAGGTCCTCGTATCCCGGTCAAAGATCGCTCTCCTCTCTTCCAACCAAGGTCGCCCTAACATAATGTACGGGCCTGTTGGCGTACCAAGGTTGCACCATTCACCATCACAGTAAAGAGTGGAGCCGATCATCCTTTCAAACTCGACAAAAGCAAAATCTCCATCACGGATAATCTTACCCACCTTGGAGAGGGACTCCACGATATCAAGAGAAACCCAATTATCTGAATCCTTATGAGCGAAATGGAGTCTCGTTGTGGACCCATTGGGTAGAGTAGCTTTAGTAACGAGATGAGTGAAAGCTAATGGTCGGGCCATGAAGGCATTGGATTGGGCCACAAAGGATGTCCCTTCGGACGCATGGTCTTGGGGAACGGCCATGGGTAGCGGACATGGACATGCATACACACGGTGACAAGACACTAGACCGACTATGCACGTTTGGAATGCATGCACACTAAGGACCCTAGACGTAAACCAAGACTCGGTACGTGGCGGAGATAAGCGATCCGAAGATCACTCGCGCAAGTGTGCGGCCTTCCCGATAGGCGTAGCCTAACGTTCGGACAACACCTTTTGATATACCGAGTAAAGGGATGCAAATGCAAAAAAAAACACTTTTTTTTATTTTAAAACAATGATGACCCTAAACATGACTTAGACAATGACTAGACGTAAATGACACTTTTTTTTTTGTTGACACCCTAGACTCAACTCGCTCTGATACCAAATTGATGCGGGACGAGACCACGGACACGACAAGCTCGTGACTGCACCTTAACGAGGGAAGCGTCGGACGTGCGCGGTTGAGAAACTGGCAGTGAGCTAGGGTGATCGGCTCTCTCGTGTGCCCGGATCGGGTCACGGGACGGTCTCGCACTCTCTCGCAGCAGCGGTAATGAATAGATAAAGCGAGCTAGATATCCCTACACATGCTCGCTAGCAGCGGCATAAACAAGCATATATGAAATTAAGCAAAATGCCAAGTGAGGAGCGAGGATGATACCTCCACGCGCTCGGCGTGGGGACGACGGACCCGGCCGAAACTCGTACTCCCGAGATAAATATTACACAATGATGACAGCAATGAAATATCGCCCACTCCACGCAGGGAGGTAAAGGGCTACACAACTGGGCCCGGGAGGACCGAATTCGGGTTGACGGGCGGCTTCTCGCGTTGATTCGGCAACACCCGAACACGTGACGGTGGGGCCCAAGTGCTGTCCTGAGGGGGCGTGTGGGACCCGGTGGCATCGCTGTAGTGGGTACAATTAGGGAAGCGTTCCCCGGGCTGGCAGCACGCTGGTTCGCCGGCCGGAGGTCGGGCGGCTCCGATCGGCACCGGTCGGAATAACTAGCCACGGACCTGCTGGTTCTATTTTCCGCCGCGCGCTCCGGCGAGAACGGACGCTGCGATCAGCCCCGACGTCGTAATGCGACGAAACTGACGCCGTTGGAAAGATGCTTCGAAGGGCTTCAACCCAAGGTGATTATAGAAAAATAATCAAGCCTGTACTTCTTATTGGCGAATTTTGAAGGTTGCTGTTGTACAGTGTCTGAACTCTCAGACTAGCAGGGAACTTTCCTGAGAGTTGCCTTTGACGGATATGTGAACTTCCAAATCTGAGGTTATGGTCTTCAGCAAAGTTGTTGGAAATCAAGCTAGGAAATCAGGAATATTTTTGGATCCGGATTTGAGAAAGGCTACAAATTTCTATGACTTTTGCACTAGCCGTGGGTCAGATCTGGAATCTGGCTGACAACACTGTAGCTGAGGAAGAACACGAATTTTTAAAAATAGATGGAAGGCTGATCAAAAATTAAGAAAATTCGTGGATGTAGGGGATTATAGTCCAAACTCGTAGTGAAATTGGAAGGGTTTGGAAAAATCAAAAAGAGGGTCGGAGGTGAGAAACACAGGGCTGCTGTCACTATAGACAGAGATAAAACAGATCTGGGAGTGAAAGATGCACGAAAATGGAAAAATACTAAACGAGGGATTTTAGACCTGAATTATTTTTTGGATGATGGGGTGGAAGATGGGAACATACCATAAAAATTGCAGGCCAAGAAGAGGCCGTGGCTGATAGCAGGAATTTCGAGAAGAGACTGCTATCTGCCAAGGACATAACTTCAACGGTGGCTCGTTGGCGGTCCGACGGCGGCACGAACGGCGGCGGCGGCGGCACAGATCACAACCAGAGATTGGGGAAGGGGAATAGATATGATTCCACTCTAGAAAGGGAGGTTGGAGGAGAGAAACCAGAGGGAGAGAGGAGGGGCTCAAGAACACTCTTGATTTTCCAACAATTTTCTCTTCATTAATGCTAACAAATGGAAAATACAACCTTTTATATGCCATGTGTCAAATCTAATCTACACCATTAGATCTAGGAGTGGGGAATGGAGGGCCTAGATTGGATTTGAATAACACACAAAAAATAATAAACTATTAAGGGGAGAGGGGCGCCCCCTTGACCATGGTTAATGGGGTTGAATGGGTAGGTGAGGTAGGTAACCCACCTTGGACTAATTAAGCCACTTGTCTCCCATGTGGTCAAATGGCATTCAACCCTTCTAGATGGCCACCTAGGATGGTTGACCAGCCCCACATGGATGACATGACCAATGGGAAAGGGCTGGGGGCCCCCTTGCTGGTCCTATTGATAAATTACATAGAAACCCACACAATCCGTGGGAATGACGCATTGGCTTACAAAGCCGTACAATTGCGTACATACTTTCCCAAGGATATAAACACAAACTAAAAGGACATAAATGTAAAAGAGAAAATACATGCTCGGCGTCGATTCCCATCAATCAGGGGCTGTGTTACAAGGCTCTTCCAAGCCAAGATGGGCGGAAGAAATGAAGCTATCCAATGTCCGAGCAAGAAGCCGGGTAGTAAAATTTTTAAAAAAGCTCTCGGCAAGATTCACTATGTAGGAGATCCTCTCCCTAAGTGAGGAGACCCAGCAAGCGATTATTACCGCCATGCAAACATCTGCCCAGTACGAGGCTTGTCTGGCTGAAACACTACTGGAGGCCAATGTCACTTTCACTCAAGAAGACATGTTACTCTCTGCTATTAGCCACAACAGACTGCTGTACATGAAGGGGCAGTTGAATGGTCGGGAGCTGAATAGAATTCTGGTAGACCCCGGAGCAGCCATCAACATTCTTCCATATAGAATTTACCAGAGGTACTACTTTAATGTTCACCTTGATAAAGTCGGAGATATGCGTATAGCTGGCTTCAACCAAAAGTACAAGGTCCCACTTGGAGTGGCGGAGTTCACCCTCACTATGGCAGATTTCACTACGAGGGTTCGATTCCATGTCATTAACTCCAACACAACATACAAAGCACTGCTGGGCTGCCCTTGGCCACATGAAAATATGGTGGTACCCTCCACACTACATCAGTGTATCAAATACAACCAAGAGGGTAAGGAGGAAAGGATATTTGCTGACCTCCACCCATTTGAAGTGTTTGAGTGTCATCTGCTTGACGCTTCCCTGTATGAGAAGCAGGCACCGAAGACCTCCAAAGCCAAGGCCCCGGTCGAGGCATCAAAAGCACCTTCGGCAATGACTGGTTCCCACCGTCGCCACCGGGATATATCAGTCCCAAGATGGTCTCACACATTGCCAGCATAGGAGATGTAAGCAGAGCTGCGCCTCCCGCCACCTACCCTGAAGCTAATGAAGCCAAGGTCGATCAACATCACGACCACATTGAGATCTCTGGAGGTCTTACCGAGCCAATACTAGGCCTCAATCATATTACTGTCGAGCCTTTCAAAACATTGGAGGTGGCGCAGTCTGAGGGTCCTAGCAGCCTGTTCTACATAGCTGAAGAACACCCCGCACAGGAAGACATCGACTGTCAACTCCCTGAAGATATAGATAACCCGTTAATCCCCGTTCAGGGGTAGACTTTCACAACATGTCGGATGGCTAAGATGTTCCAGAAGTAGTACATTCCCTCTGGTCAGCCTCGCAAGGAGAAAGAAGCGTTCAAAAGGCTCTGGTATCCTGCCAGCCTAGACAAAGAATTAAGCCGTGTCTCCCAGGACCCTGGGTTGGGCTTCACCCATGAAGAATATTATTATAGTGGGTGCTACGAAGTGGATACCATCTCTGCTTTCTTCCCAACAAAAAATAGTCTATCGGGGGCAACTTATGATGAATACCCCGCTGAGGCCAAATATACTCGGTGGGCTCAGTTGAGAGACCCAGAATCAGAAGCTATGACCTCTTACAGGTCCTGGGAGCAGATGTACCCCGAAGAGATGGCTTGCCAAGCTAGATTTGACACGGCCAGTAGGAACAAAGCTAAAGACACCGAGGAGACGAGGGCTTCTTTCCCCCGTAGCCCTCCCCGGGCTGTGGTATCAACACCCCTTAAACCGATTGAGGATGTTCTCGCTGAGACCGATCGGGAAGTACCTGCCAAAAAGGAGCAAACCACCCCCACCGAAGACACGACGATTTAGGGATGCATGGGGGGAGAACTACCTTCATGGGCTACGGAGTTGAAATGTTGCTCCTTGATGTGACACACCCTTGGACTTTAACAAGCGTGCACAATTCGCAATAGTAATGGACCAAAATTTGGCGGCCACTCACCCGACACTCACCCAAAACGCGGGGTAACTTGGCGATGCGAAGTGGAGGATGTGAGGGCTGGGCCCTTGCTGGTAGAGGGCCAGCAAGGTAAGGGTTATTCCCAAGGGTATGGAAGCCCAATTCAATGGAGCCGACGTCATGCCAAGGGCACGGGTCACACACTTGCGGATCGAGCACTCACTCTCACGGGCCAGCGGAACTATGAGCTAATATGGGAAGAACAAGCACTAAAGAGAGCAAGGGTTGGAGCACTTACTCGACCAGTTTGAAGAAACCAGTCCCGCTCGGAGACGTGGGCGAGCGGGCAAGCGTGGGTTCTCCACACGCCGCACCGGTGTAGCTTGAACCTGTTTAAGAATTTACACACCTACTCCCCATGCAAGGGGGTTGAACAAGGGGAGGGGAAGCCAGAATTACATCCAAACACTACCTCCCACAGGGAGGGGTTGTAAGCCGGACGGGCGGGAGGGGAGAGTGAAGCTAGGAACTAATTGAAAGGATGATGACTGTGATGTCCACTCTCTGGAACAGAGGACAGACAGTCTGGTGCGGACACTACAGCGATCGAGAAGCACGAACCGGCGAGCCGTCGGTACCGTACATGGAGCACCACTCGAGCTACGTCGGCGTCCATCTGGCTCGGAGATAGCCTGGAGACTCCCCCTTGAGTCTCGGTATTTATAGTATTTATTTGGACTTTGTGTGTGTGTAATGTGTGTTTTATTTGGATTGTAACAGGGGTTTATTTGTAATTTGGGACCACCTAGGTCCCGCGGGCCCCCCATCCCTTCCCCCATTGATCCACCTCATCTCTTGGGCCCATGTGGGGTCAGTCAACCCTCCAAGGTGGGCTTCTAGAAAGGTTGGACCAAGGGGGGGACAAAGGGAACAAAGTTCAAATTTGGAAGGCCATAAGTCAGGGGGGCGCCCCCATATATAGTATTATATTAGGAATTTTAGTTTATTTTATTTAGTTCCAAATCACATGGGAGAAATAAATTATGGACTCCCTCTTTTACCCCTCCCAATTCTAGATTTAGGGTTAATTAGTGTCTTTGGATATTTCATACAAATAGCATGTATTTTCATTTTGATGACAATTAATGAGAAGAAAAATCAGATTTTCCTCCAAAGGAGCAAGGGCCGCCCCCTATCTCTCTCCTCTCTCCCCCTTCTGCAGCTGGAAAGGCTGTGAATCAGAGGTGTGAAGCCTCCTCTATCAGGTGTGAAGATCATCGTCGCCGCCGCCGCCGCCATCGTGCCGCCATCGCACCACCGCCATCGTCACCGGAGTTCTGTCCACCCAGGACAGCCCCTTCTTGCCGGAATTTCTACTCCCAACCTCGAGATCTTATGGAGCCCAAACTTTCTGGGTGAGTTCTAGAGGTTCAATCCACGTTCCATACAAATTGGTGGAGCTTCTAGCTTTTTGTTTTCATTTTTCCATTTTCGTTCTCCACCTTTTTCCAGATCTGCCTGTAGTCTATCCAGTTTTCTAGAAACTGAATAGAACATTCATGAACCCACCTTCCTTGATCTAAATGACTTGATATTTTTATTGGAGGTTCTGTCCACCACCCCCATCACCCATGAATTTTCATAGAATTTCTGGAGTCTTCTACCTATTTTTAAAAATCACTGTCAGATCCAAAACTCAGATCTGCCTCTACTGTTCAGATCCGACCACCATGTGCTAATAAATATTGTTCCCCATTCAACTCTGCACCAAATCCTTCACAAAAATTATCCCCGTCTTTCTCTCTCTCCCCTCTACAAGTTTCATGAAGAGCTCAACATCTAGATTGGAGGTCTACATCGTGGTCAAAGCCAACTCTCAGGAAAGTTCACTTCTGCCCGGCCAGATCTGAAATAGAGATCAGTCCGGTTCTAAAATCCCCCATCAGAAGTACAGCCCCAACAAATTTTCTGGAGTCACAGAGAGTCGAAGGATTTTGAGAGGGATTTCCAACGGTGCCAGTTTCACACCGATCCGACGTCGGTGCTGGTGGCAGCAGCTTCTGTCGCCGGAGCGCGCAGGTCTGAAACTGAGTTTCAGATCCGTGGACAGCAACTCCGACAAGTGAAGATCGTAGCCACCCGGCCTCCGACCGGTGTTCTCGCCCGGCCACCGTCCAGGGGAGCGCGCCACTAGGTGTCTCCATCATAGTGGGACCCACCCCGCCATGTCTGGAGGACTGCGCAGCACGTGGGCCCCACGAACCCGCAGATCACGCCGTCCGGACAGCACCAAAACGCGGGTTCCGGCACTATCGGAGCGACATCAAGATGTTGCCCGTCAACCCAATTCCCGATACTCCCGGGCCCCACATGTGACCTGTTACCTCCGTGCGTGGAGTGGGTAGAAACATTTGTACTGCAGTAAACTTTGTTAACCGGGAGTACGGATTTGGCAGGGGTTGTCTTCCCCACGCCGAGAGCGTGGAGGTAACGGTCTTACTTCTTGGCATTCATTTGCTAGTTTAATATATGGTCATATGCCGCTGTGAGTGCATTAGGAATATGGCCCGTGAGTTTATGTCACCGCTGTGAGCGAGAGAGTGACCCGTCCCATGACTCGATCTGAGCACGAAAGTGAGTCGACCACCCTTTACTCTACCGGTTTCTCAACCGCGCGGATCCACGTTTCCCCTCGCTTGGGACGACGAGTGAGCTTGCATTTCTGTTAGCGACGTATAGCCCATAGGAACTCTTAGTGTTGGGCCAAGGCGTCTCTAGTGTTCACGTGTCGCTGGTCGCGTCTCCATCTAGAGTCTGAGGTTCGCATCATGTAGAGTCGGTCCCTCTGTCCGTCCCGCATCAGTTTGGTATCAGAGAAGTTGAGTCTATGGTAGTCATTGCATAAGTCTTGCACGGTTTAAGTCGAGTCTAGGATTATCATTATTTTCAAAAAGTAGTGTCTTAAAATTGCATTTCATCCCGATAATCCGGTATATTAAAAGGTGTTGTCCGAATATTAGGCTACGCCTATCAGGAAGGCCGCACACTTGCGCGAGGAGATCTTCGGGTTGTCCCTCCGCCACGTACCAGATATTGGCTACGTCTAGGTGCATTAGTCTGTGTCTCCTAGTCCGTGTGTCAGTTGCATGCCCACCCGTCGAGGCACCCAATAATCGCCACCACCACCTATGGCGGATTCCCGAGCCCGTAGTTCCGATGAGCCCTCGACGGTCGAGATGTTCTGAGCCCTGATGGATCGTCTCGATACGCATACGGATGGCCTTAGTACGCGTATAGATGGTGTAGGAACGCGTCTAGAAGGGAGGATGAAAGCCCTAGAGGATCAGGCCGAAGCATCGGACCAGTCCATTCAGGGTCTTGTAGGGAGGATTGCTGTCCTTGAGAGGGCCCCAGTGGTGGCGCAACCCGCGCCGATGAATGGCCAACAAGAGCCGGCTCAGCAACCTGCTGCGCCAAGGGCTTAGGGGGTAGATGTTGGGAGGTAGCAGGTGCACGAGGTGGATGACTATGCATCTGATAATGAACATAGGGGTTATGGTGGTCGAAACCAATGACGTAATCATGATGATGATGACGACCGCATTCTTAGGAGCATGCGTGCGGACCCTCCCCTATTTGACGAATCTCTGGACCCGAAGGTCTATTTAGATTGGGAGGCCGGCATGGACCTGTACTTCGAGTGGTTTGAGATGACGGACCACCGAAGAGTCCGGTACGTGAAGATGAAGTTGCATGGGTAGGCCCAAACTTATTGGATAAATGTGGAGAGCCTGTTAATGCAGCGACATCAACCCCCGATCGGTACTTGGGATGACATGAAAATCAAGTTGAGGTAGAAATACCTTCCTGCCACATACCGCCAGCGTCTCAGAGACAAATGGCAAAGTCTCACCCAAGGGAGCCGATCCGTGACTGAGTACATCACCGAGTTTGATGAGTATTATTTACGGTGTGGAGTTACGGAAGAGAGCACCATGACCATCTCGCGCTTTCGAAGAGGTCTGCGGCTGAACTACCAATATGAACTTTTATGCCGCAATGTGACCACTTTGGAACAGGCGTATCAGGTTGCTCTAGAATTGGAGCAATTCGAGGCCGAGTTTGAGCCTACCCATCGGTTGGGCCCCTTTCCCATTCGTAGTGTCGAGCCCCGTGGCTCTTCAGGCACATATCCGAGGGCTCCCATGGCTCGACCTCGGTAGCCCACTCGTCCCGAGCCATTCGCTCCTAGGCCTTGCCCTCCACCTACGAGGGATATCCCTCCTCGTCCCCAACCCACGGCACCCACGGCCCGTCCACCGGCACCCGCACCCGTTGCTCGTCCTTTGTTGCCTACACCTCCTATCCGTCGGGAGGATAAGGAAAATGGACCTTTGATCAGGGAGCCTAGTGGATCACGGCAGCAGTGTTATCGCTGCAATGGGTTTGGCCATTTCGCCAACCAGTGTCCCACTCGTTAGTCTCTAGTCATTGGGGACACACAGGCCGGGGACACCAACTCTTCAGATCTTGTGTTAGTCAGCTATGAAGCAGATCCGGAGCTAGCTGATGAGTTCTATGAGATTGAAGGTGAGGGCCAGGATGCCCAGCATTCGGACGATACCCACTTGGGGGTCGTCAGACGTATTCTCACCCAGCCACAGGCCAATGATGACTGGCGTCAGACCACCATCTTTCATACATACTGTCGGCTGGGCGGGCAAGTGTGTGAGGTGATTATCGATAGTGGGAGTTATATCAATGCAATCTCCACGGGTGTTGTCTCTCGTATTGGTCTTACTCCCGTGGACCATCCTTGCCCCTATCGAGTATCATGGGTGGATTCCACCTCCATTCCGACCAGGCTGCGGTGTTTGGTCCCACTGCAGTTCCATGCCTACTGTGACGAGATCTGGTGTGATGTCTTCCACATGGAGGTGGGAAATATCATTCTTGGTAGGCCATGGTTATTTGATCGGGATGCCACACTCCATAGTCGGTGAAACACCTGTACCTTCGACCATGCTGGCCAACGGATTACCCTCCACCCCACTCAGCCCAAGAGCCCATCAGTTAGGGGTCCTAATGGTCCTAGTACTCCGGAGCCTTCCGTCCCGGGACCCAGTACCCCATCCCTAGCTAGGGCCATGACCGTTACATCGAGCACAGGCGAGCCCTCTTCTAGGAGGTTGATGATGATTAGCTCCCGAGAAATGGAGCGGGAGGCTAGTAGGGGCTGCCCTATGTTTGCTATTACGGTCCGAGAGGTGGAGCCAAAGTTCGAGGGAGAATTCCCACCCGATGTCATTCCTATTCTATAGGAGTTCGCTGATATCTTTCCCGAGGAGCTTCCCGAGGGACTCCCACCTATGTGGGATATTCAGCATGCTATCGACCTGATTCTGGGCTCCTCATTGCCCAATCTTCCTCATTATCGCATGAGTCCCACGGAACATGCCGAGCTAAAACGGCAGGTCGATGAGTTGATGCAGAGAGGGTCTGTTCGGGACAGCATGAGTCCGTGTGCTCTTCCCGCATTACTCGCCCCAAAGAAGGATGGCACGTGGAGAATGTGCATTGATAGTCATGCCATAAACAAAATCACCGTGAAGTACAGGTTCCCAATTCCCCGCCTAGATGATATGTTAGACATGATGGCTGGTGCCACTATCTTCTCGAAGATCGATCTAAAGAGTGGCTACCACCAGGTGAGGATTAGGCCAGGTGATGAGTGGAAGACCGCATTAAAGACCAAAGATGGTCTATATGAGTGGTTGGTTATGCCCTTTGGGTTGACCAATGCCCCTAGCATCATCATGCGACTCATGACTCAGGTCCTTCGACCATTCATTGGAGTCTTTGTGGTTGTGTATTTTGATGATATACTTATATACAGTCACACTAAAGGGGACCACTTAGATCATCTACGGCAGGTCTGTCTACTTTTGAGGCGAGAGCAGTTGTTTGCGAACCCACAGAAGTGTGCCTTCATGACACCTCAGCTTACCTTCTTGGGTTTTATTGTGTCTAGTACTGGGGTCTCTGCTGATCCAGAGAAGGTCTGGGCCATTGTTGAGTGGCCGAAACCCCGTACGGTCCATGATGTCAGCAGCTTCCATGGCCTCGCGACGTTCTATCATCGTTTCATCCGCGGATTTAGCTCCGTCACTGCCCCGATCACGGATTGTATTTTGAAGGGCACGTTTGTATGGACGAAGGCCGCTGCTGCTGCCTTCAAGGACATCAAGAAGCGGATGACCCAGACACCGATCCTTTGATTGCCAGAATTCTTGAAGGTGTTTGAGGTCTCTTGTGATGCGTCGGGTGTATGGATTGGAGGAGTGTTGAGTCAGGAGACCCACCCGGTCGCATACTTCAGTGAGAAGCTGAATGACGTGAAACTACGATACTCCACTTATGATAAAGAATTCTACGCAGTTGTTCAAGCTCTTAGGCATTGGAGGCACTATCTTTTACATCAGGAGTTTGTCTTGTACTTCGATCATGAAGCTTTGAGGTTCCTCCATTCCCAAAAGAAGCTTAATGCGCGTCACAGTAGATGGGTTGAGTATCTCCAATAGTACACATTTGTGCTTAAACATAAGGCTGGAGTGGAGAACAAGGTGGCTGATGCCTTGAGTCGGCGTGCTTGTCTGCTGACCACCATGAGTGTCGAGGTCATAGGGTTAGAGAAGATGAGAGAGACTTATGTTGACTGTCCTGACTTCGGTCAGATTTATACCACTCTCCCAGCCGGACCCTCGAGAGACCTTGATGACTATGTGCTTCAGGAGGGTTACCTCTTTCAAGAAGGCATACTTTGTGTTCCCCGAACTTCGGTTCGAGACTTCTTAGTCTGGGAACTACATGTGGGAGGCCTAGTCGGCCACTTTGATCGGAATAAGACTATCGAGGCTGTTGAGCATAGATTTTATTGGCCGAGCTTGAAGCGTGATGTTGCTCATATTGTGGCCCAGTGCCCTACATGTGCTACAGCCAAAATGAAGAAGCAAAGCTCAGGCCTTTATATGTCTCTTCCCATACCTGATGCTCTGTGGCATGATGTTAGCATGGATTTTGTCTTAGGATTGCCACGTACCTCTAGGAAGCATGACTCGGTCTATGTGGTGGTTGACCGGTTCTCGAAGATGGCCCTTTTCATTCCCTGCTCGAAGACTTTGGATGCTTCGAGAGTAGCCCATCTTTTCCTTACTCATGTGGTGTGCAAGTTCAGGTTGCCTCGTACCATAGTGTCTGACCGTGATGCTAGGATCACTAGTTATTTTTGGAAGACACTGTGGCATATGTTGGGTACTCACCTCAAATTTTCCACAGCATATCATCCCTAGACAGATGGTCAGACCGAGGTGGTCAATAGGAGTCTGCGTGACCTTTTGAGGTGTCTTGTCAGGGATCGTGTAGGGGATTGGGATCTCATATTACCACTGGCAGAATTTGCATATAATGATTCGGTCAACAGGTCTACCGGTATGAGTCCATTCGAGATTATCACAGGTCGTAGGCCTAGGAAGCCAGTGGATCTTGTTCCCATACCCATTCATGCACAAGCGTCTGAGTCTACTGAGTCTTTTGCTAGGCATGTTAGGAGTTTGCATGATGACATCCGTCGTCACATTGAGGCCAACAATGCATGGTATAAGGAGTTATCCGATGCCCATCGACACCACCGTGAGTTCCAAGAGGGTGAATATGTCATGATCAGGGTAAGACCTAAACGGTTTCCCTCTAGAACCATAAAGAAATTGCAAGCTCATGGAGCCGGTCCATTTAGAGTGTTGAAACGCGTTGCATCCAATGCGTATGTTGTGGACCTGCCCGAGGAATATGGTATAAGCTCAACTTTCAATTTGTCGGATCTAGTTGCATATAGGGACCCAGCGGTGATCCCTAGTGAGCCTTTCGAGTCATCTCCTCCCATTGAGAGTGATCCCACACCTGAGTGTCCACCACCATCCACATTTCCACAGCAGCAAGAGCATATAGATCATATACTGGATGAGCAGGTGATAGTTACCAGGAGTGGATCCTACCCGCACTACCTAGTGCATTGAAGAGGGCGACCCGCCACCGAGGATACTTGGATCACCCGTGGAGAGTTGCAGCGGATAGATCCGGACCTACTGGAGCGCTACCAGAGCGATGCAGACCCTTACTCGACAGGGTCGAGTTTCTTCCACCCGGGGAGAATTGGTGCGGACACCAGAGCGATCGAGAAGCACGAACCGGCGAGCCGTCGGTACCGTACACGGAGCATCACTCGAGCTACATCGGCGTCCATCTGGCTCGGAGATAGCCTGGAGACTCCCCCTTGAGTCCCGATATTTATAGTATTTATTTGGACTTTGTGTGTGTGTAATGTGTGTTTTATTCGGATTGTAACAAAGGTTTATTTGTAATTTGGGACCACCTGGGTCCCACGGGCGCCACATCCCTTCCCCCATTGATCCACCTCATCTCTTGGGCCCATGTGGGGTCAGTCAACCCTCCAAGGTGGGCTTCTAGAAAGGTTGAACCAAGGGGGGGACAAAGGGAACAAAATTTAAATTTGGAAGGCCATAAGTCAAGTGGGTGCCCCCATATATAGTATTATATTCAGAATTTTAGTTTATTTTATTTAGTTCCAAATCACATGGGAGAAATAAATTGTGGACTCCCTCTTTTACCCCTCCCAATTCTAGATCTAGGGTTAATTAGTGTCTTTGGGTATTTCATACAAATAGCATGTATTTTCATTTTGATGATAATTAATGAGAAAAAAATTAGATTTTCCTCCAAACGAGCAAGGGCCGCCCCCTATCTCTCTCCTCTCTCCCCGTTTCTATAGCTGGGAAGGCTGTGAAGCAGAGGTGTGAAGTCTCCCCTATCAGGTGTGAAGATCATCATAGCCGCCGCCACCGCCATCGTGCCGCCACCGCACCACCGCCATCGTCGTCAGAGTTCTATCCACCTAGGATAGCCCCTTCTTCCCGAAATTTCTACTCCCAACCTCGAGATTTTCCGGAGCCCAAACTTTCAGGGTGAGTTCTATAGATTCAACCCACGTTCCATAAAAATTGGTGGAGCTTCTAGCTTTTATTTTCCATTTTTCCATTTTCGTTATCCACCTTCTTCCAGATCTGCCTGCAGTCTGTCCAGTTTTCCAAAAATCAAATAGAACGTTCATGAACCCACCTTCCCCTGATCTAAATGACTTGATATTTTTATTGGAGGTTCTGTCCACCACCACCATCACCCATGAATTTTCGTATATTTTCTGGAGTCTTCTACCTACTTTTAAAAATCACAGTCAGATCCAAAACTCAGATCTGCCTCTGCTGTCCAGATTCGACCACCATGTGCTAATAAATATTGTTCCCCATTCAACTCTGCACCAAATCCTTCACAAAAATTATCCTCATCTTTCTCTCTCTCCCCTTTACAAGTTTCATGAAGAGCTCAACATCTAGATCGGAGGTCTATATCGCGGTCCATGCCAACTCTCAGAAAAGTTCACTTCTGCCCTGCCAGATCTGAAACAGAGATCAGTCCGGTTCTAAAATCTCCCATCAGAAGTACAACCCCAACGAATTTTCTGGAGTCATAGAGGGTCAAAGGATTTCGAGAGGGCTTTACAACGGTGCCGGTTTCGCACCGATCCAACATCGGTGATGGTCGCAGCACCTTCTGTCACCGGAGCGCGCAAGTCTGAAACTGAGTTTCAGATCCGTGGATAGTAACTCCGACAAGTGAAGATTGGAGCCACCCGGCCTCCGACCGGTGTTCCCGCCCGGCCGCCGTCCAGGGGAGCGCGCCACTAGGTGTCTCCATCACAGTGGGACCCACCCTGCCAGGTCCGGAGGACTGTGCAGCCCGTGGGCCCCACGAACCCGCAGATCACGCCGTCCGGACAGCACCAAAACGCGGGTTCCGGCACCGTCGGAGCGACATCAAGATGCTGCCCGTCACCCCAATTCCCGATACTCCCAGGCCCCACATGTGACCTGTTACCTTCGTACGTGGAGTGGGTAGAAACATTTGTACTACAATAAACTTTGTTAACCGGGAGTACGGATTTGGCCGGGGTTATCTTCCCCACACTAAGAGCGTAGAGGTAACGGTCTTACTTCTTGGTGTTCATTTGCTAGTCCGTCGGAGCGACATCAAGATGCTGCCCGTCACCCCAATTCCCGATACTCCCAGGCCCCACATGTGACCTGTTACCTTCGTACGTGGAGTGGGTAGAAACATTTGTACTACAATAAACTTTGTTAACCGGGAGTACGGATTTGGCCGGGGTTATCTTCCCCACACTAAGAGCGTAGAGGTAACGGTCTTACTTCTTGGCGTTCATTTGCTAGTTTAGTATATGGTCATATGCCACTGTGAGTGCATTAGGAATCTAGCCCGTGAGTTCATGTCACCGTTGTGAGCGAGAGGGTGACCCATCCCGTGACTCGATCAGAGCACGGAAGTGAGTCGACCACCCTTGACTCTTCCGATTTCTCAACCGCGCGGATCCACGTTTCCCCTCGCTTGGTTTGACGAGTGAGCTTACGTTTCTGTTAGCGACGTATAGCCTATAGGAACTCTTAGTGTCGGGCCAAGGCATCTCTAGTGTTCGTGTGTCACTGGTCGCGTCTCCATCTAGAGTCCGTGGTTCGCATCATGTAGAGTCGGTCCCTCTGTCCGTCCCACATCACAGTCGGTGTCGGCACTACTGCGGACTCCCCCGAGCTCCGTTGGCGACGAAACCAGTGGCAAAATCTTTGTAGTTGACTTCGGAAGACGTTCAATTTTGGGGGAATTTCTGAATGACAGCGATGGTCGGGGTAGGGTCGTGAATAGTACCTCTGCTTTCTGGTTCTGACAGCTACCATACCACTACAGCAGGAAGATGAGGTCACCACGGACGCTCTTGATCTCTGATTCTGGTGAGGCTGAAGTCGCTGGATTTGTTGTTGAGTCCTCATCGAACGGAGACCCACGGGGACACTGGAGGAGGTTGGAGTAGATAGAGACAGCCCGAACAGTGATTGGGTGTCTACTCAGTCCCAAAGTGGATAGAACAGCGCACCAGAGGGAGAAAATTGAGAACTCTTAGCTCCGGATGTTGAACGGGATGTCGCTTCTTGTTCCTGGAAGTAGACTTGTCGTAGATGATCTCAGCCAAGCCCCGCCTCCAGATCTTCAAGGGTTTGGTCATGGGAGGCTCTGCAAGCTGCTTCAAGTTGCTAGTCTGGAGGAAGAAGCATAGTGTGAGGAGATCGGCTCCCTCGGGCAACAACAAGCTCAGGTTGGGACGAGACCACCGCCGTTTTGAAGAAGATAGGGAGACGCTTCCGACGGTACCACATGAGCCTCCAGGGATGCCAGGATGAAGTCGGGGTCGCCTCTGCAAGCTGCTGGTCCTCTACAGATCCTTAGCTACGAACTGGCTAGCTGGGAGTAGCTCCAATGGCACAAGAGATAGGGGAGGGAGGAGAAGGAACTAAGTTGATGGAGGGGGAGAGTGGGGGGCGACCAGATCTAGGGTTTGAGGAAGGGGAGGGAAAATATTCAAACTTGGCCTAGGGAGGGGTGGGTTCAGCCTTGGGAAGGTGGAGGCTTGCTTGGGAAGGGGAAGTGGGTTGTTGGGAGTTGGATGGTGGAGCTAGGATTGGGTGGGGGTCTGTTGGGGTTGGGGTGGAGTAAAGAGAGGGGTGTGGGGAGTTGGAGTAGCTTTAATGGAAGGGGAAGGAGAGAGAAAGTAGGTGGGAGGGTGAGGAGAGAGAGAGGGGGGCGAACCTTCCTTGATGTGAGAGAGAGAGAGAGAGAGAGAGAGAGAGAGAGAGAGAGAGAGAATGGGAGGGCTTCTCACCCAGGGTTTCACACCTTATTCTAATGGATTCTGTCCACTAAAGAAACTTGAATTTTGGAACTCAAAATATGGCAATTTCATTAACTTCAAATGGGGGAATGGGGTCCTATATTTAAGCAACCCACATTTTACAAAAAGTCCCTGACTCCTGCTACAATGACAAATAACCAAGGGGGTTGGGGGCGCCCCTAGGCCTAGCCTAATGAATTGGGCCCATTAACTAATCTAATCAACCCTATGACACTTAACTTAGGTAGATGACTCATTAACCTAGGTACTGGACTCAAATAAAAGGAAAATTACAATGATATGACTCAAATAAAATATGAAAATACAGCATATGACTCAAAATAATGACTAGACCATGTCGGATGCTTCCGGGGCGAGGAGACGAGCAGTGAGTGTGGGCACGAAAGGTGATGTCCCCATCATACTCTCGGGGTGCGGAGAACTCGACTAAGAGTCCTTCCCTCCTCAGAGGGTGTAGAAGTGATACCGCCCACAAGTCTTTCAAAGGAGACCGATCCATCTACCCGACGAGACAATGCTGATACACCTTGCTCCTGGTGGTAGTGACCTGTTCATCCCATATTTGCTCAATTCGCTCACGCTGGGCTCTCCTGGCTAGTGGACTCTTCTCACAGGTGGGTGCTCTCTCAATGAGGGGTGTGTGTTCAATATCCTCACTAGGTACCACCGTGGGACCCTTACATGGCACTAGGTCGGCCACGTTGAATGTGGGGCTCACTCCGTACTCCTCAGGAAGATCTAACTCATAGGCATTAGTGCCAATGCACCTTGGAACCTGGAAGGGACCAACCCCACGAGACCTCAATTTGGAGATGGCTCCCAGGGAGAGCCTCTCCGTCCTCACCATCACAAAGTCACCCATGTGAAATTCTTGGTCACGCCGAGGGGAGTCAGCCTGCCTTTTATAAATCTCATTTTCCTTGCTGATGTGCTTGCGAAGGTTTTCATGTAATTTTGTGAATGCGGACATTCTAGGGGTGATGGGTGGACCTGGGAGACCAAAAGTAGACCAATCATGCTTTGACGTCAAGAAGACTTTGATGGAATGGGGAGGACCGGGGCATCCATGGGTGATCCGGTCATGCATGGGGGTGACAAATGTCGGGGGACCCGGCCATTCATGAATACTCCTATCATGCCTACGACCCATGATGAATGAAGGAGGACCATTACACCCTAATATGGACCACTCTTATTTCCTTCTTGACATGTGGGTGATGTGAATGAATGGACCCAACATAGTGTTCATGACAAGTGGTGTGGTAAGCCTAGACACATGCATGCTTATCCCAAAGGTGACTTCCGCATGCATAAATGTGAAATGACCTTTGAACTTCCCTGTGAGAGGGTCAAAGGGATCTAGGAAGGTGGATATGGGGTGGGGCATTTCCTCGTTCTCTAGGTGGGTGTTGCCTAAGGTCACGGTTCCTTTGGTGTAACCTGGGTCATGGATGAGGTGGGTTTGGCCCAATATGGTGGGTGAGGGTAGGAAAGGGTGGGTGGTGGGTAAGATGGTTGGGGCACATGGGTATAGGAAGGTGTCAAAGGGATCGTGGAAATGGCTACCTAGAGAGAGGAACTCCACATCCTCAAAGCCCAAAAAATATGGGTCATCCTCCTCCAAGATAATTGGGCCATGGTCATTAGTGGGTTGGCCGATCAAAGCACTCGGGATCTCAATGGTAGGGGAGTGGACCGAGATGGGTTCTTCCATCATAGGGAGAAGGAAAAGGAGGTCGCTAGTGTAGCAACCAATGGTGCCGACTGAGGTGATAGACCCATCACAGGGGTGGATGAGACTAAGGTTTATTGGGTGGGCCGTCCCTAGGGTCAACAAGCAAGTCAACTCTAGCTGCCATTCTAGGCCTCTGAGGAGGTCATCTAAACCCTCTACCTCATAGTAGGATTGGATCGTTGTGTGAGTGGTGTGGATGGGCACTAGAGGGAGGTCTCGCTCCATGGGTAGATAGGTATGGGCCATGATATCTCTAATCGAGCTCTCCCTTAGCCACTTAACAAGGGGTTCTTCTAAGATGAATTCGGCCTTATCTAGAGAGGGTGGTGTAGGGTGAAGATCCTTGTGCGAGGCTTCTCCTTCAATTTGGACATGGGTGCCCTCCATGGAGGGGAAAGGATCCGGAGGAGCATTTGTCTCCATGTGGCAAAGTGGGTGGGATACTTATTCTAATGCTAATGGGGTGGGAAGGTTCTTTGAGAGTGGGGTGATGATAGCCGGTGTGTGGTGCACCCTGGGTGGTGAACAAGGGCGAGACTCTGGCGGATGGGAGAGTACAAGGTTGTTGAATTTAAAGGCTCCCGGATGGTGTGGCGGATGCACTAGGCAAGTCTGACGTGTCAGGTCGATGTCGACATTCCTTTCATCTAACAATTTCTTTCCTAGGATTATACATAGACCCGCCAATGTTCCTACTTGACACCAAGCCCCATCAAAATACTCAGTCATTCCAAACCATCCATGGAATTCAAGAAAGACTTGGTATCCATTGTGCATAATTTGTCCGGTCCTAGAAAGATAGGCAACGATATCAGGGGATACCCAATTATCGGACTCTAAGTCAATGAAATCAATTTCCGTGGCCTCTCCATTAGGTAGGTATGCATGGGATATGATTGGGAGAGGGGCCATTTGACCCTAGACTCAATGATGACAATGGTGGGTGGACAATGCAAGGGTCGGACCGATGATGACTCCAATGCAAGCGTACCCTAGGACTTGACTTGTAGAGATAAGTCAATGACTTGCTCTGATACCAATTGATGTGACACACCCTTGGACTTTAACAAGCAAGCACAATTCGCAATAGTAACGGAATGAAATTTGGCGGCCACTCACCCGACACTCACCCAAAACCCGGGGTAACTTGGCGATGCCAAGTGGAGGATGTGAGGGCTGGGCCCTTGCTGGTAGAGGGCCAGCAAGGTCAAGGTTATTGCCAAGGGTATGAAAGCCCAATTCAATGGAGCCGACGTCGTGCTGAGGGCATGGGTCACACACTTTCTCCCACGGCGATCTCTTAAAGCAAACGAGCTTGCGGATCGAGCACTCACTCTCACGGGCCAGAGGAACTATGAGCTAATATGGAAAGAACAAGCACTAAAGAGAGCAAGGTTTGGAGCACTTACTCGACCGGTATGAAGAAACCAGTCCCGCTCGGAGACGTGGGTGAGCGGGGAAGCGTGGGTTCCCCACACGCCGCACCGGTGTAGCTTGAACCTTTTTAAGAATTTACACAACTACTCCCCATGCAAAGGGGTTGAACAAGGGAAGGGGAAGCCAGAATTACATCTAAACACTACCTCCCATAGAGAGGGGCTATAAGCCGGGCGGGCGGGAGGGGAGAGTGAAGCAAGGAATTAATTGAAAGGATGATTACTGTGATGTCCACTCTCTGGAATAAAGGATAGACAGTCGGTGTAGGCACTGCTGCGGACTTCCCCGAGCTCAGTTGGTGACGAAACCAGTGGAAAAATCTTCGTAGTTGACTCAGGAAGACATCCAATTTTTGGGAGAATTTCTAAATGACAGCGATAGTCGGGGCAGGGTCGTGAACAATGCCTCTACTTTCTGGTTCTGACAGCTACGGTACCACTACAGCAGGAAGACGAGGTCACCACGGACGCTCCTAATCTCTGATTCAGGCGAGGCTGAAGTCGCTGGATTCGTTGTCGAGTCCTCTTCGAACGGAGACCCACGGGGATGTCGAAAAAGGTTGGAGTAGATAGAGACAGCCCGAACAGTGATTGGGTGTCTGCTCAGTCCCAGAGTGGATAGAACAACGCACCTGAGGGAGAAAATTGAGAACTCTTAGCTCCGGATGCCGAACGAGATGCCGCTTCTTGTTCCTAGAAGTAGACTGATCGTAGATGATCTCAGCCAATCCCCGCCTCCATATCTTCAAAGGGTTGGCTGTGGGAGGCTCTGCAAGTGGCTTCAGGTTGCTAGTCTGGAGGAAGAGGCGCAGTGTGGGGAGATCGGCTCCCTCGGGCAGCCACGAGCTCAGGTTGGGACGAGACCACCGCCGTTGTGAAGAAGACAAGGAGTCGCTTCCGACGGTACCACTTGAGCCTCCAGGGACATTGGGATGAAGTCGGGGTCGCCTCTGCAAGCTGTTGGTCCTCTGCAGATCCTGAGCTACGAACTGGCTAGCTGGGAGTAGCTCCAATGGCACAAGAGATAGGGGAGGGAGGAGAAGGAACTAGGTTGATGGAGGGGGAGAGTAGGGGGCGACCAGATCTAGGGTTTGAGGAAGGGGATGGTGAGAGGGGAGAGAAAATATTCAAACTTGGCCTAGGGAGGGGTGGGTTCAGCCTTGGGAAGGTGGAGGCTTCCTTGGGAAGGGGAAGTGGGTAGTTGGGAGTTGGATGGTGGAGCTAGGATTGGGTGGGGGTCTGTTGGGGTTGGGGTGGAGTAAAGAGAGGGGTGTGGGGAGTTGGAGTAGCTTTAATGGAAGGGGAAGGAGAGAGAAAGTAGGTGGGAGGGTGAGGAGAGAGAGAGGGGGGTGAACCTCCCTTGGTGAGAGAGAGAGAGAGAGAGAGAGAGAGGGAATGGGAGGGCTTCTCACCCAGGGTTTCACACCCTATTCTAATGGATTCTCTCCACTAAAGAAACTTGAATTTTGGAACTCAAAATATGGCAATTTCATTAACTTCAAATGGGGGAATGGGGTCCTATATATAGGGAACCCATATTTTACAAAAAGTCCCTAACTCTTGCTACAATGACAAATAACCAAGGGGGTTGGGGGCGCCCCTGGGCCTAGCCTAATGAATTGGGCCCATTAACTAATCTAATCAACCCTATGACACTTAACTTAGGTAGATGACTCATTAACCTAGTTACTGGACTCAAATAAAAGGAAAATTACAATGATATGACTCAAATAAAATAGGAAAATACAACATATGACTCAAAATAAATGACTAGACCATGTCGGATGCTTCCGGGGCAAGGAGATGAGCCGTGAGTGTGGGCACGGGAGGTGATGTCCCTATCAGTCCTCTAGCTTAGCACTAAACACTAGCCAGCCCTTCACGGTTGCCAACACACCAGTGGAAGTTGAAACTGCTGGCACAGCCGTTAAGGCCAAAGTTGCAAAAGGTCCTTTAACGGAACAATTCTCACAGCCGGCACCGGCCGAATTGGAAACTCCCGACAGACTCTGGGGGCAACATGATGAAGGGGTCGAGGTGCTCGAACTTGAAGATGACATTCTGGATTTCGTTGACCTCCAGCCAGCGCCCCCAGAAATAGAAGACGGAGGCCAAGCCACGGTCGACGAACTGCTAGAAGTCAACTTGGGGAGTGAGGATGACCCTAGGCCAACCTTCCTTAGTGCTCAACTGTCATCTGAAGAGCAGATGCTGTACATTCAGCTAGTGCAAGAATATCAAGATTCCTTCGCCTAGAGTTACAAAGAAATGCCAGGACAAAACCCCGTAGTTTCATAGTATGAGCTGGCTATAGATCCCGAAGTGGAACCGGTGAAATAGTCACCCCGGCGCATGAGACTGGAACTTATCACTCAGATATGCAAAGAAGTAGACAAACTCATTGATGTGGGTTTTGTCGAAGAAAATCAGTATACTACATGGCTGGCCAACATTGTGCCCGTGAAAAATAAGAATGGACAGATCCAGATATGTGTAGACTTCCGAGATCTGAATAAGGCGTGTCACAAGGATGACTTTTCGGTAGCAATAACGGAAGTCATGATTAATGGTACAACCGGTCACGAAGCCCTGTCATTCATGGAGGGGTCGTCCGGGTATAATCAGATGTGGATCGCGGAGTATGACCGGGTCCACACTACCTTCCGAACCCCCAAAGGCATTTACCATTACAAAAGAATGTCGTTTAGTCTGAAGAATGCCGGTGCAACTTACCAGCGAGCAATGACCAGAATATTTGATGAGCTGCTCTATCACAAGGTCGAGTGCTACATAGATGATCTGGTGGTGAAGACCAAAAGAAAATAAGACCATCTGCAGGACCTTCGAGTCATATTTCAGAGGCTCAAGTAGTATGAATTAAAGATGAACCCCATGAAATGCGCCTTCGGAGTATCGAGTGACGAGTTCTTGGGCTTTATCGTTAGATATCGGGGAATCGAAATAGACCCCGCGAAGATCAAAGCAATACAGGGATTACCTCCACCAAGGAACCTCTCCGAGCTGAGATCTCTATAAAGTCATCTGGCTTATATTCGATGGTTCATATCCAATTTGTCAGGGTGGTGTCACCCCTTTCACAAGTTGATGATGAAGGATGTTCCCTTTTATTGGGATGAAGAATGCCAAACAACTTTTGACAAGCTAAAAGATTATCTGAAAACCCCTCTAGTGCTTGGTGCACCGGTGAAAGGATGGCCGCTGATTTTGTACATAGAAGCCATACACTACTCTCTAGGGGCAATGCTAGCCTAGAATAATGAAGAAGGAAAAGAACAAGCCCTTTACTATCTCAGTCGAAGACTAGTTAGAACTGAAGAAAAATACACTTTCATTGAGAAGGTCTGCTTGGCGTTGGTCTTCGCAGTCAATAAACTCCGGCACTATATGCTGTCGCATAAGATAAGGCTGATATCTAAGGCAGGTCTGCTGAAGTATATCCTATCTCAACCGGCACTCAAAGGCCACTTAGGCAAATGGGCAGTGATTCTCATGGAGTTTGATATCTCCTATGTTCCGTAAAAAGTTGTTAAAGGCCAGGCCATTGCGGATTTCTTTGCTGCACACTCGGGACCTGAAGACTATCCGTTAGAGATAGAACTCCCTGAAGATGAGACCCTGGAGACAGACCAGGTTCAACACATTCTGTGGAAGTTGTATTTTGATGGTGCATCCAGAATTGATACTCTGGCAACTGGACCAGTTAGAGTCAGAGTCGGCGCAGGCAAAGTCCTGAAGTCTCCCGAGGGGGAAGTCATATATACTTCCTGCTCAATAAACAAGCCCTGCACGAATAATGAAGCAGAGTATGAAGCCTTGGTTATCGGGTTGCAAATTGCTTTGTCTATGGAGGTTCGGATGCTTGAAGCATTCGGTGATTCCATGCTGGTTGTAAAATAAGTGGGAGGGGAGTTTGATGTGCGAAAGCAAGAACTCCTCCCTTATCACCAATTGGCACTACGCATGATGGCAAAGTTCTACTTCATCAAAATCGAACACATCCAGCAAGGAGAAAATGCTCAGGCAGATGCCCTCACGAAGCTGGCTAGCTCCCTTGCAGTCCCGCCAGACACCAGCCTGAATATAACGGTGATTAATAGACGTCATGTCCCCAGCATGATTGAGGTCCTGCCCAATGAAGATGAAAATGAAGTGGCAACAGTGGAGGAAGTCCAGCAGCCTGATTGGCGGGAGCATCTCCTACGTTGGTTCCAGCGCCAACAACTCCCGAAAGAGAAAGAACAGAGAATGAAGCTCCTTAGGATCAAGAATTCTTATGAGATGAGAAATGATACTTTACTCCGAATAATGGCGGATGCCCATAAGAAGATTCTACTATGTTTCTTATCTATGATGGAAGCATGTCAAGTGATGAAAGAAGTTCATGCCGGGTTAGTCGGAGCACACCAGGCCGGTCTGAAAATGAAGATTGAAATAAAGAAGTTGGGATACTATTGGCCCACTATGTTTGACGATTGCTACAAGTTTGCTAAGTCATGTCAAAAATGTCAGGAGGCCGCCACCATGCCCAGCAGGCCGCCAGTGCCGTTACACCCCACTATCCCGAGTTGGCCGTTTGCCCAATGGGGCATGGATGTGGTGGGACCTTTACCAGCATCCTCATCAGGGTGCAAATATATTATAGCAGCCACGGACTACTTCTCCAGGTGGGCGGAGGCAGTGCCACTAAGAGAAGTGACAGGGGAGTTGGTTGCTAGATTCTTCCGTCAGAATATAATATTCCGGTTCGAGGTCCCCAGCCGAATTATTTCCGACAACGGCAGCCATTTCAGAAACCAGAAGGTATACTGGTTAGCCGAAAAGTATAAAATTGATTGGAGGACATCATCCCCCTACAATCCGCAGGCCAATGGACTGGCAGAGGCGTTCAACAAGACTCTCTGCACCCTATTAACCAAGATCGTCAACCCTAGCAAGAGAGATTGGAAAGAGAAGATGTACGAAGCATTATGGTCTCATCGTACAGTCTACAAAACTACAACCGCATGCTCACCCTTCTCCCTGGTTTACGGATCGGAGGCGGAGGTGCCAATAGAGCTGGAAGTGCCGTCACTGAGAGTCGCTATACAACACGGCTTGACAAACGACGGACAGACAAATATAGAAAGAAGACTAGAAGAGCTCGCTGAGCTAGAAGGAAGGCGTCTTCGGGCGCAACAAAACATCCAATTATAGCAAGCTCGCATGGCCCGTGCTTTCGACAGGTTGGTCAAAGGGCGAGAATTCAAGAAAGGTGACCTAGTGATGGTCAAAAGAAGAGAAGTGATGGCCTCCAACCCTAAGGAGAAGTTGGTTGAAGACTAGGTTGGACCGTATGTCATCCGCCGAGTCTATGAAGAAGTTGCCTACGTTCTCGTAGACCACAAAGGAGTAGTTCAATTATCCCCTCTTAACGGGAAACATTTGAAGATGTACCATACAGCCCTGTCGGCACTCGAAGAATGGCCGAAATCTACGTTGGTCTAGTGGCACTCCACCCTAGCCGAGCTCTCCAAAGTGTCCACCCAGCTCAGGCCGATTCCGAGGCCGGTGGCTTGCAATCGCAGAAGCCTCCATAGTATATAATAACCCCGGGGCTCCTTGAGCACCCCATTTGGTCCCACTGGGCTAATGCCATACACCTTATCACCACTGTGGACCTTATGTCCGCGTCGGTGCAGAAACCGTTTCCTTTGCACTGGCATTATCCCCAAGCCTGTGAATACACAATTTCGGCGCAAGGCGTTATGCCCTAGATAGTACATACACCTCATCACCATGTTGGACCTTATGTCCGCATCGGTGCATAAACCATTTTCTTTGCGCTGGCATTATCCCCATGCCTGCGAATACACAATTTCGGCCCAAGGCGTTATGCCCTAGCCGGTACATACACCTTATGACCACGGTGGACCTTACGTCAGCATTGGTGCACAAACCATTTCCTTTGTGCTGGCGTTATCCCTATGCCTGCGAATACACAATTTCGGCACAAGGCGTTATGACCTTGTCGGTACATACACCTCATCACCATGTTCGACCTTACGTCCGCATCGGTGCACAAACCATTTCCTTTGCACTGGCGTTATCCCCACGCCTACGAATACACAATTTCGGTGCAAGGCTTTATGCCCTAGCTAGTACATACACCTTAACACCACGATGGACCTTACGTCCGCATCGGTGCATAAACCATTCCGTTTGCGCTGGCGTAGTCCTCACGCCTGCGAATATACAATTTTTTGGCACAAGGTTTTATACCCTAGCCGATATCTGCGCACTACCCTTAAAAAAATGGGGCTTAAAATAGAGGTGCCCCGCTGGTCTTGTTTAAATATTTTGGACAAGGATAGAAATGGCTATAACCCAACTGTGGTGAAAACCCGAAAGGGCGCCACAGGCGAAATCGGGTATCCCACCACGTGAAAACTCGAAAGGGCGCATGGGAAAAGGCAAGAGGGGGCTGGCTCCGGTGAAAACCCGAAAGGGCGCTTGAGTAAGTAATGTGGTAATTAAAAGTTCCCCTTCACCTTCATCCCTATGAAACTTCGGATAGGATGTTCATCGTAGTCCCACCGGAGATCTACTTCTTTCACAAACCCTCAACTCGGACCTTACCTCCTTGTCGATAAACAAACCTATCACGCCCCGAGCGCGGAAGATACTCGGATTACGTGACGCGTCTATATAGATCGTGTCATTAGAGCGATAAAAATTTTGCCATACATAATTACGGAGTGCGTAAATGACTAATAAAATCTAATAATCCAAATCGCCCAAGTGATGATTATTTGATTAACCAAAGGAATTAAAGATAGTCCAAGACAAAATCCAAATTTAGAAAGCCAAACATTAGGCTACATGCCATAACAAAGTTTATACCACTAACTGACATAGCTGGGAGTACAAAGTAGACTGAAATAAATTCAAAAGACACGACTAGCTAATGATAGGTGATTGGCATTCTAGCACTCTTCAATCGGTCTCAATCCCATTCTTGTCGCTATCCGAATCACTTGAAAATGTTAGGAAGCAACTGGATTAGCGAATCGCTCAGTAAGAATTACATCTCAAATTCGAGCAATCTTTATGTGATTTACAATTTGCATGTACTATCAGTATGGCTATGCATGATGTACGTATAAGAAAATTAGGTATACAGATAAATCTAGGCACGATGAACAATAAGAGATCAAGAACTGTATTAAGAGAGTATATCAAGATTTCAAGTATTTGATAAGTAGTATTTTCAAGAATTTACAGATGTAAATGCCACTTCGGGGCAAGCAGGGATTAGTGTACAAGTATGAACGCAAGTACGAGAATGAACTCATGTACAAGTATATCTCATGTACAAGCAAGTAAAAATTTAATTCAAGCAAGTAATGTCAAGTACGTATCAGTGGAATTGGCTATTTTAGTCAAGCAAGCATTTTACGCTTTCTCGGGCCACAAGTCAAGTATTGCCTATCCCGGGCCACGCAAGTCAAGTAAGTAAGGAGAGAGAGAGTAGGGGTGGAGTGTCTCAAGTCAAGCAAGTACTCTGGTGCAATGCTAAACACCGTGGTCAATAAACTCCCATGGACACAAGTACCTTCGGGTGCTCCTCCCAGGACCAGACCGGGCCCTATATGCACAACATTTCATGTATTACCTTTGACATCCAATCATTTATAGCCAATATGGAATTTCAACAATTAAGAAACTTAGTATTACAGATGAGATTAACTAGTCATTTGATTATGGAGGACTCTAGAGGTGGCCCTACAGGCTCAAGAGGTGGCTCCCGTTGTGTAGCACTTTGCGCCGTACGGCCTCAAGAGGTGGCTCCCACAACGTAGCACTTTACCCTGCATGGCACTTAGCTCCACCACTCCCAAATGGTAGTTTAAGAGGTTCAAGGTTTGACCATGTAGGATATACACAGTAGATTTTTCATGGAATGGAAATTCAAGAACTCATAATACGTTGGAGTATGGATTAGGGTTGTGTTTGCACAAATCACGAGATAGATCAAGATCAGAAGTGGTAATCAATGAGTTGGCATCTGGGGGTTTGCCAATCTTTCAAATTTTCAATTTTTAGAATTATATATATATATATCAAATTGGCGCCCTCTAGGGAGTCTTCATTTAATTGAAGACGACCTGGCCGTCGTCATTTAAGTAATTGGCGCCCTGGCTTGGGGCGCCGATTGCAGAGGGTATTTTTTTGAATGTATATATATAATTAAAGAATTGGTGCCCCTACAAGCAGTCTTCAATTAATTGAAGACTTGCTGGCAGCCGCTATTTGATGAATTGAAGACTTGCTGGCTGCCGCTATTTAACGAATTGAAGACTTGCTGGCTGCCGTTATTTAATGAATTGAAGACTTTATGAGTAGTCTTCATTTAATTGAAGACTCTCCAGGGTGTCTTCAATTTAAGTACAGGTTCAACTAATTGACGACACTGCGTAGGATCACCAATTGAGTTGTCTTTCAAGTGGGTTGTGCTTCGTATCAGAATGGTACACTCTGTGATACAAGCTACTATTCATTTTTCCAAAGTTTCTCCGAATCAGAATCCGAAGACATGGTCAGGTGGTGAACAATCTCAGGGTCACCGAAGTATATTCAGGCAAAAATTTTGTGGTTCGGTTTAATAGTTATAGATTTTTGAATGCGTTGATTTACTAATTACTAAAAATTCCAGAAAATGGAATTGACGTCCTTGCACATGTCTTCATTTAATTGACGACCATGCGTGGCGTCTTCAATTCTGAAATTGGCGCCCTGGTCAGGGGCGCCATTTACAGATGGTTGGTCACTATTCATCAGTATAAAATTTCTCCGAATCAGAAAGTAAGAGTACGTGCAGGTACGGAAAAATGTCAGGATTCCAGAAACATGTTCATGTACAAATTTCATGCTTTTGTTTGATAGTTATGGATTTTTGAATGTGTTGAATTATTAATTACTAATAATTGTGGTAATGGAAATGATCACACTGCGAAGTGTCTTCATTTAATTGGCGCCCCCTGAGGGGTCTTCAATTTGGTAATTGGCGCCCTGGTCTGGGGCTCCATTTACCTGAGAGCTGGGCCTCTCGTGTTTTTAAAACATGCAAGTATTTGGTGTACAGAGCTTCTATATTAATGTTTAAAACATGGTTATTAAGTCTGTAAAACTTGTGTAATAAAATATGTTCAAAAACTCATGAAATCATGCTTAACAGACTATGTTCAACTCATAAAGATCATGGTAACAGTATGTATAAAATCATATGCGACAGGTGTAATAGGCTATTAAGATATGTATAACATGGTATATACATGGTTATTGCTTGATCATGGTAAAGCCAAGTGATATATAGCATGATTGATGAGTTAATCGAACTCTAAGCATGTATCAGTTAACCTATTTAGCTACTAGTTAGGCAAGAATTTGAGAACACCTACCTTTTATCGTGAGTTACGAGGTTCAGAATAAAGAAGCTGCAACAGGATTGTAGCAGGACGTAGACTCAGGAAGAAGACGCTCCTTCAGCACTGATGGCGGCAGTAGCCTCTGTCAGTGCTACAGAGGGGATTAGTTATAGGGAATCGCAAAGCATTGGTTTATTGCTTTGCGGGTCATGCTGAGTAGGCATGGGGTTTGCCCGCTAAAATGAGGTTGTTCGTGCCTCAACCTTCTAGAAACACGGATGAAATGACGCCATTGTACGATGTCGTTCATTAATACAGGTGGTACTATTCACGTAAATGACGCCTTGCATGAGGGCGTCATTAGTCTAGGTGGCATTATTGATGAGAATGACGCCCTTGCAAGAGGGCATTAAATGTTAGATAATTCTGCCACATTCACATGTTAGCCTTCATGGTGTATCTCTACATATTAATATTTTAGTGGAAATAGTGGCCCAAAAGGAAAATGGCGCCTCTTCATCTAGTTTTCAATTTGCTTGGTTGGAAAAGGTGGAAACCACTTACGTACAACCCATGGCCCATGTGTTAAAGTTGGTCTTGCACTTTTATATAATAACCCCTTCATGGTTTGGCTCTTTATACAAAGCCTCTCATTATAAGATTCTTTAGGAAAATTACCCTACTTACTATGCATAAAGTTGGATTCCACATTTATATGCTAACCCCCATGAGGTTTGGCTCTTTACATAAAGCCTTCATGTTTCTTTATGGCATAAAGTGAGGTTGGCTTGTATATTTATGTTATAGTACTTATGAGGTTGGGTTCTTTATGTAAGACCTTCATGTATGATTTCTTTTAGGAAGAAGTTTTAAATTTACTCAAAGGTATTTATCGGGGGTGCTACACCCTCCCCCACTTAAAAGAATTTGGTCCCCAAATTTAACTGTACTATGCGGGAATAGGAAAGGTGCAGAGTACTTACAATTAGAATAACTCTGGAAACCTCCTCTTCATAGATTCTTCAGTTTCCCAGGTAGCTTCTTGTTCTAAGCATCGATTCCATTGGATTTTCACCATAGGGATCGTCTTGTTCCTTAGAACTCGAACTTCTCGGTCGAGGATCTTCATTGGCCTCTACTTGTAGGTAAGGTCCTTCTGTACCACCAAATCATTGTGGTCAATGACATGGAAAGTATCGTGCACGTATTTCTTCAGCATAGAAACATGAAACACGCTGTGCACTTCTGACAGTTGCGGAGGTAGGGCGATGCGATAAGCCACCTCACCTACCCTTTCCAGCACTTCGAATGGACCAATAAACCATGGTGTTAGTTTGCCCTTAACACCGAATCTTCTAATATCTAGACCGGGAGATACCTTGAGGAAAACATGATCTCCGACTTGAAATTCCAGATCTCGCCTTCTGCTATCAGCAAAAGATTTATGCCTGGACTGTGCTATCCTTAACCTTTCTCTAATGAGGTGTATCTTCTCGGTAGAATCTCGTACCATGTCTGGGCCTAGAAATTATTTTTCACCGACTTCATCCCAGCATATAGGAGATCGGAAACTCCTGCCATATAACGCCTCAAAAGGTGCCATTTGTATACTGGCTTGATAGATGTTGTTATATGCAAATTCGGTTAGTGGTAAGTGGTCATGCTAGCTTCCGCCGAAGTCTATAATGCATGCTCTCAACATATCTTCCACAACTTGATTTATCCTCTCGGTCTGTCCATCTGTCTGGGGATGGAAAGTAGTACTGTAGTTGAGTTTCATCCCCAGAGAGTGTTGTAGGCTCTTCCAGAAATGAGAGGTGAAGCACGGGTCTCAGTCAGATAAGATCGAGACGGGAACTCCATGCAATCTAACCATCTCCTTAATATATAGGGTAGCAAGTACGTCGACTGACCATCGACTTTTGATGGTTAAGAAATGGGCAGATTTAGTTAGCCGGTCGATAACTACCCAAATTCCATCATGTTGGCCCGGTTAGGAGGCAATCGAGAGGGGGGTGATTTGATTGCCCACCCTTCTTGACAAATTCTAACTAAATTAAACCAAACCACAGAGATGGCAAATTAAGCACTGAATCACGCTTGATTAAAATGCATAGTTGAACTGCATACAAGCACTCATAACTTTCAACGCATGATGATATCACTCGGATAGCAATGATTGAACGGACAATCCATAAAACTCTCGTCTCACCGACACATACTCGACAAATGAACGGATAAGAGAAAATGCAATCACACAATAGCAAACCACGGCACAATGATTTTTAGGTTGTTCGGACGCACCAAGTGCCATCCTACGTCCACCCCTCTCACCTCGAGAGGATTTCACTAACAATGCTGCACGACGGCAGCAACCACCACACATGGGCGTGACGGCCCACACACGGGTTCTCGCTCAACGATGAGAAACCCCACACACACTCGGAGCAAGCTCCGAAATCGTCAAAAGAAAGATAGAATGGAAAATACAATGCCCAGTCGTAGAATATGAATCTAAGCACAAGATATAATAAGAACAAACATGATCTTCCCCATAAATCCTTAAACAAGCTAGGAGAATAAAGAAGGTAGCAATAGAACGATGGAACCGAGGGTTGGAAGCAGCCGGTGTAGAAAATATGGACGCCCGAAGCACCGGATGAAGAGGACGCCGATCGCGGCCTCGATATCTTGACTTGGGCTCGAGAGGGGACTACCTCAACGTAGCTTTCCTTCACCTCCAGTAGAATGGGAAGCTCCTTCTTCTCCTGCAAAAGGATGAACTCGTTAGAATGCTCAAGGGTTGTGTTCGATCGGAACAAGGGCGGCGACATATACACAAGGAAAAGCATGACATATGGACACAAAAGCCCACTCCAAACCCCTTTCATTCCAAGAAAAAGGAAGGGTGGATGCCCTAAGGCCATTTTGGTAAACAACCCAAGCAACCAGATCTTACTTTAATGGGTTCGAAACAAGTCCGAAAATCCCGATCGAAACGTTTAGAAAAAGTGTCGACTCATGGAGTCGACTCTTTTTTTATGAAAGTACTGCCAGAACACATAAAAACAAAAACCGTGAAACAAGTGTCAACTCATTGAGTCGACACTTTTTACCAAATGTTTTGGCCTGTGAAATTCATTACATTCGTGGTGAAAAGTGTCGACTTCTGAGGTCGACACTTTTTCACGGAGGTTCTGATTTCACAGTGTTGAAGCGAACTTTCCTGAAAGTGTCGACCCATGAGGTCGACACTTTTTGCCGAGTATTCTGACATTGCAAAATAACAGAACCCTGGTGAAAGTGTCGACTTCATGGGACGACACTTTCTGCCAGCATTCTTAACACTTAACGCAAGGCAGGAGGTGTGAAAATAAGTGTCGACCCATTAGGTCGACACTTTTCTTGACAGTAGAAAACCTTCAAAAAAACAACTTGAAACTCCACATTTCATGAACCAAGTATTAAGATTGAACAATTGAGCACTTAAGACTCAGATATACATGACAAAACATGTTTTTTACCCAGATCAGTCCATCCACATTGAAATCCATTTTAACAACTATTCTTACCATTTGGCCTACAAGCTTGAATGTTAGTTTCACATTGAACTCAATTTTCCAGATTTGAACATACAAACCATTTTTGAGCCATAATCGTTCTATCCACTCTAGGTCAAGCAACGCATCTATTCCTACTTCCATTTCCAGGACTTGAGAAAAAAATCCATATAGGACCTGCACATCACAGATTGCTCATCAGTTTTAATCTCAAGCTAATCAATTGAGATTCTCAAAATCACCTCATATCAAATTACTCAATCAATGCATCCAATCATTTTCTAACAAATCAAGTGACCTTTTCATACACTGACTTCATTCCAACAATGTAAGTCCAAACTACGGTCACTCAATCAAAATTTAACATGCTAGTCCAAACCAAACTTAATCAAGATTGAGCATTTTGCAAGTTATGCCCAATCATTCATTCAGAACCTGAAATTCATCAGGGTATATCCAACCAAATCCACATGCCATTCATTCAACACACTATTTGATCAAACAAACATGTTTTCATTCAAAGTCATCATTCATCAAATCTGTATCAATGCAAATCATAAAAATCGAATTCAAGACATGTTCATTCTAGATCTTCGTCAAAACAGATCGGGGCACAACAATCTCGCCCTTTTTGACGAAGATAAAACCATTAAAAAATAACAAGGATTTGCATTAACAATTCAACACTTTTAGTGTCAACACAATGATTTGCATTCAAAATCGCATGCAAATGACATGCAAACCAAATGACATGCAAACATGCAAACAATTATTTCTTATTTCTCCCCCTTTTAAAACCATAAAAGTATGGAAGTTAAGCCTCAAAATTTACAGTTAACTCAATGACATGCATATGAAACGCAAGAAATGAGCAGGCAAGCACATATGCATTCATTATTATATGGCAAGCATGTTCTAAGAACGGGATAGGAAGTATGCAAGAGACTGAGAACATGATGTCCATGAGCAATAGTAAAAGGGTAGTGCTTACAAGCAGTGGTACTACATTACTCATGAGATATGACTGATTCAAAATGTACATTCTAACAATCACTCCCTAGATGTCTAGGTGAAGTATGAGCAATGAAATCTAAGCAATATGAATGTTCAGATTATCTAAGGAACACAAGTTGGAACTTTTCTTCCTTACACTTCCACACACTGTGCTCGACTTTGGGTAGCTTCGCACAACCCCAAAATTATTATATATATATATATATATATATATATATATTTAAATAACTTCATGACTAATCTTTTGACGCGAGGCAAACCCTTTGTCTCAGGGGTAATTCCCGGTTACTCGGTGTCGTCACTTATTATAACGTGGATGAGACACTTTTCGATGTGAGTTTCCTCCTTTATTTCAGGGGGGATTCCCGATGTACTCGATGTCAAATCACACTTATTCATTTTTGGTGGGGTTGACATCTTTTTCCTCACGAGTCATGTGATTTCGATATAGGGGTTCAAGTGTCCTAAAGTGTGTTGAGTGGAATAAGCGAAATCCTTATTGACTTGAATCATTAAGCTCAATAGTGCAAGTGGTGTGAGAGATTGCATGAAATGTAAGAGATGAATTAGCCGATTCAAACTGATGTCTCCCCCTAAGTGTATGCATAGTTCTAACAAGAACCTCCCCCTTAATATGTGCCATGTAAAAACATGTCTAAGTCAAAGCATTTTCATTTATCAAGGGTGTAAGGCCATAGGAGATATCAACTGAACGGTGTGTAAACTATATACACTCAAGCATATGAAAATGGTGTTTTTAAACAATTTTGATTACCGATACGTGACGGAGAACATAGGTCCGAGGACCATACTCACGCATAATGAAAGCTTCCAGGTGGACTTAATCCACCTTTCCACTGACGTCATTTTATATACCGGTGAATCATGGCATTCATGCACACGTATATGAAGTATATGCATTTATGTACATGCGGATGCGAAAGGATAAAAGCATGTATAAGAACCAAATTGTTATTTTCTGTGATATGCACAAAAAGTAAAGCGTGAACTATAAAAGCAATGAAAACTTTTTATGTGCAAAACATAAGGCATTATGAATAATTTATTTATGAAAAAGTAAGAGTGTGTATGAGCAAAATAATTCAAAAGATTTCAATTTTCTAACCTACACACTCCTAATTCTCTCCTCAGAAAAAAAAATTATTCAGAATTTAAAGGTTTTGTAAATATATCAGCAAGTTGGTGTTTTGTGTCAACAAAAATAAGTTCAAAATCACCTTTATTTATATGATCTCGTATAAAATGATGTCTAACTTCTATGTGCATATTGCGGGAGTGTTGGACAGGATTTTTGGACAAGTTTATTGCGGAAGTGTTGTTGCACATTATGGGAGTATTTTTTAAACAAAAACCAAAATCCAGCAATTGATGTTGGATCCAAAGCACTTGAGCCACACAACTACCGGCAGCCACGTACTCGGCTTCGGCAGTTGATAAAGCCACACAATGATGTTTCTTTGAGGCCCATGAAACCATGTAGCCTCCAAGAAACTGATAGTGACTACTTGTGCTTTTTCGATCTATTTTATAACCAGCATAATCAGAGTCAGTGAAGGCATGCAGTTCAAATGAATTATTTCTAGGAAACCACAAACCAAGGTCAAGAGTACCATTCAAATACCTGAAGATCCTTTTTACGGCCGCTAAATGGGAGTCCCTAGGACAAGATTGGTATCTTGCACAGAGACAAACACTAAAGTGTATGTCAGGCCTACTAGTAGTCAGGTAAAGCAAAGATCCTATCATTCCCCTGAAAAGTTTTTGATCGATTTTATTACCTTTTTCTTCTTCCATTTTCTGTGAGGTGGACATCGGTGTTGCAAAGGGCTTGGCAGACTCAAGTTGGTACTTTTTCATGATCTCTTATGTGTACTTCTTCTGGTTGATAAAAATGCCGTCGTTCATTTGTTTTATTTACAATCCCAAGAAGAAGTTGAGCTCTCTCATCAAGCTCATCTCAAACTCCCCCTGTATAAGTTGGGCAAATTCATCATTCATTTTTGAGTTGAAGGCTCCAAAAATTATATCGTCTACATAAACTTGAATGATTAATGAATGATCATCACAAGTTTTTGTAAACAAAGTCTGATATATGTTACCTCGTTTGAAGCCATTTTCAAAAAGAAATGAACTTAATCTATCATACCATGCCCGGGGAGCCTGTTTCAAACCATATAGTGCCTTGTCCAATTTGAAGATGTGGTCCGGAAATATTTCATCTTCAAAGCCCGGTGGTTGCTCCACGTACACTTCTTCCTTGATCACTCCGTTGAGCAAGGCACTCTTCACCTCCATTTGAAACAGTTTAATATTCCTGTAACAAGCATAAGCAAGTAATATTCTAACTGCTTCTAATCTAGCCACAAGTGCAAACGACCATCAAAATCAATACAAAATTCTTGAGAGTAGCCCTTGGCTACTAATCTTGCCTTATTCCTCACAACCACCCCCATCTTCACTAAGTTTGTTTCAGAAAACCCACTTAGTTCCAATAATAGGATGGTCATCAGGCCGGGACACTAGGAACCACACCCGATTCCTTTGAAATTGGTGTAGCTCTTCTTGCATGGCGAGAGCCCAAGAATTGTCATTCAAGACATCATCTAAAGACTTAGGCTCAATGCTAGAAAGTAAAGCTAGATTATCATGAATTTCAACTTCCCTCATTGAAGCCCGTGTTCGAATTCCTTCATCCACACCGTCGATCACGTTCTCCAATGGATGGTCCTTGTTTGTGGTCCATTGGTGTGGAAGGTTTGGATGTTGCTCTTGTTCCGCTTCCTCCTCTTGTTCCTTTTCTTCCTCTTGATTTGCTGCCTCACCTTGTTTACTTGATTCTCCTTTTTCAGCTTCACCCTCACCTGTAATAAGAAAATGATCATCATCATTTGATTTTCTCATTATAAACTCATCAACTACAACATGAGGACTCTCCTCGACAGTCAATGTCCTAGTGTTATACACATGGTAAGCTCTAGATGATAGAGAATACCCGAGGAAGATCCCTTTATCACTTTTTACATCAAATTTTTCTAGATTATCTTTACCATTGTTTAAAATGTAATAGATTGACCCAAATGGCTTAAAATGAGATATGTTGGGTTTCTTACCTTTTTAAAGCTCGTATGGAGTTTTCTTAAGTATTGGTCTTACCATAGCTTGATTTGTGATGTAGCAGGCAGTGTTCACCGCCTCTACCCATAAGTACCGTGGAAGACCGTTCTTCGCAAGCATGGTACGCGCCATCTCCACGAGCGTCCTATTTTTCCTTTTGACCACTCCGTTTTGTTGAGGGGTTCTTGGTGAAGAGAACTGGTGCTCGTACCCCTTCTTCTTATAAAAAGCATCAAACTCATGATTTTCAAATTCCTTTCCGTGGTCACTTTGAGTTTTCTGAATTGTATATCCTATTTCATTCTGAACTCTAGTGCAAAAATCAATGAACTCATTGCAAGCATCACTTTTATTTGCTAGATATAGAACCCATGCATATCGCGAGAAATCATCGACAATCACGAAACCATAAATCTTCCCTCCAAGACTGTGAGTCCTGGTGGGACCAAATAAATCTAGATGCAACAATTGAAGGGTTTTTCTGTTGAAATAATATTTTTGCATTTAAAAGATGTGGTGGTTTATTTTCCTTTATTACATGCTCCACATATCTTTGAAGTTTCAAAATTCAATTTAGGAAGACCTCTAACTAAATCATGACGGTTCAACTTCCTAATGACATTAAAACTGGCATGCCCAAGACGGCGATACCACAACCAAACATCTTCACATTTATTGGCAACTAAACAAAGTTTCTTAGATGCAAGCTCATCAAAATCAACTTGATAGGTGTTGTTACATCTCACTCCTATGAACTTAATTTTCTGTGTGTTAGCATCAATGATAGTGCAGTGAGAAGACTCAAAAATCACTTTGTGACCCTTGTCACAGAGTTGACTTACACTAAGTAAATTGTGGTGAAGACCTCTAACAAGTGAAACATCCTCAATGCAATGGTTAGGGTCCTTACCAATTCTCCCAATTTCGATTATCTTACCCTTGTCCTGTCCTCCAAAGATTACCGTACCGCCGTTCTTTTCAGCAAGGTCTGCAAAGAGGTGTTTATTTCCCGTCATGTGCCTAGAGCATCCGCTGTCCAGGTACCATTTATTCTCTCCCGCCTTCATGAAGACCTACACCAATTAGTAACCATGCTCATTTTGATTTGGGTACCCAAGCAAGCTTGGGTCCCTTCATGTTAGCATTCCCAAAGGATTGATTGTATCTATTGAAAAACATGTCATCATCATATTGCATGAGTTGGCATATATACATATCATGCCCTATCTTCCCACAATAAAAAACACGTGGGTCTTTTCCTACAAAAATTTCTTCTTTTATTTACATTCCTAAAGGTTGAGGGGAAACTAGAATTAACAGTTGGTTTTTCAAGGTGTGTGTGTGTGAACATTCTCCTTGAAAAGATGAATTCTTAACAGCATATTGAACATGATTCTTGTTGCCATGCATTGTACTTGGATTATTCTCAATTTGTTTTACATTCGTATTTTTCACCTTTTCAAGTTCAATGACAAAACTCTCATTCTTGCCTTTCAATTTTTCTTTCTCTTTCTCACATTCAGTCATTTTAACATGCAACTCTTCCAATTCTTCGTTCAAGAGGTCATGCCTTTCTTGGATTTCATCTTTAAGTTTAAAGGCATTTTTCTTTTCTACTTCTAAGCATGCTATTTCATCTTCAAACAAAGCTAATTTGGTTTCCAAAGCATCATTAGCATTTTTCAAACTTTTAACTTGCATTTCAAGTAGATTGCATTTTCCACATGAATTAGATGAGTGAAAAATTTCATGAATCCTTTTCTTTAATGTCCTATTTTCATTTTTCATTCTTCTGTATTTCTCATCTAACTCCTCATATGCAAGTTCCCACTGTTCGTTTGAAATAAGCTCTGTGTCAGAAATTACCTGCTCCTGATCGCTCCTTGCCATTAGACACATTGTCTTCACAAGTTCTTCAATGTCTTGCTCCTCATCATCGGTCGTGGGCTCATCTTCATCTTCGTCGCTCCACGTCGCCTTCATGGCTTTCGGCTTCTTGCCCTTGACCATTTTCCCTTTCTTCTTTTGCAGCTCGGGGCATTCTCTTCGTATGTGCCCCGCTTTCTTGCATTCATAACATATAATCTCGACGGCCTTGGATGGTTCATTTCGTTGCCTTGGCTGCCTCTTTTCTTTCCTGAATTTCCCACCAAACCGTCTTCTTTGGCGCAGGAATTGTCTTGCTTTCCTTGTTAGCATAACAACTTCTTCATCGTCGGTGGTTCCCAACGACTCCTCTTGGCTCGAGACACTTTCCGGGAGTGCTTTTAAAGCGATTGGCTTTTTCTTCTTTGGATCCTCTTCCGTTCACTTTATCACATTGATCTCATAGGTCATTAATGACCCTATGAGTGCATCCATGGTGAGCGTTGACAAATCTTTTGAGTCCTTTATCACGGTCTCCTTGGTGTCCCAGCTCGGTGATAGTGACCTCAACACCTTCTGTACCAATTCTTTATCTGTGAACTCTCTCCCGAGTGATTTCAATCCATTAGTAATCTCTAGGAGACGTGCGAACATCTCAGTGATATTTTCTTCATCCTTCATCTGAAACAGCTCGTAATCACAGATCAACATATTCACTTTCGTCTCCTTAACTTCTGTGGTACCTTCATAGATAAGCTTGAGCTTGTCCCACATTTCCTTTGCGCTGCTGCACATGGAGACACGAGCATACTCGTTAGGGTGAATAGCACACTGAATAATGTTTAAAGCATTAAAGTTCACAGTGGCTTTCTTAATACTATCATCGTCCCACATATCCTCATCAGGGTGTAAAGTGTACAGACCATTCCTTATGACAATCCATATTTCATGACTTTGAGCACGCAAAAGACGGTCATCCTATTCTTCCAGTAAGGGTAGTTACTACCATCAAAAAAAGGTGGTCTTTGAATAGAATGCCCTTCTGGCATTAACCCCTTGTTAAAATTGTTGGCCATTCCTAATCTCTCTAAACCTCTAGGTTTCCAGATAAAAACAGAGCCGAGGCTCTGATACCAATTGTTGGCCCGGTTAGGAGGCAATCGAGAGGGGGGTGAATTGATTGCCCACCCTTCTTGACAAATTCTAACTAAATTAAACCAAACCACATAGATGGTAAATTAAACACTGAATCACGCTTGATTAAAATGCACAGTTGAACTGCATACAAGCACTCACAACTTTCAATGCATGATGATATCACTCGGATAGCAATGATTGAACGGACAATTAATAAAACTCTCGTCTCACCGATACACACTCGACAAATGAACGGATAAGAGAAAATGCAATCACACAATAGCAAACCACGGCGCAGTGATTTTTAGGTGGTTCGAACGCACCAAGTGCCGTCCTACGTCCACCCCTCTCACCTCGAGAGGATTTCACTAACAATGTTGCACGAAGGCAGCAACCACCACACATGGGCGCGACGGCCCACACACGGGTTCTCGCTCGACGATGAGACACCCCACACACACTCGAAGCAAGCTCCAAAATCGTCAAAAGAAAGATAGAATGGAAAATACAATGCCCAGTTGTAGAATATGAATCTAAGCACAAGATATAATAAGAACAAACATGATCTTCCCCAAAAATCCTTAAACAAGCTAGGAGAATAAAGAAGGTAGCAATAGAACGATGGAACCGAGGGTTGGAAGCAGCCGGTGTAGAAAATATGGACGCCCGAAGCACCGGATGAAGAGGACGCCGATCGCGGCCTCGATATCTTGACTTGGGCTCGAGAGGGGACTACCTCAACGTAGCTTTCCTTCACCTCCAGTAGAATGGGAAGCTCCTTCTTCTCCTGCAAAAGGATGAACTCGTTAGAATGCTCAAGGGTTGTGTTCGATCGGAACAAGGGCGGCGACATATACACAAGGAAAAGCATGACATATGGACACAAAAGCCCACTCCAAACCCCTTTCATTCCAAGAAAAAGGAAGGGTGGATGCCCTAAGGCCATTTTGGTAAACAACCCAAGCAACCAGATCTTACTTTAATGGGTTCGAAACAAGTCCGAAAATCCCGATCGAAACGTTTAGAAAAAGTGTCGACTCATGGAGTCGACTCTTTTTTATGAAAGTACTGCCAGAACACATAAAAACAAAAACCGTGAAACAAGTGTCAACTCATTGAGTCGACACTTTTTACCAAATGTTTTGGCCTGTGAAATTCATTACATTCGTGGTGAAAAGTGTCGACTTCTGAGGTCGACACTTTTTCACGGAGGTTCTGATTTCACAGTGTTGAAGCGAACTTTCCTGAAAGTGTCGACCCATGAGGTCGACACTTTTTGCCGAGTATTCTGACATTGCAAAATAACAGAACCCTGGTGAAAGTGTCGACTTCATGGGACGACACTTTCTGCCAGCATTCTTAACACTTAACGCAAGGCAGGAGGTGTGAAAATAAGTGTCGACCCATTAGGTCGACACTTTTCCTAACATTAGAAAACCTTCGAAAAAACCACTTGAAACTCCACATTTCATGAACCAAGTATTGAGATTGAACAATTGAGCACTTAAGACTTAGATATACATGACAAAACATGATTTCTACCCAGATCAGTCTATCCACATTGAAATCCATTTTAACAACTATTCTTACCATTTGGCCTTCAAGCTTGAATGTTAGTTTCACATTGAACTCAGTTTTCCAGATTTGAACATACAAACCATTTTTGAGCCATAATCATTCTATCAACTCTAGGTCCAGCAACACAACTATTCCTACTTCCATTTCCAGGACTTGAGAAAAAATTCCATATAGGACCTGCACATCACATAATGCTCATCAGTTTTAATCTCAAGCTAATCAATTGAGATTCTCAAAATCACCTCATATCAAATTACTCAATTAATGCATCCATTCATTTTCTGACAAATCAAGTGATCTTTTCATACACTGACTTCATTCGAACAATGTACGTCCAAACTACGGTCACTCAATCAAAATTTAACATGTTAGTGTTGATTTATTTGCTTCCTTCTTTTTGTGGGTTTGCGATGTATGATAGAGATGATAAGCAAAAATCAATGATCTCAATCAACCCAAGGACATGTGAACCATGAACCTAGGCAATCCGAACAAGCTCTAGCATGGGCATGCTATCTCAATCAAACTAATCTAAAGAAAGTAAAGAAAAACACAAGCCGGGGCGTGGAGCAAAAGCAAATAAAACACACCGCGTGGGTGGAACAAGCAGAGGAATATGAAGTGGGAAAGAGAAAGCTAATGTCCAATACTAAGAAAGAACGTGATCACCACCAAAGTAAACACAAGCCAAAGACTTGAAAATATCTTGGAAATAGGTGAATGAAGCACCCGCCCACGAGAGAGAGAAACCAGTGAAATCTGCAGATCAACCTTGAATGTAACGGTCTAGACCCTGTGCGTCACAGGAGTGTGATGGTCGCCCGATGAACCGTTATATGAACTTGACGCGTCTTCTCAAGACCGTCAGAGCACCTGCAGAAGTAACTTGTGAACTCTTTGAACTCCAAATCTTCTAGCCGACCAGAAGACTTGGGCCTCGTTTAATGAACCTATAAACCTGCCAAAGAACGTGAAACACAAGAAAACAAATCCATATTAGCCCTTTAAACAAGCGTAGTGTCAATTCTTAAAGAAATTAAGACCATTCAAAAGGAAAGGGAAATACCGGGAAAGTTTTGGTTTTTTAACCCCTCTAGGCGTTTTAAAAGATAGGGAAGATGTTTAGATGATGAGAATAGATGCAGAATGTGGGAGAAAGAAAAGGGACAATGCTTTGAGGAAAAGGAAGAAAGAACACAAGTGTGACAATGATGGAAACTCAAACACAATGAAACGAATACTCCCTTCACCGTGAAGCAGATGGACTTGAGGAACAATTCTCCTTGGTTGGATATGGCTCCAGAATGCGGTAGCACTTCGACGTAAACTCCAGATCTTCCTCTCTTAGGCCATGAAGTTAAGGGTGCTATTTATAGGCCCTCAAAATCTCTGGTTGAACAGAGGATAATCTAGCAAGAAAAGAGGATAACTCTTAGCAAACTCTCAAAGATAATATCACCAAGAGTCCATAGAAACAAACAGAAGGTTCTGAGGATTAGATTTGGAAGAGAAGTCACAAGATCAAACTCTTATCTCGACCACGGAGTAGCAGAGAAAAGGCCTGAACTGCCAGGACTCTCTGTTGGATGTAACGGCTGCTCGATAGACCGTCAGAGGGAAATAACGCGTTAGAGGGATACCGTCACATTCAACCTTATCTCAAAAGAGATAAGATCAACAGAAGCAGATCAAAATAATAGGACTCTTGAATGAAAGTAACAGCCAAGGATGAGCGCGTTAGAGGGAAGTAACGGCTGTATGACAGACCGTTATACTCAATGGATAGGCCAAAGGATAAGGATTGAAAAAAAGCCTTAAGTTGTAGGATTCTTCAAGATGTAACGGTCCAGGGACAATGCGTTAGATGAACATAACGCCCCAGGTGCAGACCGTTAGAAACAATGAGGATTGAAAAATGAGATAGGAGCTTGCTAAGCTTCATCTAATCAAGAAATCGTCGAACTATACTCAACCAAGGAGAAGACCCATGAAATAAACTTCAAACTGATGAAGGAGACTCAACAAAGGAATGAATAACTTGGAGCATCACATAGAGTGAACAGGGAGATGACCCGACTTATTGGTCATAAAACAGGTGTCAACAGATGCCCCTCCTTAACGTCCTCTTTGTAGGGGAACGAGCGGAGGTGAAGCGAAAGCGAAATGGAACATGGAGATGAAGCGGAAATGAAGCGGAGTGGACCAAAAAGCGGGCGTTAAGGTAAACGACACCCGTTCTTTACCAACAAGCGATAGGAATCTTCTGAAAAACTTCGAACTGATCACAAGGAAATAGCCAACCAAAGGATGCAAGTCTGGAGAAACTAACAACTAAGGAAAGGAAACACGGCTAGCCGCCCGAGGCAACGGAAAGGAAAGAGAACTGACTAAACTCCAGATAGGAATCTTTAGCCAACTAGATCAAGCGACAGATTGAAGGAAACCTTCGAATTCAGAGTGGAATGTCTCCCCTTATTCGAGATCAAGAATATAGCTATTCACCATCTTTGAGATACCTCGAACAGATGAAGGATCATGAATGCTCAAAGAATGCGTATGATGCATGCTGGGCTAAATGAAAAGAAATCATTAAAATAAATGCAAAGAAAGAATAAAATAACAAGATACTCGAGAATAATATTGCTAGACTGGAGAAATCAGGGTCAGGACACTATCTGCAACCACGGCGCGCAAGACAGAACCATCGTCCCCAAATTTTTCCAACCTAACGGCCTATCCAACGATTAAACATGTGTACTTAGATCATCATCATTTTTGTTTAAGGGAAACATCAGATCCCAGAACACATGAATGACCAGTCGGTTCTCGAGATAATATATCATAGATAACATATAGTAATGCATTAAAGGGATAAGGAATCGAGATACAGTACCTGACTTACCTGCCTGACGAATGTCAAAGCATGATGTTGTTCATAACTTCATTCATGAATAAAGAGGTTAGCCAACAATGGATATGAGCATGAAACAGGGCATAACCATTTGTACGCATGAAAAGAATGAATAATATGCACCATGGAAGAAAATGTAATCATTTCAGCATCAAATAGACCAATTTATTCATCAATAAACTTGCAAGCTGTAACGGCCTACTGAAAGGGCGTCACACAAAGTAACGGACCAGGCGAGGACCGTTAAAGAACGACGGTTCAAATTCTTCAATGAAAATTCAAAACTGACCTGACGGTCTAAACGCTACGCGTCAGAGGATGTAACGGTCTGGCGATAGACCATCACATTTCCTGAGCATTCAAAAAAAACAAAACCGCACGGTCACGGCCATCATTCAAGCATTCAACACTCAAACAACCCAAACGCTCCCAAAAAACCTTCAACCGAGACCACCGGCGACCACCGTCGTCCACCCAAGAGATGGCTGGCGACGAGGCCCCACAGCCACTGAAGAAGAGGGAGAGATGGATGAAGAAGAAGGCGATTCGCCGCCTTCACCGCTGGATAGAGCGAGAGACCGTCCCGCCGCCCGTGGAGAAAGAAACGGCGAGGAAGAAGCAAACAGAGGAGGAGGAGGCCTCCATGGCTGAAGAAGACCAAGGGGAAGCACCCCTGGACGAAGAAGAACCCAAGGAACCAGAGAAGAAGAAGAAGAGGGGCCAAGGCCGAGATGTAGGCCTTCACCCTAATTTTCAAATTTTTAATTTTTTTGTGTTTTTATGTGCATGCATGTTTGATTGGGGGGTAGAAAATGGGTCTATGAACCCATTAGGATCCATTGTAGGCCTTTTGGCCAAAGTGGGAAAGCCACGGAATGCAAGGGAAAAATGCCCTCTAGCAGAGAATGTGACGGTCCTTCCAGGGACCGTCACAAGCCTAACGCGCCACCCTTGATGCGTTAGAGACAAGTAACGCCCCATCCCAGGGCCGTTACAGTCACCAGAGGCCAGAACTAATTTTTATGTTTGTTCAATTATTCAGTTTTTTGTTTTGTTTTTCATTTTAAATGCTTATGCAATGATTTTATGATGCAATTGACTAACTTATGATCTAAATGAATGCAGGGAAAGAGACGGACGAGGATCTCTTGGCTTCAGATCCGGGCGGTGTACCAGGCACTGCCCGATTACCAGAGAGAGAGATTGGCCGGCATGGGGTTCGCCAAGGTGCTGAGCATCAAGGTGATCCGGATGGACACGCCACTGCTATACGCTTTGCACGAGAGGTGGGATCCAGTCGGTAGGGCGTTCATCTTCCCGTGGGGTCACATGATCCCGACGTTGGAACACATGGCGAGGATTGTCGGACTGCGGGTGCACGGAGCCGCAGTGACAGGATGGACTTACCGAGACTACCGAGAGATGGCCCAGGAGCTGCTGGGGCTGGATTTGATCAGACTGGGGCAGACATCATCCCAACTCTCGAGATCAGTACTGCAGGAGAGCCTAGGACTGAGGGGAGCAGCGATAGCCGTGAGAGAGCTACCAGAAGTGCATCTGGGCAGAGTGATTGACCAGGTGCGCCCACGAGTGGCGGCAGAGGCAGGACCAGAGGGAGATCGCATCCTGAGGCGCTTCCTGATGCTACTGTTCGGGAAGCTCCTATTCACGACTCGGGTAGATGTCATCAGCTGCAGGCTGCTACCTATGATCCAGGATGTGGGCAGAGTTGGAAAATACGCCTGGGGAGCGGCAGTCTTGGCCTTCTTGTTCGACTCCCTCAGCGCGACGGACCGACAGACGATGCTGGGCGGCTTCTTGCCTTTCCTACAGGTAAATGCAATTTAAATGCCTTCTATATGATTATGATTATGCTTATGAAAATGATTATGCAGTTGACTGACTTGACTTCTAAATGCAGATCTGGAGCTACATGTACCTCCCGGGCATCGGGAGAGGCACACTACTCCACGCCGGCCGCATCCTGATCGCGAGGCGATGGGTGGTAGCGAGGGACCCGGGGTCGATCATCAGATTGACCCGGGCGATCCAGGATGACTTGGATTCCTTCCCACACACGACGGTAAGCCCAAAACTTCAAAATGCTTTCTAAATGCTTTAAATGCTTCTAAAATGATGATAAATGGACTAATATGAATGGACTAACATGCTTTCAAGTGAGATGGACCCCCTACAGAGGTGAGAGTTACGAGGGACAGCCATGGGTGGAGGCAGCCCTTTCGTACCAAGGACGAGACATATGGTTGCACTGCATCCATATCATCGAGCCACTCCACTACCGGTTGATCTTGCGAACTCGGGGACTACACCAGCCCGAGGTGACCTTTCCACGCCGTAGTGATGAGCGCCCGGGCAAGTCAGCGAAAGGAATTAGTGGCGATATAGATTGGTGCGCCCGGAAGGTGAAGTACGTCCATGATTTGAACAAGCGGGGCAGAGCGGTGAAGGAGCGGGACGAGAGTGACGAGGCGTACTTGAAAGCCTTTGCTCGACTGTACGGGGACCGGGTGTACCGAGGTACCCGACAACCGGTATGCAACTTCTAAACACTAAATTCTTCCTATATGATGCAAAATGCAAAATGCTAGATGTACCGACTCATATACTTTCTAAAATGCAGCTAGACCCCGAGGGAAGGATAGCCGAGCTCGAGGGGCTACTCCATGCCACCGTCCAGCAGCGGGACGAGTACCGGACCGCCTTGGAGCTTCTGGTAAAATTCCCGGACTTAAAATGATTAAAATGATTATGATGATGATTATGATGACTGACTATGACTTCTAAATGCAGCGGGCCGAGGGAGCCCAAAGAGCCGGACCGGATGCCCCATCGTCGTCCTCACAGCCTGCCGGAGGCAGGGCTGAGCGGGACGCCGAGTTCGCCCTAGCGGTTGCCTGGGCTGAGGAGGCGGAGGCCACCCTCGCGGAGCGGGTAAGATGCTAAATGCTTTGACTTAAATGCTTTTTAAATGCTTATGTGACTAACCATATGAAATGCAAACTACAGGCGAGAGAGCTAGCCACAGCAGCGGCCAAGGCAAAACTGGCTCGGACTGAGGCAGAGGTCTTACGAGCAGAGGTGGCCCGATTGAGAGGAGAGCTTGCGCGGACGGCCACGCAGACGGTAGACTTTGAGAGATACCAGTCCGAGGCACGAGCTGCGCGACTTGAGGCCCATGACATGAAGGTCAAGGTCTGAACCTTGGAGAGGACTATACGGATGATGGGCCGAGGACCGGAGCGGAGCGTTTCTCAGAGCGGGGCGCCGAGGAGTGCTGCTCGTGCCGGATCAGTGGCGGACTACCTTGTCAGCTCCTCCGGTCAACGGAGGAATGAAAGGGCAGAAAGGGGCCAGCAGGAGGAGAGTGCCTTCATAGCACCACCGGCGAGGAAGTCGGAGGGTGGAGATGATGATGGCGGCCGGGCGGATAAGCCGGCCGAGTGATGCGTTTTGATTTTTCTTTGGTTATCACTTTTACTTGTACATAACTTATGATGAAAATGGAATGAGAATTTCTTTTTGGTCTTTTGTTTGTTCTTGTGAATGTGTGACCGGATGCGTGTATGTGATGAATGCAGGAACAAATGTGTGAATATGTGATTGGAAATGTAGGAAATGCATGTGGACATGTATGGATGAAATGTGTGGATAAGATGATGTCTGGATGAAATGCGATATGGGAGATGGACAGGATGAACGGAAGTGTGTGAGTTCGCCAGGTCTGAATAGAGGTAGAAAGGAATAGCACAATCTCAGCAGTAGACAATGTAATGGTCTAGGTCCGGACTGTCAGGATCAAGTAACGCATCAGATGGGGGCCGTCAGAGAGGACAGAGCCCAAAATTTCAGAACTGAGCAGCAGGAAGAGTGACGGTCCATAGCCAGGGCATCAGAGATAAGTAACGGCCAAATGCTAGACCGTTAAAGATGGCAGAGCAGGATTGAACTATGAATGCACTGACTATACTCATGAGTGTATAGACCTTGCCAAAATGATGTATAGACATTGGAGTGCAGACGACCAAACGACGTATAGACTTCATTTTTAGCAAAGGATGCTCAGACTTGAAGAATGTATGGACTTTGGACGAAGAATGTACAGACTTGGGGTTGTGCACACTTGGGCAATGCATGGACTTGGATCTGTATGGACTTTGGACGAGGAAGGTATAGACTTGGATGAAGACTAGACTCTAGGTAATGTACAGACTTGGGTATGCATGGGATGTATAGACTTTGGGTGTGCATGGGATGTATAGACTTAAAATGACGTACAGACTTGGGTATGCATGGGATGTATAGACTTCAAATGATGTACAGACTTGGGTATGCATGGGACGTATAGACTTCAAATGATGTACAGACTTGGGTATGCATGGGATGTATAGGAAATGTGACGGTTCAAGCGCAGTGTGTCAGAGATAGATAACGGTCATGAGCAAGACCGTTGAGAATGATTGACCAAGAAGAAGTCAAATCTGAGCGGCAGAGAATGTAACGGTTTAGAGGCCATGCGTCACAAATGATAACGGCCTGATGCTAGACCGTCAAGTTTGGCAGAACAAGATTGGGTTAAATTAAACCCACAGGAAATGTGACGGCCCAGATCTGGCGCGTCAGAGTCAAGTGACGGCCCTACGATAGACCGTTAGAGACTGAAATGTACTCCGAGATGGATTGTGCCGTGAGAGGCAAAATCTGAGATAAGAAACCCTTAATCCACTCTAGACTTCTCCCAGACTTAAGATAAAGCCTTCTAATCCAAACCTTATCTCTTTAAAGCCAAAATCAAGCCTTTAAGACTTGGAAATTTAGCCAAAATCGTATCTTTGCTGAATTCTCTGCTAGAAGGGCTAAAAAATCTTTCCTAAGGGCAGGAAACAAGATGAAGAGAAGCTTCGAGATGATGGCTATGGAGGAGAAGATCTTCACAGGACCTAAGGCTGCAAGGAAAGAGCATGGAGAGCTGCAAAGGCTAACCTCAATTCCCAAACATCTAAGCTCCAATGCTCAAAGGGTGGTAAGCTCTCTATGACTTAGCCAAGTTCAGAAATTTCTGCACTTCAATTCCTTCTCATGATCTTCTTCTTCTTCTTAGCCTCTTCTTGGTCCAAGATGCTATTCTAATCTTAAGTGGATGGCTCCCATGGTAAAGGCACTCCCTTTAGAGGTTACATCAATCCTTAAAGCGTGGCACCTTCAACCTCTCTTGGTTTTAGGCAAGAATTTCCAGAAATTGTCACTAGATTGGCCTAGTATTTCAGCCCTCATAGAATTGTGGCATCCACAAACACATACCTTCATCTTCCCTTCCTTCGAAGCAACAATCCTATTAGAGGAGGTAGAAACCTACCTAGCCCTTCCTAAGACTAAGGTGGGGGATGAAGACCTAGTTTGCTATACCGTGGAACCAATCGACTCGTCCTTGATCTTGAATGATTTCATCCATAATCCAAAGGACGTGAGGACCATGATCAGCCCACACCACATTCATTTGATACCCTTGGCATAATGGATAGTGTCTCATTGCAAAAACAAGTGGGAGAGGCATGAAGCCATAGCCAAGGCGGTGGCGGTTTGCTTATGCGGAGTCTTCATTTTCACCACTACCGACCACCTCTTAGATATCCAAAATCTTAGCATTATCAGTGGGTTGTGGCGGGATATGTCCATCTCTCAAGCGATCCTCTCATATCTCTATGAAGGACTAAGCTCCGCTTGCCTAGGAGGATCTTTGTTCAGTTCCATGATACTCCTCGAGTGTTGGATGGGAGTGAGAATCAAATTTCAACCCAAGGAAGATATTACTTCTACTAGCCGGATCTTCGGGAGCCACACTCTCTTCTTCATTGGAGGGGCATCTGGATTCTCTCCACAGGTTGAATGCAAGACGGCGGACAAGAAAACACAGGATGAATGGCGCCTCTTCTTCAATACTTTACCAATGGAGAAATTCATCATGCGACCAAGAACCCTTCGGAGCACTCTTCTTAGAATGCCGCGGCGTCAAGGCCCGAACCTTCAGCTAGTGGGAAATACTACGATGGCGATCTACAACCCACACCAGTGCCATCTTCAGATCAGACTACCTCAGATTGAAGCTCCTGCACTATCACACTACACTCCCCTTCTAGCTAGGAAGATGGGGACCGAGGAAGATGAAAGAGCGATCCGGAACGCGCTGACCATGTGGGAGATCAGCAAGGTGCGCCCGTGGAAAGAAGAAGTGGGAGAGAACGATGAAGAACGCCGTGGCTACCTCAAAGATTTGCGGAAGATCCGCCCTCTTGCGGATAAGAAGCTGAATGTAACTTGATTTTGCTTTTTAGGAAAGATATAATTGACAATCAGAGTTGGACTTTTTATTAATCTTATGTGGCTTTAAAGTTCAATTGAATGAGATGGGATTGCCTTAATCGAATGAGCACGAGTTGTGGCTTGACTTAGCTTAGAATGGCCTGGAAAACATAGCCTCTGGAGAGTGTAACGGATCTGAGAAGGGCCGTTAGAAGGATATAACGGTGGGGAGATAGGCCGTCGGGGTGAAAGACCTGAGGGTTTGGGTTTCTGGAGGAAGTAACAGTCCAACGATAGACCGTTAGGAAGAATAATGGTTGCGCCCCAGGCCGTTAGAGGGAGAGCTGCTGAGAGAATCGAAGCGAAGGCCTGAAGAGATGTAACCGTCTAGCATGGACCGTTAGATGAGTGTGACGGCCTGTACCTGGCGCGTCACAGTCTTGAGCCTGCAATCTGCACACACTTAAACATGGATCAAGTTAGATCTGTTCTTAGACTCAACCCCTTGCCTTGAAGCAAGTTAGATAACGACCGTTTCTTGATATTTGGTCAAGGGGTGGAGCCTTATTAAATAGGCGGGAAACATAATAGAAATAATGCGATGCATGCGATGCATATGATGGCATTTTTGGATTTTGGAAAATATATTTGAATTTTTGTGATATTTTGGAAAATAGTTGATGTTTTTGGGTTTTGAAATATGTGATTTTTTTTGTTTGATTTTGGACTTTTGATGTTTTTGGTGTTTTAAATATGTGTTGTTTTTTGGATTTTGAAATATATGATGTTTTTGGATTTTGAAATATATGTTGTTTTTGGATTTTGAAAATATGTGTTGTTTTTGGATTATGAAAATATATTGTTTTTGGATTTTTGAAATATATGTTGTTTTTTTGGATTTTGAAATATATGTTGTTTTTTGGATTTTTGAAAATCAGTGCTTTCCCCTAGTAACGTGAGCCCTCCGTATCGTATTGAGAGTCCCGAGGTTGGCGTGCAATGAGGTGACAAACCCTGACCAAGGTCCAGATTTTCATGACGGTGTTTCTACCAGGGCCATACCCGGGGTACTAGTCTCAATGCTGAAAAGGAAACTAGAATGCAGGGGGTAAGCTTAGGCCAGATCTAGAAGCTTTTAGGACTTGGGTTCCTCTCCAGACAACCCATTAGAAATTTGGTCTGTTGCGCCGGGGCTTTGTGTCCGTCATCGAACCTTAGTCCACTCTAGGCATGCGTGCGACCGGGCTCATTCGTCCCGCGGGGAACTGTACTGCCACTCTTGTCATGCCTAGATTCTTTTTCTTGCCTTTCTGGAGCTTTGGAATCATAATTCAATAGACTTCTGAGATAATGCTTTTGATTTTTGTCATAGAGATTACTCCTTTTCCTTCTTTTTCTTTCTTTTTCTTGTGGCGTCAGGTCATAACGGACTGCCGCTATTTGAGACCTCCTCTCGTTAGGGTGCCTGGATTGGTCATCGCCTCCTTATTCACCTCTTGCCCCTGGATTCAGCCGAAGGAAGAAACGAACAGGGACTTCGACTTTTCCCCCAAAGCATGGCCAAGGAGAAACGATGTCTTTTAAAGCGGAAAACCTGACCAAGGACGTCATGTAGTGTGTGATTGCCGTACTCGGGACTCTTTATCGTAAAAGGGAGGAACATCTTACTGCCGGGGTGGCACTGATTAGACTCTAAGGAAAGAAACACTTAAGATATAACCCATTCCAAGCGTGAGAGAGCTCTTCACCTTCTGCGTTCACCAAGCGATAAGCATTCCTTGGATAAGCCTCTTTTACAACAAACCGCCCTTCCCAGTTAGGTTGTAATTTAGACCTAGGACCTGCAGACCGAATGAATTTGCGTTTCAAAACCATATCACCTTTTTGAAATTTCCGTTCGATTACCTTCTTTTGAAAATAACGCGAAATTCTCTTTTGATAAACGGATACGTGATCGGCCGCATTCATCCTCTTCTCATCTAAGAGTTTCAACTGGACGAGCAACGCCTCTCGACGTTCATCGAGATTAAGTTCCTTATCGAGCTGCACTCTGAGGGAAGGGATCAAGATCTCATATGGGAGCACCACCTCCATCCCGTAGGTAAGAGTATAGGGAGTTTGTCCCGTAGGAGTACGGACGGAGGTGCGGTAAGCCCACAGAGCTTCCACTAATCTTTCCGACCAATCGGAAAACTTATGAGATTCGCATGTTTTCTTGATGATTTTAAGAAGGGTTTTATTAGTGGCCTCTGCTTGACCATTGCCTTGAGGATAATATGGAGATGAATGATGCAATACAATATTAAACTTCTTACATAGGTCCTTGAGCTCTTGAGATACAAACTGGGGTCCGTTGTCGGTGATGATGCTGCTTGGCACTCCGAACTGCGAGATGATATTCTTCATGATAAAGCGGCACACCGTTGAAGCTTTAATCTCTGCGTACGCCTCCACTTCGGCCCATTTGGTGAAGTACTCAGTGGCGGTAAGTATAAAGGATTTCTGCTTGATCTAAGAATTAGGATCACCGAGCGGGCCAACAACGTCAAAAGCCCACATAAAGAATGGCCAAGGAGCGGAAAGAGGATGGAGAGATGAAGCTGGAGCATGGATTTTGTCGGCATGGAGTTGGCACTTAAGACACCTCCGGACATAGAGGGAGCAATCTTCCTCTAGAGTGGGCCAATAGTATCGTTGCCTAAGGATTTTCTTTGCTAGAGCCTGGCCATTGACATGACCACCACACTCACTGGAATGGGCTACTTCAGCCACCTTCCAAGCTTCATTATCATCCAAGCATCTCATGAGCATTCCATTGGTAGCGCGCCTATATAATTCTCCTGCAACAACAATATACCTTGAGGCGGCTCTCCTTATTGTCTTACGCTGCTCGGCGTTTGCCCCTTCTGGGAACGATCCTTCTTTGCAAAACAACTCAATTTCATGATACCAGGGCAATTCTTCTTCTTCTAGGATTTCTTCTAGCTCCATCAGAGATACTTCCTTGAGATCTTCCTTCTCAGCCCTTGCCTCTACAGCTTTCCTAAGGTTGATGAACCAAGGATCCTGAAGAGAGGGTGCGTCCAATCTCTGAACGACGATAGTCTCAGTGCTCCGACTGAGAGGAAAAGATAGGGAGGACGCGAGTGAAGCTAAGGCATCAGCTAGAATGTTCTGAGACCTAGGAGTATGAATATAGATGAGCTTACGGAATTGCCTAGCCAGGAGCGTGACCAAATCTTGATAAGGCTTGAGTTTGGGGTCACGAGTGTTGTAAGTGGACAGAACTGGCCATAGGATGAGTTGAGAGTCTCCTATGATATTCAAATAGCGCGCACCTAAGAGATAGGCATGCTCCAGTCCAGCCAGGAGAGCTTCATACTCAGCGATGTTGTTGGTAGCAGGGAATCGAAGTTGATAAGCAAAGGGAATAGTCACTCCCTATGGAGTGAGCAGAACAGCGCCGATCCCTCGGCCTTGAGAATTGAGTGCACCATCGAAGTGCAGAGACCAAAAGGGATGATGAGAGATGCTCATCCGGGAAATCGTCCTGAATAGAATCGGTGTAAGGAATAGGAAGATGGGCAAGATGCTCAGCGATGGCGTACCCTTTGACCGCCTTCTGAACGACAAATGTGATATCGAATTGGGAGAGGAAGCTCTGCCAGCAAGGTAACATACTAGAGAGGACAGGCTTTTCTAAGAGATAGCGGATCGGGTCCATTCTAGAGATCAACCTAACTGGGTGGGCAAGGAAGTAATGTTTAAGCTTCTGAGCTACCCACACTAAGGCGGCACAAGTCTTCTCCATAGCGGTGTATCTGGACTTAGCTCGGTTAAACAACCGAGAGAGGTAATAAGCAGCCCGCTCTTTCCCTTCATCATCTACTTGTGCTAAGATCGCCCCTAGGGAGTCCTCAATAACTGAGATGTATAGGATCAGGGGTTTCCCAGGGACAGGAGCTTGCAAAACCGGGAGATTGGATAGATATTCCTTTAAGTCCTCGTAGGCCTTCTGACAGTCTTGATTCCATTCAAACTTAACCCCCGCCTTAAGCAATTCATAAAACAGACGGCACCTTTGAGAATGTTGGGATATGAATCTTCTAATGAATTGTAATCGACCGATCAATCCTCGAAGTTCCGTAATGTTCTTCGGCGGAGGCATGTCCATAACGGCCTGAGCTTTGTTAGGATCAATCTGGATCCCCCGTTTGCTCACTATGAAACCTAGCAGCTTCTCTGAAGAGACTCCGAATACACACTTCTTCGGATTCATCTTAAGCTTGTACTCCCTGGCTCTTTGCAGCACCTTAGCCAGAATAGAGGGGTGTTCTTCTTTGGTCCTTGACTTCACCAGAATGTCATCCACGTCGGCTTCCATATAGATATGCATCATGTCGTGGAAGATGGCCATCATCACCCTTTGATAGGTGGCACCCGTGTTCTTCAGACCGAACGGCATAACCACATAACAGTACGTACCCCAGGGTGTAGTGAAGGAGGTTTTCTCTTGATCTTCCGAAGTGAGACGTATTTGATTGTATCCTGAGTAACCGTCCATGAATGACAACGATTCGTACCCCACGGTGCTATCGACAAGGACGTCTATATGAGGCAGTGGGAAATCATCTTTGGGACATGCTTTATTGAGAACCCTAAAATTGATGCAGATACGCACCTTTCCATCTTTCTTGATAACACGGACTATGTTTGCCACCCACTGAGGATATAGAACAACTCTAATGAATCTGGCTTTGTATAACTTGTCGACTTCTTCCTTAATCCTTAAGGCCATGTGGGGGTGAAATCTTCTTGACCGTTGTTTCACCGGTGTTGCCCCTGGTTTAAGCATGAGTCGATGTTCCACTAAGGAGGGGTCAAGACCTGGCATGTCACGCCCCGAGAGCGGAAGATACCCGGAGACGCGTGACGAGTTTATATCAATCATGTCAATCAGAGTATTAGTGTATTCGACACCAAAATCAGAGATGCGCAAAAATAAAGATAACCCAATCTTTTATTCCTTCATAAGAATATGTCTATTACAAACCCTTGAAGTACTAACTAAAATAAAGGAAAAAGACAAGGTTGACTCAAGAAAATATGAAAAAGACTAGATAACACAGAAGAAGCTCTATCTCTTTCACTCTTGATTTTCCCCATCCGTTTGAGTTCCCTCACCGTCGGACTTACCTGAAAAGTAGGGAAACACTAAGTGAGAGAACACTCAGTAGGAAATTATATCTCAAGAACTAGCAAGGGGTTTAAGTGATTACATCTTTCATGAATGCACTATAGCTATGCATGCTCGCATAAAACGACAAGATAGAGAGAGTGTATAACAATAAGATAGCGACGAGAACTAGTCATGAACTTTCAAGAACTTATATCAAAAGATATCAAGATATTCAAACAAGTGTATTCATCATGTCATGTTGGAATTTGGCTATCACGTTCAAGCACGCAAGTATGCAATTACCCTTTTCCGGGTCACGCAAGTCATGTAATATCAAGTCAAGTACAAGTACAAGATTTGTGGAATGTTCAATCAAGCTAGTCATGCACTTCGGTATAATGCTAATACCGTGATCAATCAACTCCCATGGGCACAAGTACTTTCGGGTGCTCCTCCCAGGACCAGATCGGGCCCTATATGCGTAGGCATTAATCATGTATTTTAACATCCACTTTTGTGTATAGCCATTATGGAATTTCAAGAATAAAGCTTGTAGACATGTAGGATAAACTTGGATAGAATAGAGTCTAAAATATGATACTTGACATAGATAGGTGATAATAACGGTACAATCACGATTATCGATAAAACTAGGTGGAATTGGTTCCCTAACTTGGGTACCATGACAAACAAGTATGGACATTCTTTATATAGAATTGAGGTCCACAAGAACATCAAGTTTAATATAGAATTGGGGTTTACAAGAACATCAGAACAATGTTGATATAGAGTTGGGGTTTACAAGAACATCATGACAATGTTGATATAGAATTGGGGTTTACAAGAACAGCATCAAATGGCATGATAACCTCATCCCATTAAGAGAATTCTCATGATACACACTTTGCATAACATGAGAGCCGGTATACCATGTTTCCATAGAGTGACATGGTAAAATAGTGTAATGGGTTTTTATGGTACAACCAGCTCAGTCGGCCTTGAGGGAATCCAAGGCTGCGAGGAGACTTACGGAGGTCTCTATGACTAACTCGCTAGTCCAAAGGAACGGAATGTCCAATGGAGAGCTTGTATGTCAATGAGAATTGAGGGTAGTGCGATAAAAACATCATGAAGCATGGGACTATATTCACGGAGTGGAAATATAGTGCCGATATATATATATATATATATATATATAACCCTTCGGTTGACAGTAATCAGTGTAAAACAGTAATATAGAAAATAGCGACTTAAGCTAAGTCATTAATTCTCCAATTAACGCCTTACTCAGGGGCGTTTATTCACAATTTGACGACTTATACATTAGTCGTCCCTTCAATATTTCCATTCTACAGAAAATCAATATTCTGGAATTTTAACAAAAACGCGCCCTGGACAGGGGCGTTACTTTTCAATTAGCGCCCTGGTCTGGGGCGTCAGTTCAATAAGAGACGACCTTGTGCAGGTCGTTAATTCAACAATTTATCAATTTTCAGATAATAAAATTTCAGGAAAACAATTTCATGGTCATGACAAGATAATTAACAGGATTTCACAGGTATACTCATGCAATATATTAGATTCATGGTTACATAGATATTAAATTTTAAACGTGGGTATTTATTAATTACCTGTAATTGACGACTTCTGGAAAGGGCGTCAAAACAATAAGTAGCGCCCTAGTGTGGGTCGCTTCTTTAAATTAGCGCCCTTGTCAAGGGCGTTTCTTTTTAAAATTACATAGAAAACATCTGAAACCATAATAAAACTATATGCATGTATGACAGAAGGTATTACTAGCAACATGAGTTAGTTTGGGCTACGTTCTTGAGAAAACCTACCTTATGAAGATTTAACTGATGAACGGATGAAGGTTTCGTGAAGACAAACGATACTCTGTTTGTAACAGAGTCTTCTGATCACCAGAAGAGGAAGAAGAAGAGGATGAAGAACCTCACGTTCTTCACTTCGACAGGGAGTTACTGCAGATTTCCTACAGAAGAAATAATGAAGATCATTTAATCATATAACCTAAGGTAAAAGAAAAAGAGAAAGACCATTACCGGTTCTTCTCAGCAACACAGAACGCCAAACAACGGTCTGGGTCGAGTAGCATGATATTTATAGGATTTTGGGGATCCTATTAGGGTTAGAGTTGTATTGGAAGTAATACTTCCATGATAGAGTCCTTACCATATTCCACCTTCGCCGTAGTTATCCAGAACTTGCCCTGGATAAACTCCTGGGTCGAACGAAACTCGAACTGAATTAACGTCCTAAGCGAGGGCGTTAATTTAAATTGACGCCTTGTCAAGCGTCATTTCTTATGTAAAACGCGCCCATGTAGAGGGCGTCACTTATACTTGCCCTTTATTTATTTTTTTCGGCCGTTTGGGAATTGACGCCCTTTATTGTTGGCGTCCTTTTTATAATTAACGCCTTATGTAAGGGCATTTCTTTTCGAAGTCGCGCCTTGACCAAAGGCATTATTTCTTATTGATTAATGATTTACCCATTTAGGCTCTTTGTCATCTATTTACTTATCTTTTATTTTAATTTGATTTATTTAAAAATCTTCTTTTTATCAGGGTTGCTACACCCTCCCCCACTTAAAAGAATTTGGTCCCCAAATTCAATAGTATATATAAGTGGAGAGTGTAGAATATATACCTTAAAATAATTCTGGAAATCGCTTCCTCATGGATTCCTCGGTCTCCCATGTAGCTTCATGTTCGGAGTTCTTATTCCATTGTACCTTAAGCATGAGAATAGCCTTATTCCTTAGGGTACGTACTTCACGATCTAGTATCTTCATAGGCTTCTGCTCATATGTGAGATCCTTCTGGATCACTAAGTCTCCATGATCAATAATATGTGATGGATCATGCACATACTTCTTCAACATAGATATGTGGAATACATTATGTACATCGGACAGTTGAGGAGGCAATGCGATGCGATAAGCAACCTCGCCAACTCGTTCCAGTATCTCGAAGGGTCTGATGAATCTTGGTGTAAGCTTGCCCTTAACACCAAATCTCCGTATGCCACGTCCAGGCGATATCTTGAGAAATACATGATCTCCAACTTGGAATTCAAGATCTCTCCTTCTCGTGTCGGCATAAGCCTTTTGCCTAGACTGAGCAACTCGCAGTCTTTCTCTAATCAATTGTATCTTCTCAGTGGTATCCCTTACCATGTCTGGACCTAATAGTTGTTTTTCTCCAACTTCGTCCCAGCATAAGGGTGATCGGCAACTCCTTCCGTATAAGGCTTCGAAAGGTGCCATTTGTATACTTGCTTGGTAGCTATTATTGTATGCAAATTCCACCAACGGTAAGTGATCATGCCAGCTTCCATTGAAATCCATGATGCAAGCTCTGAGCATATCTTCAACCACCTGATTAGTTCTCTCGGTCTGACCATCCGTTTGAGGATGAAAAGCTGTACTAAAGTTAAGCCTTGTTCCCAACGAATGTTGTAGTCCCTTCCAAAAATGAGAAGTAAAACGGGGATCTCTGTCAGACACGATTGAAATAGGAATACCGTGTAATCTGACTATGTCCTTAATGTATAATGCAGCCAACACATCGACTGACCATTGGCTCTTGATTGGCAAGAAATGCGCCGATTTAGTCAATCGGTCAATAATAACCCATATTCCATCATGTCCTCCCTTTGATTTAGATAAACCCATGATGAAATCCATACTAATATCCTCCCACTTCCATTTAGCGATATCTAGAGGATGTAGTTTTCCAACAGGCTTTTGGTGTTCTGCCTTGACCTGTTGGCAAGTGAGACAACGTGATACATAGTCTGCTATTTCCCTTTTCATGTTGGGCCACCAAAAATTTCTTTTCACATCTTGGTACATTTTGGTAGATCCAGGATGAATCGTGTACCTTGATCTATGAGCTTCATCTAAGATCTTCTTCTTTAACTCGGGACAATCCGGTATGCAAGTTCTATTCCTGAACATTAATCTTCCTTCACAAGTTATTTGGAAATCCGATTGTCCTTCCAATCTGTCCTTGATTTCCACTAATACTGGGTCATCATCCTGAAGTGCTTGTGTTTCAGTTAATAGGTCTGGATGAATGCTTACATGAGACAATGTGACACATTTGAAGTTCATGTCCATGCTTATATTGAGCTTAGAAAATTGCTCCAGCAACTTCCATTCTTGAATCATACAATTGGCTAATAGTGTTCTCGGCCTTCGACTAAGGGCATCAGCTACATGGTTACCCTTTTCGAGATGATAATGTATATTGAAGTCGAAGTCCTTGAGATATTCTGGCCAACGCCTTTTCCTCATATTTAGTTCCTTTTGAGAGAAAAGATACTTGAGACTCTTGTGATCGGAGTATATGGTAAACTGTACTCCATATAGATAATGTTTCCAGATTTTTAGTGCAAACACTACTGCGTCCAATTCTAAGTCATGGACGGGGTAGTTCTCTTCATGCTTCTTTAATTGACGAGAAGAATAAGCTATAACCTTTCCTTGTTGCATTAGAACACATCCGAGGCCAATGCCAGAAGCATTAGTGTATACCTCGAATTTTTCTCCTTCCATTGGTAAAGCTAAGATAGGAGCTGTAGTAAGATGATCCTTGAGAGTTTGAAAGCTTCTTTCACATTCCTCACTCCATTCGTAACGGATCTCCTTGCGAGTTAACCTCGTAAGTGGTACGGTGATCTTAGAGAAATCTTTGATGAATCGCCTGTAATAGCCCGCAAGACCTAAGAAACTTCGGATCTCGCCAGCATTGGTCGATCTTTCCCAATTTCTTACAGCTTCAACTTTTGATGGATCTACTGATAAGCCATCTTTTGATATAGCATGTCCGAGAAAAGTCACTTCTTCGAGCCAGAATTCACACTTGCTGAGTTTTGCATATAATTGGTTTGCCCTTAATATTTGTAATGCAATCCTTAAGTGCTCCTCATGCCCTTCCTTGGTCTCGGAATAAATCAATATATCATCAATAAAAACCACCACGAATTGATCCAAATAAGGCCTGAATATACTATTCATTAACTGCATAAAGGCAGCAGGGGCATTCGTTAGTCCGAAAGACATAACAACAAATTCATAATGGTCGTACCTGCTTCTGAATGTAGTCTTATGAATGTCCTCATCCTTGATTCTTAATTGATGATATCCCGACCTAAGATCAATTTTGGAAAAGTACTTGGATCCTGAAATTTGATCAAACAACTCATCGATTCTCGGCAGTGGATACTTATTCTTGATAGTGAGATGATTCAATTGTCGATAGTCGATGCATAACCTCATGGATCCATCTTTCTTCTTTAAAAATAATACAGGCGCTCCCCATGGGGAAGTACTTGGTCTTATGAATCCTTTCTTAATGAGTTCCATCAATTGCTCCTTTAACTCCTTGAGTTCAGCATGCGACATTCTATACGGTGCCTTAGAAACTGGACCCGCACCAGGAACTAAATCGATGGTGAAGGCCACTTCTCTTTGCGGGGGTAATCCAGGCAAATCTTCCGGAAATACATCCGGAAATTCTTGCACAACTTGGATATCTTCTATTTTAGTTTCCTTAGCCTCCTTAATCGTGACGAATGCAAGGGAAGATACACATCCTTTCCTGATGAGCATGCTAGCTCGGAGAGCCGAAATAAGAGGGGTTTTGCTTTGCCTCTTGGGGCTAGTAAAGATCAGTTCTGGAAATTCCTCGAAAGTAACCTTGCTATTGCGACAATCGACCGTTGCCTGATACTTAGATAACCAATCCGCTCCTAGTACGACATCATACTCCTTTAGATCTAAACATATAAGATCAATAGGGAGATTCTTACCATGAACCAATACTTCACAGTTCGGGTAATGGTGTGTAATATCAGTCTCGTTTCCTAGAGGAGTAGACAAGACTAATTTTATCCATTCCGGTTCTAGGGGTAACGGATCAGCGAACTTCTTGGAAATAATTGAATGTGAAGCACCAGTATCAATTAAGACATATGCAGACTTGGAACAAACTTTCAATGTACCTTCTACTAGTCCACCTTCTTCTTCTTGTTCGGTCTCCTTAATTGCGTGAAGACGAGCATTCTTGGTTACTGGGCGCTTCCCGTCCCCGGCTTGATCATTAAGTAATGGGCAATCGGGAATTCGATGATCGCGACTCCCACAGCGGAGACATGCTCCTAGTTTCCTCCAGCATTCTTCTGCTCTATGGCCCGCCTTGTCACAATGCTTGCACACTATATTTGATGGGGTAGTGGTGATGGAGAAGGGCTTGGTCTTCTTAAACTTCTGATCTTGTGAGGAAGTACCTCCATTGCTAGGCCTCTTCTTGAAGTTGGGTTTAAAGGAACCCAAACTTGTAACTTGTTCTTTCTTGTCCTTCCCACGGATTCTATCAGATAGTTCCGTGGCGTCTTCTAATAGCTGAGCTCGGCGCACAATTTCCGATTAGACCTGGATATCCATTGGCGCTAGCTGTGTGATATATTGGGGCCTGAGCCCATTTAGGAACCTCCTAGCTTTCATCTTCTCGGTGCTGACTAAGTGCTTAGCATACCGAGATAATCTAGAAAATTGGGCCTCGTACTCAGCCACCGACAAGGATCGTCGCTTCAGTGCAGCGAATTCTGCGGCTTTCTTCTCCTGGACTCGGTCCGAAAAATATTTAGCGTAGAAATGTTCAACGAATTCTTCCCAAGTAACTTGGTTTTGATTTAAAGTAGCTTCTATTGATTCCCACCAGCCTCGGGCATCCCTTTCCAACTGAAAGGTAGCTAATAAGACTTTATCTTGATCCGTGCACTGCATAACATGGAATATACGTTCTGTCTCCCTGATCTAGTGCTCTGCGTCATCCGGATCAGTAGAACCCGTGAATTTAGGCGGGTTCATGTTTTTAAAGACTTGGTGGAGACTCCCTGCTCGTTGTGCACCTCCTTGTGCTACTTGTTGCAGCACCTGAGTCATGCCTTGAAGTGTACGCTGCATATTACGCCACTGAGCACGTTCGGCAGCCATCGCCCTACAATTACAATAACTAGATCAATACGTGATCTCATTTAGAAGCTAGCATTTCTATGTTAACTTTAACCCTTGGTTCTACCCAATCTCACCGGTTAAAGGTTAAACCTATCCTTGGACTTGGGTTTTCTTAGGAATTGAATACACTAGGCTCTGATACCACAAAAACTGTCACGCCCCGAGAGCGGAAGATACCCAGAGACGCGTGACGAGTTTATATCAATCATGTCAATCAGAGTATTAGTGTATTCGACACCAAAATTCGAGATGCGCCAAAATAAAGATAACCCAATCCTTTATTCCTTCATAAGAATATGTCTATTACAAACCCTTGAAGTACTAACTAAAATAAAGGAAAAATACAAGGTTGACTCAAGAAATTATGAAAAAGACTAGATAACACGGAAGAAGCTCTATCTCTTTCGCTCTTGATTTTCCCCATCCGTTTGAGTTCCCTCACCGTCGGACTTACCTGAAAAGTAGGGAAACACTAAGTGAGCGAATGCTCAGTAGGAAATTATATCTCAAGAACTAGCAAGGGGTTTAAGTGATTACATCTTTCATGAATGCACTATAGCTATGCATGCTCGCATAAAACGACAAGATAGAGAGAGTGTATAACAATAAGATAGCGACGAGAACTAGTCATGAACTTTCAAGAACTTATATCAAAAGATATCAAGATATTCAAGCAAGTGTATTCATCATGTCATGTTGGAATTTGGCTATCACGTTCAAGCACGCAAGTATGCAATTACCCTTTTCCGGGTCACGCAAGTCATGTAATATCAAGTCAAGTACAAGTACAAGATTTGTGGAATGTTCAATCAAGCTAGTCATGCACTTCGGTATAATGCCAATACCGTGATCAATCAACTCCCATGGGCACAAGTACTTTCGGGTGCTCCTCCCAGGACCAGATCGGGCCCTATATGCGTAGGCATTAATCATGTATTTTAACATCCACTTTTGTGTATAGCCATTATGGAATTTCAAGAATAAAGCTTGTAGACATGTAGGATAAACTTGGATAGAATAGAGTCTAAAATATGATACTTGACATAGATAGGTGATAATAACGGTACAATCACGATTATCGATAAAACTAGGTGGAATTGGTTCCCTAACTTGGGTACCATGACAAACAAATATGGACATTCTTTTTATAGAATTGAGGTCCACAAGAACATCAAGTTTAATATAGAATTGGGGTTTACAAGAACATCAGAACAATGTTGATATAGAGTTGGGGTTTACAAGAACATCATGACAATGTTGATATAGAATTGGGGTTTACAAGAACAGCATCAAATGGCATGATAACCTCATCCCATTAAGAGAATTCTCATGATACACACTTTGCATAACATGAGGGACGGTATACCATGTTTCCATAGAGTGACATGGTAAAATAGTGTAATGGGTTTTTATGGTACAACCAGCTCAGTCGGCCTTGAGGGAATCCAAGGCTGCGAGGAGACTTACGGAGGTCTCTATGACTAACTCGCTAGTCCAAAGGAACGGAATGTCCAATGGAGAGCTTGTATGTCAATGAGAATTGAGGGTAGTGCGATAAAAACATCATGAAGCATGGGACTATATTCACGGAGTGGAAATATAGTGCCGATATATATATATATATATATATATATATATATATATATATATATATATATATATATATATATATATATATATAACCCTTCGGTTGACAGTAATCAGTGTAAAACAATAATACAGAAAATAGAAACTTAAGCTAAGTCATTAATTCTCCAAATAACGCCTTACGCAGGGGCGTTTTTTTCACAATTTGACGACTTATAATTAGTCGTCCCTTCAATATTTCCATTCTACATAAAATCAATATTCTGGAATTTTAACAAAAACGCGCCCTGGACAGGGGCGTTACTTTTCAATTAGCGCCCTGGTCTGGGGCGTCAGTTCAATAAGAGACGACCTTGTGCAGGTCGTTAATTCAACAATTTATCAATTTTCAGATAATAAAATTTTAGGAAAACAATTTCATGGTCATGACAAGATAATTAACAGGATTTCACAGGTATACTCATGCAATATATTAGATTCATGGTTACATAGATATTAAATTTTAAACGTGGGTATTTATTAATTACCTGTAATTGACGACTTCTGGAAAGGGCGTCAAAACAATAAGTAGCGCCCTAGTGTGGGTCGCTTCTTTAAATTAGCGCCCTTGTCAAGGGCGTTTCTTTTTAAAATTACATAGAAAACATCTGAAACCATAATAAAACTATATGCGTGTATGACAGAAGGTATTATTAGCAACAGGAGTTAGTTTGGGCTACGTTCTTGAGAAAACCTACCTTATGAAGATTTAACTGATGAACGGATGAAGGTTTCGTGAAGACAAACGATACTCTGTTTGTAACAGAGTCTTCTGATCACCAGAAGAGGAAGAAGAAGAGGATGAAGAACCTCACGTTCTTCACTTCGACAGGGAGTTACTGCAGACTTCCTACAGAAGAAATAATGAAGATCATTTAATCATATAACCTAAGGTAAAAGAAAAAGAGGAAGAACATTACCGATTCTTCTCAGCAACACAGAACGCCAAACAGCGGTCTGGGTCGAGTAGCAGGATATTTATAGGATTTTGGGGATCCTATTAGGGTTAGAGTTGTATTGGAAGTAATACTTCCATGATAGAGTCCTTACCATATTCCACCTTCGCCGTAGTTATCCAGAACTTGCCCTGGATAAACTCTTGGGTCGAACGAAACTCGAACTGAATTAACGTCCTAAGCGAGGGCGTTAATTTAAATTGACGCCTTGTCAAGCGTCATTTCTTATGTAAAACGCGCCCATGTAGAGGGTGTCACTTATACTTGCCCTTTATTTATTTTTTTCGGCCGTTTGGGAATTGACGCCCTTTGTTGTTGGCGTCCTTTTTATAATCAACGCCTTATGTAAGGGCGTTTCTTTTCGAAGTCGCGCCTTGACCAAAGGCGTTATTTCTTATTGATTAATGATTTACCCATTTAGGCTCTTTGTCATCTATTTACTTATCTTTTATTTTAATTTGATTTATTTAAAAATCTTCTTTTTATCAGGGTTGCTACATGGCATGTCCTCATAAGACCAGGTGAAGGAATCGCTATACTCCCTTAGAACCTTGATGAAATCTTCTTCTACTTGCGGAGGGAGATTAGCGGCAATAATGATGGGCCTTGGGTCTTCTTTAGTTCCCAAATTAATTTCCTTCGTAGGTTCATCCACTGCCGACGATGGCTCGTCGAATTTCTTAAGTCCTTGTGCATACAAATCGGCAGTGTCATCTACGTCGCTATCCTCATTAATCGGATCTTTCTCATCCAGGATTTCATAGACACCGAGTCCGTCATCGCTCCACACCCCTTCTATTTCCTCTTCATCTTCAATCACAATTTCCGTAGCAACAAATTCTAGACATTTCAAAAGAGCATGACAACGCTGAGCTAGATCTTGCAAGAACCTATCAGGGACGGATTTGGAAGGGCGCGCAAGCGAGCGCGGCTCAGATGAGGAAGGGTTGGACGACCTAGAACAAGACCCTACTTCTCTAGACCTACCTGACTCTACTTCTCTAGACTCGATAGACCCTAATCCTAACCTAGGAGAAAGAAGACCTAGTGAAAGGGAAGGAGCATGGGACCCGTGCCCCTGGGAGGAGGATGGAGACAGGGTAGCGTAATCTTCCACTGAAATCTCCGTTTCGAATTTGACGTTTTTTTTGGGGATCAGTGGAGACCACACAACAAGATGGAGGAGGCGGGAGCTGCATGGGGAACAGCTCGGGGAAGATGCAATGAAAGAATGGATCGGAGGAAGAGAACCACATCTCGTGGAGTTGGGCATTGGGAGGAGGAGGAGTGAATAGAGTGGATAGATCAATGGGCGGGCAATGCCCGCAAGCACAAGGAACAAATAGAATTTCAGGTGGATCAATGAAGGATGGATTTATCATGATAGGAGGAAGACGGGGTAAGAATTCCCATTGCTGGAGGAGAGATTGAAAGCGGGAGGGAGACCAAGAAAAGACAATCGGTGAACTCCCCTTCTCCTATAGATGCCGGTCTGGCTGCTTCTTCGGCCTCCACTGAACAAGCCGAACCACTTGCTGCTGCTGGCAGTCTTCTTCATGAAATAGCCCCTGAAGGGCTGGACCATAGTCAATCACATCATCAACTGGCCCCCTTAGCACTGGGGGTGGACTGGCAATCGGACAGACTATATCTTCCCTTGGCAGAGCTGGCTGTGGAGTTAATGTGCCGGGCTGGGGAGGCCCTCGAACAAAGTGTTGACGGTAGTCCCAGGTGAGTGGCCCAGAATCACCCATCATGGACAATGCAGTCTCTCGGTAGCCGAGACCTCTCCTGTTCATTTTTCTGCCCTTGGGGATGGGCTTAGTTCGTCCCTGCAATTGAGCACCGAGGCCTCTCCCTGGTTGGTAGCCTAGCTTCAATATAATGTCCCAGCCCTTGGAATCTCGGATCTGGGGCTTCACCTTGATGTCAACTACTGCAGTGACGGGCTTGCGGAGTGCGTAAGCCCACGGAAAGTCACGATCTAGCACTGACATAACAGGCCGACTGCTTGGCCACAATGTGGGAAGAACTTTCTCTGAAATAGCCTTCACTGATTGGACCGTGGATAAGCTTTTAACTTTGATGACCCTCCCTTGGAAAGGGAATTTAATGCATTGATGTGCAGTGGAGGGTACGACGCTGAGGGTATCGATCCACGGACGACCCAAGATAGCTTTGAACATAGGGTCGATATCCAGCACGTAAAACTCAATGGGCATAGTAAGAGTGTCATGTCCCGAGCCTTTAATTACAGCGGAAGACTCGCTCGGGGAGCGTGAACAGCCGGCATGGTAAGCCTCTTGCAAGCAAGAATCAATCAGAGCGCAAGATAATCACACTATTATATGCAATTGCACAAAATTTAATCAAACTTCAACTTTATTTCATAATGCTCAATATTCAAGATACAATCACTAATTTGATTTTCATTCTACTAGACTCAAGAAATAAGAAAATTACATTGACTCAATCTAGACAATTTAGACTTCCTATGTCTTCACTCTTGTCATAATAACATTCAATCGCTCTCGGACCCGCTACTTGAATCACCCGAATCCGAATTCGAACTATTTCCATCTCCTGAAAAATATTAGAAATAGGTAATGAGCACACTTGCCCAGTAGGTATCTTCGCATCAACATGAAGGTACTATTAAAATAATTAACAATTTAGTTCTAAAGAATAAGGTAAAATCATGCGAATACGAATCGATCACGCGTTTGAACCAAAGTAACAAGATAATCATGTAAGATAGAATGATCAAGAATGAACTAGCAAGAATATAACAAGAACATGATATTGGCCTTCCATGAACAAGAATGTAACGAGATTGTACTAGCAAGCCACATATTCCTCACTTTAGCATCTTATGCTTATGAGCAAGTGCTTTGTGAATTTCTATGGAATATCAAGCAAGAATGTCATGTCGTGCCGTAGATCTTCACTTATTTATAGAAATAGTACTCCTAGCGCAATGCGACGTCAGTAGCATCATACCCCATGGTTTATAAAATAGTATGTTTCCGGCAATCAGCCGAGGGGACTAGCATAGAGCCCTTGAACACAATCAGTGCTCGATCGCATCTTCAGTTATAAATTAAGCTACTTCCACGCAGTATAACAGTAACGTATGGCCAAGAATATAGCACTTCCAATAATTTCATGATAACTAAAATCAATGAATGAATGCTTCAACATAAGAATGTAGCAGTCAAGAAATAGACTTTAAACAATGTCATGCTCATAGAAATAAATCGACAGCATAACGGTATTTTCCTTAACTTCCATTTCATTTAGATCAATTTAAGCAATATGACAAGTTCTAGATCATCAAGGTTTGTCTAGAATCATTGGAATATCAACCCTTGGTCAAACCTTGGGTTAACAAATGCAAGCTATGTAACGGTCATTTGCTGGGCCGTTACATTATGTAACGCGCCAGTAATGGGCCGTTACAGTGATCCGAGTCCAGAAGGATAAAAATAGACTTAGAGGAATGTGATGGTCTGGCACTGGGCCGTTACGTGAGCCTGACGGTCCAGTTCAAGGCCGTTACATTTCAAGAATCAGAACCACGATAGAGTGTTCTAATTTATGGGCTTTCATTGGTACAACCAACTCAACGTCCTAGTGGGAATCACAGGCTCGCGGAGAATTACGGAGGCCTTGAAACCATGATTACCCAGTCCATTGGAAGGAATATCCAATAGAGAGGTCCTCATGTCCAAGATTGTGTTCCTATAGTGCAAAGTGTGAACTAATGACAACATACCGGAATATGTGCCATGTACGTATAGAATTGACTCTATTGACAAAGAGATATATGTATAATCAATGTGAAAATCACGATAAAAACTCTGTTAATACAATGTTAAAAAGTCATGCTTTATAGTACAAAACTATAGAATTTGGTTTAACATAACTTAAGTAGAAGTGATAACGAAACATGCAATACCTATCATGAATAATCAAATATCCTTAAAATCACATGATTAGGTTTAAAACTTAGGTAACTAGGCTTTAACTATAATAAGATTGGCAGGTTATATTCTATCTTAGGTTTGACAGAACACAGATTATAACGGTCTGGAGAGGGGGCGTCACTGTTATTGTGACGGTTAGGACCCAACCGTTACATGAATGTAACGCGTCTGTCCAAGCGCGTTAGAAACAACAGTGCAATTCAAATATCACAGAGTGTGTAACGGTCTATCGTAGGGCCGTTACTTGAAAGCGACGGTCCTATGCTAATGCGTTACAATATCTGCTAACAGAAAACAACTATAGAAACTAAGAGATCAACTCACATCATGTCTTTTATCAAAACATCATGAGTTTCCAGACATGTTAACGAAGTAAAGGCTATCTATATGCATAGGTAATCATGAATAGATGAATAGTCATGTTTTAATTTCTCAATTTGGCTAAGAGGTGCATGATATGTATTGAGCTATCAAAACGTGAAATCAATGATCTACCATGCATGAAAATCAATTAAACCAGAGGCTCTTAGTCCTATCAAGCTATTTTTGCCGTTCATGAGATAACCTACCTCTTAACTTAGACTGTAGTTTCTGAATTTGGTTGAGAACCTTGCCCTAGATCCCTTCCTTCTCTTGTGACTTTTTCAGCAACTTCCTTGGGTTCTAACTCCACGACCTCTTGACCTAAAGATGTGAAATTCGGAGGGGAGTTAGTCTAAAGTATTGTAAACAACTACTTCTAAAGAACTTACATGAGATAATGACTCCTTACCTTGCTTCTTTACGTCCAAAAAGTAAGGGTCGCACAGTTAAGAGCTATGCCCTATTTATAGAGTTTAGACTAGGGTTTGAGGATTAGATCGAGTTTAGAGTCCTTGTTTCATCAAATCCTAATCCCTAAGAGTGCTTAGAGTCTTTACAATCCTTCCCAAGTTGATCCCTAGTGGATAGGAACATCAAGTTCCAATCTTTTCATGAGTTCCTTTGCTTACGGAACTAATAGGTTTGTAACAGACCAGGACCTACGCGTTAGGGTTATGTGGCGGTCTCGGGATAGACCGTTACATTAGTCATTCCTAGAGTTCAAAGGAAATCAAACTCTTTTAGTTTTCTGGTTCATAGTGTAACGGTCGAGACATCGTGCGTTACATGTCTGTGACGGTTAGGCTATAGACCGTTATATGTGTCGTGGATAGAGTTCAAACAATTTAAAACTCTTTTGATAATTATCCATTAACTTATCTTATATATTCTAGTATTTATCCTTAATATCCGTGGATAGACTTAATTACCTTCTAGAATGTGGGCCAAACTTAATGTGCCAGAGTTAAAACCTTTTGGACTTCAATTAAGTGGGTTGGGTTAATTGATTAACACCACTTGGCCTCATAATAACTTATTAACCATTTATAAATTTATTTAGGCCTTTATAAATTCTTGAAAATTATTTAAAATTTCTGGGGCACTACACCCTCCCCCACTTAGAAAGAATTTGGTCCCCAAATTCAAAACATGTATTGAGGAGAGTGTACTTACAATTGAATAATTCTGGGAATCTTTTCCGCATAGCCGTTTTGGTTTCCCATGTTGCTTCATGTGGCCATGTTTTATTCCATTGGATCTTGACCATGGGAATAACTTTATTTCTTAATTGACGCACTTCCTGATCCAGAATTTTGAAAAGGTGTTTGTTCGTATGTCAAGTCTTTCTGAATCTCTATATTGTCATAAGTGATAATATTATCTGGATCATATACATACTTCTTCAGCATAGAGACGTGAAATACGTCATGAACTCCTGCTAACTGTGGAGGTAAGGCCAATCTATAAGCCACTTCACCGACCCTTTTAAGAATTTCAAATGGGCCAATGAACCTTGGAGTTAGCTTTTCTTTGATGCCAAATCTTAGAATACCACGACTTGGAGAAACCTTCAAATACACATGATCTCCTACCTGAAACTTCAAGTCACGTCTTCGATTGTTAGCATAAGACTTTTACCTATCTTGTGCCATTTTCATTCTTTCCTGGATGAGCTTTATTTTCTCTGTAGAATCTCTGATAAGGTCGGGGCCTAGAAATTACCTTTCCCCTATTTCATTCCAACATATTGGTGATCGACAACCTTTTCCATATAGAGCTTCAAAATGTGCCATTTGTATGCTTGCTTGATAACTGTTGTTATATGCAAATTCTACCAGAGGCAAGTGATCATGCCAACTTCCTCCAAAATCAGTGACACAAGCCTTGAGCATATCTTCTACCACCTGATTAGTCCTTTCTGTCTGACCATCAGTTTATGGATGAAAAGCTGTGCTAAAATTCAATCTAGTCCCCAGTGAATGTTGTAAACTTTTCCAGAATTGTGATGTAAAACGTGGATCTCTATCTGATATAATAGAGATAGGGATACCATGTAGTTTAATAATTTCTTTGATGTATAATGCTGCTAGAATATCCACAGACCATCGACTTTTTATTGGTATGAAATGTGCAGATTTAGTCAATCGATCTATGATTACCCATATTCCATCATGTCCACCTCTTGTCTTAGGTAATCTCATAATGAAATCCATTCCTATACTTTCCCATTTCCATTCAGAAATTTTTAAGGGATTTAATTTTCCTGCAGGTCTGAAATGTTCCGCCTTCACTTGTTGGCAAGTAAGACAGCGAGACACAAAGTCAGCTACTTCCCTCTTCATATTGGGCCACCAGAAGTTTCTTTTGAGATCATGATACATCTTGGTACCTCCTGGATGGATGGAGTACTTTGATTTATGTGCTTCTTCTAAGATCAATTTCTTTGTATCCTCATGATCCGGTATACACATCCGGCCCTTGAATAGCAATCTTCCATCATTAGAAATAGAAAAATCCGGTCTTTGTTCAATATTGGCCTTAATTTTCAATAAAGTTGGATCATCCTCTTGTAACTTGGCCAAATCCTCTATCAATGTAGGTTGAGCTCGGATATTTGCTATGAAGCAATCTTCTTCCTTAACGTCAACATCTAAATTCAACTAGGCAAATTGAGGAATAAGGTTAGTCACACTAATCATGAGACTTGATAACATACCAATTGGTTTTCTACTAAGTGCATCTGCTACAGCATTTGCCTTACCAGGATGATATTGAATAGCAAAATTAAAGTCCTTGAGATGTTCTAACCACCTCCTTTGCCTCATATTAAGCTCCTTTTGAAAAAATAAATATTTCAATCTCTTGTGGTCTGTGTAGATCGTGAACTTTTCTCCATAAAGATAATGACGCCAAATTTTCAAGGCGAAAATAACTGCTGCTAATTCGAAATCATGTACAGGATAATTTTCTTCGTGACGTTTCAATTTTCTTGAGGAATAGCAAATCACCTTTCCATCTTGCATAAGGACACACCCTAAGCCAATTCCAGATGCATCTATATATACTTCGAATCCAGCACCCTCTATTGATAGTGACAAAACAGGGGCTGTTGTAAGATGATTCTTAAGACTTTGAAAACTCTTTTCACAGTCCTTCGACCAGATAAAAGGATTTTCTTTTCTAGTAAATCTAGTTAAAGGAACCGCGATCTTCGAGAAGTCCTTTATGAATCTTCTATAATAACCTGCTAGACCCAAAAAGCTTATAACTTCAGATATAGTCGTTGGTCGACTCCAATCTCTGACAGCTTCTACCTTAGAAGGATCCACAGCAAAACCTTCTTTTGAAATGATGTGGCCTAGGAATGAGACTTCCTTGAGCCAAAATTCACACTTATTGAGTTTGGCATATAGCTTGTGTTCTCTAAGTGTTTGCAAGACTATCCTTAGATGTTCTTCATGTTCTTCTTTAGTCTTGGAGTATATCAGGATATCATCGATTAAGATGACGATGAACTGGTCTAAATATGGCTGGAAGACACTGTTCATAAGTTGCATGAATGCTGCTGGGGCATTAGTTAGACCGAACGGCATCACCACGAATTCATAGTGGCCATAACGACTTCGAAAAGCCGATGTATAAATATCTTCTTCTTTAATTCTAAGTTGATGGTAACCAGACCTAAGGTCAATCTTAGAAAAGTACTCAGCTCCCGAAAGCTGATCGAAGAGCTCGTCAATACGTGGCAATGGATACTTGTTCTTGATTGTAAGTTGATTCAATCGTCGGTAGTCAATGCATAACCTGAGAGAACCATCCTTCTTCTTGACAAATAGAACAGGCGCACCCCAGGGGGATGCGCTAGGTCTGATAAAACCCTTGTCTAGAAGTTCCTGTAATTGCTTCTTTAGTTCCTTAAGTTCTGTGGGAGACATCCTGTAAGGGGCTATAGAAACAGGTGCCGCACCTGGAATGAGTTCAATGGTATAGTTTACTTCCATCTCGGGCAATAAACTAGGTAGTTCAGCTGGGAACACATCTGTGAACTCATTTGCAATAGGAATGTTTGCTAGGACAATTTCCTTAGATTCGGTGACAACGACTGAAGCAAGAAAAGCTTCACATCCTTGCGAGATAAGCTTGCAAGCGTGAAGAGAAGATATAATGGTTGGATGCTTCTTGTACTTGATGCCAAGAAAGGCAAATCTTGGAAGATCGGGCTTTCGGAAAGATATCATCCTATTTCGGCAGTTGATGTAAGCATCATGGTCTACAAGCCAATCTACCCCTAAAATGGCATCATAACCTTTCATATCGAGGCATACTAAGTTTGCGGGGAGATTGTGTCCTTCTACTACCACCTCACAATCGGGATAATACTTGGTAAGCTTAGTTCCAGATCCTAAAGGTGTAGTAATAGCAAGATCTGAAGGTAGGGGAACTGCTGCAGTTGGTAAGGTGTTTGCAAAAGTGGTGGAGATAATAGAATGAGAAGCACCAGTATCGAATAGCACGAATGCAGGACGAGAACAAATTTGAAGAGTACCTTCCATAAGCCCATCATTTTGATCCCTGGGTGCTTCATCTTCATCTATAACTGCATTGAGGTGAGCCTGCCTCTTACGTCCTCCATTATTTGATTGATCCTTCATAAGGGGGCAATCTTGTACACGATGCTCCCTACTCCCACAGTGCAAACAAGCACCTAGATGCTTCCAGCATTCTTCAGCCGAGTGGCCGAATTTCTCACAGAAAGTGCACGCCGAGGCGACTTGCTCTTCCTTCACCTTTTTACTACCCTTTTGGGAACTTCCACCGTTCCCGTTCCATGATCTTTTCTTGTTATCACGCTTTTGTATGGTTCCGTGATGCTGAATTTCTCTTTCTTATAATGCCGATCAGTTCATCGGCTGGATTCTTCTCCTTTACCCTTCAACCTTTCGACCTTCTCTAAGGTCCTCTCGCATAGATATGCCCTCTGAACCATTTCCGCATAAGTGCGGATATTCTGTGTCCCCAGTTGTTGATTGAAACCGAGCCGTAACCCGTCCATAAATCGGTTCGCTTTTAATAATTCTGTACAAATCAAATGTGGTGCATACAGTGCTAGCCTTGAAAACTGTAGCTCATACTCTACTACTGACATCATCCCTTGACGAAGGGAGGCAAACTCCATGGCCTTCCTTTCCTTCACATGCTCGGAGAAGTATTTGGAACGAAATAGGGTGAGAAAGCCATTCCATGTATGAGGTGCGTCGACCGGAGGTGCCGGAATCAATTTCCACCAATTACGGGCGTCCTTATTTAACTGGAACGTTGCTAGACAGACTTTCTCCTGATCAGTGCATTGTATGACATCAAATATATGATTCATCTCATCGATCCAATTTTCTGCTTCGTCTGGATTGGAAGATCCATAGAAACGTGGAGGATTTAGACTCCGGAAGTTACGATGAAGATCTCTTGCCCTTGCCCCTGCACCACCTTGTGCTATAGTCTGCAGTGCTTGGGTGAGGCCGGCAACAGTTTGTTGCATACCGTCCCAATCTACACGATGAGCCATTCGAAAAATAGGGTACCTGAGAGAAAATAACAACTTGTTATTTCTCATGAAATTGGAATGAACAAAGTAATTCTTAAAGCTAATTAGTTATCTTATCCCGGGTTCTACCCAATCCTCACATGGGTGTGGAATTTCTTCCTTAGTACATAGGTAGGGGTCCTTAACCTTGGACTTATCCTATGACATGACTCTTTTCCCTAAGTCCTGAGACTTAGGCTCTGATACCAACTTAACTGTCACACCCCGAGCCTTTAATTACAGCGGAAGACTCGCTCGGGGAGCGAGAACAGCTGGCATTGTAAGCCTCTTGCAAGCAAGAATCAATCAGAGCGCAAGACAATCACACTATTAGATGTAATTGCACAAGATTTAATCAAACTTCAACTTTATTTCATAATGCTCAATATTCAAGATACAATCACTAATTTGATTTTCATTCTACTAGACTCAAGAAATAGGAAAATTACATTGACTCAATCTAGACAATTTAGACTTCCTATGTCTTCACTCTTGTCATAATAACATTCAATCGCTCTCGGACCCACTACTTGAATCACCCGAATCCGAATTCGAACTATTTCCATCTCCTGAAAAACATTGGAAATAGATAATGAGCACACTTGCCCAGTAGGTATCTTCGCATCAACATGAAGGCACTATCAAAGTAATTAACAATTTAGCTCTAAAGAATAAGGTAAAATCATGCGAATGCGAATCGATCACGCGTTTGAACCAAAGTAACAAGATGATCATGTAAGATAGAATGATCAAGAATGAACTAGCAAGAATATAACAAGAACATGATATTGGCCTTCCATGAACAAGAATGTAATGAGATTGTACTAGCAAACCACATATTCCTCACTTTAGCATCTTATGCTTATGAGCAAGTGCTTCGTGAATTTCTGTGGAATATCAAGCAATAATATCATGTCGTGCCGTGGATCTTCACTTATTTATAGAAATAGTACTCCCAGCGCAATGCGATGCCAGTAGCATCATACCCCATGGTTTATAAAATAATATGTTTCCGGCAATCAGTCGAGGGGACTAGCATAGAGCCCTTGAACACAATCAGTGCTCAATCGCATCTTCAGTTATAAATTAAGCTACTTCCACGCAGTATAACAGTAAAGTATGGCCAAGAATATAGCACTTCTAATAATTCCATGATAACTAAAATCAATGAATGAATGCTTCAACATAAGAATGTAGGAGTCAAGAAATAGACTTTAAACAATGTCATGCTCATAGAAATAAATCGACAGCATAACGGTATTTTCCTTAACTTCCATTTCATTTAGATCAATTTAAGCAATATGACAAGTTCTAGATCATCAAGGTTTGTCTAGAATCATTGGAATATCAACCCTTGGTCAAACCTTGGGTTAACAAATGCAAGCTATGTAACGGTCATTTGCTGGGCCGTTACATTATGTAACGCGCCAGTAATGGGCCGTTACAGTGATCCGAGTCCAGAAGGATAAAAATAGACTCAGAGGAATGTGACGGTCTGGCACTGGGCCGTTACGTGAGCCTGACGGTCCAGTTCAAGGCCGTTACATTTAAAGAATCAAAACCACAATAGAGTGTTCTAATTAAAGGGATTTCATTGGTACGACCAACTCGGCGTCCTAGTGGGAATCCCAGGCTCGCGGAGAATTACGGAGGCCTTGAAACAATGATTTCCTAGTCCATTGGAAGGAATATCCAATAGAGAGGTCCTCATGTCCAAGATTGTGTTCCTATAGTGCAAAGTGTGAACTAATTACAACATATCGGAATATGTGCCATGTACGTATAGAATTGACTCTATTGACAGAGAGAGATATGTATAATCAATGTGAAAATCATGATAAAAACTCCGTCAATACAATGTTAAAAAGTCATGCTTTATAGTACAAAACTATAGAATTTGGTTTAACATAACTTAAGTAGAAGTGATAACAAAACATGCAATACCTATCATGAATAATCAAATATCCTTAAAATCACATGATTAGGTTTAAAACTTAGGTAACTAGGCTTTAACTATAATAAGATTGGCATGTTATATTCTGTTTTAGGTTTGACAGAACACAGATTATAACGGTCTGGAGAGGGGGCGTCACTATTATTGTGACGGTCAGGACCCAGCCGTTACATGAATGTAACGCGTCTGTCCAAGCGCGTTAGAAACAACAGTGCAATTCAAATATCACAGAGTGTGTAACGGTCTGTCGTAGGGCCGTTACTTGAAAGCGACGGTCCTATGCTAATGCGTTACAGTATCTGCTAACTAAAAACAACTATAGAAACTAAGAGATCAACTCACATCATGTCTTTTATCAAAACATCATGAGTTTCCAGACATGTTAACGAAGTAAAGGCTATCTATATGCATAGGCAATCATGAATAGATGAATAGTCATGTTTTAATTTCTCAATTTGGTTAAGAGGTGCATGATATGCATTGAGCTATCAAAACGTGAAATCAATGATCTACCATTCATGAAAATCAGTTAAACCAGAGGCTCTTAGTCCTATCAAGATGTTTTTGCCATTCATGAGATAACCTACCTCTTAACTTAGACTGTAGTTTCTGAATTTGGTTGAGAACCTTGCCCTAGATCCCTTCCTTCTCTTGTGACTTTTTCAGCAACTTCTTTGGGTTCTAACTCCACGACCTCTTGACCTAAAGATGTGAAATTCAGAGGGGAGTTAGTCTAAAGTATTGTAAACAACTACTTCTAAAGAACTTACCTGAGATAATGACTCCTTACATTGCTTTTTTACATCCAAAAAGTAAGGGTCGCACAGTTCAGAGCTATGCCCTATTTATAGAGTTTAGACTAGGGTTTGAGGATTAGATCGAGTTTAGAGTCCTTGTTTCATCAAATCCTAATCCCTAAGAGTGCTTAGAGTCTTTACAATCCTTCCCAAGTTGATCCCTAGTGGATAGGAACATCAAGTTCCAATCTTTTTATGAGTTCCTTTGCTTACGGAACTAATAGGTTTGTAACGGACTAGGACCTACGCGTTAGGGTTATGTGGCGGTCTCGCGATAGACCGTTACATTACTCGTTCCTAGAGTTCAAAGAAAATCAAACTCTTTTAGTTTTCTGGTTCATAGTGTAACGGTCGAGACACCGTGCGTTACATGTCTGTGACGGTTAGGCTATAGACCGTTATATGTGTCGTGGATAGAGTTCAAACAATTTAAAACTCTTTTGATAATTATCCATTAACTTATCTTATATATTCTAGTATTTATCCTTAATATCTGTGGATAGACTTAATTACCTTCTAGAATGTGGGCCAAACTTAATGGGCCAGAGTTAAAACCTTTTGGACTTCAATTAAGTGGGTTGGGTTAATTGATTAACACCACTTGGCCTCATAATAACTTATTAACCATTTATAAATTTATTTAGGCCTTTATAAATTCTTGAAAATTATTTAAAATTTCTGGGGCACTACAAAGAGGCCCAAGCTCAGCTTGAATGGTGACAATCCCGTGACATGCCCGTCGAGAGTTGCCATAAGCAGCTATAGTAGTGGGAGTTGGGCGTAGAAGTTCTTCTGACAGATTACAAGCCCTTAGAGTGCTGAGCGGGCATACGTTGATAGATGCCCCTGTGTCAACCAATGCCGCGTCGATGCTGACTTTGTTTAGAATGATAGTAATGCACAGTGGCATTTGCCGAGCTTCTGGTGGTGCTAGCTCGATTTCAGAGAAAGTAATGGCTGGCCCCTTGGAGATTGTTGCCAGTGCGGTAGGTAAGCTATCAACTACCATATCTTCACTAACCATCACCTTTTGAAGAAAATCTCTTAATGCATCTTGGTGAAGGGTAGATCTCTTAATAAGTTCCAGCATAGATAACTTGGCGGGCACCCTATCCAGATGATGTAACAAATCATATTGGGTCCCAGGTAGTGGCTCGGTCTCTTCTTGCTCGGCAGCCGGTTGGGAAGACTGGGGATTGGAAGTAGAAGGATAGTTTCGGTGGAACATGCGCCCACTCCGTAGGGTTTAATTATAAGCTGCCGCGGCCTCAGATGGGCTCAAGATAAGTGATTTAGTAGGCCCAGTGGGGTGGATGAGTGGTGCGGAGGAGGGTGTGGTGGAAAGGATGATAGGCGAGGGGTTAGTGGCAGTGGGCGCGAGCGGAAGTGGGGATATAAAAGTGGATGGAGGCATGGTGAGTGGAGGGTTAGATGGAGGTATGGCGATAGTGGGCGTAAGCGCGAGCGGGGAGGGGGTGATGGTAGTGGATGTGAGCAATGGCGAGCGCGACGGAGGCGCGAGTGATGATGCGTGTGATAGAATAGGGGTAAATGGGAGGACGAGTGGAGGAGGGGTTTGGTGTGTAGGTATGAGGATGGGGGAAGCGGGAGGATTATGGTAGTTGTGGTGAAGGGCCATGACCTGTGGCGTGGAGTTATCATCGTCGAAGGACTACTCGGGGCTAGGAGCCGGGGGTTGGACGACATTGACCTGAGCTGGTGCCGGCGGCGGAGGCTGTGGAGCAGGAGGATGGTTTGGCATTGGGTTTTGATGAATACCCAGGTCTTGAACCAGTTGTTGTTGCTGCTGAGGCTACTGCTGTGGCTGCAGTACCTGTTGCTGCTGCACTTGCTGCCTCGGCGGCTGCCTTCTCTTCTCTTTGATTTCTGTGATGGCCTTATGCATCTCGGCCCAATCAATTCTTTCCCCTTCATGGAGGTCATAGACCAGGTCCCGGAATTGGAAACACCCTTCAATGGTATGCCCCGGCTGCCTGTGGAACATACAATACTTAGTCTGATCAACGGCTGGGTTCCAGTTGGGCCGTTCCGGAGGAAGTTGTATGGCATTCACCGACATAAGAGCTGAGAAGATGTCAGTGAGTGTTTCTGGCAAAGGTGGATACTGAGCTCTTTTAGGAGCTGGGCGCTTGCTGTTAAGGTTGTTGTAGCCGTTGGGTGGAGGGACGTTGTGGTATTACGGAGGGGGTGGTGGTTGTTGCGGTGAGGTGAAGGTGTTTTATGGAATGGCGAAGGTGGGCGGAGGGTTTTGCGGAGTGGCCTGGTAGTTTTGGGGAGCGGGATTCTGTGGAGTCCGGGGATTTTGAGGGAAGCGGAAGGGTGCGGCTTGAAAAGGGAAAGCAACGGCTTGAACTTGCTCGTTCGTTTGGATCCCCTCGATGACAGGCCCTTGAGGTTTCTTGTGATACTTGGGCTTTTGGTTTTCAAATAATGAGTGTATGGGGGAATCCTTGAACTGCGTCTGGATGAAGCGCGCTCGGCTGTAAAGTTGATGCATGTTGGCTATGTCATTCATGGCCAGAATGTTTCGGAAGGTCGGAGTAGCATTGGAAATAAGTAACTTGACCTTCTCTTCCTCCGGGATATGGCTGGGCACTCTTGCGGCCATTTGCATCCACCTATCTGCATAAGTAGAAAACTCCTCATCTGGTTTCATCTTTTCGGCCACCAAATCTATAAATGAGTACTCCGGGCCGACCCTGTCTTGGAATCTCTGAATAAACTTATCCTTCACCGCCTTGAAGCTCTCGGCGTCTTCCAATGGCAGAGAGTAGAACCATTCCAATGCAACGCCATCTAACGATCGGCGAAACAGATACGCCATAAGGCGATCATCATATTGGAATTGATCCGATTCATACAAGAAGTCCCTTACGTGAATAAAGGGATTGCCGTTCCCATCGTACTTTTGATAATTGGGGAGCTCAGACTACGGAGGGAACCGGATGTTCTGAAAGCTAGGAACCGGAACATCAGCCAAGGACTGTGGGCCAACCCGCTTCTGGAGGAAATCGAGTTGCTGTTGCATGGTGGCCCATTTATCAAGTAATTCATGCTCTCTAGACGGAGCAGGGGTAGAGAGAGATGATGACTGAAGTTGAGGAGCGGAAGGGTGGACCGTGGCAGGAGGTGGGAGCCCATAAGAGGGAGCAGAAGGATAAACGGCCAAGGCAGGGGGCCCATAAGAAGGATATTGGGCCGGAGATTGACCCAGATTAGAGTGGGCTTGGACAACCCCTGGCTGAGGGCGCGAGAAATCTGAAGGGCCTATAAGGACTTGTGGAACCATTGGGCTAGACATATGATGGTCCAACTGAATGAAAGAAGGGATGGCAGACTTCCCCTTGTCAAAAGATTGCTGGGCCGAAGTAGAAGATTGGCCCGTCTCCATGCCAGCAAAGGTGATGGTCCGGGGTTGCATCGGAGTAAGATCAATCGGAGTGGGCTGGATGGAAGGCCCACCAACTCTAGGTTGGTCGATGGAGGGATTGGATTGACCCTGCATTATCGTGGGAGGGGAGATATTGGATCCTTGCATGGCCTGATAGACAGCTTGGAGTTGGGCCGGATCCAATTGGGCCATCATTTGGAGAATGGAGCCCGCAGAAGGAGAAGAGAAAGAAGGGGTGGCTTGACCACCCTCCATGGGGGTGGAGGACGGAAGAGGGGCTGTCCCTTCTCCAGAAGAGAACGAAGTAACCCTAGTAGGGTTTTCAAGAAGTCCTTGAGGAAAGGAATCCTCTTGGGAACATGGAGGATTGAAAGAAGCCATGGTGGATTCGAAAAGCGGATTTGAGTAGACTTTGGAGAAGGAATTGACCCTAGGAGGTGCTTCCAACTGACGAAAACAACTCCACATGCAACGGACAACCTTGACAAGATGCAAACAACACAAACAACCACACAATGAGCAACCAAACTTAGATGATTTCTAACAAAGATGTAAGTGACAAGAGATGAAAACACTCCAAGTCAACCTAGTTGTTTAAGATGATGCGACAAGATTCTTATGATTTCTCCTTTGGAACTTTAGTAGATTGATTGATGTGAGCTCTCAATAATAGGTTCCTGATAGGAGAGGGTGTAAAGCTTGATTTGACTCTAAGTGTGATCACTCCTTCACCTATGCAACCCTAGACACGGGGTAGGAAAGGTACAACCGGCCCGGCATCCGTGTGGGAATCCACGGCTCGCGGGGACTTATGGAGGTCCCTGGTGCGATTTCCTAGTCGGCCCCAAGGAATATGGAGACGAGAGGTCCGCACACCAAGGTAGGAAAACGCAATCTAATGTATGATAATATGAATGAACCTATGTGCACTGGGGTGCATGCAAATTCTAACCTAGAATCTAGCAAGCAATTATGCACACAATGATGTAGATATGTAAACCAACCAAGGAGGAAATCAGATAACACCCAAGCAAGAATATCACAGCAGAAACTACAGAAAGAAAATGCACCTCGGGATGCGTACCTATCTGGAGTATATAACGGCCTATGAAACCCGCGTCAGAAGTATGTAACGGTCGAATGCCAGACTGCCAAAAGCAATATAATGCAGGGAGCCAGGACCGTCAGATGAGCCAGAGAACCAAAAATAGCAGGAAAATAGAAGGGAAATCCGGGGAAAACCAGACAAGGAAATGATGGCAGGTATAACAGAGATCAAAAAGCACGATTGGCACAAGCTGTCCCACCGTGATCGCCAAAAAATTATCTGTTGATTTATTTGCTTCCTTCTTTTTATGGGTTTGCGATGTATGATAGAGATGATAAGCAAAAATCAATGATCTCAATCAACCCAAGGACATGTGAACCATGAACCTAGGTAATCCGAACAAGCTCTAGCATGGGCATGCTATCTCAATCAAACTAATCTAAAGAAAGTAAAGAAAAACACACGCCGGGGCGTGGAGCAAAAGCAAATAAAACACACCGCGTGGGTGGAACAAGCAAAGGAATATGAAGTGGGAAAGAGAAAGCTACTGCCCAATACTAAGAAAGAACGTGATCGCCACCAAAGTAAACACAAGCCAAAGACTTGAAAATACCTTGGAAATAGGTGGATGAAGCACCCGCCCACGGGAGAGAGAAACCAGTGAAATCTACAGATCAGCATTGAATGTAACGGTCCAGACCCTGTGCGTCACAGGAGTGTGACGGTCGCTCGATGAACCGTTATATGAACCTAACGCGTCTTCTCAAGACCGTCAGAGCACTTGCAGAAGCAACTTGTGAACTCTTTGAACTCCAAATCTTCAAGCCGGCCAGAAGATTTGGGCCTCGTTTAATGAACCTGTAAACCTACCAAAGAACGTGAAACACAAGAAAATAAACCCAGATTAGCCCTTTAAACAAGCGTAGTGTCAATTCTTAAAGAAATTAAGACCATTCAAAAGGAAAGGGAAATACCGAAAAAGTTTTGGTTTTTTAACCCGTCTGGGCGTTTTAAAAGATAGGGAAGATGTTTAGATGATGAATAGATGCAGAATGTGGGAGAAAGAAAAGGGACAATGCTTTGAGGAAAAGGAAGAAAGAACACAAGTGTGACAATGATGGAAACTCAAACACAATGAAACGAATACTCCCTTCACCGTGAAGTAGATGGACTTGAGGAACAATTCTCCTTGGTTGGATATGGCTCCAGAATGCGGCAGCACTTCGACGTAAACTCCAGATCTTCCTCTCTTAGGCCATGAAGTTAAGGGTGCTATTTATATGTCCCTCAAAATCTCTGGTCGAACAGAGGATAATCTAGCAAGAAAAGAGGATAACTCGTAGCAAACTCTCGAAGATAATATCACCAAGAGTCCATAGAAACAAATAGAAGGTTCTGAGGATCAGATTTGGAAGAGAAGTCACAAGATCAAACTCTTATCTCGACCACGGAGTAGCAGAGAAAAGGCCTGAACTGCCAGGACTCTCTATTAGATGTAACGGCTGCTCGACAGACCGTCAGAGGGAAATAACGCGTTAGAGGGATACCGTCACATTCAACCTTATCTCAAAAGAGATAAGATCAACAGAAGCAGATCAAAACAATAGGACTCTTGAATGAAAGTAACGGCCAAGGATGAACGCGTTAGAGGGAAGTAACGGTTGTACGACAGACCGTTATACTCAATGGATAGGCCAAAGGATAAGGATTGAAACAAAGCCTTAAGTTGTAGGATTTTTCAAGATGTAACGGTCTAGGGACAATGCGTTAGATGAACATAACGCCCAAGGTGCAGACCGTTTGGAACAATGAGGATTGAAAAATGAGATAGGAGCTTGCTAAGCTTCATCTAATCAAGAAATCGCGGAACCATACTCAACCAAGGAGAAGACCCATGAAATAAACTTCAAACTGATGAAGGAGACTCAACGAAGGAATGAATAACTTGGAGCATCACATAGAGTGAACAAGGAGATGACCCGACTTATCGGTCATAAAACGGGTGTCAACAGTTAGTCCAAACCAAACATAATCAAGATTGAGCATTTTGCAAGTTATGCCAAATCATTCATTCAGAACCTGAAATTCATCAGGGTATATCAAACCAAATCCACATGCCATTCATTCAACACACAATTTGATCAAACAAACATGTTTTCATTCAAAGCCATCATTCATCAAATCTGTATCAATGCAAATCATAAAAACTGAATTGAAGACATGTTCATTCTAGATCTTCGTCAAAACAGACTGGGGCACAACACATCATATCCGCCCCTAGACTTGGGCAAACCCGTTATAAAGTCCATGCCAATGTCTTCCCACTTCCACTTGGGAATATCCAACGGATGTAGCTTTTCGGCGGGTTTTTGATGTTCCGCCTTCACTTGTTGGCATGTGAGGCAACGAGATACAAAGTCTGCTACCTCCCTTTTCATATTAGGTCACCAGAAAGTTCTTTTCAAATCTTGGTACATCTTAGTGGCTCCAGGGTGGATCGTGTACCTCGATCGATGAGCTTCTTCAATAATCTTTTTCTTCAATTCGGGATAGTCGGGCACACATGTCCGTTCATGAAATAACAGTCTGCCATCAGGTGCTAGCTTGAAATCAAGTCTCTCATCCAGCTTGCTCTTTATCTCCACTAGTGAGGGATCTTCTTCCTGTAGCTTCTTGATTTCATGTAGCAAATCTTGATGTAGGCTCATATGAGATAGAATAATACACATGTTCTTCTCATCTGTGCCGATATCAAGCTCAGAGAATTTCTCCAGCAGCTTCCATTCTTGTATCATACAGTTGGCCAATATTGTTCTCGTCTTTCGACTAAGGGCATCATTTACAGAATTACCCTTACCAGGATGGTATCGTATAGTGAAGTCGAAATCCTTGAGATACTCAAGCCAACACCTTTGCCGCATGTTTAGCTCCTTTTGGGAGAATAAGTACTTGAGGCTTTTATGATCGGAGTATACAATGAATTGTTCTCCGTAGAGATAATGTCTCCAGATCTTCAAGGCAAATACTACCGCGGCCAGTTCTTAGTCATGAATCGGGTAGTTCTCTTCATGTTTCTTCAATTGTCAGGAAGAGTATGCAATGACTCTTCCATTCTGCATCAATACACATCTGAGGCCAATACCTGAAGCATCGGTATATACCTCGTATTTTTCTCCTTCAATTGGTAATGATAAGACTGGAGTAGTGGTCAAGAGATCCTTCAAAGTTTGGAAACCCTTATCACAATCTTCATTCCACTCATAAGGCACTTCCTTACGGGTTAACCTGGTCAGAGGAACAGCAATCTTGGAGAAGTCCTTGATAAAACGTTGGTAGTAACCAGCTAGACCCAAGAAGCTTCGAATTTCTATTGCATTTATGGGTCGTTCCCAGTTCTTCACGGCTTCGACCTTTGATGGGTTAATAGCAATTCCGTTCTTCGAAATGATATGGCATAAAAATGATACTTCCTCAAGCCAGAACTCGCATTTGCTGAATTTGGCATATAGCTTGTTTTCCCTTAATATCTGCAGTGCCTTCTTGAGATGTTCTTCATGATCCTCTTCGGTCTTGGAATAGATCAGAATATCATCAATAAAGATCACAATGAATTGGTCTAAGTAGGGCCTGAATATGCTGCTCTTTAATTGCATAAAAGTTGTTGGGGCATTTGTTAGTCCAAAAGGCATAACAGTAAATTCGTAATGCTCATACCTACTTCAGAATGCAGTTTTATGAATGTCTTGTTCTTTGATCTTCATTTGGTGATAACCAGAATGAAGATCAATCTTGGAGAAATATGAAGCTCCCGATAACTGATCGAACAGCTCGTCAATCCTCGGCAGCGGGTATTTGTTCTTGATTGTAAGGTGATTTAGCTACCGATAATCGATGCATAGTCTCATCGATTCGTCCTTCTTTTTGATGAACAGCACGGGTGCTCCCCAAGGGGAAGTACTCGGCCTGATGAAACCCTTTTTCAATAACTCCATTAGTTGCTCTTTTAGTTCTTTCAGCTCAGTAGGGGACATTCTGTACGGTGCCTTAGAAACATGACCAGCACCAGGGACAAGGTCGATTGTGAATGACACTTCCCTTTCCGAGGGTAAGCCGGGTAAATATTCTGGAAAAACATCGAGAAAATCCCTAATTACACGGATGTCTTCAAGTTTAACCTTCTCGACTTCCGTGGCAGTCACGAATGCTATGAAAGCCATGCATCCCATATCCATAAGCTTCCTAGCTCGGAGTGCTGATATAAGAAGTGATTTACTCCAAGGGCTATTGTAAACTAGCTCTGGGAAATCCACGAAAGTTAACTTGCCATGCCGGCAATCTACAGTTGCTTGGTATGTGGATAACCAGTCGGCACCTAGTATGACATCATAACCCTTCATATCTAGGCATATCAGGTCAGCAGGTAAATTGCTTCCATTAATCATCACTTCATAATTTGGATAGTGATAAGTGATATCAGACTCATTCCCAAGAGGTGTAGATATGACCAAATCTAACAGTTCATGTTTCTTAGAAAATGAAGCAGCAAAGTTCTTGGAAAGGAATGAATGAGTTGCTTCAGTATCAAATAAAACTTGAATAGTTTTTGAACAAATAGTGAGAGTACCTTCCACAATTCCGCCTTCAGTGGGTTCCGTCTCTTAGAGAGCTTGCAGATGGCCTTGTTTCTTTACCGGACGCTTCTCGTCTTTGGTGTATTGCTCCTTCATGAGTGGGCAGTCTGGGATTCGATGTTCTCGACTCCCGCATCGAAGATAAGCTCCTAACTTCCTCCAACATTCCTCGGTCTTATGACCAGCTTTATCATAATACTTGTAAATCTCCTTTGAGGGTGTGACGGTGGAGAATGGCATGTCATTCTTCTAGAAATTCTTTGCCTTGGAGGGCTCCTCTCCCATGAAGAACCTTTTCTTGTTGAATGATTGTTTGAAATTTTCTGGGCTTGTGACGGGTTCCTTCTTGTCTCTTCCTCGGATTCTCTCGGATAATTCGGTGGCGTCTTCTTGCAGTTGGGCACACCAAACTCTCTCCGAATACGCTTGGATGTCCATCGGTGCAAGTTGTGTAATATAATGCGGCCGAAGCCCGTTGAGGAACCTTCTCACCTTCATCTTTTCCGTAGACACCAGGTGAGGTACATACTTCAACAATCTTGAAAACTGGGCCTCATATTTGGCCACTTTCAAGCCTCGTTGTTTTAGAACGGCAAATTCCGCGGCCTTCTTCTCCTGGATATGGTCAGAGAAGTACTTGTTGTTGAAATGCTCTGTGAATTCAACCCATGTGACATGGTATTCTGGCAGTGTTGCTTCTATGGATTCCCACCAGCATCGAGCATCCTGCTCCAGTTTGAATACGGCTAGTAAAACCTTCTCCTCGTCCGCGCATTGCATTACACGGAAGATTCGTTCCATCTCCTTTAGCCAATTCTCGGCATCCTCGGGGTCGGACGAACCCGTGAACCTCGGTGGGTTCATGTTACGGAAACTCCTGTGGAGATCACCCGCTCCACGGTTTGCTCCGCCTTGGGCCACTTGCTGTAGTGCCTTTGTAAGGCCCTGCACGGTGCTCTGCATCTCGCGCCATTGTGCTCTTTCCGTAGCCATGATCCTACAAAAGAGTTAAGTATGATAAAGATCAGGTTTTCTTATAAGGTCAAAAGTCATTATAGAACTTATCCCATGGCTCTATCCATCTCACCGGGTAAGGTATATCTATCTTTAGACTAAAGTTTTTACCGAGATTTCAATCATGACCGCAAAATTTTTTTTTCTAACCTTTTATTTTATCTAGTTTTCCCTAGGTTTGAAAACCTATGCTCTGATACCACGAAGACTGTCACGCCCCGAGTGCGGAAGGTACTCGGATTACGTGACGCGTCTATATAGATCATGTCATTAGAGCGATAAAATTTTTAACATACATAATTACGGAGTGCGCAAATGACTAATAAAATCTAATAATCCCAATAGTCCAAGTGATGATTATTTGATTAACCAAAGCAATCTTTACATGATTTAAAATTTGCATGTATTATCAATGTGACTATGCATGACGTACGTATAAGAAAATCAGGTATACATATAAATCTAGGCATGATGAACAATAAGAGATCAAGAACTGTATTAAGAGAGTATATCAAGATTTCAAGTATTTGACAAGCAGTATTTTCAAGAATTTACAGATGTAAATGTCACTTCGGGGCAAGCAGGGATTCGTGTACAAGTATGAACGCAAGTACGAGAATGAACTCATGTACAAGTATATCTCATGTACGAGCAAGTAAAAATTTAATTCAAGCAAGTAATGTCAAGTACGTATCAGTAGAATTGGCTATTTTAGTCAAGCAAGTATTTTACCCTTTCTCGGGCCACAAGTCAAGTATTGTCGGTCCCGGGCCACGCAAGTCAAGTAAGTAAGGAGAGAGAGAGTAGGGGTGGAGTGTCTCAAGTCAAGTAAGTACTCCGGTGCAATGCTAAACACCGTGGTCAATAAACTCCCATGGGCACAAGTACCTTCGAGTGCTCCTCCCAGGACCAGACCGGGCCTTATATGCACAGCATTTCATGTATTACCTTTGACATCTACTCATTTATAGCCAATATAGAATTTCAAGAATTAAGAAACTTAGTATTACAGATGAGATTAACTAGTCATTTGGTTATGGAGGACTCTAGAGGTGGCCCCTACAGGCTCAAGAGGTGACTCCCGTCGTGTAGCACTTTGTGACGTACGGCCTCAAGAGGTGGCTCCCACAACGTAGCACTTTGCCCTGCATGGCACTTAGCTCCAACACTCCCAAATGGTAGTTTAAGAGGTTCAAGGTTTGACCATGTAGGATATACACAGTAGATTTTTCATGGAATGGAAATTCAAGAACTCATAATACGCAAGAGTATGGATTAGGGTTATGTTTGCACAAATCACAAGACAGATCAAGATCAGAAGCGGTAATCAATGAGTTGGCATCTGGGGGTTTGCCAATCTTTCAAATCTTCAATTTTTAGAAATATATATATATATATATATATATATATATATATATATATATATATATATATATATATATATATATATATATATATATATATATATATCAAATTGGCGCCCTCTAGGGAGTCTTCATTTAATTGAAGACGACCTGGCCGCCATCATTTAAGTAATTGGCGCCCTAGCTTGGGGCGCCAATTACAGAGGGTATTTTTTTGAATGTATATATATAATTAAAGAATTGGCGCCCCTACAAGCAGTATTCAATTAATTGAAGACTTGCTGGGTGCCGCTATTTAATGAATTGAAAACTTACTGGCTGCCACTATTTAACGAATTGAAGACTTGCTGGTTGCCGCTATTTAACGAATTGAAGACTTAGTGTCTGCCGCTATTTAACGAATTGAAGACTTTGTGAGTAGTCTTCATTTAACTGAAGACTCTCCGGGGTGTCTTCAATTTAAGTACAGGTTCAACTAATTGATGACACTGCGTAGGGTCACCAATTGAGTTATCTTTCAAGTGGGTTGTTGTCACGCCCCGAGCGCGGAAGATACCCGGATATGCGCGACGAGTTTATATCAATCATGCCAATCAGAGTAGTAGTGTATTCGACACAAAGACAGAGATGCACAAATAGAAAGATAACCCAATCCTTATTATTAATAGGCTATTACAAATCTAATACTCTGTTTAATAAAAAGAAAAGTACATAGTTGACTCAAGAAATATGAAAAAAAAGACTAGATGACACTTGGAAAGCTCTAGCTCTTTCACTCTTGAACATTCCCATCCGATTGACTTCCATCGTCATCGGACTTACCTGAAAAGTAAAAAGGGACAAACGGAATGAGCGAACGCTCAGTAGGAAATTATATCTCAAGTACTAGCAAGGGGTTTAAGTAATTACATATTTCATGAATGCAATAAAGCTATGCATGCTCGCATAAAACGACAAGATAGAGAGAGAATATATCAATAAGGTAACAAGTTGAACTAGTCATGAACTTTCAATAAAAGATAACAAGATATTCAAGCAAGAACATTTAACAAGTCATGTCAAGAACTTTGGCTATCATGTATCAAGCAAGCAAGTAAATTACCCTTTTCGGGACACGCATTTCATTTCATGTCAAGTACGAGTCAAGTACAAGATGTGTGTGGAATGTCCAATCAAGCAAGTCAAGTACTCGGTATAATGCCAGATACCTTATCATTAAAACTCCCATGGGCACAAGTACTTTCGGGTGCTCCTCCCAGGACCAGATCGGGCCCTATATGCGCAGGCATTTATCATGTGTTTTGACATCCACTCTTGTATATATAGCCAATTTTTGAATTTCAATAATCAAGCTTGTAGACAAGTATGACAACTTTGACAGAATGGAGTCCAAAAATATGACAAAGGACATAGAATGGCGATAATAACGGTATAATCACGATATCGATAAAACTAGGTAGAATATGGTTCCCTTAACTTGGGTACCATGACAAATCAATATGGACATTCTTTATATAGAATTGAGGTCCACATGAACAGTATATCAAAGGTAAGATACCCTCATTCTTATCATAGAATTGAGGTTTACAAGAATGACATGATATGACATGATATCATCATCCCATTAAGAATTTCTTATGATATACTCTTTGTATAATCATAAGGGCCGGTATACCATGTTTCTTTAGATTGACATGGCAAAGATCGTGTAATGGGTTTTTAGGGTACAACCAGCTCAGTCGACCTTGAGGGAATCCAAGGTACGAGGAGTCTTACGGAGGTCTCTATGACTAACTCGCTAGTCCAAAGGAATGGAATGTCCAATGGAGAACTTATATGTCAATGAGAATTGAGTGTGATCGATAAAACAATCGTGAAACGTGGGACTATACTCACGGAGTGGAGAATAGTGCCAATATATGTTATATAAATAATTGGAACCATCAGTTAACAGAATCAGAATAAAAAAATCAGTTTACAGAAAATAACGACTTAGGTAAAGTCGTTTCTCAAGTAATTAACGCCTAACAGAAGGGAGTTCATCTATTTTCCATATTTGTAGAATTTCATTATTTCAATAATTTATCTAAAACGCGCCCTGGACAGGGGCGTTTCTTCAATATTTGACGACTATACAAGAAGGCGTCCTTTTTATTCACAATATTGGACAGGATATAATTAATTTCAGGTATTATCAAAAAAAGCGCCCTGGGCAAGGGCGTTATCTTTAATTCTATTTTTTTACAGAATATATTTTCAGGAATTTCACAGATACGCGCCCTAGGAAGGGGCGTTATTTTTCAATTCACGCCCTGTGATGGGGCGTTAACATAGTTGGAAACGACCTAGTCTAGGTCGTGAATTCAAGAAATACCACGAATTTACATAATCAGCAAGATTTGCACGATAATCAAGGATAACGATCATATAGTCATGACAGGAAAATTGGCAGGAATTCATATGCAGTATATTAGATTTGATGTTTCATGTTTATTAACTTTAACCGCTAACAATTATTGATTTGATGCAATTTCATGGATAATCAGTTCTTAAGATAGGTGATTAACGTTTACATGAAATTAACGCCTGTATATAGGGCGTTAAATATGAAATTAACGACCTTGTGAGGGTCGTGTCTTGTAAAATAGCGCCCTGGACAGGGGCGTCTCTTTCAAAATATTGCAGAAACATAATAAAACCATATTCAACCGTATGCATGTCATGCCAATACGTATATAAGTCTTGTCTTAATTTATTTGGGCTACAGTAACTTGAGAAAACCTACCTTAAGAGTTGATTTGGAGATGAACGGATGAAGAGACGACTACGGGATAATGGCCTGAGGAAAAGGATTGTTGGCTTTGATCGTAGAAGAAGAACACTTCTTCAACTGCAGTTGCCCTATAAGAAAGAAATGAAGAAACTGAATCAGTTTCTTTGTAATCTGAACAACACACGACAGTAAAGAACTTTTACCCGGAAGAAGAGCTCTGCTTTCTTCAGAACGTAGGGCTTCTTAACCTGTAAGAAGAGAAGCAACGAACAATATTAATTCTTCTCATACTACATTCATAAGGAAGAGAAACAGAAGAAAATAAGAACGTTCAGTTCTTACCGTAACAGCAGCAGTCAATCAAATAGGTTTAGGGTTTGGATCGAGCAGCTTATTTATAGGATTTTGGAATCCTAACAAAAGTAGTGTTTGATTGCGGGTAATATATCCCTAATAGAGTCCTTGCCCTATTAAATACTTACTAGATTAACATAATCCTTCCCTGGATAAGCTCCTGGGTCGAACGGTTCACGAATGGAATTAACGACTTTGGTCAGGTCGTCGATTCTTGAATTGACGACCTACTTCAAGTCGTTTCTTAATAAGCGCCTTGTGTAAGGATGTTCTTTTCTTTAAAACACGCCCAAGATTGGGGCGTTTTTTGGCCTTACCCTTTTTTGACGTTGGAATTTGACGCCGTGTAGTGAGGGCGTCACTTCTTGAATAACGCCTTTGATAGAGGCGTTTATTATTAAATTAACGCCTTAATGAGAGGCGTTATTTGCATCTTGGGTTTTATTCCTCCATTTAACCCTCTTCTTATTATCTGTATTACTTCTGTAATATATATATTTTAATTTATTTCAAATATTCATTTATCAGGGTTGCTACACCCTCCCCCACTTAAAAAGAATTTGGTCCCCAAATTCAATTGCATATTATGTATACACGCGGAGAGTGTAGAGTATATACCTCTTAGAACAACTCGGGAAATCGTTTCTTCATAGATTCCTCGGTCTCCCATGTCGCTTCGTGTTCAGTATTCTTATTCCATTGCACCTTGAGCATGGGAATAACCTTATTCCTTAGAGCTCGTATTTCTCGATCTAAGATCTTCATAGGCTTCTGTTCATAGGTGAGATCTTTCTGGATCACCAGATCTCCATGTTCAATAATATGAGATGGATCGTGTACATACTTCTTCAACATAGATATGTGAAATACATTATGTACCTCGGACAATTGAGGAGGCAATGCGATGCGATTAGCAACCTCGCCAACTCTTTCGAGTATCTCAAATGGTCCGATGAATCTTGGCGTAAGCTTGCCCTTAACACCAAATCATCGTATGCCACGTCCAGACGATATTTTAAGAAATACATGATCTCCAACCTGGAATTCAAGATCTCTTCTCCTTGTATCAGCATAAGCCTTTTGTCTGGTCTGAGCAACTTGCAATCTTTCTCTGATTACTTGTATCTTCTCAGTTGTATCCCTTACCATGTCTGGACCTAACAGTTATTTCTCTCCAACTTCGTTCCAGCATAAGGGTGATCGGCAACTCCTTCCATATAAAGCTTCGAAAGGTGCCATTTGGATACTAGCTTGATAGCTATTATTATATGCAAATTCCACTAGTGGCAAATGTTCATGCCAGCTTTCACCAAAGTCAATGATGCAAGCTCTTAGCATATCCTCAACAACTTGATTAGCTCTCTCGGTCTGACCATCCGTTTGTGGGTGAAAAGCAGTACTAAAGTTGAGCCTTATTCCCAACGAATGTTGTAATCCCTTCCAAAAATGAGAAGTGAAACGGGGATCTTTATCAGACACGATTGAGACAGGAATTCCATGTAACCTGACTATTTCCTTGACGTATAGTGCAGCTAGTACATCAATTGACCATCGACTTTTTATTGGCAAAAAAATGCGCCGATTTAGTTAATCGGTCAATGATAACCCAGATTCCATCATGTCCTCCTTTTGATTTAGATAATCCCATGATGAAGTCCATACCAATATCCTCCCACTTCCACTTAGGAATATCTAGAGGATGTAGTTTTCCAGCAGGCTTTTGGTGTTCTGCCTTGACCTGTTGGCATGTGAGACAGCGAGGTACATAGTCTGCTATTTCTCTTTTCATATTAGGCCACAAAAAGTTCCTCTTTACATCTTGATACATTTTGGTTGATCCTGGATGAATAGTGTACCTTGATCGGTGAGCTTCATCTAAGATCTTCTTCTTTAATTCCGGACAGTCGGGTATACAAGTTCTACCTTTGAATAATAATCTTCCATCAGAAGTTAGTTGAAAATCAGATTGTCCTTCTAATCTGCCTTTGATTTCCACTAATATAGGATCATCATCCTGAAGTACTTGTATCTCAGATAATAAATCTGACTGTATGCTTACATGAGATAATGTGACAAATTTGGCTTCCTTGTCCAAGCTTATATTGAGCTCGGAGAATTGTTCTAGCAACCTCCATTCTTGTATCATACAATTGGCTATCATTGCTCTCGGCTTTCAACTAAGGGCATCAGCAACATAATTACCCTTTCCGGGATGGTATTGTATATTGAAGTCGAAGTCCTTGAGATATTCTAGCCAGCGTCTTTGTCTCATGTTTAGCTCCTTTTGTGAAAATAGATATTTGAGACTTTTGTGATCGGAGTATACAGTAAACTGCACTCCATATAAGTAGTGTCTCCATATCTTTAGGGCAAATACCACCGCGGCCAGTTCTAAGTCATGAACGGGGTAATTCTCCTCATGCTTCTTCAGTTGACGTGAAGAGTATGCTATGACCTTTCCTTGTTGCATTAGGACACATCTGAGGCCAATGCCAGAAGCATCTGTGTAGACCTCGAATTTCTCTCCTTCTATTGGTAGAGCTAACACCGGAGCTGTAGTGAGATGATCTTTGAGAGTTTGGAAACTTCTTTCACATTCCTCACTCCATTCATATCGGATCTCCTTGCGAGTCAACCTTGTAAGGGGCACGGCGATCTTGGAGAAGTCTTTGATGAATCGCCGATAATATCCTGCAAGACCTAAGAAACTTCTGATCTCGCTTGCATTAGTGGGTCTTTCCCAATTTCTCACAGCTTCAACCTTTGACGGGTCTACAGATAATCCATCCTTTGATATGACATGTCCGAGAAAAGCTACTTCTTTAAGCCAGAACTCGCATTTGCTGAGTTTTGCATATAAATGATTTGTCCTCAAGACTTGCAATGCAATCCTCAAATGTTCTTCATGCTCTTCCTTAGTCTTGGAATATATTAATATGTCATCAATGAAAACCACTATAAATTGATCCAAGTAAGGCCTGAATATGCTATTCATTAACTGCATAAAGGTAGCAGGGGCATTTGTTAGTCCAAAAGACATAACAACAAATTCGTAATGGCCATACCTGCTTCTGAACGCAGTCTTATGAATGTCATCATCCTTGATTCTTAATTGATGATATCCCGACCTGAGATCAATCTTTGAAAAATGATTGGATCCTGAAATCTGATCAAATAATTCATCGATCTTCGGCAGTGGATACTTATTCTTGATAGTGAGATGATTCAACTGTCGATAGTCGATGCATAGTCTCATGGATCCATCTTTTTTCTTTACAAATAATACCGGTGCTCCCCACGGGGAAGTACTTGGTCTAATAAACCCTTTTCGAATTAATTCCATCAATTGCTCCTTCAACTCTTTGAGTTCAGCAGGGGACATTCTATATGGTGCCCTTGAAACAGGACCAGCACCAGGGACTAAGTCAATGGTGAAGGCCACTTCTCTTTGAGGGGGTAATCTCGGCAAATCTTCCGGAAATACGTCTGGAAATTCTTGCACTACCTGAATGTCTTCTATCTTAGTGTCCTTTGTTTCCTTAACTATGACAAATGCAAGGAAAGCTACACATCCCTTCCTGACGAGCTTGCTAGCTCGGAGGGCCGAAATAAGAGGGGAATTGCTCCGACTCTTGGGGCGAGTAAAGACTAATTCTGGAAAATCTTTGAAAGCAATTTGGCTATTGCGGCAATCAACCGTTGCCTGGTATTTGGATAACCAGTCCGCTCCCAGTATAACATCATACTCCTTTAGATCGAGGCATATGAGATCTATAGGTAAATTCCTACCTTGAACCATTACCTCACAGTTTTGGTAGTGATGAGTAATATCATTTTCACTTCCAAGAGGAGTAGTTAGAACTATTTTTATCCATTCTGGTTCTAACGGTAACGGGTCGGCAAACTTCTTAGAAATAATGGAATGCGATGCACCCGTATCAAATAAGACATAAGCACTTTTGGAACAAACTGTTAATGTACCTTCTACCAGTCCACCTTCTTCTTGCTCGGTCTCCTTTATTGCATGAAGTCGAGCGTTCTTTGTCACCGGGCGCTTACCGTCTCCGGCTTGGTCATTAAGTAATGGATAGTCAGGAATCCGATGTTCGCGGCTCCCACAACGGAGACATGCTCCTAATTTCCTCCAGCATTCTTCGGTCTTGTGACCAGCCTTGTCACAATGCTTGCATACTACGTTTGAAGGTGTAGTGGTGATAGAGAAGGGCTTGGATTTCTTGAACTTGGAATCTTGAGAGGATGAACCTCCATTATTGGGCCTCTTCTTAAAGTTGGGTTTAAAAGAACCCGAACCTGTGACTTGCTCCTTCTTGTCTTTTCCACGGATCCTATCAGATAGTTCCGTGGCATCTTCAAGTAATTGAGCTCGGCGCACTATTTCAAAATAAACTTGGATGTCCATAGGCGCCAGTTGAGTAATATAGTGGGGCCTAAGCCCATTAAGAAATCTACGGGCTTTCATCTTCTCCGTGCTAATAAGATGCTTAGCATATCTAGACAACCTAGAGAACTGAGCTTCATAATCTGCTAATGATAAAGATCGTTGCTTTAATCCAGTGAATTCTGCAGCCTTCTTTTCTTGGACTCGGTCCGAGAAATATTTAACATTGAAGTATTCCACAAATTCTTCCCATGTTACTTGAGTAGGATCGATGGTTGCTTCAATAGACTCCCACCAGCATCTAGCATCTTTCTCTAACTGGAATGTAGCTAATCGAACTTTGTCCGGATCCGTGCATTGCATGACACGGAATATGCGTTCGGTTTCTCGAACCCAATGCTCGGCATCGTCCGGATCGGTCGATCCTATGAACTTCGGGGGATTCATACTCTTAAATGCTTGGTGTAAGCTTCCAGCTCGTGGGGCACCACCTTGTGCTACCTGTTGTAGCACTTGAGTCATTCCTCGAAGGGTACGCTGCATGTTGCGCCATTGAGCACGTTCGGCAGCCATTATCCTACAATTACAATAACTATATTAGTACGTGATCGTATTTAAAGACTCATACACTATGTTAAATTTAACCCTTGGTTCTACCCAATCTCACTGGTTTAAAGGTTCAAACTTATCCTTGGACTTGGGTTTTTCCTAGGAATTGAATACCCTAGGCTCTGATACCACAAAAATTGTCACGCCCCGAGCGCGGAAGATACCCGGATATGCGCGACGAGTTTATATCAATCATGCCAATCAGAGTAGTAGTGTATTCGACACAAAGACAGAGATGCGCAAATAGAAAGATAACCCAATCCTTATTATTAATAGGCTATTACAAATCCAATACTCTGTTTAATAAAAAGAAAAGTACATAGTTGACTCAAGAAATATGAAAAAAAAGACTAGATGACACTTGGAAAGCTCTAGCTCTTTCACTCTTGAACATTCCCATCCGATTGACTTCCATCGTCGTCGGACTTACCTGAAAAGTAAAAAGGGACAAACGGAATGAGCGAACGCTCAGTAGGAAATTATATCTCAAGTACTAGCAAGGGGTTTAAGTAATTACATATTTCATGAATGCAATAAAGCTATGCATGCTCGCATAAAATGACAAGATAGAGAGAGAATATATCAATAAGGTAACAAGTTGAACTAGTCATGAACTTTCAATAAAAGATAACAAGATATTCAAGCAAGAACATTTAACAAGTCATGTCAAGAACTTTGGCTATCATGTATCAAGCAAGCAAGTAAATTACCCTTTTTCGGGCCACGCATTTCATTTCATGTCAAGTACGAGTCAAGTACAAGATGTGTGTGGAATGTCCAATCAAGCAAGTCAAGTACTCGGTATAATGCCAGATACCTTATCATTAAAACTCCCATGGGCACAAGTACTTTCGGGTGCTCCTCCCAGGACCAGATCGGGCCCTATATGCGCAGGCATTTATCATGTGTTTTGACATCCACTCTTGTATATATAGCCAATTTTTGAATTTCAATAATCAAGCTTGTAGACATGTATGACAACTTTGATAGAATGGAGTCCAAAAATATGACAAAGGACATAGAATGGCGATAATAACGGTATAATCACGATATCGATAAAACTAGGTAGAATATGGTTCCCTTAACTTGGGTACCATGACAATTCAATATGGACATTCTTTATATAGAATTGAGGTCCACATGAACAGTATATCAAAGGTAAGATACTCTCATTCTTATCATAGAATTGAGGTTTACAAGAATGACATGATATGGCATGATATCATCATCCCATTAAGAATTTCTTATGATATACTCTTTGTATAATCATAAGGGCCGGTATACCATGTTTCTTTAGATTGACATGGCAAAGATAGTGTAATGGGTTTTTAGGGTACAACCAGCTCAGTCGACCTTGAGGGAATCCAAGGTACGAGGAGTCTTACGGAGGTCTCTATGACTAACTCGCTAGTCCAAAGGAACGGAATGTCCAATGGAGAGCTTGTATGTCAATGAGAATTGAGTGTGATCGATAAAACAATCGTGAAACGTGGGACTATACTCACGGAGTGGAGAATAGTGCTGATATATATTATATAAATAATTGGAACCATCGGTTAACAGAATCAGGATAAAAAAATCAGTTTACAGAAAATAACGACTTAGGTAAAGTCGTTTCCCAAGTAATTAATGCCTAACAGAAGGGCGTTCATCTATTTTCCATATTTGCAGAATTTCATTATTTCAATAATTTATCTAAAACGCGCCCTGGACAGGGGCGTTTCTTCAATATTTGACGACTATACAAGAAGGCGTCCTTTTTATTCACAATATTGGACAGGATATAATTAATTTCAGGTATTATCAAAAAAAGCGCCCTGGGCAAGGGCGTTATCTTTAATTCTATTTTTTTACAGAATATATTTTTCAGGAATTTCACAGATACGCGCCCTAGGAAGGGGCGTTATTTTTCAATTCACGCCCTGTGATGGGGCGTTAACATAGTTGGAAACGACCTAGTCTAGGTCGTGAATTCAAGAAATACCAGGAATTTACATAATCAGCAAGATTTGCACGATAATCAAGGATAATGATCATATAGTCATGACAGGAAAATTGGCAGGAATTCATATGCAGTATATTAGATTTTATGTTTCATGTTTATTAACTTTAACCGCTAACAATTATTGATTTGATGCAATTTCATAGATAATCAGTTCTTAAGATAGGCTATTAACGTTTACATGAAATTAACGCCTGTATATAGGGCGTTAAATATGAAATTAACGACCTTGTGAGGGTCGTGTCTTGTAAAATAGCGCCCTGGACAGGGGCGTCTCTTTCAAAATATTACAGAAACATAATAAAACCATATTCAACCGTATGCATGTCATGTCAATACGTATATAAGTCTTGTCTTAATTTATTTGGGCTACAGTAACTTGAGAAAACCTACCTTAAGAGTTGATTTGGAGATGAACGGATGAAGAGACAGCTACGGGATAATGGCCTGAGGAAAAGGATTGTTGGCTTTGATCGTAGAAGAAGAACACTTCTTCAACTGCAGTTGCCCTATAAGAAAGAAATGAAGAAACTGAATCAGTTTCTTTGTAATCTGAACAACACACGACAGTAAAGAACTTTTACCCGGAAGAAGAGCTCTGCTTTCTTCATAACGTAGGGCTTCTTAACCTGTAAGAAGAGAAGCAACAAACAATATTAATTCTTCTCATACTACGTTCATAAGGAAGAGAAACAGAAGAAAATAAGAACGTTCAGTTCTTACCGTAACAGCAGCAGTCGATCAAATAGGTTTAGGGTTTGGATCGAGCAGCTTATTTATAGGATTTTGGAATCCTAACAAAAGTAGTGTTTGATTGCGGGTAATATATCCCTAATAGAGTCCTTGCCCTATTAAATACTTACTAGATTAACATAATCCTTCCCTGGATAAGCTCCTGGGTCTAACGGTTCACGAATGGAATTAACGACTTTGGTCAGGTCATCGATTCTTGAATTGACGACCTGCTTCAGGTCGTTTCTTAATAAGCGCCTTGTGTAAGGGCGTTCTTTTCTTTAAAACACGCCCAAGATTGGGGCGTTTCTTGGCGTTACCCTTTTTTGACGTTGGAATTTGACGCCGTGTAGTGAGGGCGTCACTTCTTGAATAACACCTTTGATAGAGGCGTTTATTATTAAATTAACGCCTTAATGAGAGGCGTTATTTGCATCTTGAGTTTTATTCCTCCATTTAACCCTCTTCTTATTATCTGTATTACTTCTATAATATATATATTTTAATTTATTTCAAATATTCATTTATCAGGGTTGCTACAGTTGTGCTTCGTATCAGAATGGTACACTATGTGATACAAACTACTATTCATTTTTCTAAAGTTTCTCCGAATCAAAATCCGAAGACATGGTCAGGTGGTGAAAAATCTCAAGGTCACCGAAGTATATTCAGGCAAAATTTTGGTGGTTCAGTTTAATAGTTATAGATTTTTGAATGCGTTGATTTACTAATTACTGAAAATTCTAGAAAATGGAATTGACGTCATTGCACATGTCTTCAATTAATTGACGACCATGCGCGGCATCTTCAATTCTGAAATTGGCGTCCTCGTTAGGGGCGCCATTTACAGATGGTTGGTCACTATTCATCAATATAAAATTTCTCCGAATCAGAAAGTAAGAGTACGTGCAGGTAGGGAAAAATGTCAGGATTCCAGAAACATGTTCATGTATAAATTTCATGCTTTAGTTTGATAGTTATGGATTTTGGAATGTGTTGAATTATTAATTACTAGCAATTGTAGAAATGGAAATGACGACACTGCGAAGTGTCTTCATTAAATTGGCGCCCCCTGAGGGGTCTTCAATTTGGTAATTAGCACCCTTGTCTGGGGCGCCATTTACCTGAGAGCTGCGCCTCTCATGTTTTTAAAACATGCAAGTATTTGGTGTACAATGGTTCTATACTAAGGTTTAAAACATGGTTATTAAGTCTGAAAACTTGTGTAATTAAATATGTTCAAAAACTTATGAAATCATGCTTAACAGACTATGTTCAACTCATAAAGATCATAGTAACAGTATGTATAAAATCATATGCGACAGGTGTAACAGGCTATTAAGATATGTATAACATGGTATATACATGGTTATTGCTTGATCATGGTAAAGCCAGGTGATATATAGCATGATTGACGAGTTAATCGAACTCTAAGCATGCATCAGTTAACCTATTTAGCTACTAGTTAGGCAAGGATTTAAGAACACCTATCTTTTGTCGTGAGTTACGAGGTTCAGAATAAAGAAGCTGCAACAGGATCACAGCAGGACGTAGACTCGGGAAGAAGATGCTCCTTCAGCACTGATGGCGGCAGTAGCCTCTGTCAGTGCTACGGAGGGGATTAGTTATAGGAAATCGCAAAGCATTGGTTTATTGCTTTGCGGGTCCTGCTGAGTAGGCATGGGGTTTGCCAGCTAAAATGAGGTTGTTCGTGCCTCAACCTTCTAAAAACACGGATGAAATGACACCATTGTAAGGGGTCGTTCATTAATATAGGTGGTACTATTCACGTAAATGACGCCTTGCATGAGGGCGTCATTAGTCCAGGTGGCCTTATTGATGAGAATGACGCCCTTGCAAGAGGGCGTTAAATGTTAGACAATTCTGCCACATTCACGTGTTAGCCTTCATGGTGTATCGCTACATATTAATATTTTAGTGAAAATAGTGGCCCCGAGGGAAAATGGCGCCTCTTCATCTAGTCTTCAATTTGCTTGGTTGGAAAAGGTGGAAACCACTTACGTACAACCCATGGCCCACGTGTTAAAGTTGGTCTTGCACTTTTATATAATAAACCCTTCATGGTTTGGCTCTTTATACAAAGCCTCTCATTATAAGATTCTTTAGGAAAAGTGCACTACGTACTACGCATAAAGTTGGATTGCACATTTATATGCTAGCCCCCATGAGGTTTGGCTCTTTACATAAAGCCATCATGTTTCTTTATGGCATAAAGTGAGGTTGGCTTGTATATTTATATTATAGTCCTTATGAGGTTGGGTTCTTTATGTAAGACCTTCATGTATGATTTCTTTTAGAAAGAAGTTTTAAATTTACTCAAAGTTATTTGTCAGGGGTGCTACAAAACCTATCTCTTGCTTCGGCATTTATCCAATGTCGATGAACAAACCAACATTGATTCTTGTCATCATCGACAAGATCAGTCAATGAACCATTAACTCGGACCTTTTGTCCTCGTTCATGACTAAACCTATCCTTTGCTTCGGCATTTATCCAATGTCAATGAACAAACAAATGCTAATTCTTGTCATCATCGGCAAGATCAGTCAATGAACCATTAACCCAGACCTTTAATCCTCGTTAATGACTAAACCTCTTTTTGCTTCGACATTTATCCAATATCGATGAACAAACTACCATTGACCCTTATCATCATCGGCAAGACCGGTCAATATCCCCTTAACCCGGACCTTTCATCCTCGTTAATGAATAAACCTATCTTTGCTTCGGCATTTCGCCAATGCGGATGAACAAACTACCATTGACCCTTGTCATCATCGGCAAGACCGGTCAATATCCCCATAACCCGGACCTTTCGTCCTCATCAATGAATAAAGCTATCTTTGCTTCGACATTTAGGCAATGCTAATGAATAAACTACCATTGACCCTTGTCATCATCGGCAAGACCGGTCAATATCCCCTTAACCCGGACCTTTTGTCCTCATTAATGAATAGACCTATCTTTGCTTCGGCATTTAGCCAATGCTGATGAACAAGCTACCATTGACCCTTGTCATCATCGGCAAGACCGGTCAATATCCCCTTAACCCGGACCTTTCATCCTCGTTAATGAATAAACCTATCTTTGCTTCGATATTTAGCCAATGCTGATGAACAAGCTACCATTGACCCTTGTCATCATCTACAAGACCGGTCAATATCCCCTTAAACCAGACCTTTCATCCTCGTTAATGAATAAACCTATCTTTGCTTCGGCATTTAGCCAATGCTGATGAACAAGCTACCATTTACCATTGTCATCATCGGCAAGACCGGTCAATATCCCCTTAACCCGGACCTTTCGTCCTCGTTAATGAATAAACCTATCTTTGCTTCGGCATTTAGCCAATGCTCATGAACAAGCTACCATTGACTCTTGTCACCATCGGCAAGACCGGTCAATATCCCTTTAACCCGGACCTTCCGTCCTCGTTAATGAATGAACCTATCATTACTTCGGCATTTAGTCAATGCCGATGAACAAACCCCCGCTGGACTTGGCGTCAGTCCTGCAAACTAGCTTGTTGCCATTGTCTTGACAAAGGCAGATGACTATTCAAAAAAAATGATGAAATGAGGCTTAAAATATAGGTGCCTCGTCAGACTTATATGAGTATTCCACATAACGGCAAAAATGACTATAACCTGGCTGTGGTGAAAACCCGGAAGGCTGCTACAGGCAGAATTGGGTACCACGCCACGTGAAAACCAGAAAGGGCGCATGGGCAAAAGTAAGAGGGGGCCGGCTTCAGTGAAAACCCGAAAGGGCACTTAGGTCCGTAACGTGATTAAAAAAATGATGGATGATAATGATGAAGATATTGTTGCTACCTCACTTATCATTCGTGCCCCACAGGCATCCCTGTGTGGTGAACGTACCAAGTCCCATCGGCATAAGCCTTATGCTTGTGTTGCAACAGGCCTTCTTTGCTTCGGCATTTAACCCATGCCGATGAATAACCCTATACTCTATTTTCGTCACCATCGGCAAAATCGATGAACAAGCCATCGACGCAGACCTTTTGTCCCCGTCGATCAACAAACATCTTTGCTTCGGTATTTAACCCATGCCGATGAATAAATGTCACGCTCCGACGCAGAATATCAGAATGCGGCAGTTATATACATTCATGATAAATAGGGCAATAACGGTATTGAATGAAACTAATTGCAATAGAGTAGGAATAGCCTAAAAGAAAACACCAACTTATTAATGAACATGAGAATAATAATGTTTCAACATTCAGACCTTCTTACGTCACGACTCATATAAAGATAAAGAGAAGATTACAACTCGAAAAGACCAGTCTGAACTGACAACATACAATAACTCTTGAAAGTAACTACACAACCACATAGACTACTTCATATGACACTAATCAAGTCCACGCCTGCCAGGGTTCACTCTGATCTTTACTCTTGCCCATCCCCATCCGTTTGTGTTTCGTCACAAGAGCTACCTGAAAGGGGGGGAAAACTGAGTGAGCGAACGCTCAATAGGCAATAGCAGGCAAGTGAAAGTAATTAACCAGTTAAATTAGATGTCAAGCGATTAAATGTAATTGAACTAAATAATCATAGAACATTATGGGAAAGAAAACAGACAGAATAGAGGTATATCAATTTCATAAATTGATCGATCAAGCACGCAGGTAAACAAGTCACGTATTGATAACATTCCAAGAAGGAAGCAAGTGTCAATGGCAAAAAGGAAAAGAGCAATGAATGTTTTAGACAACATGCTAGTCAAGTACTCAGTGTAATACCTCACCATGTCATTACAACTCCCCAGGGCACTAGTACTTTTCGGGCGCTCCTCCCAAGATCATACCGGGCCCTTATGATGCGTTGGCATTGATTTAGTGGATCCAAGGCCCCAAGTATATCTAGATATTCATTGGAATCGGCCAAGAATTCCAAGGTCAAGCTATGCAACTTATTTCTACGATCGAATGGAATTCCATAGTCACATGAGATGCCATAAGATTATAGCTGGTAATGTCAAGGATAGTCAGGGTGAAATGCAGCACAAGCCATCCCTGGCTCGGCCAATGAAGCATACACAAGAAACTTGCGTAAAACAAGGTTCTGGAAGAGTAACGGTCACGCACGGACCACAACCAGCATGCGACTGCCAAGAAGGATACTGGGCCAAGGCACAAGCCCAGTGCCAAGGTGATAAAATGGTCCTCAATGGGCCACTAGCAGATTAAAAATGGTTCCCCCTGGGCCGCTTCCAAAAGAAAGACGGTCTGCAATGGACCGTTCGAGATAGAAGGAACTCACTGGGCCATAACCAAAGGAAACGGTCTCCAATGGGCCGTCCCACACGAAAAACGGTCCTGATAGGGCCGCTTAGTGGCAAAGATGGTCCAGGAACGACTGCAAACGAAACTAGGCCCAGCAAGACTAAGGAGTCGACCTAATGGGCTCCCAGCCCGCCCAAGACAAGGTGAGACCGAACTAGAGTCAGCCCAACCTTCTCGGGTCGAACCGGAGGCTATCAGGTCAATTTAGACATGGCTAGGTCGATGGAAGTCAAGGAAAATGACTAATAGGACCTGGCTCGTAGGCCAGAAGGAAACAGTCATGACTAGACCGCTTAAGCACCGGGCGGTCTAACCCGGGGCCGCTTTTAGAACAAGACAGACCCGAACTCCGGGCTGTAAAACAAGCGATTCGATCGAATAATTGGGTACAGGTGTTGAGGGTACAACCTGCCTAGCGTCCTAATGGGAATCCCAGGCTCGCGGGGGTTTACGGAGGTCTCATATTGGAGGTCCTTGTCCGACGGAAGGAATATCCTGCGGAGAGTCCCAACCATCACAAGATTGAAGGGTTAATAAAACATCAGAAAATGGTATATAATCGATCAGTCAGTACCACCGGAGTGGAGTGGCTGTCAGATCAAACCTAGATAATTTTCACATTTATTTCACGATAGTTATTGCAACATGACGATAAATTTAAAACCAAGATCATGTTGGAGAACATATAGAATGGAAGAGAGAGATTAATCATGAACATAGTTAGATCACTTCATTGAATCATATTCCATAATTTACCAAATTCCTGGTGTGGGTTTCTATCCTACACATGCAATCTAGCTGAGGTAATCAATTAATCAAACATACAAAAAAGGAAATCAGTGACACGAGGCGGTCTATAAAGGACCGCTTACAAAGGTTAGCTCTCTATCGAATGACCGCTTTGGGTGACGATCAACAAAACTGGCAGATAGGTGAAACAGTCTATCGAGCGACCGCTAGATTCCTTAGATGGTATTTGACCGGCCGCATAGTTCAGAACAATGCCTGGTGAAACGGTCTATCGTTCGACCGCTAGGGACCAGGGGTGGTTCCTATTACGACCGCAAACAGGTCGACACGCCCGATCTCCTGCGATCTTTGATAGACTCTAATTCCATCACTAAATTCGAACGGTCTAAAGCATATAAATTGAGCAAAATGAATCTAACGACAAGATGACATAAAAACACATAACATGTCAGGATTAATTTGGATTTATGCCTGCCTACACCACGAATTTACTCGATCAAAAGATGCTAACATGGACGGTGCCCTAACTGGACATGCTATGGCTAAAAAGGACAATACGCATGCTACATGATACAACAATTAGGGATTTTCATGCTGGTAAAAAGAGGACTTTAGGACGCTTCTAATGGTATATTTTTTGATGGATTTGGGCTACGATTGCCTACCTTAATCGACAGAAGAAGACAAACGCAAGGAACCCAAACCGCACGAAGAACACCTCGTCCATGTTGCCGAATACTCCCACGTCCTCGCTCTTCGCCAGAAACCGTAGCAAACGTCGATACTAGGTCGGGCTAGGGTCAGTTTTATAGGGTCAATTGATTCTGGAAGGGTCGATAGAAGGGGATAGAGTCCCACGCACGTGGGTCGCGCGTGATTCACGCTTGACCAAGTCACGCCGCTGCAACTCGCCCAAATTTGAACTTTAGGGCTAGGGTTTTGGTGAGAAACGAGAGGGCTATTTGGCTTCCGATCGAGACCGATCTAATGGGCTTAATTTGGGCTCAAATGATCGTGATTTGGGCGCTAATTAAGCAATCTAAGGTCCAGTTACTTAAAGGTCCGATTTTAGCCTCAATTCCTTAATTCAGCTTAGTTAAGATTTTAATTAGGGTTCGACCCAGAAGGACAATAGTCTAAACTTTTCATCCTCTACACGGTTATTTTTTTTCTTCAGATTTTTATGAATTATTTGAGTTTCTCCTGAAATAATTTCCTTTTTAAAATTTTAAATTTCACTATTTAGTTCTAATTAAATTCTTGGGATGCTACACCCTCCCCCACTTTAAGGAATTTGGTCCCTCAAATTCACTGCACTTATCAAAATGGGGATAGTAAGATAACTGACCTTGGAATAAATCGGGGTATTGCCTTCGGATAGCATCTTCAGACTCTCAAGTAGCTTCTTCGATTCCTCATCGGCTCCATTGAACTTTGACCATAGGTATGGAACGATTCCTAAGTTGTTGTTCCTTCTGATCCAAAATCTTGATGGGCTTCTCCTTATAGGTCAAATCTTCCTTTAACTCTAGATCCGCATGTTGAATGATGTGAGCGGGGTCATAAACATATTTCCGCAACATAGATACATGAAAAATATTGTGCACTCTGGATAACTGAGGTGGTAAAGCTAATCTGTAAGCAACTTCTCCAACTCTCTCTAAAATCTCAAATGGGCCAACGTATCTCGGACTTAGCTTGCCATGATTGCCAAACCTTTAGATTTTTCTCATAGGCAAAACCTTCAAGAATACATGGTCGCCTACTTGAAACTCCAAGGCTCTCCTTCTACTATCAGCATAACTTTTCTGCCTCGATTGTGCCACTTGCAGGTGATCTCAGATAACACGGATGTTCTTGGATGATTCTGAAATGAGATCTGGTCCCAGCCATTGCTTCTCTCCTACCTCAACCCAGCACAATGGTGATCGACAACTTCTTCCATAAAGATCCTCGAACGGAGCCATCTGGATACTGGACTGGTAACTATTATTGTAGGCGAACTCAATCAAAGCCAAGTGCTCATGCCAGCTGCCTCCAAAATCAATCATGCAAGCCCTTAGCATATCTTTAACGATCTTGTTAGTTCTTTTGGCCTGCCCATCTGTCTGAGGATGAAAGGCAGTGCTGAAATTCAGACGGGTTCCCAAGGACTCTTGCAGTCCTCTCCAAAAATGCGAAGTAAACCTGGGGTCTCTATCTGACACAATACTTACCAGTACTCCATGAAGTCTTACAACTTCCTTCATATACAGAGCATCCAAGACATCAACTATCCACTTTGACTTAATGGATAAGAAATGAGCAGACTTAGTCAGTCTATCAATAATGACCCATATCGCATCAAATCCACCGCGAGTTCTAGGTAGACCCATGATAAAATCCATGCCGACACTCTCCCATTTCCATTGTGGTATATCGAGCGGCTTTAACATCCCAGCGGGTCTGAAATGCTCAGCCTTTACTTACTGACATACCAAGCATCTACTCATAAATTCTGCCACTTCCTTTTTCATGCTCGGCCACCAGAAGGTCCTTTTTAAATCTCGGTACATCATAGTACCTCTGGGTGAATAGTATACCTGGACCTATGGGCTTCTTCTAAAATATTGCCTTTTACTTCGGCCACATCAGGAACACATGTTCTTCCTCGAAACAACAACATGCCGTCATCGGCTAATATAAGATCTGGTATATTGCTCAGACTTTCCTTGATATCTACCAACATCGGACCATTTCCTTGCAGGGACTTGATTTCCATCAATAATTCTGGATGAAGCTGAAAATGAGCGATCATGACCCGACCCTCACTATCATTGAGGTCTAGACTAGCCAACTATTCCAGCAGTCTCCATTCTTGCAACATGAGACTTGACAACTTTGCTATCGGCTTGCGACTCAAAGCATATGCCACTACATTACCTTTTCCAGGATGGTACTCAATAGAGAAATCAAAATCCTTCAAATACTCGAGCCACCTTCTCTGCCTCATGTTAAGTTCCTTCTGAGAAAACTGGTATTTAAGGCTCTTGTGGTTAGAGAATATAGTAAAAGCCTCCCCGTATAAGTAGTGCCTCCAAATTTTTAAGGCAAACACCACTGCAGCAAGTTCCATATCATGGATATGATAATTCTCTTCATGCTTCCTTAGTTGCCTAGAGGAATAGGCTATCACCCTACCATTCTGCATAAGCACACAACCCAAGCCAATGCCCGAAGCATCCGTGTCGACCTTAAATCCTCCTTCTCCAGAAGGCAAAGCCAAAATAGGGGCAGTGGTCAAACAGTCCTTCAAAGTTTGGAAATTCCACTCATAATATTCCAACCACTCGAACCAATTCTCCTCGCGGGTCAATCTGGTCAGGGGTACAACAATCTTGGAGAAATCTTTGATAAATCTCCGATAATAACCTGCTAGGCCCAGAAAACTTCTTACTTCAGTTACATTCGTAGGCCTATCCCAGTTTCTTACTGCCTCCACCTTCGAGGGGTCAATAGAAATTCTTTCTTTAGTGATAATGTGTCCCAGAAAAGACACTTCCTACAACCAGAAATCACATTTACTAAACTTGGCGTACAACTGATGATCTCTCAATAATTGCAACGCCATCCTCAAGTGCTCAGCATGTTCCTCCTCACTCTTAGAGTATATCAAAATATCATAAATAAACACCATGACCCACTGATCTAGGTACGGCCGGAACACACTATTCATCAACTGCATGAAGGCTGCAGGAGCATTCATTAGTCCAAGAGGCATTACCACAAATTTAAAATGCCGGTACCTGCTACGTAAGGTTGTTTTAAAGATATCATCATCCTTGATCCGCAACTGATGGTATCCCGATCGAAGATCAATCTTAGATAAATATAGTGCTCCTGCAATCTGATCAAACAGTTCATCTATTCTCGGCAATGGGAACTTGTTCTTGACAGTGAGCTGGTTCAATTGCCGGTAGTGAATGCACAATCTCAATGAACCATCCTTCTTTCGGACGAACAACACTGGGGCTCCCCACGGGGATGTACTCAGACGAATAAACCCCTTCTCGAGCAACTCCATTACCAGCCTCTTTAATTCCCTCAACTCCACAGGAGACATACGATACGGAGCCTTAGAAACAGGGAATGCGCCAGGAATTAGATGTAGCACCCCATATAAAAATAATACATAGACTTTTTCCCCAAATAAATAAAAACTATAGATAACTCTATAAGACGACAACTCTATAGGAAGGTTAAATAAGAGGTTAGAATATCCAAAGTCATCATACGTATATTCACCTGTTAATGTGACTTCTTAGCGTAGTTGGTTAAGTGATGTGTTACCCCAATGTGTGACCATGGTTCGATTCTTGCATCCGCCATTTTATTTTTGGGCAAAATAAATATATATGTGAAGGCCCAAAGGATTAACCCCACCATTAAAAATGAATGCATATATATATGTCACAAACCATTACCCACGTGAGGAGGGGCCAACAATGGTCTGAAGCCCAGATAAAGGGCGCACATGGCCAAGATGCCTTTGCATAGGGACCCCTCAACCACTAGAGCTTGGTGGAGACAATGACAGCCTTTTTCTGCTAGCAGCGAACCCCTTTTTCCCAACAATGGATTCATTGGATTGAAGCATTAATTACTTCTTTTTCCCTGGGAATGGACCCTTATGTTTTTCCATTTCCTATAACTATCCCATACCCTTTAGAATAGGGTCTTTACAGGAACGTACCTGAAGGGAGACTTCTTCCTACAAGCTTCTTCCTGCTACTGGATCGTTGCAAAGGCGATTTATTTTCTTATTACCCCTTCTAGGTGTTTACGTCAAAGAGGTAGGTGTTCTCAAGATCTGGCCTAATTAGTAGTTAAATAGGGTGACATGCATGAATAGGGTAGTTACGTATCACCTGGATTCTATGTGTTATTCCATTTTAATTCCTGTAAATTACCCCAGGTTTAAAAAAATTCATATCTATGAAATTAGATTTTAAAAGTATTGTATGAGCATGATCTTGCAAATCTTGCTAATTGTCCATGTCCAGCCAAATCTCTACTTCCTGATTCTGTGAATATTATATAAATCATGAACAATGAGTTACGTAATTAGTATCAACAATTAAAACACGCATCGACTATAGCATGCCACTTTAGAAAAGATGCCCAGATCTAATGCATGCTTGGATATGAAAACATGCTCAGACCTATGTATATGCTTAGACTTAAAAATCCACATATGGTTAGACTTGTAAAAATGTGGACCGACCTCATGTGAAGGTGCTCAGACTTCATGCCTTGCAAATTTGAAAACATGCACAGACTTCATTATGCATAGACCCAAAAACATGCACACACTGACCCTGGTTTAGTGCTAGACAAAGGTTGCACTGACCTTACCTTGCTGACGGGCTAACTAGCATTGACCTCAGCTGCCTAAGAACACGACTAGCATCGACGCATGATACAACCTGCATCGACCTTGTTGTGCATGCAGCAAAAGCTGCACCAACCCTGTCATGCATGCAGCAAAAGCTGCACCGACCCGTGCATGCAGCAAAGCTGCACCGACCCGTGCACACAGCAAAAGTTGCACCGAGCTTGAGCCTTACATCAATAGTGACTTGCACCGACTTTAAGCTCACAGCAAAAGGTGCACCGACCTTGAGCTCTGCATCAAATAGTGTCTTGCACCAACTTTGAGCTCGCAGCAGAAGCTGCACCGACCCTGGACTGCATGAATAGTGATCTGCACCGACCTACCTTGTGCGAGGGCCAAACATGCACCGACCCTAGTAGCGTGCATTACAACAGAACATGCACCGACCTTGTGTTAAGACCTACACCTATGCATAAGCAAAAGATGCACTGACCTCACAACATCTAGCATATAAATGTGCACAGACCTAATATGTATGCATGAACAGTAATGTGCATGGACTTGTGTGCTGAAGGTGAAATGTGCACAGACCTTATTTGGGTTCTAGCCACAATGTGCTTGGACCTTGGTATGTGTGCTACAGTGATGTGCATCGACCTTATATGGCATAAGACAAAGCATGCACCGACCTTGGCAGTGTTGAAGGCAAAAATATGCACCGACCTTGGTCTTGTGCTGGTGAAACATGCACCGACCTTCCTTCTGCGCATGCACATTGAGGTGCATCGACCTCAGTATGCATGCAATGAGAGGCTATCTTCGACCTTAGTTCACCCGGGCAAACTAGCATCGACCTCTGCATGGCTAGCATCAACCCTAGTTCATGCACGGGGCAAACTTGCACCGACCTGGACTCATGTGCACAAAACCTACACCGACCCTGCAGCATTGCAAGGGTCAAAAGGTGCACCGACCTTCATGTGTGTGCATATCAGAATGTTCACCGACCTTGTATGCACGAGGTAGAATGTGCACAGACTTGAATGCACAGGATAGAAAAAGATGCACCGACCTTATGTGCACCGACCTTGTATGGCACAAGGCACTTGTGCATAGACCTGCATATGCGTAAGGCAGAAAAGATGCACCGACCTTGACCTGCGCATGGGGCAATATGCACCGACCTTGCTTTGAGACCTACACTATGCTAAGAAAGCTTGCACCGACCTTATATGCACCGACCTTGATCTACGCACGGGCTTGAACCGACCTGGAGTGTGCGCGCACTTTACATGAGAAGAGGAAAACATGCACCGACCCTCAGTTATGCATACGCTAAATGTGCACCAACCTATATGCATTTGATACCTAAACCTGCACCGACCCATGCTCATACGCGCACCACTTGCACCGACCTCAGTAAATGAGCGATGCAATCTAGCATCGACCTCTGCATGACATCACTACTAGCGTCGACCTCAATAGATTAGCAATGCAACTTTCATCAACCTTAGGTATGCATAATAGCTTAACTACAGTAACTAGCGTCGACCTTAGTTATGCATTCCTACATGAAAAGTAAAATGTGCATTGAGCAGTTGACACCTTGGAGTAGTAGTGTTGACTTTCTATACACAACCTTTTGAACCTATTCTAACATATTTCATACTACTATATAAATGATCAATAATAAGGGCAGCAAGTTTATACCATCAAGATTATATATATATATATATATATATATATATAAAATTAATTCATCATCTACATGTGTTCCGTCCTTGAACTTGATTCCTGAAAGATCTACCTTGTGTTCCTACAATGAATATTTTCTTGAAATTCTATGTTGGCTACAAATGAGAGTAGATGTCAAAAAGTATACTCGAAATGCTACGCATACAAATAAGGGCCAAGTCTAGTCCTGGGAGGAGCACCTGAAGGTACTTGTGCCCATGAGATTTTATTTACCACGGTGTTTGGCATTGCACCGAAGTACTTGCTTGCTCGACTTGAGACATTCCCACTCACTCTCTCGTGACATGCTTGACTTGCTTGAAATGAATTGCTTGGCCCGAGAAAGGGCAATTATTTGCTTGAATGAAATGAATGAAATAGCCAATTCCATTACACTACTTGTTATTACACTAGCTTGAAATCACTTGCTTGAATATTGATCATTATCTTCTTGGAAAGATTTGTGCAATTACTTGCTAGTTCCATATTGATACATCTTATTGACATTCATGTGATACTCTCTTGATACAATTCTTGATATTCTTGCTTGGTCCAACATGCATTATTATACCGCATGAACTTGTAATTAACTTAAAGATTGTTAGAACTTGAGATATAAATCTTACTGAGCGATTCGCTCATCCAGTTGCTCCTTAACATTTTTCAGGAAACTTGGATAGCGACCACCACCCGGATGGGACTGATACCGAGTGATGAGTGCTAGAGGGGTGTACCGTCAGCTAGTCTTGTGTCCTACTTTGTATTTCCATTTATTATTAAGGGCTTTTGTAATCTAATTGAGTCAGTTATGATCTAGTTAGATGGAACCTATTAAACTTGTAGCCTTATGAATGATTCTGGGATATTGCCATTCGGATTAGTAGAGAAATTGTCATCTTGGACTATGGGATTATGTTAAACTTTGAGTTAGCAATAAATTACCGAGTACTATGTGCACTCTGATTTTACGAGAATGACACGATCTATATAGACGCGTCATGCATCCGGGTATCTTCCGCGCCCAGGGCGTGACAGTCTTCGTGGTATCAGAGCCTAGGATTTCAATTTCCTAAGAAATAAAAGGTTAGGAAAAAATTGAAGTCATGATTAAAATCTCAGAAAAACCCAAGTCCAAGGATAGATTTATACCATACCCGGTGAGATGGGAAGTGCCTTGGGTTAAGTTCCATAATGACATTTAACCTCATAGTAAAACCCGATATTTATTACACTTAACCTCTTTTGTAAGATCATGGCCGATGAAAGAGCACAATGGCGCGAGATGCAGCGCACCGTGCAAGGCCATACACAGGCGCTACAACAAGTGGCGCAAGGCGGTGTTAACCGTGGAGCTGGTGATCTCCACAGGGGTTTCGGTAACATGAGCCCACCAAGGTTCATGGGTTCATCTGACCCCGAGGATGCCAAAAATTGGTTAAAGGAAATGGAACAAATTTTCCATGTGATGCAATGCACGGACGAGGAGAACATTCTACTGGCCATATTCCAACTGGAGCGGGACGCTCGATGTTTGTGAGAATCCGTGGAAGCAATATTACCCGATGACCACGTCACATGGGATGAATTCACTAAGCATTTCAACAACAAGTACTTCTCCGACCATATCCAGGAGAAGAAGGATGTGGAATTTGCTACCTTGAAACAACGGGCCTTGAAAGTGGCCGAGTATGAGGCCCAATTCTCGAGACTATCCAAGTATGTACCCCACTTGGTGTGTACGGAGAAGATGAAGGCTAAAAGGTTCCTCAACAGGCTTCGGCTCCATTATATTACAGAGCTTGCATCGATGGACATCCAAGTCTATTCGAAAATGGTTCGGCGTGTGCAGTTGCTTGAGGACGCCACCGAATTATCAGAGAGTATCCGAGGAAGGGACAAGAAGGAACCTGTCACAAGCCCGAGAAATTTTAAAGCATCATTCAACAAGAAGCGGTACTACAGTGGAGGGGAGTCCTCCAAAGGAAAGAGATTCCAAAAGAATGTCAAGCCATTCTCCACCACCACACCTTCCAAGGAAGTTTGTAAGTACTGTGACAAAGCCAGCCATAAGACCGAGGATTGCTAGAGGAATCTAGGAGCCTGTCTCCGATGTGGGAGCCGAGAGCATCGGATCCTTAATTGCCAAGTAATGAAGGAGCAAGCTATCAAGGATGAGAAGTTCCCAATTAAGAAGCAAGGCCGTCTACAAGCTCTCCAAGTGATGAAACCAATGGAAGGAGGAATCATGGAAGGTACACTAATCGTTTGCTCTAAGACTGCTAAGGTTTTATTCGATACTGGAGCGACACATTCATTTATTTATAAGAAATTTGCTGCTGCATTTACTAAGGAGCCTGAATGGTAAGACTTAGTCATATCTACACCTATCGGGAACAAGGCCGACCTCACATATCATTACCCAAACTGTGAGATTATGGTTAAAGGAAATAATCTACCTGCTGACCTAATTTGCCTAGATATGAAAGAGTATGATGGTATACTAGGTGCCGACTAGCTATCCACCCACCAAGCTACGGTAGATTGCCGAAATAGCAAGATAACTTTTATGGATCACCGAGAACTAGTATACATTAGCCCTCGGGCTAGATCACCTCTTATATCGGCTCTCCGAGCTAGTAAACTTATAGGCAAAGGATGTATGGCTTTAATTGCATTTGTAACTACCACGGACGTCGAGGACTCTAAGCTTGAAGACATCCATGTAGTTTGGGATTTTTCTGACGTTTTTCCAGAAGAACTGCCCGACTTACCACCGGAGCGGGAGGTGTCATTCACCATCGACCTTATCCTTGGAGCGGGACCTGTTTCCAAGGCACCTTACCGAATGTCCCCGACTGAGCTAAAGGAACAATTAATGGAGCTATTGAACTAGGGTTTCATTCGGCCAAGTACTTCCCCATGGGGAGCGCCTGTGCTATTCGTCAACAGGAAGGATGGATTGATGAGACTCTACATCGACTATCGGCAGTTAAATCACCTTACGATCAAGAACAAGTACCCACTGTCGAGGATTGATGAACTGTTCGATCAAATATCTGGAGCTAAATATTTCTCCAAGATCGATCTCCATTCTGGTTATCACCAGCTGAAGATCAAAGAAGAAGATATTCATAAGACTACATTCCGAAGCAGGTACGGGCATTACGAGTTTACTATTATACCTTTCGGAGTAACAAATGCCCCTGTAGCTTTCATACAGTTATTGAACAACATATTCAGGCCTCACTTAGATCAGTTCATTGTGGTCTTTATCGATGATATTCTTATTTATTCAAAGTCTGAAGAAGATCATGAAGAACATCTTAGGAAGGCATTGTAGATATTGAGGGAAAACAAACTATATGCCAAATTCAATAAGTGCATGTTTTGGCTCGAGGAAGTATCCTTCTTGGGCCATATAATTTCAAAGGACGGAATTTTCGTTGACCCATCAAAGGTCGAAGCCGTGAAGAATTGGGAGCGACCAACAAATGCAACGAAAATTCAGACTTTCTTGGGGCTAGCTGGTAATTACCGGCATTTTATCAAGGACTTCTCAAGAATTGCTGTTTGTAATGCCCTAGAAATTTTATAGAATATTTCTGAAGTATTTAGTTTTTTTTTGAGTATTTATAAGATTTTTTAAAGACCAAAATAGATAATAAATAAATTTTTGGGTTCAATAAAATCATTATTAAGGCCCAAGTGTGATAACTAATTGATCTACCCTATTTAAAATAAGACCAAAGGACTTAAGGACCAAGCCCATAAAGTTTGGCCCATATTCTAGAAGGTTAATTAGCTTATTCACAGAATATAAGTGATAAATACCCCTATTTAAGATAATTAAATGGATAAGTGAGTAAAAGAGTTTGAATTAAATTCAAAATCGGCGCCCAATGATAGTGGCGGTCTATCGTAAAACTGCTATATGGAGATTGACGGTCCAATCTTAGACCGCTACATTCTGTCAGTTCCGTAAGTTGAAGAAAGAGCAAACAGATTAGATTTTTAACGTTTATCTTCCAAGAGACCGAGATGGGAGGACTAGTAAATATCTTAAGGACTCTCATAAGTCGAAATAGTACCAACTAGGGACTCTAGAATTGATCTAATCCATGAAACCCTAGTCAAACCCTATAAATAGACTCTAGGTTTCACATGCGCGACCCTTACATCTGGCTCACGTGGAACTAAGGTAAGGAGGTATTATTTCAAGTAGGTTCTTTTGAGGTTTTTATTCCTAATACTAAGGACTAACTTGCCTCAAAATTTCATGCTAGGAGATCAACTCATCAAGAAGATAGAAGCCCACAAAGTTGCTGGTTCCACATCAACAACTCAAGAAACTGTGCAACGGTGTGGTGAAGATCAAGAAATTAGGGATCCAAAACGAGGTATTTAGCATTAGTGCCTTTAGAACTTTTTGTTCCCCTTAGTATCTTCTTCTTACCCTCCAAATTTCACATCCTTAGGTCAAGTGGATCAAGAAATATCCGGGCGTGAAGTTACTGATTTATCATAGGAAGTACAAAACTAGGGTTGACTTCCAGACTGAAATTCAAAGTCTAGAGGTCTTACCAAAGGTAGGTCATCTCATGAACAACTAAAATATCATTCTAGGATTAAAAGTCCTCTTATTGCACATGATTTCATGTATTGTGTACGGAGAATTTCATGTTTTAATAGGATCTATACATCCATGCATCTTTCTTAGCCCTAAATGAACTAAATTAATTATCTTTGACATAATACATGAATTCTATGCATATTGTTGGCCTAATCTTTGTTCTATCATGATAGAGAAGTTAATATATGTTGATTTCCAGACATTAGGTACTTTAAACATTAGTTCTTCTTATTTCATTTACTGTCAGATGTGCTCTAGCGGCCTAATCTTCGACCGCCAACCCTATTCAACAGCCCTACGATAAACTGCTAGTCACATTTTTATGAAACCTCTGGCAGACTAGAAATAGACCGTTAAAGTCCCTTTGGCAGCCTCACGATAAACCGCCAACGCTTGTAACGGCTCTAATATAGACCGCCAATGTTCTGATTTCTGTCAACCCGAGATTGAATCAAGAGCAGTCCGTCTAGCTTATAAATAAGCCTAGCTAACTATATACCAACATGTTTTAATGTTATTTCACTACTTTGAGTTTTAATTACTGATTCATAACAGTGATATCATGTTCTTTATTATACTTAGCATTATTTTTAACATAAGTTAATTTCTTGCCAAAGTCATATACTTTTGTATTAAATACATGTTTCTAAAGTTAGATGATTCATGGTTTACCTTGATCGCTATTTTAATGATCTCTTTCGCATCTATAGAGTCAACTTCATAAGTTCATGGCATATATCCCGATATATGACCATTAGTTACACTTATACACATTAAGCACATAATCTTGGACTTGATAACCACACCTTCGGATATTCCTTCCAACGGACTAGGAAATCTTATTTCAAGGGCTCCGTAATTCTCCGTGAGCCTGGGATTCCCATCAAGATGCCGAGTTCGTTGTACCATTAAAATCCATTGTCTAGAAAGCACTTATACCGGTGTTTTATGTTTCTGGAACTTAGCGGCCTTATTGTTTACCGCCAGAGTCTGCTAGCGGGCCTTTACTAGACCGCTAAAAGATCCTTGACAGTTCTTTATTTGACCGCTAACTACTCCAGATAATCTATTTTAAATATCGAACAACCTTGTCCTTAACGGTCCAAAACTAGACTGCTTTATTCAAGAAAGTGCCCAATAAACGATCGCTATTTCCCTGAGTACAGTTGACCCGAAGTTTGACCCAAGGGTTAATATTCTTATGATCCTAGATAGTCCAATTGATTATCTTGAACTTGTCACATTATTCCAAAAATACCTAAGTAAATTGTGAGAATTAAGAAATGTACCGTTATGCTGCCGATTTATTTCCACGACGTAACCTAGTTATTTATGTGTTTATTGACATCTTGTTCTCAATAGAAGCATTCTTATTTTTGGATATTTATTCATGAAACATTCATTGAAATTGTACATTCTTGGCCACATTATTTTTATACGTAGAAGTAGCTTGATTTATACTTGAAGATGCAGTTCGAGCACTGATTATGTTCAAGGGCTCTATGCTAGTCCCCTCGGCCGATTGTCGGGAACATAATATTTAAACCATGGGGTATGATGCTACTGGCGTCGCATTGCGCTGGGAGTACTTTCTTTATAAATAAGTGAAATGTCCACGGTAATCCACGGAAATATCCACGGCTCGTGAGGTGAAATATCCATAGAAATTCATGAAGTACTTGTTACTAAGTGAAGAGTACATTCTTGCTTGTTACATGACTTGCTAGTACATTCTTGTTACATTTTTATTCATGAAAAGGCCAAAGTAACATTCTTGATATATTCTTGATTTATCGTATCCCAAGCTTGATTATACTTTGTTACTTTAAGTTTTAATCACATGTTTGATCGTATTTGCATGATTTATCTTTTTCTTTAGAGCAAAAGATATTAATTACTTTAGCATTGCCGATCATGTTGATCCGAAGATACCTACTGGGCAAGTGTGCTCATTACCTACTTTCTCAATGTTTCAGGAAGTACCAGTGGGTCGGATTCGGATTCAGGTCATTCCAGTGATGGGTCCGAGAGCGATTAAAGGATATATGGACTTGAGTGAAGACTTAGAATGTCAAATTATGTCTAGATTGAGTCTATGTAATTTTGTCTTTATTTGAGTCTAGAAAGAAAGTGGGATATTATGTACTTGACTTATGGTTATTTAATATGAAATAGAAGTGAAGGTTGATTAAATTATTATGCAATTACTTTGTGTGATTGTTATTACGCTCTGATTATATTGCTTGCTCGAGGCTTACCATGACGGCTGTTCGCATTCTCGATTGTTTCCGCTGCATAATCTCGAGGCGTGATAGTTAAGGTGGTATCAGAGCCTAAGTCTAAGGACTTAGGGAAAAAATGTCATGGCATAGGTTATGTCCAAGGTTTAAGAACCCACACCTATGAACTAGGAAAGCAAATCCCAACCTGTGAGAGAAATTGGGCAGAACTTGGGGTGAGATAGTCATTAAAATTATTTCTAAGATTAACATCCCCTTAGAATTAACAAATTCATTATTTTTCTCAAGTACCTTATTCTTATCATAATGGCTCATCGCGTAGACTGGAATGGAATGCAAGAGACCGTCGCTGGTCTTACTCAGGCTTTACAAACTATGGCACAAGCTGGCGCAGGAGCAAGGGTAGGAGATTTACATCACAACTTTTGGAGTCTAAATCCTCCATGATTCTATGGTCCTTCTAATCCAGATGAAGCTAAAAACTGGATTGATGAGATGAACTATATATTTGAAGTTATGCAATGTGCGGATCAAGAGAAGGTTCACCTTGCCGCTTTTCAACTTAACAAGAATGCCCATACATGGTGGAAGTCGGTTCCAGCACCGCCAGCAGATGCACCCCATACATGGGAAGGTTTTCTTATACTATTCCGTGCCAAATATTTTTTCGAGCACGTCAAGGAGCGGAAGGCTATGGAATTCGCTTCTTTACGCCAGGGTATGCTGTCAGTGGCAGAATATGAGCTTCAGTTTTGTAGGCAGGCGCCATATGCTCCTCATCTGATCAGTACCGATTTACTAAAGGCAAATCGGTTTATGGATGGGTTAAGACCTGGTTTTATTCAGCAGCTCGGGACTCAAAATATCCGTACTTATGCGGAGATGGTCCAACAGGCATATCTGTGCGAAAGGACCTTAGGGAAAGTCGAGAAGTTGAAAGGAAAGGGTGAAGAACCAAGACGAAGGTCTGATCGGCGTGATAAGAAAAGCAAATTCAGCATCACGGAACCTTACAAATCCCGTGATAGCAAGAAGAGATCTCGGAACGGGAGGGGTAGTGGCTACCACAAGAATAAGAAAGTCAAGGAAGAAGAAAAGCAGGTCGCCACGGCCTGTAGCTTTTGTGAGAAGTTCGGTCATTTGGTCAAAGAATGTTGGAAGCACCTTGGTGCTTGTTTACGTTGCGGCAGCACAGAGCACTGCATGCCGGATTGCCCCCTTATGAAGGAACTATCTTCTGGGAGTGGACATAAGCGTCAGGCTCGTTTAAATGCTATTATGGAAGAGGAAGAAGCGCCCCCGAATGATGGGCTAATGGAAGGTACTATCCAGATCTATTCCCATCCTAGTTTTGTATTATTTGATACTGGTGCTTCTCATTCCTTTATATCAACTGCTTTTGCAAAGACTTTGCCCATTTCATCAGTTCCTTTACCTTCGGACCTTACTATTACTACACCTTTAGGTCCCGAAACTAAACTTACCAACTATTATCCTGATAGTGTGGTGATAGTAGAAGGTCACAATCTTCCTGCAAATCTCGTATGCCTTGATATGGAGGGCTACGATGCCATTCTAGGTGTGGATTGGCTAGTGGACCACGATGCCTACATTAATTTCCAAAATAGAATTATCTCTTTTTGGAAACCTAGTCTTCCAAGGTTTTTCTTCCTTGGTATCAAATATAGGAAGCATCCTGTCATTATTTCATCTCTTCACGCTTGTAAACTTATCTCGTAAGGGTGTGAAGCCTTTCTTGCTTCCGTAATTATCACCGAATCTAAGGAGATTATCTTTGAAGATATTCCTATCGTAAATGAGTTTCCTGATGTATTTCCATCAGATCTACCCAGTTTACCACCCGAAAGGGAAGTAAACATCTTCATTGAACTTCTTCCCGGAGCAGCACCTGTTTCAATAGCTCCTTACAGGATGTCCCCCACAGAACATAAGGAATTGAACAAACAGCTTCAAGAGTTATTGGACAAGGGATTCATTCGACCTAGCACATCCTCTTGGGGTGCGCCAGTTCTATTTGTCAAAAAGAATGATGGATCTCTCAGGCTATGTATTGATTACCGACAACTGAATCAGCTTACTATCAAGAACAAGTATCTGTTGCCACGTATCGATGAACTCTTTGATCAGCTTTCAAGAGCATAATATTTCTCCAAGATCGACCTCAGGTCGGGTTATCATCAACTCAAGATCAAGGATGAAGATGTACACAAGACTGCTTTTCGAAGCCGCTATGGCCACTATGAATTTATGGTCATGCCGTTCGAGTTAAGTAATGCCCAGGCAGCATTCATGCAACTGATGAATAATGTCTTCCAGCCTTATCTTGACCAGTTTGTGGTCGTCTTCATTGATGACATCCTTATATATTCCAAGACTAAGGAAGAACATGAAGAGCACTTGAGGATAGCCTTGCAGACACTAAGAGACCACAAACTCTATGCAAAGCTTAGTAAGTGTGAGTTCTGGCTAAAGGAAGTCTCATTCCTCGGCCATATTATTTCAAAGGAAGGTATTGTTGTCGATCCTTCTAAGGTGGAAGCTGTCAAGAACTGGAGCCGTCCAACGACTGTGTCAGAAGTAAGAAGTTTTCTAGGTCTTGCTGGGTATTACAGGAGGTTTATTAAAGATTTTTCTAAGATTGCCGTTCCTTTGACAGGACTTACAAGAAAAGAAAATCCTTTTGTATGGTCGAAAGACTGTGAAAAGAGTTTCCTAACTCTAAAGGATCATCTCACCACAGCCCCTATTATGACATTGCCCGTTAAGGGTGGTGGATTTGAAGTCTACACGGATGCATCTGGCATTGGCCTAGGGTGCGTTCTTATGCAAAATGGGAAGGTGATCTGTCATTCTTCAAGATAGTTGAAGCGTCATGAAGAAAATTACCCTGTGCATGATTTAGAATTGACAGCTGTTATATTTTTCTTAAAAATTTGGCGTCATTGCCTTTATGGAGAGAAATTTACGGTCTATTCGGACCATAAAAGCTTGAAATATTTATTCTCCCAAAAGGAGATGAATATGAGGCAAAGAAGATGGTTGGAATACCTTAAAGACTTTGATTTTTCTATCCAATATCATCCTAGTAAGGCTAATGCTGTAGTCGATGCACTCAGTAGAAAACCGATAGAAAAGCTATCGAGTCTTATGATTAGTATGACAAATCTCATTCCTCAATTTTCCCAAATGAATTTAGATGTTGACATAAAGAAAGAAGATTGTTTCGTAGCCAACATCCGAACTGAACCCACATTAATAGAAGATCTGGTCAAGCTACAGGACAACGATCCAGTATTGTTGGAGATCAAAACCAATATAGAGCAATGGCCAGATTTCTCTATTGCCAATGATGGAAGGTTGCTATTCAAGGGCCGAATTTATATACCAGATCATGTTGATACTAAGAGACTGATCCTGGAAGAAGCTCATAATTCCAAGCACACCATTCATCTTGGTGGTACAAAAATGTATCAAGATCTTAAAAGGAACTTCTGGTGGCCTAACATGAAAAGAGAAGTTGCAGATTTCGTGTCCCACTGTCTCACTTGTCAGCAAGTAAAGGTAGAACATTTAAATCCCGCAGGTAAATTGCACCCCTTAAATATTCCCGAATGGAAATGGAAATGTGTAAGGATGGATTTCATCATGGGTTTACCTAAAACAAGAGGAGGACACGATGGTATATGGGTAATCGTAGACCGATTGACTAAGTCTGCACATTTTCTGTCAATACAAAATCGATGGTCTGTGGATGTATTAGCGGCATTATACGTAATAGAAATTGTTAAATTACATGGTGTCCCTGTCACTATTATATCAGATATAGATCATCGATTCGCATCACAGTTTTAGAAGGGATTACAACATTCTTTAGGGACCCGACTGAACTTTAGCACGGCATTCCATCCACAAACTGATGGTCAAACTAAAAGGACAAATCAAGTGGTGGAAGATATGCTTAGGGCATGTGCTATCGACTTCGGATGAAGTTGGCATGATCACTTGTCTCTAGTAGAATTTGCATACAACAATAGCTACCAAGCTAGTATTCAAATGGCACCATTTGAAGCTTTATATGGAAGAAGTTGTCGTTCACCTATTTATTGGAATGAAATAGGAGAAGGTAATTTCTCGGTCCCGACATCATTAGGGATACTACCGATAAGATTAAACTTATTCGAGAAAGACTTCATATGGCCCAAGATAGGCAGAAATCATATGCTGACAATCGAAGGCGCGACTTGGAGTTTCAAGTAGGAGATCATGTATTTCTTAAGGTTTCTCTAGGTCGAGGTATTCGAAGATTTGGTATTAAGGGCAAACTTACTCCAAGATTTATTGGTCCTTTTGAAATTCTAGAAAGAGTTGGTGAAGTGGCTTATCGAATTGCTTTACCTCCTCAATTATCTGAAGTCCATGATATATTTCACGTCTCAATGCTCAAGAAATATGTTCCTAATCCTTTCCATGTCATTACTTACGACAACTTGGAAATTAAAAAGGATTTAACATACGAGCAAAGGCCAGTCAAGATTATTGAACGAGAAGTACGTCAACTGTGGAATAAAACTATTCCTATCGTCAATATCCAATGGACGAAAGCAGGAAAAACATGGAAAACCGAAGAAGCTATGGGCAAAAGATTTCTGGAATTATTTAACTGTAAGTACACTCTCCGTATAATCCATACATTAATTTTGGGGACCAAATTCTCTTAAGTGGGGGAGAGTGTAATGCCCCGAAAATTTTATAGAATATTTCTGAAGTATTTAAAAATTTTCTGAGAATGTATAAGAATTTTTAAAGACCAAAATAGATAATAAATGAATTTCTGGGTTCAATAAAATCATTATTAAGGCCCAAGTGTGATAACTAATTGACCTAGCCTATTTAAAATAAGCCCAAAGGACTTAAGGACCAAGCCCATAAAGTTTGGCCCATATTCTAGAAGGTTAATTAGCTTATTCACGGAATATAAGGGATAAGTGCCCCTATTTAAGATAATGAAATGGATAAGTGAGTAAAAGAGTTTGAATTAAATTCAAAATTGGCGCCCAATGATAATGGAGGTCTATTGTAAAACCGCTATATGGAGATTGACGGTCCAATCTTAGACCGCTACATTCTATCAGTTCCGTAAGTTGAAGAAAGAGCAAAAATATTAGATTTTTAATGTTTATCTTCCAAGAGACCGAGATGGGAGGACTAGTAAACATCTTAAGGACTCTCAGAAGTTGAAATAGTACCAACTAGGGACTCTAGAATTGATCTAATCCATGAAACCCTAGTCAAACCCTATAAATAGACTCTAGGTTTCACATGCGCGACCCTTACATTTGGCTCGCGTGGAACTAAGGTAAGGAGGTATTATTTCAGGTAGGTTCTCTTGAGTTTTTTATTCCTAATACTAAGGATGAACTTGTCTCAAAATTTCGTGCTAGGATATCAACCCATCAGGAAGATAGAAGCCCCCAAAGTTATTGGTTCCACATCAACAACTCAAGAAACTGTGCAACGGTGTGGTAAAGATCAGGAAATTAGGGATCCAGAACGAGATATATAGCATTAGTGTCTTTAGAACTTTTTGTTCCCCTTAGTATCATCTTCTTACCCTCCAAATTTCATGTCATTAGGTCAAGTGGATCAAGAAATATCCGGACGTGAAGTTACTGATTTATCACAGGAAGTGCAAAACTAGGGTTGACTTCCAGTCTGAAATTCAAAGTCTAGAGGTGTTACCAGAGGTAGCACATCTCATGAACGGCTAAAATATCATTCTAGGATTAAAAGCCCTTTTATTGAACTTAATTTCATGTATTGTGTACGGAGAATTTCATGTTTTAATAGGATCTATACATCCATGCATCTTTCTTAGCCCTAAATGAACTAAATTAATTCTCTTTGTCATAATACATGAATCCTATGTATATTGTTGGCCTAATCTTCGTTCTATCATGATAAAGAAGTTAATATATGTTGATTTCCAGACATGATGTACTTTAAACATTAGTTCTTCTTATTTAATTTACTGTCAGATGTGCTCTAGCTGCCTAATCTTCGACCGCCAACCCTATTCAGCAGCCCTACGATAAACCGCTAGTCAGATTTTTATGAAACCTCTGGCGGACCAGAAATAGACCATTAAAGTCCCTTTGGCGGCCTCACGATAAACCGCCAACGTTTGTAACGGCTCTAATATAGACCGCCAATGTTCTGATTTCTGTCAACATGAGACTGAATCAAGAGCAGTCAATCTAGCTTATAAATAAGCCTAGCTAACTATATACCAACATGTTTTAATGTTATTTCACTACTCTGAGTTTTAATTACTGATTCATAACAGTGATATCATGTTCTTTATTGTACTTAGCATTATTTTTAACATAAGTTAATTTCTTGCCAAAGCCATATACTTTTGTATTAAATACATGTTTCTAAAGGTAGATGATTCATGGTTTACCTTGATCGCTGTTTTAATGATCTCTTTCTCATCTATAGAGTCAATTTCATAAGTTCATGGCATATATCCCGATATATGACCATTAGTTACACTTATGCACATTAAGCACACAATCTTGGACTTGATAACCTATCCTTTCGATATTCCTTCCAACGGACTAGGAAATCTTGTTTCAGAGCCTCCGTAATTCTCCGCGAGCCTAGGATTCCCATTAGGACGCCGAGTTGGTTGTACCATTAAAACCCATTATCTAGAAAGCACTTATACCGGTGTTTTATGTTTCTGGAACTTAGCGGCCTTATTGTTGACTGCCAGAGTCTGCTAGCGGGCCTTTACTAGACCACTAAAGGATCCTTGACGGTTCTTTATTTGACCGCTAACTACTCCAGATAATCTATTTTAAATATCAAACAGTCTTGTCCTTAACGGTCCAAAACTACACCGCTTTATTCAAGAAAGTGCCCAGTAAACGATCGCTATTTCCCTGAGTACAGTTGAGCCGAATTTTGACCCAAGGGTTAATATTCTTATGATCCTAGATAGTCCAATTGATTATCTAGAACCTGTCACATTATTCTAAAAATACCTAAGTAAATTGTGAGAATTAATAAATGTACCGTTATGCTGCCAATTTATTTCCATGGCGTAACCTAGTTATTAATATGTTTATTGACATCTTATTCTCAATAGAAGCATTGTTATATTTGGATACTTATTCATGAAACATTCATTGAAATTGTACATTCTTGGCCACATTATTTTTATACGTGGAAGTAGCTTGATTTATACTTGAAGATGTAGTTCGAGCACTGATTGTATTCAAGGGCTCTATGCTAGTCCCCTCGGCTGATTGTCGGGAACATACTATTTAAACCATGGGGTATGATGCTACTGACGTCGCATTGCGCTGTGAGTACTTTCTTTATAAATAAGTGAAATTTCCACGGTAATCCATAGAAATATCCACAGCTCGTGAGGTGAAATATCCACAGAAATTCATGAAGTACTTGTTACTAAGTGAATAGTACAATCCTGCTTGTTACATGACTTGCTAGTACATTCTTGTTACATTCTTGTTCATGAAAAGGCCAAAGTAACATTCTTGATATATTCTTGATTTATCGTATCTCAAGCTTGATTATACTTTGTAACTTTAAGTTTTAATCGCATGTTTGATCGTATTTGCATGATTTATCTTTTTCTTTAGAGCAAAAGATATTAATTACTTTAACATTGCCAATCATGTTGATGCAAAGATACCTACTATGTAAGTGTACTCATTACCTACTTTCTCAATGTTCCAGGAAGTACCAGTGGGTCGGATTCGGATTCAGGTCATTCCAGTGATGGGTCCGAGAGCGATTAAAGGATATATGGACTTCAGTGAAGACTTAGAATGTCAAATTATGTCTAGATTGAGTCTATGTAATTTTATCTTTATTTGAGTCTATAAAGAAAGTGGGATATTATGTACTTGACTTATGGTTATTTAATTTGAAATAAAAGTGAAGGTTGATTAAATTATTGTGCAATTACTTTGTGTGATTGTTATTGCGCTCTGATTATATTGTTTGCTCGAGGCTTACCATGCCGACTATTCGCATTCCCGATTGTTTCCGCTGCATAATCTCGGGGTGTGACACTATTCCTCTCACTCGATTGACTCGCAAGGAAGTACCTTATGAGTGGAAAAAAGACTGTGAGAAGAGCTTCCAAGCTTTGAAGGATCTTTTGACCACTACTCTAGTCTTATCATTACCAATTGAAGGAGAGAAATGTGAAGTATATACCGATGCTTCTGGTATTGGCCGCGGGTGTGTATTGATGCAAAATGGGAGAGTCATTGCATATTCTTCCCGGCAACTGAAGAACCATGAAGAGAACTACCTGGTGCATGATTTAGAACTAGCCGTAGTGATATTTGCCTTAAATATCTGGAGACACTATATCTACGGAGAATAATTCATGGTGTACTCCAATCATAAGAGTCTCAAATATCTATTTTCCCAGAAGGAACTAAACATGCGGCAAAGGCGTTGACTTGAGTATCTCAAGGATTTCGACTTCACCATACAATACCATCCCGGTAAGGGAAATTCTGTAGCCGATGCCCTCAGTGGAAAGCCGAGAGTAATATTGGCCAGTTGCATGATTCAAGAATGGAAGTTATTAGAGGAATTCTCTAAACTCAATATTAGCACTGATGAACAAGACGGGTGCATTACTCTAGCCCATATGTGTCTACATCCGGAATTGCTATCAGAAATTCAGAAGCTACAAGAGGAAGATCCTGCACTAGTGGAGATAAGGGACAAGCTAGATGAGAGACCAGACTTCAAGCTGGCACCCAATGGAAGACTATTATTTCATGAAAGGACATGTGTACCAAGCTGTCCCGAGTTGAAGAAGAAGGTCCTCGAAGAAGTCCATCGATTGAGGTACACAATCCACCCTGGAGCCACCAAGATGTACCTTCTGGTGGCCTAATATGAAAAGGGAGGTAGCAGATTTCGTATCTCGCTGTCTGACCTGCCAACAAGTGAAGGCGGAACATCAGAAACCCGCCGGAAGACTACATCCACTAGATATTCCCAAGTGGAAGTGGGAAGACATTGGCATGGATTTTATTATGGGCTTGCCCAAGTCTAGAGGTGGACATGATGTAATTTAGGTAATTATCGACCGCCTAACTAAATCGGCTCATTTCTTGCCTATCAAAAGTCGATGGTCGGTTGATGTCCTTACTGCCTTGTATATTAAGGAGACGATTAGATTGCATGGAGTTCCCGTGTCGATCATATCCGACCGAGACCCACACTTAACCTCTCATTTCTGGAAGAGTCTACAGCACTCTCTGGGGATGAAGCTCAACTTCAGTACTACTTTCCATCCCCAGACAGATGGACAGACAGAAAGGACAAATCAAGTCGTTGAAGACATGTTAAGGGCCTACATTATAGATTTCGGCGGTGGTTGGCATGACCACTTACCACAAGCCGAGTTCGCATAAAATAATAGCTATAAAGCCAGTATCCAATTGGCACCTTTCGAGGCACTCTATGGCAGAAGTTGTCGATCTCCAATATGCTGGGACGAAGTCAGTGAAAAGCAAATTCTAGGCCCAGATATGGTGAGAGACTCTACTGAAAAGATACACCTCATTCGGGAAAGACTAAAGATACCACAGTCCAGGCAGAAGTCATACGCCGACAATAGAAGAAGAGATCTGGAATTTCAAGTCGGAGACCATGTTTTTCTCAAGGTATCTCTTGGTCGAGGTATTAGAAGATTCGATATTAAGGGCAAACTTACACCAAGGTTGATTGGTCCATTTGAAATATTGGAGAGAGTGGGTGAGGTGGCTTACCACATTGCCTTGCCTCCACAATTATCAGAGGTGCACAATGTATTCCATATTTCTAGACTAAAGAAGTATGTGCACTATCCTCTCCACGTCATCGATCACACTGACTTGGTGATATAGAAGGACCTTACCTATGAGCAGAAGCCAATGAAGATCCTCGACCGAGAAGTCCGAGTTCTAAGGACCAAGACGATCCCTATGGTGAAAGTCCAATAGAATTGATGCTTAGAAGAAGAGGCTACATGGGAAATCGATGAGTCTATGAGAAGGATATTTCCAGAATTATTCTAGTCTGTAACTATTTTCTCACCCTCCTTGTCTCCATATGTGCAATTGAATTTGGGGACCAAATTCTTTTAAGTGGGGGAGGGTGTAGCACCCAATATAAAAATAATACATAAACTTTTTCCCCAAACAACTAAAAACTTTATATAACTCTACAAGAAGACAACTCTATAAGAAGGTTAAATAAGAGGTTAGAATACCCAAAGTCATTATACGTATATTCACTTGTCAAAGTGACTTCTTAGTGTAGTTGGTTAAGTGATGTGTTATCCAAATGTCTGACCACGGTTCGATTCTTGCATCCATCATTTTCTTTTTGGGAAAAATAAATATATATCTGAAGGGCCCAAGGATTAACCCCACCATTAAAAATGAATGCATATATATATGTCACAAACCATTACCCACGTGAGGAGGGGCCAACAATGGTCTGAAGCCCAGATAAAGGGTGCACATGGCCATGACGCCTTTGCATAGGGACCCCTCAACCACCAGAGCTTGGTGGAGACAATGACAACCTTTTTCGGCTAGCAGCGAGCCCTTTTTTCCCAACAATGGATTCAGTGGATTGAAGCATTAATTGCTTCTTTTTCCTTGGCAATGGACCCTTATATTTTTCCATTTCCTATAACTATCCCATACCCTTTAGAATAGGGTCTTTACAGGAACGTACCTAAAGGTAGAGTTCTTCCTACGAGCTTCTTCCTACTGCGGGATCATTGTAGAGGCGATTTGTTTTCTTATTACCACTTCTAGGTGTTTACGTCAAAGAGGTAGGTGTTCTCAAGATCTGGCCTAATTAGTAGTTAAATAGGGTGACATGCACTGCAAGAAAAACCGCGAGTAGCGACCGACCTCTCGGTCGCTATTCGGTCGCAGATCGGTCGCAAAGATCATGTAGCGACCGAACAGACACCTATTAGCGACCGAACATGTCGGTCGCTATATAATAGTCGCTAAATGGCGACCGATATAAATCGGTCGCAGAATAGGTCGCCGTTAGCGACCGATAATTATCGGTCGCAGAATCGGTCGCAGATAGCGACCGATAATTATCGGTCGCAATATCAGTCGCGGATAGCGACCAATATAAATCGGTCGCATTATCCGTCGCTAATATATACAGTCGCTATTCGGTCGTTATTCGGTCGCTAATTTTAATACTTTAATAAAATAAATAATGAAGACAGTCGCTATTCGGTCGCTATTCGGTCGCTAATTTTGTAGTATTTTTTTTTATAAATTTATATAATCGACTATAAATCACCTGATAAATAACAATTTAATAAAATAAATAACCTGATAAATAACAATTTCATAAAAACATATAAATCAACTACACAAATCACAATCTCCACGAACTTCAAATTCATCACATACAAACACACAAATTAATCATACATCCATAATAAAATGACAACATGCAAATAACTAAAATGAAATCACAAATCCTCCGCATATGTGTCATCCTGGTCGTCGTCTCGTCTAACATCTCGCGACGGATGATCCTGTATATCATTTAAAAAAATTAAAATCAAATCCTTAATAAAGAAATCAATTTTTCTTGAAAATTAAAAGCAAGATGTTTTTCATTTAAGTGAAATTGACGAATGACAATTTTAAACGTTTTGCTCAAATCGGTAGTCCAATTTGGACTCCGTCAGTTTCTACAAGTCACTCTCACCTTCCCGGTCGTGTTGGAGTCATTGACAAATTAATTGGACATGTATTTCTTTATTTTTGACCCTCTTACACTCGATTAACTTGGTTCTATTTAGGAAATGTAAATTTGAGCATCGAGCTCAAATTTGGAGTCCAATTTGAACTCCGTCAGTTTCTACAGGTTACTTTCACCCCCCATGTCGTGTTGGAACAATCGATGGATTGATTGGACCTCTCTTTTCAATTTTGGACCCTCAAACCCAAGTTCATAGAGTTAAGAAAATGATATTTTCCCCTCCTCAATCTAAATTCTTATATTTTGTAAGATGATATTTAGAGTTAACAAATAGAAAATCAATCAAATAAAATACTTACCGGAGGCTGCTGTGCACGAGGTGCAGGAGGTGCAGGAGGTGCTCTATTACTAGCAAGTCCCAATTCTGTGAGCATCTGGGAGACGGTCTGAGAGACGATGGTTGAGATATTCTGAGAGACGGTCTCGTTGACGATCGCCCTAAACATATCTGGAGTCATGGTCGGGGCGGCACTGGAAGAACCATCTGGGGCTGCTGGTGTGGTATCTGGGGCTGCTGGTGTGGTAAATGGAGAGGTCGCATGTGAGACCGAACTCGAGCATGATGATAACACCCTAGTCGTGCCCAAGCTATGTCCAAAACCATAAACATGGCCTTTCTTGGGTGCCCCAGATGCTGCAACCCAAATGTCAGGATCCAACTCTGGACGCTGACTGTCATCCCCGTACCTCTCATCCATTCCTCTACTATATGAGTCCTGCAAAAAACAAAAAAACAAAACAAAATTATTCTACAGTTTAATCTTAAATGAAAACTATTAATGTATACACTTACCGCTACCTCCCGAGCTTTCTCACTAATGTAAGCATTTGTCCCTTTCTTCTTATGAGTATGATCAAAAAGTTCTTGAAATTGAGGTGGCCGCTTTAACTGTACTTCCTGTTATTCAAATAAATCACAGTTTATTATTAGATTAAAAAAAATACAAATGTAGAAGTGTACTTACCAATCTCGCTTTATGCGTTGCAAAGGAGACAGAGCCACCCGTGTGTACATTCGCTTCAGGATGCGCTGCTCTGTTTTGCTTTGCTTTGTTTGAATTGTCATTCCATTTCTCCGTTCCCCAAATGTTGCACAGCTCCGTCCAATACTCCTTTCTCATCCACACAGGCCCATGCTCCTTCCATTGGTTCTTATCTGTACTTGTACATGCTCTTTCTGCATTTTTTCGGATATTGTGCATAAGATGTTTGAAATTTGCTCTTGCAGTAGTTGTCCATGCAGATCTAGCACGTAACTCATCTGAATGCTCTGTGAATCGATGATTCCTCTACATATTAACAAAAAATAAATTATATGTTACATAACAATAAGTGTGTTAAAATATAGCAGGAAAATGACTTAATATGATAAAATAAGATAAATACCAAGAACATAGTGAACAATAAATCCCGAACATCCATCGGAAAATCAGAAAAGCGACGGATGGGGCCTGGAAAATGTGCTTCAATTGACTTTGTAATAAATTGTGATGCTTGGGCTGGCTCTATTTTATTCCTGAAATTGAAAATATTAATACCACAATGATGAATAGATAACAAAAATAATGCATTACATACCCTTCATTTATCCACACTGCCCGCATCGTCTCATTATAACTGCCCTCCCCCTCGTGATGACTCGTCTCGTCATCAGCACGTACTATACGAAATGGACAAAAATAAATAAAACAAACTATCAAAAAAATATAGAAATGTAAATGAACATACCTGACTCAGCTGGAGGAGGTGTAGATCCACTCGCCATGTGTGATGGCGGTGCAGAGGCCGTCAATCTACCTGTTGTCAGTGGTAACGGTGCAGAGGTCGTGGGTCCTGTAAGGATAAGAATCAGATAGCACAAAAACATAAAGAATTATTTTAAACAAATACTACAATGCATTATACATGAAAGTATACATACCTACTACCGGTGGTAGCGGTGCAGAGGTCGGTGGTAACGGTGCAGAGGTCGTGGGTCCTGTAAGGATAAGAATCAGATAGCACAAAAACATAAAGAATTATTTTAAACAAATACTACAATGCATTATACATGAAAGTATACATACCTACTACCGGTGGTAGCGGTGCAGAGGTCGGTGGTAACGGTGCAGAGGTCGTGGGTCCTGTGAAAATAAGAATAAGATACCACAAAAATATAAAGAATTATTTTAAACAAATACTACAATGCATTATACATGAAAGTATACATACCTACTACCGGTGGTAGCGGTGCAGAGGTCGGTGGTAACGGTGCAGAGGTCGTGGGTCCTGTGAAAATAAGAATAAGATACCACAAAAACATAAAGAATTATTTTAAACAAATACTACAATGCATTATACATGAAAGTATACATACCTACTACCGGTGGTAGCGGTGCAGAGGTCGGTGGTAACGGTGCAGAAGTCGTGGGTCCTGTAAGGATAAGAATCAGATACCACAAAAACATAAAGAATTATTTTAAACAAATACTACAATGCATTATACATGAAAGTATACATACCTACTACCGGTGTAGAAATGGAAGTAAATCTCCTCCCGCTACCCTCTCCCCTCCCACCTGAAGAAGTCCCACGCCGTCCTCGAACCATATCTTCAACTGGTAATAAAATACATGCATATTCATCAAATAGTGAAAGAAAGAAAGTTACAGAGTATTAAAATTTTAGGTAAAATTGTATACCATTAATCAAACATTCTCCATTTCATCTTCAGATGTTGGAGATATATCAAATTCAACATTCACATCTTCATTATCAGATTCATTTTGATCACTAATATATTCCTCCTCTTCGGAGTCCCCCAACTGTATTTCAGGTTGTTCTGGATCGACTTCTTCCACTTCATTCTCTTTAGATAAAGACAGTGCCTCCACAGATTCATCACTAGAAGCAGGCAACTCTACATCATCACCCAAGTCTGATTGAAAGAATTCGGCATTCACATCCAACTCTACTGTTTCAGTCAAATCCAACTCATAATCCGGGAAAAGCCTTGTCTTAACCTTGCAAACTGCCCACCAATCATTTCTTTCTTTATTTCTAGACGATGGATACTTTGTATAATAGACCTGCTGGGCTTGTGCGGCCAAAATGAATGGATCATAAGTATTCAATTTAGACTTATGTCTGATATCGACAATCCCATATGTTGTGTCATTTCGAACAGAATTGGGATCAAACCAATGACACTTGAACAGAAATATATGGTTGTCATCTCCGAGATATTGCAATTCTAAGATCTCCTCAATAATACCATAATAATCACGTTCGTTTTCATTATATGTACTTCCTTTCACACATACCCCGCTGTTCATTGTTGACTTATTCTGCCCATATTGTCTAGTGTGAAATCTATACCCATTCACAATAAATGCTGGATATGTACGTGCAACTTTCGATGGGCCATAACTACTCTCTCGAATTCTTTGATCAGTAATAAAACCATTTTCAACCTACATATGGAGAGCACACTAGTCAGAATTTGTCATTGGCCTAACAAGGAGAAAGAGTAGTAATAATACTTACACGATATTTCAGCCAAGAAGCAAATGATTTTTCTCGTTCTTTTTCAACCTCCATGTCAGTGAGATATGGACATCTTTGGATTAATTCTGAGTCAAATTGTCTGTATTACGACCATTGGAGCATTATAGATGGAATGAAAAATAATAAGTTATAGACACAATGTAATGTGAGTAGAGAACTTACGCAACATAAGGTTCAACCTCCATACAATTTAAAAGGATGTACATTTCTGCACAGTGCAATTCTCTATCATTTAGCATCCGACTCGAAGAACGTCCATACGCACGTCCAGGATACTTAAATATAGACAGCCGCTCAGAGTGAACGGAGTCTCCCCCATCATCATTACGTGGTGGCCGAGTACGACGAGTTTGTACCTCAGGTTCAAAGTACATTGAACAGAAATTTGATATTTCTTCCATAATGTACGCCTCCGCAATGGAACCCTCTACTTTTGCCTTGTTGCGAACTTTCATTTTCAATTCATGCATGCACCTACCAGAATGTTCATAAGATAATGAAAAACACATCAACATCTAATTGAATTATGAGGAGAAAATATATATATATTACCTCTCAAATGGATACATCCATCTAAATTGTACTGGCCCTCCTACTTTAGCCTCATATGGTAAGTGTATAAGCAGGTGCTCCATTGAATCAAAGAATGAGGGTGGAAATATCTTTTCCAATCTACAAACTGTCGTGATCACATTCTGTTCAATAGTTTCCACATCTTCATACCTGAGCTCTGATGCACATAAAATTTTGAAAAACTGACTTAACTCAGTCACTGCTCCCCATATCGGCTTCGGCATCATATCACGAAATACAATAGGTAACAACCTCTGCATGAACACATGACAGTCATGACTTTTCATTCCATATATTTTCCCCTCATTTGTATTCACGCAACGAGCAATGTTAGACACATAACCATCTGGAAATCTCAATTGTTTTAGCCAAAAGCATACTTCTTTAATCTGTGCAGCTCCAAGGGCGTAAATTGCTTTCGGTTTAACTGTTTTACCATTTCTATCAATAAGTTCCAGTTCTGGACGTTTACAATGTATTTTCACGTCTAAACGAGCATTCACATTATCCTTTGTTTTGCCTTTTATGTCCATAATAGTGTTGAACACATTATCAAAGACATTCTTCTCAACATGCATGACGTCGAGGTTATGTCGTATAAGAAGAGTTGACCAATAAGGCAATTCCCAGAAGATACTTTTTTTGACCCAGTTGTGATCCTTCCCAAATCCAGGGAGCTGTCTTGTGCTGCTCGACAATTGTGCTATATCTGGTAAGTTCTGTACACTTGCTGCTAAATGTGGACCAGACAACCGTTCAAAATCAGCTTCTTCCAATTCAATTCTGTTCTTTAAGAATGCATCTTTTTGCCTTCTAAACGGATGGTCCCTTGGTAGAAATCGTCGATGACAATCAAACCAGCATGACTTGCCACCATGCTTAAGTACAAATGATTTGGAACTGTCCATACAGTAAGGACATGCTAGTTTTCCATGAGTGCTCCAGCTAGATAACATTCCATATGCAGGAAAGTCGCTTATTGTCCACATCAATGCAGCCTTCATAGTGAAATTTTGTTTTCTGGATGCATCATAGGTAGTAACCCCATCAGTCCATAACAATTTCAACTCATCAATCAACGGCCTGAGATATATGTCTAGTTTTTTCCCAGGATTTTTTGGACCAGGGATCAATAATGATAGAAATAAATGCTCTCGTTTCATGCACATATTTGGCGGAAGATTATATGGTGTCACGAAAACTGGCCAGCAAGAGTAGGAAGTCACTGAACCTCCAAATGGATTGAATCCATCAGTACATAAACCCAGCCTTACATTACGCGACTCTTTTGAGAAAGTAGGGTGAGCACGGTTAAAGTGACTCCAAGCTTCGGCATCTGCAGGATGACTGATTACATTATGTTGTCGACGTACTCTTTCCGCATGCCATCTCATATGTTGAGCTATCTTTGGTGACATATACATTCTCTGCAATCTCGGTGCAATAGGAAAATACCGCAATGACATATATGGTATATCTTTTTGCTTTGAATTGTCCCCTTTCTTAGGCTTGAATCTATCATGACCACATATGGAACATGATACCTTACTTTTATCCTCATTATAATATAGCATGCAATGATTAGGACATGCATCTATTTTCTCATATCCAAGCCCTAAGTCAGTGACCATCTTCTTTGCACGATAAAAATTTTCAGGTAATTTCTCATCTTGTGGCAACATACTTTTGATAATCAGTAACAAACGATCAAAACAAATCTCACTGATGTGAAATTCAGATTTCAAGTTCAATAATTGTGACACCGCAGACAGTCGAGAGTGATTTTGACATCCATTCCACAATGGCTCATCAGCATCTTTAAGTAGCTGATAAAATCTTTCAGCTGTCTTGTTTGGCGGTTCTTCATTGTGTACATGCTCCTCATGAACATTGAATTCTGGACCAGCAGCATCTATGACCATATCAACATATGAACTTCCACTTCCTCTATTGGCAGGCTCGTAGGACCACAATGTTTCACCATGACATATCCAGTTTGTATAATCTTTAACAAACCCCTTTCTGTATAAATGACGTTGTACATCCCATGTTGTCAGCCACTTCAAATTCTTACAGACTACACAAGGACATCGGATACGACCCTCACAATCTACAGCTTCAATAGGATTTCTCAAAGCAAACTGAATGAATCTCTCAACTCCATTTTTAAATTCCATAGACACCACCTGATCAACTAGTCTACGGTACATCCATGAACGATCTTCAGACATTTTCCCTATGCGAATGAAATGTAAACACACAAAACTTTAACATGTTTAACAAAATAAAAAGTCCAACCCTTTCCTCACATCCTCCATCTCTGCCATTTTAAATAGGACGGAAATATCATTTAGATTTTCACTTTTTAACCCATCTGTGAAGGTTTGATCGCACGATTAATTACTATATGTGTTGTGTTATTTGCTAAAAATTTCGGCAGCATCTCCCCACACCTCTCCGATATACCACAAAATATTTATTGATTAAGAAATTTTCTTAAACACTTACTAATAAATGGTTAAGAAATTAATCAAAATCAATAAAGGTATATCAGAGAGGAGTGAGATGACGCATCCAGCCAAAATTTTTAACAAACAACACAAACACATATAGTAATTAACCACCTAAGTGCGATCAAACATTCACAGACTGTCCAAACGGGACAATTCAAGACTTTGAGTTAGATATACACATTCTCATCATTCAAAATGAGAACGTGCACATCAATCCCAAAGTCTTGAACGGGTAGATTGATTGACACGGGTTTAACACGCTCTCCTAAGATGCGTGCAATGTTAGGTTGCACCCACGCATCTCAGCTCACATACAACACCCAACTAATTAAATATTGACAAGATAATAACACATTCTAAAAACATAGCAGTAACATGTTAAAATAAAATTCATGCTCTTATGAATGTGCTGGAAATGCTGCAAGTAACACCCAACTATCTCTAGCTTCATATATAATTACTATTTTAGAAATGCTACAAGTCTAAATAACAAAAAAGAAAAAATAAACAACGGAACAGTGGTCTTCAGACACAGTATTCTGATTAGACAGAGCATGGATATATTGCAAGATACGTGATCAAACCGCCCAGCATCTAAATAAGGTTACGTGATCAAACCGCCCAGCATCAAACCGCCCAGTATCAACATAATGTAGCCAATTAAGGCTCAGAAGAAGGCTCAAAAATGGTTAAAATTGGGAGCATGTACACAAATGGAAATTAAGGAACCCCAATGTGACTAGCTTGTCTAATTGTGAAAGCAAGTACATGATCAGCATCCCCTGAGCCCCAAACCACATGCACATGCAATCCCTACTCTCATGACCCACCACCATGTGTGCTTGGAACTCAAAAGGTGCAAAAGAAAACAAACAAGAAGAAGGGAAAGAAAAAGTCATCAACAGCACCTAATCCTCATTCCTTCTTTCCCACTCTACCAAACTCAAAAGGTGCATTTCTCGTATACGAAGGCTAGGGCTTGTTAACTATATCGTCTTACTTAGGCTTATCTACTTTCTCTCATTTGGAGTTCCGACTAGAATATTCTAGAGAACCAAATGCAGATATTGTGCACATGGATTAATCTCATCATCATAATTTTGTTTTTTTACCATTCTTATTTTGTTTAATAGAGATGCATGTAGCTAGTGCGCGTTCAAAATCATATAGTCCCAATTGAAACATCTTTCTCCGCCGCATTTCTATATGTTAATTAAGAGTGCGTCTTTCTACTTGTTTCCCTGTCTAAGTGAGGATCGATCACTTAACATATAGCTAGAACTTGGGTAGCATCCATAGGACAGTCTCCTCTTACCTCCAGACTGACGTTTGATCTTTAGGACCACTTTGATGATGAATTAGGATACAAGAAGATCCGAGGTGAGTTATTCTTAAATTTTTATATTTTATTTTAATTTGATATATATTCTAGTCGGAGTCAGATACGATATTTTTGTGATAGAATTAGAATGAGTTAATCTCAAGTTAAGAGTCTTAACCCTATCTAATCTCAAATGATATATTTCGACTCTCAACATTGAATAATTCATTTACTCGCGAATAACTTATCTTAACTCATTTTATTCCATATCAAGGAGACCCTTAAGATTTTAAGGTTATTAATGAGATATTAGCATTTGATTTAGAGGCTGGGAAACCTTTCTCCATTTTTGAGGTTTTCCTGTCCCTTGTGGGTCTACAGAATTAGGTTTTTCAAGTGCGGGCGGGGGGGGGAGATCCTGCACCCCCCCCTTCCACACACACACTGTGCGAGATGGGAACACCCCGGCCGGTGCCCCTCCAACCCCCCGCGCCGACTGTAATTGGCTCTTATTAGGATCGATATGACTCGTGTTTAACGTAGAAAAATCCCTCTGTCACGGACGTCGTACACCAAGTCAAGATTCGGAAAAGGTCGGCACCTAGATCAAAAAGTTCTCAAACGGTCAAATTAAGTTTAAAGATTTTGTGAAAATTACAAAATGAACATCATTTTATATATTTACATAACTTTTTTTACATACAACATGATTTAATTTAGATATCTATAATATTGATCAAAATGTCTCAATTTCTCACAAATTAAGGTAGGATTTGCTTGGAAAGTACTCGACAGAATCATGATTCTTAATTTAAACTTCTTAAAATCTCAATTAGATCGGTTTCTTTCATTAAAAGCTATAAGAAAAGTCTAACTAAATAATATTTTTAAAAAAATATATACAACTACATTAATTATGTTGCTCAGGATCATATATATATATATTTATATATATATAGAGAGAGAGAGAGAGTGTGTGTGTGTGTGTGTGTGTGTCTGTCATAAAGAAAGTTAGGATTTGAAGTCTGTCCCATGAACAGGAGCTAGCCGTGATGTCCAACTTGCAGGTGGGGGGACCGGAGCCGGTGGGGGGACCGGAGCCGGAGGGGGGCCCTGCGGAGGGGGGACTGGAGCCGGAGGGGGGCCCGGAGCCGGAGGGGGGGCCCTGCGGAGGGGGAACCGGAGCCGGAGGGGTGGCCCTGCGGAGGGGGGGGCGGAGCCGGAGGGGGGGCCCTGCGGAGGGGGGATCGGAGCCGGAGGGGGGACCGGATGGGGAGGGGAGAGCCGCGCCGGAGGGGGAAACCAGATGGGGAGGGGAGAGCAGCGCCGGAGGGGGAGGGGGGGCTCGGGCGGGAGGGGGCCGCAGGGGGAGGGGGGGCTCGGGCGGAGAGGGGCTCGGGCGGGAGAGGGGCCGCAAGGGGAGGGGGGGCTCGGGCGGAGGGGGGCTCCGGCGGGAGGGGGCCGCAGGGGGAGGGGGGGCTCGGGCGGGAGGGGGCCGCAGGGGAGGGGGGGCTCGGGCGGAGGGGGGCTCCGGCGGGGGTCCGCCTCACTTACCTCCGATGGCCGGTCCCCGCCGCCGCTCGCAGTCGTCCGTCCACCGCCGCTCGCCACGCCGGTCGTCCGTCCACCGCCGCTCGCCACGCCGCTCGCAGTCGTCCGTCCACCGCCGATGGGAGCTGGTCGCGGGGGGGCCGCAGAGGGAGGGGGGGCTCGGGCGGAGGGGGGCTCGGGCGGGAGGGGGCAGCAGGGGGAGGGGGGGCTAGGGCGGAGAGGGGCTCGGACGGGAGGGCGCCGCAGGGGGAGGGGGGGCTCGGGCGGAGAGGGGCCGCAAGGGGAGGGGGGGCTCGGGCGGAGGGGGGCTCCGGCGGGAGGGGGCCGCAGGGGGAGGGGGGGCTCGGGCGGAGAGGGGCTCGGGCGGGAGGGGGCAGCAGGGGGAGGGGGGGCTAGGGCGGAGAGGGGCTCGGACGGGAGGGGAGGGGGGGCTAGGGCGGAGAGGGGCTCGGGCGGGAGGGGGCCGCAGGGGGAGGGGGGGGCTCGGGCGGAGGGGGGATCGGGCGGGAGGGGGGGGCTCGGACGGAGGGGGGATCGGGCGGGAGGGGGCCGCAGGGGGAGGGGGGGCTCGGGCGGAGGGGGGCTCGGGCAGGAGGGGGCCGCAGGGGGGAGGGGGGGAGGCGGGGGGGAGGGGGGGAGCTGGTGGCGGGGGGGGGGGGAGATGAGTGATCAGCGACCGCTTCGCGACCTAAATAAATTCGGTCGCAATATCAGCGACCGATTAGAGACCGAAATAATTTCGGTCGCAGAATGGGTCGATTATATCGGTCGCTATATTTGGGACCGACTAGCGACCGATTTATTCGGTCTCTAATTCGGTCGCTATTGCCACTTTTTCTTGTAGTGATGCATGAATAGGGTAGTTACGTATCACCTAGATTCTCTGTGTTATTCTATTTTAATTCCTATAAATTACCCCAGATTTAAAAAAATTCATATCTATGAAATTAAATTGTAAAAGTATTGTATGAGCATGATCTTGCAAATCTTGCTAATTGTCCATGTCCAGCCATATCTCTACTTCCTGATTCTGTGAATATTATATAAATCATGAACAGTAAGTTACGTAATTAGTATCAACAATTAAAACATGCACCGACTATAGCATGCCACTTTAGAAAAGATGCCCAGATCTAATGCATGCTTGGATATGAAAACATGCTTAGACCCATATATAGGCTTAGACTTAAAAATCCACATATGCTTAGACTTGTAAAAATGTGCACCGACCTCATGTGAAGGTGCTCAGACTTCATGCCTTGCAAATTTGACAACATGCACAGACTTCATTATGCATAGACCCAAAAACATGCACGCACCGACCCTGGTTTAGTGCTAGACAAAGGTTGCACCGGCCTTACCTTGCTGACGGGCTAACTAGCATCGACGTCAACTGCGTAAGAACACGACTAGCACCGACGCATGATACAACCAGCACCGACCCTATCGTGCATGCAACAAAAGCTACACCGACCCTTTCGTGCATGCAGTAAAAGCTGCACCGACCCTGTCGTGCATGCAGCAAAAGCTGCACCGACCCTGTCATGCATGCAGCAAAAGCGCCACCGACCCGTGCACGCAAGAAAAGCTGCACTGACCTTGAGCCCTACATCAATAGTGACTTGCACCGACTTTAAGCTCGTGGTAAAAGCTGCACCAACCTTGAGCCCTACATCAAATAGTGTCTTGCACAGACTTTGAGCTCGCAACAGAAGCTGCACCGACCCTAGACCGCATGAATATTGATCTACACCGACCTACCTTGTGCGAGAGCCAAACATGCACCGACCCTAGTAGCGTGCATTACAATAGAACATGCACCGACCTTTTGTTGAGACCTACACCTACACATAAGCAAAGATGCACCAACTTCACAACATCAAGCATCTAAATGTGCACAGACCTAATATGTATGCGTGAACAGTAATGTGCATGGACTTGTGTGCTGAAGGTGAAATGTGCACAGACCTTATTTGGGTTCTAACCACAATGTGCTTGGACCTTGGTATGTATGCAACAGTGATGTGCATCGACCTTATATGGCATAAGACAAAGCATGCACTGACCTTGGTAGTGTTGAAGGCAAAAATATGCATCGACCTTGGTCTTATGCTGGTGAAACATGCACCGACCTTCCTTCTGTGCAGGCACAGTTAGGTGCATCGACCTCAGTATGCATGCAATGAGAGGCTAGCATCGACCTTAGTTCACCCATGCAAACTAGCATCGACCTCTGCATGGCTAGCATTGACCCTAGATCATGCACGGGGCAAACTTGCACCGACCTAGACTCATGCGCACAAAACCTGCACCGACCCTACAGCATTGCAAGGGTCAAAAGGTGCACTGACCTTCATGCGTGCGCATATCACAATGTGCACCGACCTTGTATGCACGAGGTTGATTGTGCACAAACTTGAATGCATAGGATAGAAAAAGATGCACTGACCTTATGTGCACCGACCTTGACTTGCGCAAGGGGCAATATGCACCGACCTTGCTTTGAGACTTACATGTACGCTAAGAAAGCTTGCACCGACCTTATATGCACCGACCTTGATCTGCGCATGGGCTTGCACCGACCTGGAGTGTGCACACACTTTACGTGAGAAGAGGAAAACATGCACCGACCCTAGGCAAACCAGAACATGCACCGACCTATATGCATTTGATACCTAAACCTGCACCGACCCATGCTCATACGTGCACCACTTGCACCGACCTCAGTAAATGAGCGATGCAATCTAGCATCGACCTCTGCATGACATCACTACTAGCGTCGACCTCAGTAGATGAGCAATGCAACTAGCATCGAACTTAGCTGTGCATAATAGCTTAACTACAGTAACTAGCGTCGACTGTAGTTATGCATTCCTACATGAAAAGTAAAATGCGCATTGACCAGTTGACACCTTCGATCAGTAGTGTTAACTTTCTATACATGACTTTTTGAACCTGTTCTGACATATTCCATACTGCTATATAGATGATCAACAATAAGGGCATCAAGTTTATACCATCAATATTATATATATATATATATATAATTCATCATCTACATGTGTTTCATCCTTGAACTCGATTCTTGAAGGATCTACCTTGTGTTCCTACAATGAATATTTTCTTGAAATTCTATATTGGTTATAAATGAGAGTGGATGTCAAAAAGTATACTTGAAATGCTACGCATACAAATAAGGGCCCGGTCTGGTCCTAGGAGGAGCACCCGAAGGCACTTGTGCCCATGGGAGTTTATTGACCACGGTGTTTGGCATTGCACCGAAGTACTTGCTTGCTTGACTTAAGACATTCCCACTCACTCTCTCGTGACATGCTTGACTTGCTTGAAATGAATTGCTTGGCCTGAGAAAGGGCAATTACTTGCTTGAATGAAATGAATGAAATAACCAATTCCATTACACTACTTGTTATTATACGAGCTTGAAATCACTTGCTCGAATATTGATCATTATCTTCTTGGAATGATTTGTGCAATTACTTGGCAATTACTTGCTAGTTCCATATTGATACATCTTATTGATATTCATGTGATACTCTCTTGATACAATTCTTGATATTCTTGCTTGGTCCAACATGCATCATTATACCGCATGAACTTGTAATTAACATAAAGATTGTTAGAACTTGAGATATAAATCCAACTGAGCGATTCGCTCATCCAGTTGCTCCCTAACATTTTTCAAGAAACTTGGATAGCGACCACCACCCGGATGGGACTGATACCGAGTGATGAGTGCTAGAGGGGTGTACCGTCAGCTAGTCTTGTGTCCTACTTTGTATTTCTAGTTATAATTAAAGGCTTGTATAATCTAATTGAGTCAGTTATGATCTAGTTAGATGGAACCTATTAAACTTGTAGCCTTATGAATGATTCTAGGATATTGCCATTCGGTTTAGTAGAGAAATTATCATCTTGGACTATGGTATTATGTTAAACTTTGAGTTAGCAATAAATTACCAAGTACTATGCGCACTCTGATTTTACGAGAATGACACGATCTATATAGACACGTCACGCATCCGGGTATCTTCCGCACTCGGGACATGACATAGATCAATAGAAAAGACTACCTCCCTTTCAGGCAGAAGTCCTGGCAAATCTTCAGGAAAAACATCTGGAAAATCTCGGACAATAGGGATGTCCTTAATCTCAAACTCTTTCTTATTGGTTAAAGAAACCAAGGCTATAAATGCCTGACATCCTTTCTTCAATAATCTCTCAGCTCGAAGGGCTGAAATAAGCGGCACGGATTTAGAGTGCCTAAGCCAAACAAAAGAAAGCTCGGGGTGTCCAGAAAAATACATGAAGCTAGTTTTACAATGAACACTAGCCTCATATCCTGCCAACCAGTCAGCTCCTAGGATTACATCATAATCCTTCATATCCATACAAACGAAATTAGTTGGCATATTCTGCACACTAATCAGGATTTTACTAGAATGGTAGTAATATTTAATTGCTGAACCTGAACCAATAGGGGTTGAAATTTCCAACATAAAATTTATTAACACAGGTTTCATAGTTAAGGACTTAGCCAAACTCTGGGAAATAAAGGAATGTGTTGCTCCGGTATCAAATAGAACAAAAGCTGGCTTATCAGAAATAATAAGTGTACCTTCAACAAGTCCACCCTCCTCGGTGGCTTCGGTCTCAGTTTCCTGTAGGGCTTGAAGCTTGCCCTGCCGCTTCTGACCTCCTTGCGGCTTGTTTGGTGTACTTGGTCGGACAGGAGGGGACACTCGGGAATATGATGGTCCCGGCTTCTGTAGCGTAAACAGGCGCCTAGCTTGCGCCAACACTCCTCCATCTTGTGACCTGGCCGGTCACAAAACATGCAAATAGCCTTAGACGGGGCAGCCGAACCTACCTTCTTACCGCCATTCCTCGACTTCTTATCCTGTGAAGAACTTGACTCGCCATTGGGCCTTTTCTTGCCATTAGTGAATTTAAAATTTCCAGAACTAGTTGTTGATTCTCTCTTCTTGTCTCTTCCTCGGATTCGATCCGTCATCTCTAATGTATCTTCAAGAACTTGAGCTTTCCTTAAAATCTCGGCATAGTTAGAGATCTCCATCGGTGCCAACTGGTTAATATACTGAAGCTTCAACCCATTCATAAATCATTTGGCCTTCATCTTCTCAATAGATACTAAGTGCGGTGCATAACGAGACAGCTTGGCGAACTGTGCCTCGTACACTGCAACTGATAAGTTCCACTGTTTCAGAGCAGCGAACTCTGCCACCTTCTTCTGCTGTACACGGTCTGAAAAGTACTTGCTGTTGAAGAACTCCTTAAATCACTCCCACATTGCACGCCTATTGCCTAGTGTGGCTTCTAAAGATTCCCACCAAGCACGCGCATCACGTTTTAGCTGAAAAGTCACCTAGAGGACTCGCTCTTGGTAACTACACTGCATAACTCTGAAGATTCGGTCAATCTCCTTCAACCAATGTTCGGCCTCGTTTGGGTCGGCCGATCCACTGAACCATGGGGGATTTAATCCATGAAAATTCCGATGAAGGTCACTGGCCCCATGATGTGCCGCACCCTGAGCCACTTGCTGAAGGGCCTGGGTTAAACTTTGCACGGTTCGTTGCATGTCTCTCCACTGTGCACGTTCCGCCGCCATGGAATAGATTTCCTACATGTAGGAAAAGTTAAGTTAAGAATGGCCTAACATAGTCTCTTTTAGAATTAATTGATTTACTCAGCCCCAGTCTCTACCCAATCTCACCGGGTTGGACCCTTAGACTTTTAACAAGGTTACAGGTTCTACGACATTACTTAGAAACCTAGGAACTTAGAAAACCTAGCTCTGATACCACAAAATTGTCACGCCCCGACGCGGAATATCGGAATGCGACAGTTATCTACATTCATGATAAACAAAGCAATAACGGTATTGAAAGAACAAAATTGCAATAGAGAAGGAATAGCCTAAAAGAAAACACCAACTTATTAATAAACAGGAGAATAATAATGTTTCAACATTCAGACCTTCTTACGTCACGACTCATATAAAGATAAAGAGAAGATTACAACTCGAAAAGACCAATCTAAACTGACAACATACAATGACTCTTGAAAGTAACTACACAACCACATAGACTACTTCCTATGACACTAATCAAGTCCACGCCTAGGGTTCACTCCGATCTTTACTCTTGCCTATCCCCATCCGTTTGCGTTTCATCACCAGAGCTACCTGAAAGGGGGGGAAACTGAGTGAGCGAACGCTCAGTAGGCAATAGCAGGCAAGTTTAAGTAATTAACCAGTTAAATTAGATGTCAAGCGATTAAATGAAATGGAAGTAAATAATCATAGAACATGATGGGAAAGAGAACAGACAGAATAGAGGTATATCAATTTCATGAATTGACCGATCAAGCACGGAAGTAAACAAGTCGCGTATTGATAACATTCCAAGAAGGAATCAAGTGTTAATGGCAAAAAGGAAAAGAGCAATGAATATTTTAGACAACATGCTAGTCAAGTACTCGGTGCAATACCTCACCATGTCATTACAACTCCCTAGGGCACTAGTACTTTTCGGGCGCTCCTCCCAGGACCAGATCGGGCCCTTATGATGCGTCGGCATTATTTTAGTGGATCCAAGATCCCAAGTATATCTAGACATTCATTGGAATCGGCCAAGAATTCCAAGGTCAAGCAATGCAACTTATTTCTATGATCGAATGGAATTCCATTGTCACATGAGAAGCCATAAGACTATAGCTGGTAATGTCAAGGATAGTCAGGGTGAAATGCAGCACAAGCCATCCCTGGCTCGGCCAATGAAGCACACACAAGAAACTTGCGTAAAACAAGGTTCTAGAAGAGTAACGGTCACGCACAGATGGCAACCAGCATGGGACCGCCCGGAAGGATACTAGGCCAAGGCACAAGCCCAACACCAAGGTGATAAAACGGTTTTCAATGGGCCGCTAGCAGATTAAAAATGGTTCCCCCTGGGCCGCTTCCAAAAGAAAGATGGTTTGCAATGGACCGTTCGAGATAGAAGGAACACACTAGGCCATAACCAAAGGAAACGGTCTCCAATGGGCCGTCCCACACGAAAAATGGTTCTAATAGGGCCGCTTAGTGGCAAAGATGATCCAGGAATAACCGTAAACGAAACTAGGCCCAGTAAGACTAAGGAGTCGACCTAATGGGCTCACAGCCCTCCCAAGACAAGGTGGGACCGAACCAGAGCCAGCTCAACCTTCTCGGGTCAAACCAGAGGCTATCAGGTCAATTTAGACATGGCTAGGTCGATGGAAGTCAAGGAAAATGACCAGTAGGACCTGGCTCGTGGGCCAGAAGGAAATGGTCATGACTAGACCACATAAGCACCAGGCGGTCTAACCCGGGGCTGCTTTTAGCACAAGACAAACCCAAACTCCAAGCTGTAAAACAAGCGATTCGATCGAATAATTGGGTGCATGTGTTGAGGGTACAACTCGCCCGACGTCCTAGTGGGAATCCCAGGCTCGCAGGGGCTTACGGAGGTCTCATAATGGAGGTCCTACTCCGATGTAAGGAATATCCGACGGAGAGTCCCAACCATTACAAGATTGAAGGATTAATAATACATCGAAAACTGGTATAAAATCGGTCAGTCAGTACCACCGGAGTGGAGTGACTATCAGATCAAACTTAGATAATTTTCACATTTATTTCACCATACTTATTGCGACATGACGATAAATTTCAAACCAAGATCATGTTGGAGAACATAATGTGATAGAATGGAAAAGAGAGATTAATCATGAACATAGTTAGATCAGTTCATTAAATCATATCCCATAATTTACTAAATTCCTGGTGTGGGTTTATGTCCTACACATGCGATCTAGCCGAGGTAATCAATTAATCAAACATACAAAAAAGGAAATCAGCGACACGAGGCGGTCTATAGAGGACCGCTTACAGAGGTTAGCGGTCTATCGAATGACCGCTTTGGGTGGCGATCAACAAAATTGGCAGATAGGTGAAATGGTCTGTCGAGCGACCGCTGGATTCCTTAGGCGGTCATTTGACAGGCCACATAGTTCAGAATAGCGCCTGGTGAAATAGTCTATCGTCCGATCACTAGGGACCCGGGGCGGTTCTTGTTACGACCGTAAACAGGTCGACACGCCCGATCTCCGACGATCTTTGATAGACTCTAAATCCATCACTAAATTCGAACGGTCTAAAGCATATAAATTGGGCAAAACGAATCTAACGACAAGATGACATAAAAATAAATAACATGTCAAGATTAATTTGGATTTAAGCCTGCCTACACGGCTACACCGAGCATTTACTCGATCAAAAGATGCTAACATGGATGGTGCCCTAGCTGGACATGCTATGGCTAAAAAGGATAATACACATGCTACAGGATACAATAATTATGGCTTTTCATGCTGATAAAAAGAGGACTTCAGGATGCTTCTAATGGTATATTTTATGATGGATTTGGGCTATGATTGCCTACCTTAATTGAAGGAAGAAGACGAACGCAAGGAACCAGAACCGCACGAAGAACACCTCGTCCTTGTTGCCGAATACTCCCACGTCCTCGCTCTTCACCGGTAGCTGCAACAAATGTCGATACTAGGTCGGGCTAGGGTTGGTTTTATAGGGTCAATTGATTCTGGAATGGTCGATAGAAGGGGATAGAGTCCCACGCACGCGGGTCGCACGTGATTCACGCTTGACCAAGTCACGCCGCTGCAACTCGCCCAAATTTGAACTTTAGGGCTAGGATTTTGGCGAGAAACGAGAGGGCTATTGGGCTTCCAATCGAGACCAATTTAATGGGCTTGATTTGGGCTCAAATGATCACGATTTGGGCTCTAATTAACCAATCTAAGGTCTGGTTACTTAAAGGTCCGATTTTAGCCTCAATTCCTTAATTTGGTTAAGTTAAGATTTTAATTAGGGTTTGACCCAGAAGGACAATGGTCTAAACTTTTCATCCTCTACACGATTATTTTTTTCCAGATTTTTATGAATTATTTGAGTTTCTCCTGAAAGAATTTCCTTTTTAAATTTTAAATTCCACTATTTAGTTCTAATTAAATTCTCGGGATGCTATAATAAACCTACCTTCAATTTTCGTCACCATCGGCGAAATCGAGCCATCGACCCGGACCTTCCGTCCCTGTCAATCAAAAAACCTCTTTTGCTTCGGCATTTAATACATGCCGATGAATAAACCTACCCTCGATTTTCGTCACCATCGACGAAATCGATGAACAAACCATCGACCCGGACTTTTCATCCATGTCGGTCAACAAACGTCCTTTGCTTCGGCATTCAACCTACCGTCAGATTTCCATCATCATCGGCGAAATCTACAACGAACCATCAGCTCAGACCCTTCATCCTCGTCAAGTAATAAACTTGCTTCTTGTCTTTGGCACTTAAGCCCCCTGATGAGTAAGTCATGTGTAAACCTTGTCATCATCGGCAAGGTCTATGAGTGAACTTTTGGCTTTACCCTTTGGCCCTTGTCGGCCCATAAACCCTTTCTTATCCCCTGGCATTTGGCCTACACAAATCATGGCATGACCTCGAGAGAAGTTGCACTGTGATGGAGCGAACCCCTCATACCTTCCTTGAAGGCATGAGTGCTCTCCTGCCCTAGCAGCTAACGTACCCCGAGCTAAATAAATCTGCGGCACCGATCGAAGAAAAAAAAGAAAGAAAAAGAAGGAAAGCTATAGCTTAGCAGCGGATATGCAAAGCAGATAATAAAGAAATTTCATTTGCATAGAAAGAAGAGTACATAGTACTCGGGGCATTCCCCGGGATATGTAAAAATTCACAAAAAGGGGAAGGGAAGAACAAAGGAGCTACTGCAATGAACGACATATAATATCCTCAAATTTCAAAATATCCAGAGAAGGGTGGCAGATCAATTCCCGTAGATGGGACTCCTCAGCTTGGAGCCGCATCAACTTCTCCTCAAGCGACGCAGCTTGCCCTTCTGCCAGCTCCACCTCTTCCATTCTCTGGACCTGCAGCTGCTCAATCGACTCCAGCTCCACTTCAGCCAGAGTGAGTTCGGCATGCAATTCAGCTATCTGAGCTTTCAAAGAAGTGCGGCGTTGAGTGGAATCGTCGGCCGCATCTCGCATCTGTTGGGCAGTTCCCCTCAAAGACTCAACGGCAGCCTGACACTCTGCCCGTTCAAGTTTTATGGCCATCAGCTGGTCTGTCAAACCATGGCTGATGAACACCCTTCTGTTTACATGCTTTAGAAGCAGAGTTACTCGCTACGTCCAATCCTCCATGAAGCAGCCCAAAGCTAATAGTGGACGCGACAGGTGCTCTACCAGATCCCTCAGCTGCGCATAAGACAAGTCTTGGCGAGTCGTCACGGTCTGCCTTAGCGTCTCCAGATATTGCCATACTAGATCGCTGGACGAGTGCAGACCAAGCGATGGCATATCAGAAAGGCAAAATTCTACGCGACTATCAACCGTGGCCCAAATGTCATCATTCATCTCTAAGGACAATGACGGTATGTCTTTTATAGCACTTGCACCAGGACCGGCCCCCGTGATCAATGCGATAGAGGGACTGTCGACAACGGCAGTTTCCCTCCCTACCTCCGGCAAGGACGCATCATCTTGAGTCTCAGTAGCATGGGGGGGTTGGTCACCAGCCTTGGCTTGACTGGCTTTTGCCAACACTGATTCAGTGGCAAGAGCTAAAATTGTGGAGGCACCGATAGCTTCTTCCATGATCTCTCCCGCCTCTATTGCAAGAAGACCACCCTCGCCCTGAAGTGGTTCGGCACCGACGCTACGTGGCTATTCCAAGGCCGCGATCGTTCATTCATGCCCGACAATTACTCCTGACGCCTCCAAGCCCGCTGTCGTAATATAGTCCTTTGGATACCGCAAGGCTATGGGCCTCAAGACAGGCGGGAGTACTCGTGGACCCACGTCTAGGGGTTGAAGAGGTATCTTTACAATCACGGCCGGTAGGGTCCCTTCGGTCGGAACAGCAAGAGCCTTCAAAATAAACCAGCATAAAACTTCTCAGAAGGTTGACATAATAGGCAATAAGAATAAGCGCAAGATAAAAGGGGGGACCTTTACCTCAGCCGGTTCCAAGCTCAAGTTCCCGATAGCAGAGACCACCATCTCCATCATCCCTGACCCTTCTCCTACAGAACAACCAGGTGGCCCGAAGCTGCTCCACGTCAGCCGTGGAGGACTGAAGGCCGTAAAGTCACTCTCATAGGTAGAAGACACCCCGACATCTTCAGTCTCTATTCCCGCAATGGGAAATTCCTCATCACTCGAGCCGTCACCATAGTCCACCTACTCTGATGAAGACGAGCTTTGAACCAACACTGGTTCTTTCTCTTTTAGAGCAGACGGCCCCTCACACGAATGGCCTACCGAAGGAGCATCTTGTTCGATAGAAGATTGCCCAGCTAGCTTTACCGCAGGGACGACGGGCGAATGAACTTCGGGAGAAAGCTGACTTTCTAGGATGATCCCCGGCTCGGCAAAAGTTCCCTCGGTTGCCTTGACAACAGGAGGAGAAGGCAGTCGGTTCTCGGCTGAAGCTAAAATAAGAAGCATTCACGTAAGCCCATGGTGTAATAAAATTGCGGGAATCTCCTAAGGGTAGACCATAAATTACTTTCCATCTCGTGGCTAGGGGTGGGAGAAGGCAAATTGTTCTCAACAAGAGCTATTGGCGCTCCATCTCCCCTCTCTTCAACTCCAACAGGGGTGGCACCTTCTTGGGCAACTGTTGCAAATGAGGTTACAGCAGCGGTAAAATGAAAGTTAGCCTATGCGACCAAAGTGGAAGCAGGGTGCAGAATGAAAGATATACCCTGGGTTGCACGTGTCGATGCATGTGCGGCCTCGAATTCTTCAAACGAGACCACGGTCGGAGGAACAACTGCTGGTTCCGGGTCTACGGTCTTCCTCCAACGGGCCCGCTTTGCTCGAGTAACTGCTTCCCTGACCTAGGACCCTATCCGCTTCCTCGAATCACCGGGAGGAAGAGGTGTCATTGTCAGAGCCGCCTTCGGGATTTCAAAATAGGTCGGCTTCTGAGCCTTTATTATCAACTCCCTAAAATGCCTGGTCTCCTCCGAAGTGAGCCGAACTACACATATGCGATGGCAAAAAAGAATAATATGCACTACATCAAGAAAGGGACCGAAAGCTGAAAGCAAAAGAATGAAAGATACTTGTTGGCCCCGTATAAAAAGGAGAGAGTGGCCAATAAAACAGCGAGGGCTCTTGGTTCCTTGAAGCAGCCTCGCGAATCAACCAACATATATCCCATATCATTTCACACTGTTCGGCCAGCAACGCCAAATCCGCATGACCGTGAGAAGATAAATGATAATACAAGCTGAGGTGGTCTAGCCCCCATCCGTCGGCATACTTAAAAGAAAGGAGAACGGGTTGGCCAAATACGGCTTCGCTAGGGCCACCTACTAAAAGCCCATGAGAGAACAACAGTGCGAACAGCCAAGGGGTACCACTGTAAAGTGTTGGCCATCGGTCTTCTCTCCTTATGAAGGTCCTGTAGGGATGAAGCCAGTCGCTCTCAGGACGCCAAGAAGCCGTAGAGGGAAGAAGCTCCTCCACTAGCAGAGGAATCTGCTGAAGAATTAGTCGTTCACCGCTCACGCGGCATAAGCCTTGAAGTGTCTTCAAAAAGCCATCCTTGCTGATCTCCGGTAGTTTCGGCTTGATCTTAGATGAGCGCTGCTTGGCAGCCTTACGTGCCTCCAGATAAGCAGCCACGATAGTATTTGTATGGAACTTCAATTTCTTCAAGTAGGCCAGGTTTGCATCTAGAGCCGGCACTGGCTGGGAGTCCAAGAACTTGCATTCAGCAATGGCCCAACATTCTCTTCTCGAGCTCCTATAAAAGCCGGTGCGTGCATTCCACCATTTGATATATTCTGAAGTCACACAGGGAAAGCGTGCATGGGCCAGAACTATGAATGAAATCACCTTTCGGCGATGAAAATAGTCCCACAATGTGCGAGCCTTGTCATTTGATATACTTGGCCAGCCCGGGCCCTATTCGGCAGCGCAAACTGAGTCCAGGAAGCAGGAATGTGCTGGTCATAACCAAAATTCTGACTGAATCAGAATGGGTAGTAAAGCTCCAGCCATAAAATACCACCCTTGCGAAAAACCAAGACACTCGGCCTTATTCACAGTGCCCAATCAACTAGCTCTGACTCCAGGATTGGCCTCGTGCACTTAGTGTCAGAAAGGGGGTGAACATACTCCTCTGTCTCATGGAGGCTGCAAACCCGCATCTTGTTCACTACTGGGCTTGAATAGGCAGCCAAGCTCCAGAAATGCAGAACCCCGGCGAGTCCGTTGGAACTTTGGTCAGTTTGCCCTGAATAGCAAAGAGCTGGTCTGCTGTCTGGGTCGGCTCAACACTGGCAAACTCTATCATCCTCGGGACTAGTTGTGCCGACTAGAGTGACCGAGGAGTAGCTTCTGGGAACAGAGTGCAAACCCAAGCGTTGAAAAAGTGCAGCGGGCCAACCATTCGTAGATTCCTGAGAAGACGAGATCGGTGCAAGTCTCACAACATCTTGTATATTAAACACAATGCAAATGGGTAGAGTGAAAGCTTCATGCCCCAAGCCATCAAGCAAGCAAGATAGTGGGCCTCGACCCTGATCATGCTCTCGTCGCCCTGCGAGAGAGCGAAGGAACAAATCCAATAAGTTAGATACGTAGCACAATGAGTGACTGCGTCAACCCCAGCAGGGTTGGGACATCCTTGTTGTCCTCCTTTCAATGTGGATGGGAAAGCGGCTTGTCGCCGAACCCTCTTCTTTTGCTGCACAGGAGCCGGCACTATCGAGGGGAAGTCTTTGTATTTCTGCTCCCCTCCGAAGAAATACTTGTTGGCCCAGACTAGATGGCGAACAAGAAGGGGGGTTCAATTGTCCCCCAGCAGTGATGACAGATTTTAAAAGCAATCTAAACAAATTATAGCGGAAACACAATTAACTACGTTAATTAGCTCAAATTAAACTAAGGTGAGATTTAGGTTCACTCAATCTTTTCGATCTCACACGGATTATCTATGCACTGAACGATTGAGCCTAATCCAAATACGAATAGTAGAAGTAGTAGTGTGTAGCAAAGTAGTGAATAAAAATCTATAAATTGACCTGTGAACGGAGATAGAGGAAATGGACGATCACACAGGCATTCACAATGGACACAGAGATTTTTAGGTGGTTCGAGACCACAACGGGCTCCCTACGTCTATCCCTCACCGAACTCGGTGAGACTTCACTATACGCTACGAGACGTAGCAACACGGGGATGAGCCCCAACACCACACACGCTGCTTCCGCAGCAATACACACACAGGGCCTGACCCTAAGACGCTGTCTCCGTAGCACTCACACACACATAGTCGGGGAATATACCCCGGACACTAAATCGCCAGGAGACGCAGCTCTGTCTATACTCATAAACTCGGGGAACCTCACCTCGCAATAGATCCACACACTCGGAGACGCAGCTCCGCCCACAAACGAAAGTATATCAAGTTCTATGAAAGGAAAAGATATACAATAAACGCCCACAATAGTATGTAGATGAGGATAGACTATGAAGCACTCATAGAAATAAGTATAGAGAGGATGTAGAAATATCTCCTTGAATGTTTGACGGCCGGTAGGCAAATCTTACTTGAAGTTCTTGCTGGTGGGAGGTCGATCTTGAACTATACAACGCTGAAGAAGCTCCTCCTTGGAGATTCGACCACGATGCAGCTTGCATGCTTGACGATGGATGAAGCTTTGACCATCCTCAGCCGAGATCGCCCCTACAAGAGAAAACCAAAAGATAAACACTCAAAAACCTCTCCTCTCTACCTTGTGGCCGCAGCCCTTCCTTCTCCCTGCAGAAGATAGAACACGTTAGCCCCTTGGGATAATTTCTGTCGAATGAACATTGCGGCTACATATACCAAAGGAATGAATATGCAAATACACAACAAAGCCCTGATAAAAACCCTCCACAACCACACCTCAACATGTGGAGAACCCAAGGGTTAATAGGTTAAAAAGCCTAAGCCAATAAGATCTCAACCCATAAGGTTCGCAACCAAACCGGTAAACCCGTTCCGGACGAACTAGAGAAACTGTCGACTCTTAGAGTCGACACTTTTGTAAAAGTGTTATGCCACGAGATAAAAATCAAGACCCAATCAAAAAGTGTCGACTCTTTTTGCAACCCATGCAAAAAGTGTCGACTCACTGAGTCAACTCTTTTTGCAGACAATTCTGTCTGCTCTAAAAGCAGACCCCAGACATCAAGAGTCGACTCATGGAGTCGACTCTTGCAAAGTAAAAATATAAAACAACTCAATGCATTGAAATAAAGCCCAAAAACATTATACATGAATCAAATCCAATCTTGGCACATGGAAATCCATATAAACATAAACCTATACCAAGGATCCAAGGGGTTATAAACAAGAGTGAAGCTTACCATGGACTCCAAAGAGTTGTTGGCAAAGTGGAATCTGTTCATTCTGGAAATTCAGATTTATATCAGTCTTAAAGACAACCAATTGAATGCTCAAATACATTGGCATAGCTTGATTAACCTACACATCCTCATAAGTTCACATATCAATTAATGATTCAAGCAAGCCAACTATGAATGCCAAGTTCAGACTTTAATCTTAATCCAATGCAGCAAGAGTATAGCTTCATACTTGAAGGAGCTATTTCTAGTGCAAATCAAACCATACATAGATTCAGTCCATGTCAAACTGAACCTTCACAACCCTCACATATCAAATAGACTCAAACAGTCCAATTGCGAATTGAATACAATAGAACCATTTGTGATAGCAAGTTCAGTCCAAAAATAGTTAAGGGCATTCCTGAGCAATCTGAAAAACCTTCAACCTGCATATTCATATACTGAAGTGCAGCCATATATAAGAGTGATTGACTCACTCTCAATCCATTTGGAGAAACTAATTTCAAAACACTTCTCCAGCCATGTTTTTCTCTTCAATTAAGAACCTGCAGATTTGTATCTCAAAAATACAGCTATGAGCACAATAGAATCACAATTATCAAATTCATATCATTCTAGAGTTCTCATTTCAAATGTGATTCCGGTGATCCAGCTTTAAAACAAATTCATCAAGCCTCCCATGTCTACAAGTTCAGTTGGGAACAATCTAAACTCTTATTGGCATCATATATGAATTAAGCATGCAAACCAACACAAAACATCCATGAGTGTATAAGCTTATCAGTTCAATGATTCCAGATTCAGTTAAAAACAAAATAGCTCAACCAATAAAAGACCAGCCAAATAAGGATCATTAGACCTCATTCCAAGGCACTTAGACATGAATTACCTTGACTTAAACCGATCATTTAAACTAACATGGAAACCAATTTCACATATAAAATTAATCAGATTTCTGCATGAAGGAACCAAGACTTGTTACCATCTGAACAATCTAAAACAAGGAACAAGGCTCAAAAGAGCCAGGGGTCGACCCATGGGGTCGACCCTTGCAGTGGAAAATAAAGAATCTACCTAAAGGCAGTCCGGTTCAACCCAAGGACATCCAATGCCATTTAATCAAGATAAAAGGTCTCATGACCTTCTATGAAAACATGATTTCATCAATCAAAAACATCATGTATGGAGTGCATCAAGAGACCAAGGTCGATGCATATAATGGAAGCACTATAGAAAGGATAGTGCATATGACCCAAGGTCTAAGCATATGAAGCAAACATCAACTCCATACAACAGAATTGCACCTATAAATGATATGCATGCCAAACCTATAAAGCAAGATTTCAACATGTGAGCATCAAGACGTTTTCCACAAAACACGCACACATGGTCTTTACTTCAGCACAAACGCAAACCACACAATATATTATAATCATCAAAACCATTAGCAAAGATCAAGAGGGAGTGCCACAACCCAACAATCTCCTCCTTTTTGATGATGACCATATATTGTGGCCATCCAAAACTCTCTCCCCCTTTGACATTATCAAAAAGTGGGGGGCGAGGTGAACAAGTATGAAAATTCAAAAAGAAGTAGACGGATATGTAAAGCCAATGGAGCACGGACCCAGCAATGACCTGCCATAAGGAAGGAAAATCCAAATCCTCAGTTTTTGAACTATATGCAGTGTATGATCGAACTATTCACTAGAGTATGACTCAACTAAACTATATGCAAATGTTGAGCTGAACAGCACATTATTCTCCTCCTATTGTCATGAACAAAAACTGACTGGCAATGGTATTATTTAAGTTGATATATACAAGTATGATCAAAAGACGCATCAATATGAACTGATGTATTACATGAACAGAAATGATCAAGCAATCAAGCACTCAAGCATGTAAAATAAAATATATACTCAAGCAAGTCCCTTCGGGACTGGTGTAAGAATTATGCAATCGATTTTGAACATGATATGCATGAACAATACTAAGAAGGTCGTGCTTACAAAAAGATGGTACTACATAAATCATGAAAGTTGACAGATTCATAGAGTACATTCACACAATCAAACCCAACGTGTATATGTGAAAATTGAGCAATGAATTCCAAGGCAATATGGATCATCAGATTTTCCAACTAACACTAAAAAGAACTTATCATCCATACACATTCATACACAATGCACGAATATTGGTAGCTACGTATGGGCCCAATTTTTTTTCTTAATTACTATAAAGGGTGTGACTAACATTTTAACACGAGTTGTATCCTTTGTCTCAGGGATACTTCTCGGTTACTCAGTTTCGTCACTTATCTTAACTGTGGATTTTGTCTTTTCGGCGCGAGTTGTATCCTTTGTCTCAGGGACACTTCCCGGCTACTCGGTGGCGGATCACACTTATTTTTGATGTGGATTGTTTCTCCTGTCGACACGAGTTTTCTCCTTTGTTTCAGGGGAGATTTCTGGTTGCTCGAATTCACGTTCCACTTATACAACTTTTTGGTGGGGCAAACATCTTTTTACTCACGAGATATATGATTTCCATGTAGAGATTTAAGAGTCCTATAAAGTGTTCAGAGGAATAACTGAAATCTTTATTAAATTGAATCATTTATCTCAAAAAGGTGCAAAGTGTGTGGGTGGTTGTATTGAATGTAAGACATGAATTAGTCTAATCATAGTTATGTCTCCCCCTAAGTGTATGTACGGTTATGAAAAAAAATATCCCCCTTAATATATGTCATGTAACAAACATGTCTAAATCAATGCAATTTCATTTAGTATGGTAAAAGGTCTTAGAAAGATATCAAGAAGTGGTTATATCAAATATATACAAGCAATCAGGCAAGGACCTTTCAAAATTTTCAAACAAGGTGATTTCCGGTACGTGACGGAGAACGTAGGTCCGAAGACCACCATCGCGCATAGTGGAAGTATCTAGTTAGACATAATCCAACCTTCTCTGACCACCATTTGATATACCAGATAATCATGGCATTCATGCACACAAGTATGGAAAAGTATATGCAAATATATGCACGTAAATAAGAAGATTGAAAATTATTCATATTTACAAGTATGCAAGGATATGCATGATATGAGCATGAAAGTAAGTATGCAACATATGTATGCATAAGTCAACTATATATGCACATGTGAACTGTTATTTACAAAAAGTGATTAAAAGTGTGAAAAACTTTATGTGTAATCTAAAGCATTCAAAAATTGAATCGTTATTTACAGAAAATGAGCAAAAGTGTGAAAGACATTAAGCGTAGACAGAGACATTCAAAAATAAAGCCATTTTCTTCATGACTACGAAAGTCAACAAATAGTACTATGAATTCAGATGAATGTCAGATTTGATTTTATTTACAAAATATGCTACCTAATAAACATGGATAGTCAACATGACAATAGATTTGGAATTAGAAGCACACTGTTTTTCTTAAAACTCAAACTCTCACCTGAGTTGAATTATCCAAAAGGAACTAGTACCAAATTCATTACCAGTAAAGCTCATCATTTCTCTTGCCTTGAAGGATCTTCATTTATCAACAGATTCTTTCTCCTCAAGGCACCCCTACCAAATAGATTCTCATTTTGGAGATTTAGGTACAAAAGTCATCTTGGGTCTCGAGGGGTTAGTTCTAACATGAGTGAGGGTATTCTTATATCTCCTAGAACACCAATCATCATCATTTCTCATTGTAGAATAATCATCCATAGAATGACCATTCTGACCACAATAAAAGCAGTGAGAATATTTTCTCCTCAAAAATCAATTGTCATCATTTTTAATTACATAACAATCATTCATTACATGTCCGAAACTACCACAGTAATGACATGAAAATTTCTTTTTGACGAACCATTCATCAGCATTTTTCTTTGTGAAATAATTTTCAAACACATGACCATGTAGCCCACAGTAGTAGTAATGAATGTTGTGGTTCTTCTCTATGAGTTTTTCATGATGTTTGGAACCATCAACCATATTCATTCTTGATTTCAATGCCTCATTATCATCAAATTTTATTAAAAAACAATCATAAACTTCATGACCATATTTTTCGCAGTAAAAGCATGAGACATTCATTCCCTTTCTTGATGCATGAGCATGTTTAACAGTAGAGGATTTTGCATGCATACAAGATTGATCATTGACATTTCTCTATTTCTCATTTTCTTTATCACACAAACACAAAGACTCATTCAGAATTTTGATTTGATTTTCCAATGATGAGATGTGCAATTCATTATTAGCAAGCTCTTCTTCACACAATGCAAGTTTATCATTCAACATACAATTGATAGTTTTATGGCTTGCAACTTCTTGTTCCAAAACATGAATATTTTTAGAATTATCATCAACCACATATTTTCCTTTTTCAAGAGTAAGCAATTTTTTAGATATAGTTGTGTTTAAATGCTTTAACTCTTCATTCTCCTTAGCAAGTTTGTCATTCAAAATCAATTCGCAGCACAAATCATGGTCAACAGAATTCAATTCTATTTTGTTTCTTAACTCATTTTCAATTTTCTCCATTTGAATGATTTTGTTCTTAAGAGCAAAATTTTCATTTTTCAATCAAGCGATTATTCATTTGTGGCTATCAACTTCATGCAATAAATTTTCATTCAAGTTCCTAAGTTCAGAACATTTCCCACATGAAGAATTATTAACACAAGAGTTTTCAATTTTCTTTTTCAATTTTCAGTTTTCAATTTTCATTGTTTTATATCTATCACACAACTCATCATAAGCATCCATCAATTCATCATAACTTAGCTCATCTTCTTCATCGGAGTTAGAGTTTACCTTAGAACTTTCCTCGCTTTGATGTTCATCGCCGTTGTTTGCTGCGAGACACTCATCAACACTATTCAGGCTTTCTTCTTGGGCTTCGCTTAGCCCATCCCAGATCTCTTTGGCTAACCTACAAGATGAAATAAAAGCAAATCGATTAGGGTCCACAGCAGCCTTAAGAGCATTCAAGACAAAATAATTATCAGAATTCCTTTTTCTATCCTCATTGGTCCATCTTAACTCATTTTTAGGAAGAATGTAAGGACCATGAGTGATTAGATTCATAAGTTTCGGATCAATATTGGTAATCCAAACACAAAATTTTCCAAGCCATAGAGCATAATCAAAACCATCAAAGACAGGAACCAAATTAATGCTAGCCATCATAGAAAGATCTTTTCTCCTAGACCGTGAGGTCCGCGTATGAAAATCAGAGACTGGGCTCTGATACTAATTATTGGCCCAGACTAGATGGCGGACGAGAAGGGGGGTTGAATTATCCCCCAGCAGAGATGGTGGATTTTAAAAATAATCTAAACTAATTATAGCGGAAACACAATTAACTACGTTAATTAGCCCAAATTAAATTGAGGTGAGATTTAGGTTCACTCAATCTTTTCGATCTCACATGGATGATCTATGCACTCAACGATTGAGCCTAATCCAAACACGAATTGCAGAGGCAGTAGTGTGTAGTAGAGCAGTGAATAAAAATCTATAAATTGACATGTGAACGGAGATAGAGGAAATGGACGATCACACAAGCATTCACAATGGACATAGAGATTTTTAGGTGGTTCGTGACCACGACGGGCTCCCTACGTCCACCCCTTACCAAACCCGGTGTGGCTTCACTACACGCTACGAGACGTAGAAACACGGGGATGAGCCCCAACACCACACATGCTACTTCTGTAGTAATACACACACGGGGCCTGACCACAAGACGCTGCCTCTGCAGCACTCACACACACATAGTTGGGGAATATACCCCGGACACTAAACCACACGGAGACGCAGCTCCGTCTATACTCACAAACTCGGGGAACCTCACCCCGCAATAGATCCACAGACTCGGAGACGCAGCTCCGCCCACAAACGAAAGTATATCAAGTTCTATGAAAGGAAAAGATATACATTAACCACCCATAGCAGTATGTAGATGAGGATAGACTATGAAGCACTCATAGAAATAAACATAAAGAGGATGTAGAAATATCTCCTTCAATGCTTGACGGCCTGTAGACAAATCTTCCTTGAAGTTCTTGCTTGTGGGAGGTCGATCTTGAACTATACGACGCCGAAGAAGCTCCTCCTTGGAGTTTCGGCCACGATGCAGCTTGTATGCTTAACGATGGATGAAGCTTTGACCATCCTTGGCCTAGATCGCCCCTAGAATATTAAACCAAAAATTAAACACTCAAAAACCTCTCCTCTCCACCTTGTGGCCGCAGCCCTTCCTTCTCCCTGCAGAAGATAGAACACGTTAGCCCCTTGGGATAATTTCCGTCGAATGAACATTGCGGCTACATATACCAAAGGAATGAATATGCAAATAGACAACAAAGCCTTGATAAAAACCCTCCACAACCACACCTAAACATGTGGAGAACCCTAGGGCTAATAGGGTAAAAAGACTAAGCCAATCGGATCTCAACCCATGAGGTTCGCAACCAAAACGGCAAACCCGTTCCGGACGAACCAAAGAAAGTGTCGACTCTTAGAGTCGACACTTTTCTCAAACTGTTCTGCCCCGAGATAAAAATCAAGACCCAATCAAAAAGTGTCGACTCACGGAGTCGACTCTTTTTGCAGACAGTTCTGTCTGCTCTAAAAGCAGACCCCAGGTACCACGAGTCGACTCATGGAGTCGACTCTTGCAGAGTAAAAATAGAAAACAACTCAATGCATTGAAATAAAGCCCAAAAACATTATACATTAATCAAATCCAATCTTGGCACATGCAAATCCATATAAACATATACCTATACCAAGGATCCAAGGGGTTGTAAGCAAGAGTGAAGCTTACCATGGACTCCAAAGAATTGTTGGCAAAGTGGAACCTGTTCATTCTAAAAATTAAGATTTATATCAGTCTTAAAGACAACCAACTGAACGCTCAAATACATTGGCATAGCTTGATTAACCTACATATCCTCATAAGTTCACATATCAATTAATGATTCAAGCAAGCCAACTATGAATGCCAAGTTCAGACTTTAATCTTAATCCAATGCAGCAAGAGTATAGCTTCATACATGAAGCAGCTATTTTCAGTACAAATCAAACCATACATAGATTCAGTCCATGTCAAACTGAACCTTCACAACCCTCACATATCAAATAGACTCAAACAGTCCAATTCCGAACTGAATACAACAGAACCATTTGTGACAGCAAGTTCAGTCCAAAAATAGTTAAGGGCATTCCAGAGCAATCTGAAAAACCTTCAACCTGCATATTCATGTACTGAAGTGCGGCCATATATAAGAGTGATTGACTCACTCTCAATCCATTTGAAGAAACTAATTTCAAAACACTTCTCCAACCATGTTTTTCTCTTCAATTAAGAACCTGCAGATTTGTATCTCAAAAATACAGCTATGAGCACAATAGAATCACAATTATCAAATTCAGATCATTCTAGAGTTCTCATTTCAAATGTGATTCTGGTGATCCAGCTTTAACACAAATTTATCAAGCCTCCCATGTCTACAAGTTTAGTTGAGAATAATCTAAACTCATATTGGCATCATATATGAATTAAGCATGCAAACCAAGACAAAACATCCATGAGTGTATAAGCTTATCAATTCAATGATTCCAGATTCAGTTAAAAACAAAGCAGCTCAACCAATACAAGACCAGACAAATAAGGTTCATTAGACCTCATTCAAAGGCATTTACACATGAATTACCTTGACTTAAACACATCATTTAAACCAACATGGAAACCAATTTCACATATAAAAGTAATCAAATTTCTACATGAAGGAACCAAGACTTGTTACCATCTGAACAATCTAAAATAAGGAACAAGGCTCAAAAGAGCCAGGGGTCGACCCACGGGGTCGACACTTGCAGTGGAAAATAAAGAATCTACCTAAAGGCAGTCCGATTCAACCCAAGGACATCCAATGCCATTTAATCAAGATAAAAGGTCTTATGACCTTCTATGAAAACACGATTTCATCAATGAAAAATATCATGTATGGAGTGCATCAAGAGACCAAGGTCAATGCATATAAATCAATGCATATAATGGAAGCACTATAGAAAGGATAGTGCATATGACCCAAGGTCTAAGCATATGAAGCAAACATCAACTCCATAGAATAGAATTGCACCTATAAATGATATGCATGCCAAACCTTCAAAGCAAGATATCAACATGTGAGCATCAAGACGTTTTTCACAAAACACGCACACATGATCTTTACTTCAGCACAAACGCAAACCACACAATATATTGTATTCATCAAAACCATTAGCAAAGACCAAGAGGGAGTGCCATGAACCCAACAATACTGTAGCCAGGTGCCCATCCTCATGCGCCTCTTTTCTCCAGGCTTGCGTGCTTCCCTGGTATCGTACGAGGAACGACAGAGAGTACGATATGCTTTCATCAGATAGCGGTAGGCGAAGCCAGTCAAGTATCGCCCTTTGCTGTCCATCTAGTCCTTCAGCCAATCCGGCCAACAAACCTCTTCATATGGTTCACCATCGATCGGGAGGCCACTTAGCTGAGAGAGACTCCAAAGGTCTAGTGATGTCTCTCCTTCTGAAGTATAAAAGGTGTGGTACTCAGGACAGAACACCTCAATCATACCGCAGCACAGACCCTTGGAGATGGGGTAGCGGTACCTCGATGCATACACGCTGTGGTATACACCTGCCTTGATTAAAATAGGAGCGTAGTGCTATAGAGCATAATCCGTAAATTCCACTGCTCCTGGCCGAAAGGCATGGGCGTCAGCAACCTTCAAGTTGGCAAACCAGCCTACCAAAATCTGGTGCTTGAAGCGCACGGCTAGGCAATCCAGTAGGAAAGGTTCATCTCTGTACCCTCATTTTAGCGAGGCCAAGAATAAATCGAAAGATGGCTTCTCCCAGTCAAAGCGGCCTGTAGTCTCATTCCATCTAGCCAGAACAAACTCCGGGGCTCTGGTCAACAGTCCATCCTGTGGAGTCAACTTCAGGAGCCCCAGCACGGCACTCTATTTCCTGGGATCACTAGGCAGATAAATGGGTCTTCCCCACATAACGAATCATGTCAGGCTGTCCCGCTCTGCAAGTAGCGCTTGCTCAGCCTTCCGAACAAGGAACAAGTCCCACTTTCCCTGAAGATTGAACCGCTTCAGGAAAGACATCAAATGTCTATCCTTGGGGTGATCCACCATGTGGCTGTCCCGGCGATCGTACTTGAAAGAATCACTCCCGACAATCAACAGACGATCAGTGTCTACTATGTCGGTCTCTGAATCAGAAGACTCTGCAACTATGGCCAGCTTACCATGGCCTCTGTCTAGAGAATCAACGTCCCTCCAAGTTACCACAACATGGGAGGAGAAAGAAGAACCAGATGCCATGGTATCTGCATCAAAACAAATACAAAGAAAATAAACGAAGTCAGAAAGGACTTGTTGGAGACAAATGTTTTTCTAACAAAATTTCAGTAGTCTCCCCAGCCCGGGAGCTTGCCCGAAGGAAGCGGGAACACGTCCATTAAGGAACGATCCCTGAAATAGGCCGTGGGTGTCACACCGGGGCCAAACAGGACACCCAGGGTTGTAGCTCTGAGGACAAGCCTACAAGGAGCCTCCCGGGGCCTAGAAAGAGGGGTTTGAATCCCCTGAATTGGAAAGAATGAAGCTCTCCCTCACTAGATCTCGCCATCGCCACCGCCGCTAGGAGAAGGGAACTCTCGCCGCCATAGGAAGAGTGGAGGAGAGGAGAGAGGAAGTTCAGGTTGCGAATGAAACCGAATGAGGAGAGAAAGAAGAAAAAATAATATATAGAGGGGCTGCGATGGGCCAAATCAGGTGTGCTCATAGGGTACGCCGTTTTAGCTCCTCCCGCCTGAAGTCAAACTTCAAAGGGCACATGGATTAACCCAGTTAAGGGGCCGCACCGGAATAACAAGGCTAAGGGGGGTGCACCATTTTAGCAAATGATCACGGCCGCGCCATTTTAAGGCCAAAGAGCTATATCCCCACGCCATTTTAAGAGCCAGAGCCATGGCCATGCCATTTTAAGGCCGCTATAGGGTCGTGCCACCCCAACGGCATCTAGACCGCACCAAATAAATACTTTGTACTAATCAGACAAGGAATATGTTCAGTCCCGGTACTTCCGTTGATCCCGTGTCACTGGTGCCTCACTTGCGAAACCCGCGGATAGAGGGCATTTGTTGGCACCCGAAATATGATTGATGGCAACCATGCCTGAATGATGAAAGAACACGGCCCGCCAAAGTGCAAAAGCCGAAGAGAATTAATACACAAGGGTCCTCCCAGACTGCTGAAGCTTTAGGTCACCTGACGAGAGCGTCAGGGACTCCACCTCAGGATGGTCGGAACAAATCCACAACAAACTGGTAGTGCCATTTGGCCTGCCTAATGAACCAGTATTGACTCAATCGTGCCGAACAAACTCCGTCTATCATCCGATCCAAGTGAGAATGTACCTGGTGGTTCACCACCCAACAAGGAACCTTCTTGAGGTGAAGAAATGTCCCTGACTTCACAGAACAAGGTGCCGATGGCAGCGTCAGTCGGAAACCCGAATGTATGAACTAAAGGCACGAACAACAACAGAATTGGCAGTCTAGTGGCCTGAAGATCCTCTTGATACTTCTCATGTCGATCCTATCGGGACACGATGAGATGAAAGTTCAAGTTGACTCTCGGAGTCAGTCCTAGTTTCACGAGCCAAAGCCCGGCTCGAACAAGCACAACAAGGGGAACAACCCGGCATGCCCCTAAACCAGCGTGCCCCTCATCCAGCGGGCTCCAATGCCCCTAATCCGACGCGCATAAAGCAACCCTCGCTAAACCGGCGCGCCCACCTGCGTGCCAGGTGAGGCCATGCCGGTTAATTCTTTAAGAAGGGGGCTTTCGAACAAGAAAAAGGGGAGAGCGAAGAAGCTTGGAAAAAAAGAAAGGAGGAGAGTGCAAGGGTCGAAGTGAGAAAAAGAGAGAAAGGGAATCAGAGAGGGGAAGCTTGAAAAAGAAGAAAAAGTTGAGAGAGACTTCCCCAGGCAGTCGTCCACCATTCGCCAACAGAGAGGAAGGGCTCGGAGCGAGGGAAGAGAAGAAGATTTTCGATACTCTGTTTTCATTGTAAAGAGAAGAGGTGGGTGTGTGGGATATCGTTTTCATTCTCCATCTAGCCATCCCTTTGTCAATATCTCCTCTATGGCTTGTAATGAAATGAGCGATGATATGAGCCCGCATCCCCCTTCATTTCCTTTTTAGTTTAGCCTTCGACTCTTTTTCTTTTCATCTTCTGATGCAAGGATGTAATGGAACGGTCTCGTGCGGCAACACTGGGCCGAATGCAATATATATTCCTTTTCTTTGATCATTCCTTAAGCTGTGTCTGAATCCCTCCTCTTGTTCTGCTGCATTTACTTCTGTATCATTTATTAACATCTTGTTTCTTCGGTCGATGCCGAGCATGCCCTGGGATAACCAAGGGTTACATTAACGTTATCCCCCTCCCCGGGGCTCTCTTTAAGTGTGGTAGCTATATCGAATGCACTGCATATCCTTCGTGGATTTTATCGCCAGAGACACATATACATGTGCATCTCCATTTTGTTTCTTTTTCTTCGGGATTGGCTCCCCTCCCATCAACTCTCCGTTCACTATCATGAACTGGAGAGAATATGGGTCTTCCTACAATCTGGGCGTAGGGCCCTCTGGCACAGTTAAATTCTAGTATGCCACCTGCCAATTGCTCGAGCGTGTGCTTCTTACAATCCCCGTGGTTCGTCAGCTCACGGCTAACCTCTAGGTGCTAACCAACTAATCCCTCTATGCTTGACCTGCCATCCATGGTTTAACGGTCGAATGATTGGCATCGCATTTTCTTTTGCCCCGAGAAGGATAAGGTGAGGGTCTGTTCGATGTGGCCCATCCCTCTTTCCTATATACGGGTGACAGTCATTTTGTTTTATCTTCTCGATGATGATAGTCTAGTGACCGGAGAGGGGGGATATTCCCCATCAAACAGTCATGTTGCCTTTCTCTGAATCACCCCAAGGCTATAGGATCCCGTCCCCCTGTGGCGTGGAGCCATACGAGCCCTCGAAGGTGAATAGAAATGGGTCTTTGACCCAACATTAAATCCACATTCTCTTGGGAATGGTGGTGGCCGTGGGTAAGGGACCTCTTGTAGGCTAGTCCTCAAGGTTTTCCCCCCATTTCGGTCGTCCCTTTGAGCAATGCTTTTGGCCCATGGAGTATTGGTACCCCTCATAGGGTAGTCCTTGGGGTTTCCATCTATCTGGGTCTGCCGGTCACCGTTTGGCTTCCCGACTTTAAGGAGCTTACCCTAGTCTCTGTGGGAATGTCTCCACTTCCCCCCCGCAACCCTCTGGGAATGGGAAGGTGCTGCCAAATTTTTGACTGAATACATAGTCTGAATCATGATGGAACCTCGATTCTGGGAACTGTGAGCTTTTTACGGACTCTGCTTGAGTAGGAACCTCGCATAAGTCTTGGTTTGTTGTGTCTGTAGGACAATCAAATCTGAATTTAGTCAATGAATAAACCCTTAATCAACGTCAAAAGACTGAGCAAAATCACAGTGCAATCCAACAACTCAGAAAAATCAAATTCTGCCCCCAAACCGGAGCGGTCCTAATCCAGCGCGCCTTGAACCGCCCCCCCCCCCCCCCCCCCCCCCGCGCCGCTTTCATCTCACACTAATAAATCATTCTAAACCTATGGGCTCTAATCCGGTGCGCCCCTTCTGCGCCGTTTAAACCTTCCACAATACCCCACGCCATTTTAAAACTCACATGCATCAACCTTAAGCCCAAACCTGCACAGACCTCAGCACCTGCTGCACCGACCTCAGCCCCTTGCTGCACCGACCTTAGCCCCCTACGGCACCACCTCAGCCCCTGTTGCACCGACCTTAGCCCCTTCCTGTACAGACCTCACCCAACATGCATCGACCTTAGCCCCCAACATACATCGACCTTAAGCCCAAACTTGCACAGACCTCGCCCAACATGCATCGACCTTAGCCCCCAACATGCACCGACCTCAGCCCCTTGCTGCGTCGATCTTAGCTCCAGCCTGCACTGACCTCAGCCCATTGCTGCACCGACCTCAGTCCTTTGGTCAACCTTCTTTGATCCCCTCCCCAGTCAACCTCTGGCCTTTGTCAAAGCCTGATAAAACCTTATAATAAATGATTAATCAACTCAACCTTAATAAATCATTTAAAAAAATTGTTAAGAAATAAATAATAATAAATCAATTAGTTGAGCTTGCTTTCTATTTGAATGTGCAATTGTGTTTGAACACACTTATCTTTGCTGCCTTGCTTGATTGTTTCGCATGCATGATTGCTGAATATTTGTCATCATCTCGGGCCTCGGTATATCAAATGGTGATCTGCCAAAGGTCAGACTGGCTCTGACTAGAAGCTCTCACTATACGCGATGGTGGTCTTTGGACCTACGTTCTTCGCCATGTACCGAGGGCTCCAGGTAGTGAATGAATTTGAAATGTGTGCTCAAGCTTATATTTTGTTCCCGCATTATGAATTATCACTCTCACTGGTTCACTTATGCCTACAGATTTATATAGCCTCAGTGGCTCATTATCTTGGCAATTAATCAAGGGTTTTCCTCTTCTTAATTAACGTCATAACATTTATGGTATGACGGACTGCCGGTCCCTACATGAACTTCACATTCGTCTGACTAAGTCAGATCGAGCACATAATAAATTTGTCACTTATGTGACTGGCACACCTACGTAATAAATAAATCAATAAATCAATCGACAAACAAAGAAAATAAATATAAATTAATAAAATATAAAAATGTGTGTTCCATAATTTGGCATGCCCGATGGGACTAAAATAAATCTTTTCAAATAAAATGATAAATAAATAAATAAATCTAACAAATCCAAATTAACAAATCTAATAAATATAAAAATATTTTAATGAAAATCCATCCTCACAGACCCCTACTAAGCCAGTGAGATGAGGCTCACCCCTGACTTTTCAAGTGTAGCTGTTCTTCCTCGTGCTTTGGAGGTGCAGTGCGATAGTTCTTAGTTGCTAGCTTTGCCAGTGTCGGGCTTCCCCCGACTTGAGAGTACGTTCTCTTTTCTGTTGTACTGTACTTTAGTTGGACTGGACTCTGCTAGTTTTAATTGTTATAGATAATGTAATTTTATTTCTGCTCTTTTAGCAATCTTGATCATATAAATTAATTGTTTACTGCTTTATTTGGATGTTCAATGTACTTCACCCACTCCTTTTTATCCCTTCGGAGCTTTAATTTACCGCTCTTGGGAGGCCTCTCAGAATCCAAGTGGTATCGGGTTTACCCGATATCTAGAGTCTTGGTCATCACAGATGGTATCGGAGCGTGTGTTTCTAAAAGTACATGGGAATTCAATATATCACAATGCTCAAAGTCCATAAGGTCCAGTGCAGTCGGCAGCTGGCATAGGTTTTGTGATTGTTTACCGCTTGCTTCTCGCATGAGAGCTTGTGTGCGTTGTGTTTGCGATGTGCGAGGTGGTTTTGCTCTCGTCAGGATCTGATGGAGCGTCTTTCTTTCATCATGGTGTTGGTCTCTATTGTGCTGCACTTGGTAGAGTTTGCCGGCAGGCGTGAATATGTGGTGCAGTGTTTGAGATTTTTTCCTGTTGTAATCAAGTGACATGTGGCAATATTGTTGGTGTGATGGCCGTGCACGTTCTCTAAGGAGATTAATGTTGTTTTGGCTGTCCCAGCTTGAGGTTTGGTCAGCCCCTGAGGTGTTAAGGTTATGTTGAGGTGGTCGTTTGGATGCCTTGTTTGAGAGAGTGCTCGGGCGAACCTAGGATTTGTTTCATGGTGAGCTGCTATTAGTCGAGCTTGATCTTTCTCATCCTATCTTCTGGTGACTTTTCGAGGTAAGCTTTGGAAGTGCTGTCTCTGTGAAGCCTTAGTCCTGTGTCTGCTTATGTGTGGACTGTGTTAGTTCTAAACCTGATCTGCTCTTGTTTTGCCGGTGGCTTGGCTTTGGACCCAGTTTGTGGATTGGGGGCCATTGTGCACCGTGTTCGGCATGCCGTGTTTGGCGGTTGTTGTGCTGTGAAGGTTCAGTAATTGTTTATGGACGTAGGGATAAGTTGAGACTGGTGTTCCTTGTGGCTTATGCTATGGCTCTTGGCACAATGGTTTGCACTTTGGCGATGTGTGATCTACTGTTAGCAAGATCGGTACTCGAGGCGTGGTATATTGCAATTTCATGAATTCTGATGGTGGCGAGTGTGTGCTGAGATGCGGATGCCGAGTTGTTTGTGATGCCTGTGTGCATTGTGTTGAGTGCGCAGTAGAAGCGTGTGGGCTTATAACCCACAGGTCGAGGATCGTTAGGTTGGAAGATTCTGACCAGCCGAGAGGATTGTTTCCTCGGTGTGACATCATCTTGGCTATGTGTGCCTTAATGCTGTTGGTTGCCGTGCCATTGCTTGAGGCATCATGGTTGTTGGCACTAGCAGGTTTGAGAATTGGAGACATCTGTTGGCGAATATGCTGGTTGAGTACCCTTTCTTTCTATGTTTCTTGGGAGTAATGCTCTCGAAACGGATCATGGTCCTAGAGATGCATTCTCCGAGATTGTTTATGGGTCCTTGTTGGTAAGCTACGAGCGCCTAGTATATTTTAGCCATGTGGTCAGCTGTAATTGTGCCTTGATGTGACCTAGCTTGTAGTTGTGTCCCGTGGTTCTGTGTTGAGGACGGAGCCGGGGATTTGTAGGTGCTGTTTGTGGTTGTGTGTTGGGTTGTGATTGTGGTCAGCTTGGGAGGTGTTCCCTGTGAGTCTGAGTTTGGCATTGTGTGGACTAAGGTCTTGTCAGTTGGTTTTGTTGTACTCTTATGTTGTGGTAGAGTTGGAGTGGAACTCGAATCAGATGTAATGTCTAAGTGAGGACTGACTTGATTGTGCTTGTGGTCCAGTGCTGTCATTGGCATTCTGCGTGCCAGTTTCGATTGTTGTTCATGGCGCGGAAGCCAATGGTTCGAGCAGTCAGCTGGGATGATTATTTTCCTCGAGAGAGCTGATACTTGTTTTATCTGCCGAGTATGTGTTTTATCGGTGGCTGTTTCGTGGCATGGGTCGTGTCTCCTTATTCTGTGAGACGATAGCGATGATGCCATGATGTTTTGGAGGTGCCGGACTTGTGTTCCTTTGTGTGCCATGCTCATTCTGTGGATCAGTGTGCCTTGAGATCCGGAGCGTGTGCTTGTGATTGTGGTCTGGCAGTGTTCCTCTGAATTGTGTTTTTTGAGAATTATGTTATCATGTTTTTTGTGTTCGAGGTTTGCCTGGTGCTTAGAGAGCATAGCCAGCATTTGGGTTGTTCTTCCCTTTTCTCTTGTTGACTCCTTAAATTTCGAGGAAGAAATTTCTTAAGGAGGGGAGGCTGTAATACCCTGGTTTCTTGGGATAGGAATCAGAGAGCTTTCGGAGTGCTTTCGTGGGTTTTGAAACGTGTTTTATGATCCACTCGGATTTTTCCCTTGTATTACTTACGGAACCCCGTGGAGAGTTAACCATTGAGTTTTGAGACTCCGGGATGCTAACAAGTGCATTGTGCTCATTCCGAGGATCGTGGAGACTATTTTTCTATATTTTTCTGAGTTTACAAAATTTCATGCCAAAAATTGGATTTTAGGAAAATTGCTAATTTCCTATTTTCTTTTCATTTTAACCCTCTCTCTCTCCTCTCTCCTCTCTCCTCTCTTACGATCTCTCACTTCTCTCCCCCCGTTCTCTGTCCTCTCTTCTCCTCTCCCCCCGGGCATACGATCGTGGCGGAGCTGGACGAGGTGGTGACGGGCTGGAGCTGACCTGGGGCTTGATGGCACGAGAATCGGAGCATGGAGTAGGCGCAATCCCATTCGTGGATTCGAAGTCGGCGTGGGTTGTTTGTGTGATGGTTTTTGGCGTGGTTTGGCTGTTTCGACACGCGAGATCTTCAGTGGAGGTAGGGGGAGGGATACCCTACTCTTTACCTACTTCCTCTCATGATTTGGAGCCGAACGGTGGGAGTTTGAGCGGGTTTTCTAGCTTTAAGAGCGAAATCATGTTTTGGGGGTGTGAGCCGTGTTCGCCGTTCTAGGCAATGGTTTTCACATTAAATGGTAAAATTTGAACCCCTGGCATGTTGGGATTCGATCCCTGCCAATTTAACTCCGTTTGGTTGTGAATTAGGGCCGGTATGACCCCGTTTGTCCACGTGACTCATTTTGGGTCGATTCGTGTGAATCAGCCGTTTCTTGATGTTTTGGGGTTGGTTTGATCCCTTCCAGCTTGTGGAAGGTTGATATCGACTCTAGGGATGTTTCCCCATCGTTTAGGAGCGATTGGGGTGTGGAAAGGCCAGGTTTTGAAGGTTTCTATGATTTTCAAACCGGGGGATGAGTCACAGTCCACCAGAAACTGCGTTCATCGCTCGGGGGTGCTAGTGGTCCAGTCTGGACCGCTTTAGCCTTTGAAGGTCGGTTGGTAGACGCGGTTGTCTACCCGACCGCGTTAGGATGACATGGCCATTTGGAAGACCGCGTTTATGTAGAAGAGGTTATTGGTCAACCACGTTCTGGTTTCTTCAATCGGTCTAGGTCGGTTCGCAGTCGTGGTCGTGCGACTGACTGCCTCTCTTAGTAGCGGTCATGGGGAGACCATTTCTGGTTTGGGTCAAGCATCTAGGTGAACGCGGTCATTCACCTGACCGTGTTCAGGCAGTCACGGTTGTCTGGGAGACCGCGTTTCACTCGGGCTATCTGGTAGCTACCCTGTGATAACTGCTTCTTGTTCTAGGTGTTTCCTTTGCCGGTTTGACTGTCGGTTGTGTGGCTTCGACCCCTTGGTTAGCCCGTTGTTCCATGGATGTCTTGGACGTCCTATGAGGGTTGTGACCATATTAAAGGATGTCTGGGAGTGCCATTGTACCAAGAAGTGTTTCGTGTTGTTTCGGGGGTCATTATGGTTTCCGGTCAACCCTGTGGTGACCCAGTGGTTGACACGTGACCTCGCGTGTGTCTCGTCTATCCTATGAGGATCGAGACTTGGTTTTGGATGCTTGGAGGTATTATCTTACCTTGATTTGCGTGTCCATGTGGTTTGAGGGCTTTGGTAATCCTTCATGTTTCATGTTTAATGTTATGCGGAATTGTGAGTCCATTGAGCGGCCTAGGGGCCGAGGACTCATTGTTGCTGTTGTGGATCCGACTATTCTGTGCTGCTTCCACTAAGCTTTAACGTGATTTTGGCTTAGGGACTTGGCTAATTAACGGTGTGTTGTCGTGATGTGCGATGATCTTGACCCGAGTCTTGTCACTCAAGGATCATTGTGAGCATGTCTAGTTGTTTGTCCTGAGTCTGTCGACAGTTTTGTGTGCTACCTTGTTCTTCGTAGTACGTGCGATAGGTGTGTGTTTACCCTATCCATACTTCACTGTTTTGAGTCTCTGTGTCTAGTAAGCCTCCACTAGTCATAGCCTGACGACACTTACAGTGTGTCTGCCCACCTGGGAGTGGTGGTGGGGCAAGTCTCGGTTGAGATAGTTTGTAGGCTGGTTGCCGTGGGCCCCTTTGTCTTGCCGTGAGAGTCCTACGGGAGGGGAAAACCAGCTAGAGGCCTGGCTCAAGATATTGAGCTTGTGTGTGCACACGTGGTCAGGGATGTTGAACGAGCACCGACGAGCGTGACCCTGACTGGTCACTCGTTACTGTAGTTCCTTGGTGCTCAGTTTGAGTGTCTCAGTTACCACCGTTCGAAGCGAGTGGGAGACACTTGAGGCGCAGTGTAAGACGTCAGTGGACGCATCTGGCTGTTCTTCTTGTGAGGAGGCGCTTTTGTCACACGACATGATGACTTGTGGCTTTCGCGACTGGTTTTCGTCACTGTTGACGTGACTCGACGGGTAGTCTATGTTGGCTTTACCCGAGGTCAGTGTAGCATACACGACAATGGGATCGTGTAAGTGTTGGTGTTTTTAGACTGTGTGGTCTTGAGTTTGGCTTTTGTCTCTGTGGACGAGCCTGCACGACTGAGGTGTCATGATGTGTCCTAGCTGTGTAGCCAGAGTCTTTTGTATCAGTTTAGTCATTCTCGACTGTGTGTCTGGGGATTTGTGTCTTTACCGATTAGGAGTAGTTTAGAGGGCCGAGGTTCCTTCGACTGCCGTTGTTCTATTCAGTATGGCTTTCCTCTTTACTTTTGTTGTTCCTGCTCCTGTTGTTACTACTTTGCTTTAGCTGTTAGCACAGTTGTTACTGTATTGTTTCGTGGTAGGGATCTGTGGGACCCCAACTGAGCCAGTGAGATGAGGCTCACCCCTGACTTTTCAAGTGTATCTGTTCTTCCTCGTGCTTTGGAGGTGTAGTGCGGTAGTTCTTAGTTCCCAGCTTTGCCAGTGTCGGGCTTCCCCCAACTTGAGAGTACGTTCTATTTTCTGTTGTACTGTACTTTAGTTGGACTGGACTCTGCTAGTTTTAATTGTTATAGAAAATGTAATTTTATTTCTACTATTTTAGCAATCCTGATCATAGTAATTAATTCTTTACTGCTTTATCAGGAAGTTCAATGTACTTTGCATACTTCTTTTTATCCCTTCGGAGCTTTACCGCTCTTGGGAGGCCTCTCAGAATCCAAGTGGTATCGGGTTTACTCGGTATCCGGAGTCTGGGTCATCACATAGCGATAGTTTCCCAGTGCTGATTGCCTGGGCTTCTTTAGCAGGGTGGACCAGTTCGGGGTTCGTGTCGGAGCACTAGGCCTCGCTTCTTGGGACCTACACGGCCACCACCGGGTCGAGACCGAGGGGGCCATGGGGCTGGTGTTGGAGCCGTCAGGGCTGTAGTTTGGTAGTGAAGGATATGATGACCATAGTTTGCTTGACAGGTTCCTTCGAGAGACGGTTGTGAGCTGGTACGGCCGCTGGGTAGTGATCTCCTCACATTGATACCACCAAGGTGTGACCGAGTGGCTGATGGGGATCGTTCACCACTACAGGGTGCTTCTAGACTAGACATGGATCAGAAATGTTGTGGCAACAGTGCTATATGGGTACCCCTGCTACAAGGGGTTGATTCAAGCACTGACGAAGCGCTTTAACCGCCGGTGGAAGACTGTGGCGACGGCTGAGGGGGAGTCCTCGTTAGACTTGTGGTCTCTGTTTTGGATTTCTGGCTTTCCGATCAGCGGCGAGGGTTATGAGGAGGTGGTGCTGGATGACCTTCATCGCAGCCACACTAATGGGTTGGGCTGCTACAAGGTGTCTCATAGCTACGGATACTTGCTGAAGACCTGGAGGTACTTATCTCTTGTAGGGAGAGAGAAGGCGGCACATACTCCGCGAGTGACCCTGAAGGCATGGGTCTGTCATTTCTACAATGGGCCATTTTATTTCTATTAGGAGTTTACACGAGATCAGACCCCGTGGGTGGAATATATAGAGGTGGAGCTACGGTTCAGGACCTACTCCAGATATATCTATGCACCGCGAGAGGGGTGGAACCCCCATGGACTACCAGATGTGACTCACTTGGCTGTGAATCTGGCATATTGGCTGGCGACGTTCGTGGTCCCCCACAGGGAGGACAGTTGGTGAGGACACCCGAGCAGTTGAGCGGCGCGATACGCCGAGCCACCGGTACCGCACACGGAGCACGACTCGAGCCACCTCAGCATCTATTTGGCTCGAGACAGCCTGGAGACGCCCCCCTGAGTCCCGGCATTTATCATATTTAGTTAGACTTTATGTGTGTGTAATTTGTGTTTATTTCATTGTATGCGGTTTGCCATTTTGATTATAAGAGGGGCTTATGTGCAATTCGGACCCCGTGGGCCCCACGGGCCCCCCAGGCCCCATCCCATTGGGCCACCTCAGCCTAGGGTCCCACGTGGGGTCAGTCAACATGCCAAATGGAGGCATCTAGAAGTTTGAATGGTAAAAGGACACATGGGGGACAAGTGGCTTGAAAAGTCCAAGGAGGCTACCCACCCCCACCTACCAAGTCCACCTTCTACACCCTAGTCCAAGGGCCGCCCCCCTCCCTTTATTTTTTTATTTATTTTGTGTGTGTGTGTCTCATGCCATCCCAGTCCTTCATCTCCCACTCCTAGATCCTACGGTTGTGGATGGATGAGAGATGTAACATATTTAAGCTTGTATTTTTCATTTTGGAGAATTAATGCCATAAGAATTGTGAAAAAGCTTGAAGCTCCAGCCTTGGTGCGCCCCCTCCTCCTCTCCCTCTTCCCCTTGAAGCTGTGAAGGCTTCCTCCTGGTGGTGAGACTCCACCCTATCAGTTCCGGTCGCCGCCGCCGCCGCCATGAGCCGCCACCGCACCGCCACCGCCATCAACGGAGTTCTGCCCGTGCAGTACCACAAAAGCTTCCACGAATTTCTTGTCTCAGCCACGAGCTCAGATAGATCTGGGAATTTTAGTGGATGTTCCAGAGGTGTCAAGGACATCCCACAAATTTTTGTTTGCTATTCATATCTCGTTTCATATTTTTTGATTTTCGTCCACTCTTCCATTTCGGTTCTGCCAGAGTTCTGTCCAGTTTCATCCCCGCCTGAGTTTCATGCCTTAGGTCCACTTTTTGATTTCTGTTGGTTCGCCCAATTTTACGGGGGGTTCCATTCATCCACCCCTTCATCGACAATTTTTATAAATTTTTGATTCTCCCATCTCATATTTTCTAAAATTCGTTCTCAGAACCATCTATAGTTCTGTCCACCTGTTCCCCGATCCGACCACCAGTCACCCTAAAAATCATAGTAAATCACCACCACCTCCAAATCAAATTCCAAAAATCGTCCCACTTCCGTGGTTTGATACCCTACAACTTTGAAGAAGAGCTCAAGAGCGGAATCGGAGGTTTACTAGGCGGTCAACGGTGGTACTCAGACAAGTGCCCGTGCAGCTCTGAGATTTCGATTACTGTACATTAGGGATTTGTAAATTCATTAAAGTTCTGATCTGACCAGATCCTGCAGATCTCTCTGGGTCTAGATTGAAGCATTTGAAGAGAGCTTTCCAACGATAGCTCATGCGTCCCGATCCGGTGTCGGGATTGGTCGCAGTGGCCGTTTTGGCCGGAGCGCGCGCCTGAAAACAGCAACTAAAAATCCGTGGGCAGCAACTTCAAAGCTTGGGAATCGGGACCGATCGACCCCCGATCGATGTTCCCGGCCGACCGCCGTCCGTGGAGGCACGCCACCAGGGGCCCCCATCATAGTGGGTCCGATCCCCGCAGATCCGGAGGACAACGCCGTCCGTGGGCCCCACGGGCCCGTAGAAGCCGCCGTTCGGAAAGTACGAAAACGCGGAGTTCGGCACCGCCGGGTGACATCAAGATGCTGCCCGTCAACCCGAGTTGCATGATTCCCAGACCCCACATGTGACCTTTTACCTCCCTGCGTGGAGTGGGTCGACTTAGTGTATTGCTGTAATCATTGTTAACCGGGAGTCCGTAATTCGGCCGGGGTTGTCTTCGCCACGCCGAGTGCGTGGAGGTAATGGTCCGAACCTCTTGGCGTTACATTGCTTAGCTAGTATATGGTCTTTTGCCGCTGCCGAGAGCGATAGGTACTAGCCCGTGTGTTCATTTCACCGCTGTGAGTGTGAGAGTGACCCGTCCCGCGACTCGATCCGAGTCCGGAAGTTGAGTCGGACTACCCTTGACCTCCGCAGGTTCCTTAATCGCCCACGGTCCGCGCTTTCCCTCGCTTGGGATGACGAGTGAGATTCCACTTCTGTTAGCGACGTTTTGCCACTAGGAGCTCGTAGTGTCGGGCTTAGTGTCTCCCTGGTGTGTGCTGCTGGTCGCGTCTTCATCTAGAGTCCGAGGGTGGCACCTAATAGTGTCGTCTCCCGTGTCCGTCCCGCATCAGTTTGGTATCAGAGCCAGGTTGAGTCTAGGGTAGTCATTGCATAAGTCTTGTATGCATCATGGTCTAAGTCGAGTCTAGGATCATCATTATTTTCAAAACAAAAAAAAAAGAGTGTTTCAAATTGCATTTCACCCAATAGCTCGGTATATTAAAAGGCGTTGCCCGAACATTAGGTTATGCCTATCGAGAAGGTAGCGTACTTGCGCGAGTGATCTTCGGGTCGCTTATCTCCGCCACGTACCGGATATTGGTTAGGTCTAAGTGCATCCTTTAGTGAGTGTTTGCATTAGTCGGTGTCTTCTAGTTCATGTGTAGTCCTATAAGAGTCAGTCGGTCTTGTCCAAGTGTCGGCATGTCTAACATGTAGTTCCCCAGTTTCTCATGGAGTCCCAATCACCCGGGCGATATGACCGTTGGCCCACCCATGGGCTTGGCAACCATCCTCTCCGCTTCTGTAGGCTTGAAGCCTCAGATTTTTTTGGCTCCAATGACCCGGGCACCTACCTCAAGTGGGAGGCCACCATGGACACCTACTTTGATTGTTATACTATGTCCGGGGCAATGCAATTCTCTTTCTCCAAAGAGCGGCTTCTTCATGAGGCTGCCGAAAAGTGGGATTACATCGAAAGAATGAGAGAGGTTAGGGGGCAATGGCCCATCGAGTCATGGTGGGACATGAAGAGAGAGCTTAGGAAGGTCTACGTGCCCCAACCGGTCACCTCCAACCGGCCCCACCCAATCACTTCCAACCAAGTGGGTTCTAGTAGGAGGCAAAGAGTCCCACACGTAGATGAGCCAAGACCCAATCCTAGGACGGTTGACTATGGGCGAGTCCACCATGATATCCCTATTCCAACCCACTCCGTTGCCAAACTTATGCAAATGATTTTGGATCGGTTGGATGGGGTGGATAGGACACGTACTCCTAGTGATGTACTCCAACCCGAACCTAAGGAGGTCATCGCCGGTAGTCTTAACCCGGCCACATCAACGGAGTCCCCAAGCCCTCTCCCCATCATAGTGGATCCTCTTCTCCCACCCACGAGAGCCCCATTGCCTACACCCCCTGTCCGTCAGGAGGATAAGGGTAGGGACCCACTTATCAGGGAGCATAGTGGGTCACGACAACAGTGTTATCGCTGCCAGGGGTTCGGCCACTATGCCGGACAATGTCCCACTTGGACATCTCTAGCCATAAGGGACAAAAGGGTTGGAGAAGCCCCACTCTCCGATCTTTATTCTAAGCCACCTCAGCCCGAGCCACCCATGTTTCTAACGGGTATGCTTGTCATAGTCGAGCCGCTTCTTAGCTGGCTCAAGAAGGGCTTGGTCCCACTTCCCTTCCCATCTATGGACCCTATCCTACCTCTGGTGCCAATCAATTCATTTCATACCACTTTCCGGTCTAGTCACTGTGTGGATACATTGGATGACCTTCTTAAAGGGTTAGACCGGCAGGGGACATTTACGCACTTGTTGGCTCCAGGCTTCGACCGACCCACAGGTCGTAGTTTCACTCATCCCGCTTTAGGGTCCATCACCTCCGTGTACACCGTGGGTCATGTTACCACAGAGGTTCTTCTACTCCTCCCTACACTGGCCGAGTCCGGCTTCATTTCCTTTTACCCAAGGGAGGAATCTTACTTTCTACCTATGACTGTTGTCCCACCTCTCACAATGAATGAAGGTGATCATTTACACCTCCAAGATTTCTAAATGTGGGACAGTGATTTGTGGAAGCCTAGTCAGAGGGGTCATACTTTCTTTGATCCCTTCGACCCATTCTCTTGTGGACCCCGTGACCCACCATATTTACTCCACCTTTTTGAGAGAGTCCACCATCATACCCCCACCATCTCATCTCCCTTCAAGGATGAAGGAGATCAACAACACCTTCTAGACTTCCACACATGGGATCTTGAGATGAGGGAATCCATATCGAGGGGTCACACATTCTTTGATCCCTTCGATCCCTTTCTTAGTGGTCCCCTTGGTCCACAATCTCCATTCCACTTATTTAAAGGAGGTCACCATTATACCCCTCCCCCATGGACCCGGCCATCGGCACCCACCGAGTCCGTTCACGGGCGAGAGACACCCTACCCTCCAGTCCCACCCAAACCTCCCAAATCCAAAGGATCGTCTTATGATTGTACCGACCCTCGGTCACACCTAGGGTATGCATGGCACACATTCGGATGTCCTGGACCACCTTGCATATGATTGGGTCGGACTAACTATAGGGTTGTTTAGGGTTGTGTGTGCATCCGTGTGTTTTTTATTTTGCTAAGCATTTTAGGAGTGCATTGTGAGTCTGCCGAGTCGTTTGCTAGGCATGTTAGGAGTTTGCATGATGACATCCGTCGTCACATTGAGGCCAGCAATGCACGGTACAAGGAGTTAGCCGATGCCCACCGACACCACCGAGAGTTCCACGAGGGCGAATACGTCATGATCAGGGTAAGACCTGAATGGTTTCCCTCTAGAACCATTAAGAATTTGCAAGCTCGCGGAGCCGGTCCATTCAGAGTGTTGAAAGGCGTTGGATCCAATGCGTACATTGTGGACTTACCCGAGGAATATGGTATAAGCTCTACCTTCAATGTATCGGATCTTGTTGCATATAGGGACCCAGCGGTGATCCCTAGTGAGCCTTTTGAGCCATCTCCTCCCCTTGAGAGTAATCCCACACCTGAGTGTCCACTTCCACCTCCAGCCCCTTTTTCACGGCAGCGTGAGCATATAGATCGTATACTGGACGAGCAAGTGACAGTTACCAGGAGTGGATCTTACCCGCGCTACCTAGTGTGATGGAGAGGACGGCCCGCTACTGAGGACACATGGATCACACATGGCGAGTTGCAGCGGATCGATCCGGACCTTTTGGAGTGATACAGGAGCGATGCAGACCCTTACTCGATAGGGTCGAGTTTCTCCCACCCGGGGAGAATTGGTGTGGACACCCGAGCAGTTGAGCGGCGCGATACGCCGAGCCACCGGTACCGCACACGACTCGAGCCACCTCAGCATCTATTTGGCTCGGAGACAGCCTGGAGACACCCCCCTGAGTCCCGTCATTTATCATATTTAGTTAGACTTTATGTGTGTGTAATTTGTGTTTATTTCATTGTATGCGATTTGCCATTTTGATTATAAGAGGGGCTTATGTGCAATTCGGACCCCGTGGGCCCCACGGGCCCCCCAGGCCCCATCCCATTGGGCCACCTCAGCCTAGGGTCCCACGTGGGGTCAGTCAACATGCCAAATGGAGGCATCTAGAAGTTTGAATGGTAAAAGGACACATGGGGGGCAAGTGGCTTGAAAAGTCCAAGGAGGCTACCCACCCCCACCTACCAAGTCCACCTTCTACACCCTAGTCCAAGGGCCGCCCCCCTCCCTTTATTTTTTTATTTATTTTGTGTGTGTGTGTCTCATGCCATCCCAGCCCTTCATCTCCCACTCCTAGATCCTACGGTTGTGGATGGATGAGAGATGTAACCTATTTAAGCTTGTATTTTTCATTTTGGAGAATTAATGCCATAAGAATTGTGAAAAAGCTTGAAGCTCCAGCCTTGGTGCGCCCCCTCCTCCTCTCCCTCTTCCCCTTGAAGCTGTGAAGGCTTCCTTCGGGTGGTGAGACTCCACCCTATCAGTTCCGGTCGCCGCCGCCGCCGCCACGAGCCGCCACCGCACCGCCACCGCCATCAACGGAGTTCTGCCCTCGCAGTACCACAGAAGCTTCCATGAATTTCTTGTCTCAGCCACGAGCTCAGATAGATCTGGGAATTTTAGTGGATGTTCCAGAGGTGTCAAGGACATCCCACAAATTTTGGTTTGCCATTCAGATCTCGTTTCATATTTTTTTGATTTTCGTCCACTCTTCCATTTCGGTTCTGCCAGAGTTCTGTCCAGTTTCATCCCCGCCTGAGTTTCATGTCTTAGGTCCACTTTTTGATTTCTGTTGGTTCGCCCAATTTTACTGGGGGTTCCATTCATCCACCCCTTCGTCCAAAATTTTTCTAAAATTTTGATTCACCCATCTCATATTTTCTAAAATTCGTTCTTAGACCCATCTACAGTTCTGTCTACCTGTTCCCCGATCCGACCACCAGTCACCCCAAAAATCATAGTAAATCACCACCACCTCCAAATCAAATTCCTAAAATAGTCCCAGTTCCGTGGTTTGATACCCTACAACTTTGAAGAAAAGCTCAAGAGCTGAATCGGAGGTTTACTAGGCGGTCAACGGTGGTTCTCAGACAAGTGCCCTGCAGCTCTGAGATTTCGGTTACTGTACAACAGAGACTTGTAAATTCATTAAAGTTCTAATCCGACCAGATCCAGCATATCTCTCTGGGTCTAGATTGAAGAATTTGAATAGAGATTTCCAACGATAGCTCATGCGTCTCGATCCGACGTCGGGATTGGTCGCAGTGGCCGTTTTCGCCGGAGCGCGCGCCTGAAAACAGCAACTAAAAATCCGTGGGCAGCAACTTCAAAGCTTGGGAATCGGGACCGATCGACCCCCGATCGGTGTTCCCGGCCGACCGCCGTCCGTGGAGGCGCGCCACCAGGGGTCCCCATCATAGTGGGTCCCACCCCCGCAGATCCGGAGGACAGCGCCGTCCGTGAGCCCCACGGGCCCGTAGAAGCCGCCGTTCGGAAAGCACGAAAATGCAAAGTTCGGCACCGCCGGGCGACATCAAGATGCTGCCCGTCAACCCGAGTTGCGTGATTCCCGGACCCCACATGTGACCTTTTACCTCCCTGCGTGGAGTGGGTCGACTTAGTGTATTGCTGTAATCATTGTTAACCGGGAGTCCGTAATTCAGCCGGGGTTGTCTTCGTCACGCCGGGTGCGTGGAGGTAATGGTCCGAACCTCTTGGCGTTACATTGCTTAGCTAGTATATGGTCTTTTGCTGCTGCCGAGAGCGATAGGTACTAGCCTATGTGTTCATGTCACCGCTGTGAGTGTGAGAGTGACCCGTCCCGCGACTCGATCTGAGTCCGGAAGTTGAGTCGGACTACCCTTGACCTCCGCCGGTTCCTTAACCGCGCACGGTCCGCGCTTTCCCTCACTTGGGACGACGAGTGAGATTCCACTTCTGTTAGCGACGTTTTGCCACTAGGAGCTCGTAGTGTCGGGCTTAGTGTCTCCCTGGTGTGTGCTGCTGGTCGCGTCTTCATCTAGAGTCTGAGGGTGGCCCCTAATAGTGTCGTCTCCCGTGTCTGTCCCCCCGTGTCCGTCCCGCATGAACAGTCTTCTGCGGGCCGAGCTGTTGTGGCCCACGTGTTTGCTAGCAGACGGTCGGAGGCTGGCGTTGGCTCCTGCAGCGCTGGCCAACATCTACCATGGGCTGGGGGCACTGTCAGTACACCCGACACCACGTGAGCGGAGTCTACTCTTGCCGACCCACTACCTTAGTGTGTGGGCCGATTTGCTGTTCCATGGGCTGGTGACGAGGACAATGGTGGCCAGCCCAGTGGCCCCTTTGCTGTTCAGCTTCATTGGCCAGCCGTTGTATCAGAAAGGGGAATAGAGGTTGACAAAGCTAAGGTTGATTTAATTTCTAATCTTCCTCCTCCCACATCTGTCAAGCAAATCCGTTCTTTCCTTGGCCATGTAGGATTCTATAGACGATTCATTCAAAATGTCTCTACCATTGCTCGTCCGCTCACTCAATTGCTTGCCAAAGACGGTCCCTTTAAATTAAATGATTCCTGTCTCGAGGCATTCAATTCTTTAAAAGTGACCCTAACTCAAGCTCTGATTCTTCAATCTCCAAATTGGTCGCTCCCTTTCAAAATCATGTGCGATGCCTCGGATTATGCTATTGGAGCTGTCTTGGGTCAAAGAATCGATAAGAAACCCATGGTAACCTACTATGTGAGCCGCACCCTCGCTGATGCATAGTTGAATTACACCACCACGGAGAAAGAACTTTTGGCTGTTGTTTTAATCTTGGAGAAATTTCGCTCATATCTGTTAGGGGCTAAGGTCATTGTTTATTCTGATCACTCTGCTTTGAGATACTTGCTTTCCAAGAAGGATGCCAAACCCCATCTCATTCGTTGGATTTTATTGCAACAAGAGTTTGATTTAGAAATAAGAGATAAGAAGGGGTTAGAGAATGTACTAGCTGATCATCTATCAAGGATAGTGATTCTTGAGAGTGCTCCGATGTCTGATTCCTTTTTCGATGAACAAATTCTCTTTATCGCCCATACTTCAACCCCCTGGTATGCTCACATTGTGAATTACCTGGCGGTAGGACAGATTCCGGGAGGGTGGACTATGCATGAAAAGGATCGATTCTTTTCAAAGGTCAAATACTATTTTTGGGAGGACCCGGAGCTGTTTCATATGGGTCCTGATCAGATTATAAGAAGATGTGTCCCGGAAGAGGAGCAACAATCTATCCTAAATTTTTGTCATAGTCTTGCTTGTGGGGGACACTTCTTTGGAAAGAAAACTGTGGCTAAGGTATTGCAAAGTGGATTTTATTGGCCCACTTTATTTTAGGATGCTTATGAATTTGCTAAAACTTGTTTGAGATGCCAAGCTATGGGCAATAATTCGAAGAGAGACATGATGCCGCTGAATCCCATTCTGGTAGTAGAAATCATTGATGTTTGGGGTATTGATTTTATGGGACTATTTCCACCTTCTTTTAAGAATGAATACATCTTGGTGGCAGTCGATTATGTTTCTAAATTGATTGAAGCAATAGCCACTAGGACTAATGATCACAAGGTGGTGATGAAATTTGTAAAGAAAAACATCTTTTCTAGATTTGGTTGTCTTAGAGCTATCATAAGTGATGGGGGTTCTGCTTCACGCACTTTCAATTCCGAGCTTTGCTTCGCAAATATGGCATTACTCATAAGCTCGCCACCTCCTATCATCCCCAAACCAGTGGCCAGGTAGAAGTGTCCAATAGGGAAATCAAGAACATTTTGCATAAGATAGTTAGGCCGGATAGGAAAGACTAGTGTGAGAGACTAGAAGATGCATTATGGGCCTATAGAACTGCATTAAAGACTACCATTGGCATGTCCCGATACCGCCTCATTTTTGGAAAAGCCTGCCACTTACATGTAGAGCTGGAACATAAAGCATATTGGGCTGCTAAACAAGTAAATTTTGATCTCACTCAAGCTGGGTCCCAAAGATCTCTACAATTGAATGAATTAGAGGAACTACGTAATGAAGCATATGAAAATTCTAAGATTTATAAAGCTAAAACCAAGGCATTTCACGATAAGCATATTCACAGGAAAACTTTTTATGTGAATCAAAAGGTTTGCCTTTTTAACTCAAGGCTACGCTTGTTCCCCGGTAAGTTAAAATCCAGATGGGATAGACCGTTTGTGGTTGTTAAGGCTTTTGACCATGGCGCTGTCAAAATTTTGAACCCTAATAATGGTCACATTTTCACTGTTAACGGTCAACGATTGAAGCCTTACTTGGAAGATGGAAAGTTATCAAAAGAATCCATTGCTTTGAGTGATTTGGAATAAAATCTTCGTGAGCTTTCATGTGTCTTGCTGAAGATGAAAAATTTAGTGCTTCTGGGAGGCAACCCAAGGTTTTTGTTATTTGATGTTTTATTTTAGTGTATTTTTCAGTGGTTAGGTAAGAGCCAAGGAGATGGAGTTATTATAATCCACATCAATAAGGAGTCTTTCGCCTCGCATATCAGGTTATCTTTTTCCTACTCAGCAGTATTTATTGCTACATTGTTCTTTTATTTTCAATTCTATATGCCATTGAGTACAATGTCCTTCAAGTTGGGGGGGGAGAGAAAATTTTCATGATGCATATAGCATTGAAAGGAGTTCTTGCATGAACATAATGTCCTACATTTTTGCATAAAATGAAAAGATGAAATCCTCAATTGAGTTTCTTGATACATGCTTGAATTGAAAGTGATTCTGGAATAAAAAAGACTAGGGAGAAGGATGGTGGAGAATTTATTTCAATCAAGCCATGAAAAATTGATGAAAGAATCTCTTTAACGTTCATGTGCATTTTAGAATAGAAGTCACTTTGCATGCTAATGAAGTAAGTGGGATAAGCATTCAGTTATTTTGGGTATTATGTCTGATGCTCTGCACCTCTTGAGGAGGAGATCATTTTCAAAAAGCTTTCTGCCAAATTCTATCAAGTGATATGTTGAATAAGTGCAATCCACTAACTCGTCGTTTAAAAGCTGTGTCACAATTTCAAAAAATAACCGAACTCACTTACTAAAAAGATATAAAATCTAAGTAGAGTGGTAAGAACGGGTCGATCCCACGGAGAAGAAAATGTCTTTTTGAAGCAAGTTGGAAAATCTTTATGTTTTGAAAACCAAATCTGAGTGAACCTTTGAAAACTAAACTAAAATTGCATGAAAATAAATTACTTGAAATTAAATCTACTGAAAGAATATTAGAGGATTAAGAAGAGAAATTGGAAGGAGTGGAGAGAGAAAGGAACAATTGCACAAAACCAACTTTTATTGCTAAGGAGAGAGTACAACTCTGTGAAAGCTAAAAATTACAACTTGAGTAAACTAAGGGGAAAATGAAGAAATAGAGCTAAGAAATTTGAAGAATAGCGTCGCCGTCTCCTTGCTGAGCCTTTGAGGAAGATCGCCCCACCATGGAAGTAGACGCCGCCTTGTGACCACCGAAAGAAGAATCTCCGCCAAGGGATGTGTGAAGAAAATAGAGAAGGGAGAGATAGATAGAAGAGGGGAAGAAGAATAAAAGAGAAAATAGTAAAAAGAGATGTATGCGTGAGTTTGAAAACAGAGAGAAGAGAGTGATTGAGAAGGTATGGTGGGGAGAAAGAAAAGCATAGTAAAAACGAAATTAAAAATAGAGCTGAAGAGAAAAGGAGATAGCTTTAAAACTAAAGAGAATTAGAAGATGTGGTAGAAGAGAAAGTTGTAGATATATATGAGAGGAAGAAAGTTGATGAAGAGTGCAGAGAGAGAAAATGTGAGGAAGATGGTAAAAATTGAGAAAAAATAGGGTGGTGTTACGCGGATGAACAGTGAAAAATGCAAAACTGAATGCTCAAAAAATAAGAATAACTTGAAAATGAGAGAGAATTAAAAGATGAAGAATAAGATAAAATTATAGAGAACTTACAAATGAAGAACTTTGTAGAAGAAAGTAATTTAAAAAGAGGACTAGAAAAGCATGAAAAGTGGCTAAGAAAATGCTAAGATTCTCGCTCGGTCTACTCTGGGCATCTATCTATAATGTGCAGAGAACCTCCATGATCTTGGCTTTCTGGATTAGACTTGAATCCGATTTACCAGAATCAAGATTTGATCAAAGTAGGTATCTTGCCACGTTTAGAGCCCTCCTTTCCTCAAACAAGAGGAGATAAGTTGAAATATAGGAAGATAACTGCGATCGGGGCATTCCATTTCTGTTTCTGTCTCTCGCGAAAATGGTGACTGGGGCAGTGGGCGCACATTCCTTTGTGCGACTGATCAGGTCGCCGCCCATTCTTCATTTCTTCTTTTTTTGATAGTTTCCTTTTTTCATAAATCAAGAAATTGGCGACTCACCAAATAGGCGCTCGTTCCTTTTCCTTTTTTCCTTGATTTTTCTTCTGATTTTCTGTATAAGAGAATGAGTGCCTGTTTAGTTGGCCGCTCATTCTTCTCTAATGAATTAGCACCCGAGTGGATGGTCGTTCATTCCTCTCTTTTTTTCAGCTCTGTTTCTTTTTTCTATTTTCATCAAATGAATGGGCGCCTGTTTACTCGGTCGCACATTTTAAGGAGCACCCTTCCATTCAGCCGCAAATTGTTATTTTCATAATCTGCTTCAGAAATGGCGTCTGCTACAGTTGTCGTTCATTATTAAATTGGAGCCCTTCTGCTTCGACGTAAATTCCTGAGATTTTCAAAATAATCAATATTTTTTCATTATAACAAATTGTGCATTTTCTTAAATATTTCTCACATTACTATTTTAACTCAAAATAATGATAAAGTCATGCAAACTCAAATTAATTGTGAGAATGATATTTTTGCCATATTAATGCACAACTATGCTCGTTAAATGCTCAAAAGTGATGAATGTGATGTAACTTATGATATAAAATGCGATACTTATCACAGAGTTAAAATAGCAATGTGAGAAATATTTAAGAAAATGCACAATTTGTTATAATGAAGAAATATTGATTATTTTAATTTTTTTGAAAATCTCAGAATTTGCGTCGAAGTAGAATGGCAGCCATTTGTTCTGCCCCTGTGCCTTGATGATGTTTTGCTTCATGAGTTTTGATGATAGCAACACTATGAGCCACCACTTGAGAATGAATGATTGAAGAATGTTTTGATGATAGTTGAGTCACTTCATGTGCTTGATTGAATGTCACGGTTGTGGTTGCATATATATAGTTATTGATGTGCGTTTAACTACTGGTCTACGCTTGTGCATCTCTCGAATGCATATATTGCACTTCATGGCTTCAAATGTCTGTTCATGTACGAAATCAGTTAGGTCGGTGCATTGCTTAGCTCGCGTCTCCAAGTCTGTGCACTCTATCTGTGCTAGGTCGGTGCAACGCCTTCGTGTGTTAGGTGCATCAGGGCAACCTCTGGTATTGCACGCTGATTAAGTCGTGCATCGGTGCATATCTTCTCTATGCATCCTTCGCATTAGGTCAGTGCATTGTCCTACTCACATGATACTCCATTGAGTTTCAGTCTGTGCAACTCATGTTGCTGTGAGTACTTAACCTAGTGCATTCTTAGCGTGCTCATGCTTAAACTTGGTGCATCGTGCATTTCTTGCTTTCACATGGTCGATGCATCTCATGCTGTGACACGTAATTGAGTCGGTGCATTCCTTCCTTCGTGTGCATAAAGCTTGTGCATCTCTTTCTTTATACTCAAGTGATACCTATGCATAGTCTCCTTATCTCTATTGAGTTTGTGCACATTGGCAGGTACGTATAGCAGAGTCGGTGCATTCATATGCTTTGTGAGCAAATCTTCATACGGATGATCTTCAAAGTCGAAGCACTCCTTCTCATCAAGGGCAGGCTTCTCAGCGGAGCAGGCCGGTACAGTGTCTGGTCTGAGGATACTCGGTGCAACGTGTGACTTCAGAAGAAGCCAATCAGTGCAAACCATTTCTCAGGACACCAATCTAAGACGGTGCAATGCTTTTACCAACTCGACCAGGTCGGTGCAATGTCCAGTTCCGATAGAACAAGCTCGGTGCAATCATTCCCAGTACGTGTAGTTTATGGAACTTGTGCACGTAAGTGATCAAGCCGAGGAAGCCATAGTTGGAGCAACATATGTGCACCTGAGTATCTAACTTTTAAGGAACTAAAGAACAAGGGCCCGTGAGAACAACAGAGCAATTAACTGGCACGTGATCCAAGGGTGATCCTTATTGAAAGAAGCAGCCATGTGGGGTCCCAATCGTTCAGATTCTGACACGTGGCAAGATTCTCCTGAAGCTTCCAAGCGGGAGTATTCCTTCCACACGCCTAGGACATGAGCGCGTGAGCTCAGTCTAAGGGTGTATATAAGTCATCCTTCTGCAAGTCAAGAAAATAACTCTCGGGCAATATCAAGAAGAGTTATTGGGGAGCAGAAGAAGAGAAGAGCAGAGAAAAGGAGAGTTCAAGAGAGAAAAAGAGAGATTAGCGGAGAAAATCAAAAGAAGAAGAAGTAGACAGAAAGAGAGAGAGATCGAGAGTTTGAGAAGAGAAGAAGATGAGCTTCATCTGAAGATCAGTCCCCACTGGAGTCAAGATCAAATCCTATCCAGTCAGCTCCTTGAGAGCCATATCTACGCTTTAGTATTTACAGCTTTCAGTCGCTGTCATTTCCCATTTCTTGTTTTCCTTTTTATCGTTATTTCAAGTTGTTTGTCAATAGAGCAAGCTGTGTCGATCAGCTGTAGCAGAGGATGATTCCTCTGGACGGGTTAAGCTATAAACCCCAGCGTTTGCAAAGGTGTGGTATCCTCTGGATGGCGAAGCTGTAACATCCAGCGGTCAAGCTGTGTGTCAACGGATGGCTAAGCTGTATTGCCCAGCGGAAGCAAGCTATGATGCTCAACGGATGTAGGCAAGATGTGAGGCCCAGCAGTTTAAGCTGTGTATCAGCGGAAGCCACACTCGGGTTTGAGTGTGGGGTGGATGTAGATCTACAGACTGAACCACCTAAAAATTCCCTTGTTTACTATAGTTTGATTACCTTATTCGATTTGCTAGATGTATGCATATGCCGATTTGAATCTTTAATCTAGCAAGGAATTTGATTGCATATCGTTCATTCGATAGTGGTCTTCAGAGACTCACTTTGAACTGATTACCTATTGGTCCACGATAGATGCATAATTAGATTTGCTCATCTGATCGTTTCGAGTTTTCTGAATTCACTGAGTGACTAAGTGCTTCATCCGACTGTCCATATTAAGTATTCGAGTGTGAGCCTTCTTGGAACAGTGATCTTGTTGAGCCATCTGAGTGCGTTAATTCTGCGCATCGATTAGCTATAGTTTTATTTGGGCGAAATTTTTATAGCGGACTCATTCACCCCCCCCCCCCTTCTGAATTCGCGCCAAGCACTGCTTCTGTTTGTGGCAGAGCCTCCATAGGCTCCATCAACTGGTATCAGAGCGTCCATCTACTTTATCACTTGGTATCAGAGAGGGTCTCTGTGCATTTAGATCCAACGATCTGCAGAGGATCCCGCGTTTTAAGGTGCTACTCCTGTTGATGTCTGTTCGGTCTTGATCGAGGGATTTTGGTGCATTCATCGGTGATTGCTTTGTGTGCTAAGGTTGTTTATCTATCTTTCCATATGGCTCGTCCTTGCGTCTTTGATGGTTCTAACTTCAGCAAGTGGTTGGGAAGTCTCTGTGTCTACATGAATTCCATTGACCCGAGTCTATGGAAACTCGTATCGAAAGGCCCACATAAGTTGCCCCGAAATGAGACTAAGTGATCCAGTGAGGACAGATCGAAGAACCGTGAGAATATCATAGTTCTTAATATTCTAAAAGATGCAGTGAATGCTGAAAATTTTCCTTTTGTTCTCAGGTGTGCGTCAGGAAAGGAAATCTTGGACAGAGTAACTGCTGCAAACAAGGAGGAAGAGGATAAATGCTTGATGGCCAATCGGAGAGATAATGATAATGATACTGCTTCTCAGGTAAGCTCTGGGTCAGAAGAACCTTCGTTTGATGAACTGGTTGTGATCTATGAAGAATTGTTAAAAGTGTCCAAGAAAATGAAATCTAAAAATAAAAGATTGAAGAAAAAGATCGAACCAAGTAAATCTGAATTCTCTTGTGAAGCTTGTCCTACTCTGAAGAAGTCTTATGATATGTTCTTGCTAGATGTTCAAAACTTTAAGGAACAAAATGTCTCTTTAAAAATTGAGAATCAAACATGCTTAAATAAGATATCCCAACTGGAGAATCAGCTGAATGAAAAGAATGATGAACATCTAATGAGACTGCAAGAATTGAATAAAATTAACTCTGAAATGAACAAACTGAAACTAGCAAATGTAGAATTTTAGAAAAATAATAAAAATCTTGAAGCTAGAATAAATTAAATCAATGGGGAAGTTTCACACATTACGTATGTAGAGTCAGATTGCAACAAATGCTCCTGTCTAAGAGAATGCAATGAAGAACTCTACAGTGAAAATGAATGGCTAATGAAGCTGATTGCCTCTTTGAAAGAAGAAAACCAAGAGTTATTGAATGAGAAATTTAAAGTCAAACAAAGAGAGGACGAACTAATTGAAAGACTGGAGTTTGTATCGAGTAGTGAAGAAATTGAGAAGCTGACCAAAGAAAACAAAGAACTGAAAGAACAAAACAAGAAACTCATGGTCCTAAATATTATCATTTCAGAGAGGCTTCTGGCTATCGAGAGAGAAAGATCTATTAATAAGGAAATTCAAGCTGAAAAACTTGAAGAGGAAAACATTGAATTGAAAGCTGAAATTGAAAAATTAAAATGGTTAAACACTGGAATGTCTGAAAAACTTCTCACCTCAGAAAAAGGAAAACCTATCTGTGATGAAGAATCAAAAAAATTGAGTAATCTGGAATAAGAAATTGAGAAGTATAAAACTGCAAACAAAGTACTAAGTGAATGCGTTAATTACAGTGAACATGAGATAGCCAGTTATGAAATTCACATTGTCTCTTTGGAAAATAAAATTCATGAACTGGAAAACTCAGCATCCGAGTCTGCTAAAAATAAAGGAGAAATGAAAGATAAGGATGATAATTCAAGAAAGGAGATAAGTTGCAGTTCTGATGCTAAGGAAACTATTAGAAACCAGCTATACACCACTTTTGTGCAAAATTCTGAAGTTGCTGGTACCACAAGTCAATCCCCAAAACAAAATAAAAATCTAAAAACTCTTTCATCATCTGTATTCCAATTCAAGGCTCAGAGAAATGAAAAACAAACAAATGCCTTGCAAAAGGGTAAACAACTGAAAAAGAATTCTTACATGAATAAAGTGAAGGCTGTCCCTGCCTGTGATGTTAACTCTGCTAGTTCTATGGAGTTTGATAACTTAATGCATGCTGCTCAACAGTCCCTTACTCATTCGCATGCACATGAAAAGGATGGTTCATGCCATTATTGTGGCAAGGTAGGCCACGTAATAGATGATTGTAGATTATTCATAGAAGATGAGCATGCAAGTGAAACATTACATTCTAGAAATTCATTTGGTAGAAACCATGCTACTAGGAAGTCTGGTGCATATTGTCGTTACTGTGGTAGGCATGGTCATCTCATGAATGCATGTTTCATCATGAAATTCGATGATAGGATGCACGCTAGATATTCTGTAAATCATCATGGTTCTAAAAGAAACAAATCTGCTTTGAACCAGCATATCATTTGCTTCAACTGTAACAAACCTGGTCACAAGGCCATTGAGTGCTAGTCAAGGTCTACTTGGGGTAAAAATGGTTCTAAAGGTAAGCACATCAGGTGCTTCAAGTGTGGGAAGCATGGCCATACAGTCGAGGACTGTTGGCATGTTCAGGAGAATTCTGTTAATCCCTATTTTGTCAAATTCCCTGCAAAATGACCTGTGAACTTTTCATGCTTTAACTGTGGTAAGCTAGGTCACAAGTTTGCTCAATGTTGGCTAACTGAAAATAAGAGACAAACTGTCCATGTAAACAACAGACAATTTCATGCTTATGCACATAGGCCTCATGCTTCTGTTAATGTGCATCATAATATTAGAAAATCTCTTACTTATTGTAAATACTGTGGTAAATTTGGACACTCCATAGCCAACTGTTATTTGATGGATTTTGATGACAATGTTACTAAGGAACTGTTTAGAACACCTGTTAGGGTTAATACAGGACCCAAGGCTGCTTGGGTTCCTGTTGGATCAAAATGATCAACTTGTTGCAGATGTGTCTTGGAATGGAATAAACAGGGGTCAATAAACCAAGGCACTCAAAAATGAATACCCCATGATCCTGCTCTTCAGGTCTGTTCTGAGCACTTACTTCGAATTCTGTCATTTGAAATTATGAGTTTGAAAGGTTTGAACATCATGTTGATTCGGTCTGTGCTGAATTGAAATCATCTGAAAATTTGAATTGCACATAATGTTTATGGTAAATCTCCTTTTGATTGAATTGCATGTCTGTTTCATGACCTTATCATAAAACCATGTGTTACGTTTTCTATGCATACCATGCACTTAGTCAGGGGGAGATTGACTGCTTTCGTTTAATCTACATGCTGCTCATGTGTAGTCTTATTACATATTGCGTCTAGTTAGAGGGAGCATTCCTGTTTCATCATTTCTTCACCTCTTGAACTCTTTCTGTCTAGCAATCTGATCCATTCTCAGCATTTTGGTGGTTCACCTAAATTCTCTGCTGTCTCTATTTGCTTAGCTGATCTGTCTGTATTCCAGACTCAGCTATTGAAATTGATTCTGCTCTGCATATATTTGATGCTCTTCTCTCCTGCTGTTATTTGCTCTACCAGCTTGTACCTATCCAACACTCACATCCTTTCAAGCTGGTCTGATTAATCTGGTTCTTATTCTAGGAATGATAAGTTGTTCAGTTGCATTGATTGGACTGATCTTAGATCCTTATGCTGTGTACCATATTTTAGTCTGAACTCTTAAAAGAAATTCCTATCATATACGTTTAAGAATGTCTACTGATTCAGACTGATATAAGTTTAATGTATTCTCAAATTTGTATTCAAATGTATTCAAAGTATCTAAATGATGAGTTTTAATAAATTTTAACCAACTGTGTCATGAATACCCTAGTCTCACTCATCTGTAATATGAAAATGTGATATCAAGCCTACTTTGGTAGAGACACATAGAGTGAGTATTATTTTTAAACATTAACTTGAAAAATGTTGAATTAAAGAAAAAATTGAATTCAGAGCAATGAGTTGGTTACTGAGAAACTGGGTTCTCTATCAATGAAATAGTGTAAACCTATGTCATGAAGTGCCATAGTTATCTCTGGTGAAAATTTATTGAAAAATATGACAGAGCAATAGCATGTCTGTGCTGAGTAACTGGGGAGTCCGGCCTCTAATCAAGGTGTCTCCTTATGTAAAAAGATACTTCTATTGCTAACTCTGCTCTCAAAGTTGAGAGGCAATGAAAGTTATCACACTGAGTAACTGGGTCACTTCACCTAAGACGTGTTGTGCCTCATGTAAAAAGGTGTTGATCAACTTAAATTACTCAGGAAAAATAATGTGCTAATCAAAAGAAAATATCTTGCAAAAATAGTCAACTCACATTCTAGTAAGGGTGTTTAATCTCATACTGCTATGTGTGACTCTCAAAGGAGTCATCGAGTTCATTTGAGTAAGATGGAAGGTGGCTGTTCTTGAGTATTGCTTGATTAATTGGTTCACCTTTATTAAAATCTACCTTCAGATATGAGTATTGAATTTAATTGATAAATTTGGTATACATCATGGTTAAATCAGTTGGGTCATGTAGGTTAATTCGTTACCCCATATGATAGGAGAGTCTTTCCTTGTGAGGACTTATTACTGTGGTACCTGCCATACAACTTCCTCTGATTAGGTTCACCTTTGACAACTTAATCATCATGCTAACTCACTTGTTGGAGATCATGTGCCTTGCTCGTTGTTATTTACTCCTACCCTTGGCCACATCTACTTCATTTAAATCATCAGTGTCACTCTCCACACTGTTGGAATCTTCCATCTTATTTTTGTATCTCTGACGAATGACTCTTGTAACCGGTTCTGGTTCTGTGGGACTTTTACTTGCATTGTTCTGTCCATACAAATGTAAGGTGCCATAACCATTTCTGCTTAATAATTCTTGTGGTGGTGGATTCCAGATTGATTTATTGGATAACTAGAGTTCATCCCTGTAGATACATCATGTACTTGCTTTTTCGATTTCTTTCATGCTCTCAGGGGGAGTTCTGGGCATTAAAGATATTCATGATTATGTCAAAAGGGGAGGACTGTATTTCAAAGGGGGAGAATAGGTTCATGCATTATATTAATTTTCTCGCAACTCCCTTCTTTTTGCTGAAGTCAAAGGGGGAGAATAGTTTGACGAGTCAGTGTGACTCATTGTGTTGCCATCATCAAAAAGGGGGAGATTGTTGTGCCCCTGTGCCTTGATGATGTTTTGCTTCATGAGTTTTGATGATAGCAACACTATGAGTCACCACTTGAGAATGAATGATTGAAGAATGTTTTGATGATAGCTGAGTCACTTCATGTACTTGATTGAATGTCACGGTTGCGGTTGCATATATATATTTATTGATGTGCATTTAACTGCTAGTCTAGGCTTGTGCATCTCTCGAATGCATATATTGCACTTCATGGCTTTAAATGTCTATGCATGCACGAAATCAGTTAGGTCGGTGCAGTGCTAAGCTCGCATCTCCAAGTCTGTGCACTCTATCTGTGCTAGGTCAATGCAACGCCTTCGTGTGTTAGGTGCATCGGTGCAACCTCTGGTATTGCACGCTGATTAAGTCGTGCATCGGTGCATATCTTCTCTGTGCATCCTTCGCATTAGGTCAGTGCATTGTCCTACTCACATGATACTCCATGGAGTTTCAGTCTATGCAACTCATGTTGCTGTGAGTACTTAACCTAGTGCATTCTTAGCGTGCTCATGCTTAAACTTGGTGCATCGTGCATTTCTTGCTTTCGCATGGTTGGTGCATCTCATGTTGTGACACGTAATTGAGTCGGTGCATTCCTTCCTCCGTGTGCATAAAGCTTGGGCATCTCTTTCTTTAAACTCAAGTCATACCTGTGCATAGTATCCTTATCTCTATTGAGTTTGTGCACATTGGCAGGTACGTATAGCTGAGTTGGTGCATTCGTATGTTGTGTGAGCAAATCTTCATACGGATGAGCTTCAAAGTCGAAGCACTCCTTCTCATCAAGGGCAGGCTTCTCAGCGCGAGCAGGCCGATATAGTGTCTGGTCTCAAGAAAATGAGCTCGGTGCAACGTCCGAGGATACTCGGTGCAACGCGTGACTTCATAAGAAGTCAATCAGTGCAAACCATTTCTCAGGACACCAATCTAAGACGGTGCAATGCTTTTACCAACTCGACCAAGTCGGTGCAATGTCCAGTTCCGATAGAATAAGCTCGGTGCAATCATTCCCAGTACGTGTAGTTTATGGAACTTGTGCACGCAAGTGATCAAGCCAAGGAAGCCATAGTTGGAGCAACATATGTGCACCTGAGTATCTAACTTTTAAGGAACTAAAGAACAAGGGCACGTGAGAACAACAGAGCAATTAACTGGCACGTGATCCAAGGGTGATCCTTATTGGAAGAAGCTGCCATGTGGGGTCCCAATCGTTCAGATTCTGACACGTGGCAAGATTATCCTGAAGCTTCCAGGCGGGAGTGTTCCTTCCACACGCCTGGGGCATGAGCGCATGACCTCAGCCTGAGGGTGTATATAAGTCATCCTTCTGCAAGTCAATAAGATAACTCTCGAGCAAGGTCAAGAAGAATTGTTGGGGAGCAGAAGAAGAGAAGAGCAGAGAAAAGGAGAGTTCAAGATAGAAAAAGAGAGATCAGCGGAGAAACTCAGAAGAAGAAGTAGACAGAAAGAGAGAGAGATCAAGAGTTTGAGAAGAGAATAAGATGATCTTCATATGAAGATCAGTCCCCACTAGAGTCAGGATCAAATCCTATCCAGTCAGCTCCTTGAGAGCCATATCTGCGCTTTAGTGTTTACAGCTTTCAGTTGTTGTCATTTCCCGTTTCTTATTTTCCTTTTTATCATTATTTCAAGCTATTTGTCAGTAGAGCAAGCTGTGTCGCTCAGCTGTAGCAGAGGAGGATTCCTCTGGACGGGTTAAGCTGTAAGCCCCAGCGTTTGCAGAGGATTCCTCTGGATAGCGAAGCTGTAACGCCCAGTGGTCAAACTGTGTGTCAGCAGATGGATAAGCTGTATTGCCCAGCGGAAGCAAGATGTGATGCTCAACGGATGTAGGTAAGATGTGAGGCCCAGCAGTTAAAGCTGTGTATCAGCGGAAGCCACACTCGGGTTTGAGTGTGGGGTGGACGTAGGTCTGCAGACCGAACCACCTAAAAATTCCCTTATCTACTGTGGTTTGATTACCTTATTCGATTCGCTAGATGTATGGATAGGCCGATTTGAATCTTCAATATAGCAAGGAATTTGATTGCATATCGTTCATTCGATAGTGGTCTTGAGAGACTCACTTTGAACTGATTACCTGTTGGTCCATGATAGATGCATAATTAGATTTGCTCATCTGACCGTTTCAAGTTTTCTCGATTCACTGAGTGACTAAGTGCTTCATCTGACTGTCCATATTAAGTATTCGAGTGTGAGCCTTCTTGGAACAGTGATCTTGTTAAGCCATCTGAGTGCGTTAATTCTACGCATCGATTAGCTATAGTTTTATTTGGGCGAAATTTTTATAGGGGACTCATTCACCCCCCCTCTGAATCCGTGCCAAGCACTTCTTTTGTTTGTGTCAGAGCCTCCATAGTCTCCATCAATTGGTATCAGAGCGTCCATCTACTTTATCACCATTTAATAATGAACGACAACTATAGCAGACGCCATTTCCGATGTAGATTATGAAAAGAAGAATTTGCAGCTGAATGGAAGGGCGCTCATTAAAATGTGCGACCGAGTAAACATGCGCCCATTCATTTGATGAAAATAGAAAAAAGAAACAGAGCTGAAAAAAAGAGAGGAATGAACGACCATCCACTCGGGCACTAACTCATTTGAGAAGAATGAGCGGCCGAATAAACATCTGCTCATTCTCTTATACAGAAAATCAGAAAAAAAATCAAGGAAAAAAGGAAAAGGAATGAGCACCTGTTTGGTGAGTCGCCAATTCCTTGATTTATGACAAAAGGAAAATATCAAAAAAAGAGGACATGAAGAATGGGCGGCCGCCTATTCAGTCGCACAAAGGAATGTGCGCCCACCGCCCCAGTCGTCATTTTCGCGAGAGGCAGAAACGAAAACGGAACGCCCCGATCGTAGTTATCTTCCTATATTTCGACTTATCTCCTCTTGTTTGAGGAAGGGAGGACTCTAAACATGGAAATATACCTACTTTGATCAAGCCTTGATGTTGGGAAATCGGATTCAAGCCCAATCCAGAAACCCATGATCGTGGAGGTTCTCTACACATTATAAATAGATGCCCAGAGCAGACCGAGCGAGAATCTTAGCCTTTTTTAGCGTCTATCTATCTCACTCTTCTCTATTTTCTTCACACATCCCTTGGCGGAGATTCTTTTTCTTCCTCCTCTTCTAATTCTCTCCCGTTTTCAAGTTATTCTTAGTTTTTCAGCATTCAGTTCTGTGTTTTCACTATTCATCTACGCAACACCACCCTGTTCTTCCTCAATTTTCACCCTCTTCCTCACATTTTCTCTCTCTGAACTCTTCATCAACTTTCTTCCTATCATCTAGATCTACAACTTTCTCTTTTACCACGTCTTCTAATTCTCTATGGTTTTAAAGATATCTCCTTTTCTCTTCAGCTCTATTTTTAATTTAGTTTTTACTCTGTTTTTCTTTCTTCCCACCGTACCTTCTCAATCCATCTCTTCTCTCTATTTTCAAACCCACGCATACATCTCTTTTTACTATTTTCATTTTTATTCTTCTTCCGATCTTCAATCTATCTCTCTCTTCTCTATTTTCTTCACACATCCCTTGACAGAGATTCTTCTTTCGATGCTCACAAGGCTGCGTATACTTCTAAGGCAGGGCGATCTTCCTCAAAGGCTCGGCAAGGAGACGGCGGCGCTATTCTTCAAATTTATTGGCTCTATTTCTTCCTTTTTCCCTTAGTTTACTCAAGTTGTAATTTTTAACTTTCATAGAGTTGTACTCTCTCCTTAGCAATAAAAGTTGGTTTTGTGCAATTGTTCCTTTCTCTCTCCACTCCTTCCAATTTTTCTTCTTAATCCTCCAATATTCTTTAGGTAGATTTAATTTTAATTAATTTATTTTCATGCAATTTTAGCTTAGTTTTTAAAGGCTCACTTAAAGTTGGTTTTCAAAACATAAAGATTTTCCATCTTGCTTCAAAAAGAAAATTTCTTTTCAGTGAGATCGACCCGTTCTTACCACTCTACTTAGATTTTATATCTTTTTAGTGAGTGAGTTTAGTTATTTTTTAAAATTATGGCACGTCTTTTAAACGATGAGTTAGTGGACATCAATTTTTGGCACCGTTGTCGGGAATGAAAATAATTTTTTATAGTTAGATATTCTTGTGTTTGGTGTGTATATTTGTATATTAAGTTTTCTATTTTTATTTTCTAGAAAAAAAATCAGAAAATCAAAGAAATAGGAAATTTAGACCTGAAATTCACAGAAAATCAAATATTACAAAAAGCCAGAAAGCGTCACTGAAAGTTTGTATCTATCACTATAGGGAGCAGGAAATCTGGAATTCTGAAATCTTGCAAAATCAAGTGTCACTAAAGGTCAAGAAGCGTAGGTACATGTTCTATTTTTTCAATTTCTGAAAAATATCAAAAAAATCAAAAAAATCCTGATAAATAAACAAATAAAAAATTAGAAAACATAGAGATCATGATTTTTGGCTTTATTCTTCAGTAGGTTACATGTTGATTAGCGTTTTTAGTCGATATTTATCTTCTATCCATATCTCTTTTTGAAAAAAATAGAAAAACATTTCTCTAAAAAAAATTAAAAAATAGAAAATAGAAAAAAAAATTCCTTTATCATGTTATCATGCTCTTATCTTAGTTACATCTCTTGCATGTATTGTGCACTTTAGTTGATTTCTTATTTACTTACATCATCATTTAAAAAACATATTCTTTCTCTTCTTTTCTTTTTCCCCTTCTCAATGGCAAGTTAGGTTCCTTACACTCTTCTTTGAATTGGAAGGACCCTCCATTGAGCATTCCTTCTCTTTGGACTGGAATTTCCTTTTCTAAGACCTCCATAAGTCTCCTCACCTGTCGATTCCCTCACGGACGTCGGGCCGATTGTACCAAGAAGCACCTTGAAGTTAGATTGTCCTTGAAAGGTCACATAAAAAAAGAGAGGAGTTTAGGAATTTATTACTATTTTGAAAAATCGGTGTCTAGGCTAGAGGTCAAGTGGCAAACGCCTAAGTGAGCTTGTGGTTATTTACTTAGGTCCCTACGAAAGTAGGGGGAGCCTCTCACAACCCCATCTCTTACCTGGCCGGTGGTCCAATTTGGTAGTGAGTGCCAATTCTTCTTTTGCAAAAAAATCAAAATCTTTCTTTGGGCCCTTTTGCATTGCATGCAAGGTAGGAGATCCCTACGCCCACATTTGATAGGACCCTTTGAAGACATAGAGAGGTTAGGACATTCTAGAAATCATCCACAGTCTAACCTCATGGAGGACCAAAATCAACAACAAGTACAACAAGTCGCTCCCTAGCAAATGAAGGAATATTTCTTGCTAAATCTATACCAACCTTCATTCTTTGTTCAAGCATCCCATAATCAAGCATCCCAATATGAAATCAAATCAAGCACTATTCAAATGTTGCCATCCTTCTACGGCAATACCAATGAAGATCCTTACAAACATCTTGATGAGTTCCTCTAGATTTGCTCAACTGTTAAAATTCAATTTTTTTCTGATGATGCTCTCAGGCTGACTCTATTCCCATTCTCTCTCAAGACAAAGCCAAATATTGGTTAGGAGCCTTGGGTAGATCAATTGACACATGGATAGAGATGCAAAAAGAATTTTTGAAGAAATTCTATCCTATAGGGTGAACCAATACTATGAGGAGAGCAATTACTGGATTCACTCAAAATCCTGGGGAACAAATTCATGAAGCTTGGGATAGATTGAAAGATTTGCTTAGAAAATACCCACATCATGGATTATCATGATGGCAAATAGTTCAGGCATTCTATGAGGGATTAACTGAAAATTATCATCAAATGGTGGATGCATCATGTGGGGGAGCTTTTATGAGTAAAAGCGAGGATGAACCTTATGAATTGTTTGAGATGTTAAGTGAAAATTCTATTAGTCATGCCTCGCTTTCATCTTATGAGAGAATGATTGGGCCATCTAAGAAGGGTGGACTTTATGAAGTTAAGAATCAAGGAGAATCTGATAATAGGATGGACATTAATGCGCTAGAGCAAAAGGTAAATAAAGTGGACTTGTTGGTGCAAAAGATGGAGAAGGTGGATTTAGTTGCTCAAAAGCTAGATCAATTGTTGTCCATGAATAGACAAGAACCTTCCTTTTCTTCTGCTCAATAATCTCAGCCTTTCTCAGATTCTAACCTTCAAGAGCTTTGTGCTCTGTGTTCAAGCCCAAATCATGTTGTTACTGATTGCCCCACTGCGGCCCAACTTCCCCCATTCATCCAAGAACAAATCTTCGCGGCTCAGGGTGTCTCTAAGCCTCCTTATGATCCTTATTCCAATACCTACAATCCAGGCTGGAGAAATCACCCGATTTTTTCTTGGAAAACTCAACAAGGACCACCAATGCAATCACATCCCTCAAATCAATCCATTCAAAGGTAATCCTTCCATGCTCCAGTTCTATCTCACCAACATCATCAATCTCCTTTTCAACAATCTCAACCTCCTTATCTGCATTCTCAGGCCCCGTATCATCAAACTCAACCATTTTAGGGCCGATATTACCAGTATCCTCTAAATCACTTTCAACCTCAAGTTCCCCTCCAACCTCCTCCTCAACCCCCTCAGCCCAATTTCGATGATAAATTTGACCAACTTCAATAACTCATTCTTTCTCAACAACAATCTATTGCTAAGTTAGAGGGTCAAATAGGGCAATTGGCTACTAGCAATATGAGGAGAGATGTAGGTCAACTTCCTAGCCAACCTGTGACTAATCCTAAGAATCAACCTCCGGGCTTTCACCAAAGAGCCCCTCTTCTTCCTCAACCAACCCAACCTCAGCCTCCCCCTCCTATGGGCCCTCAATTCTAAAATGCCAAGGCTATATCTACTCTTACGGTTGATCCTTATAAGGCTAGGGGAGTTGGAAGGAGCTCGGCCCAAGAGGCCCAAGAAGAAAGTGATAGTGAGGAAGATGCGCCCATCATTGTTGAAATGAAGAAGCCGAAAGGTAAAAGAAAGGAACTAGATAAAGGAAAAGCTAAGGTCGATGAAGGACCCCAAGAATATGTGCCAAAGGCCCCTTTTCCCGATGCCTTAAAGTTGAAGGCTCACAAGAAGACGCCAGTTCAGCCAGAAGAATTAGTAGAATTGTTTAAACATGAGAATATCAATATTCCACTCTTGGACATCATACATTCATCTTGCATGGCTGATAAGACAGGGTGAAATCGTAGTCCTTCATGTACTCCATCCACCTCCCCTGCCTAAGGTTAAGATCTTTCTGGGTAAACACATACCTCAAACACTGGTGGTCAGTAAAGATCTCTAACTTCTCCCCATATAGATAATGCCTCCAAATCTTCAGAGCAGAAATCACCGCTGCGAGCTCAAGATCATGAGTAGAATACTTCTTCTCATGCGACTTCAACTGGCAAGATGCATACGCCACCACTCTCCCATTCTGCATCTGCACCGCACCTAGTCCTACCATGGAAGCATCTGTACATACCATAAAACCTCCTGATCCAGAAGGTAACATTAACACTGGAGCGGTAGTGAGCAACCTCTTCAGCTCCATGAAGCTCTGCTCACACTCATCCGTCCAGACAAAAGGTACATCCTTCCGCGTGAGCCTAGTCATCGAGGCCGCAATACGAGCAAAATGCTAGACAAACCTCTAGTAATAGCTTGCCAGCCCCAAGAAGCTCCTGATCTCTTTCACCGTCCTCGGCCTTGGCCATGGCCACTGCACCACAGCCTCCACCTTGGCCGGATCCACTGAAATACCATCACTAGAGATCACATGTCCATGACAATGCACCTCCCGTAGCCAAAACTCACACTTTCCCAACTTCGCATACAATTGGTGATCCCGCAATGTCTGCAACACGATCCTCAGATGATACACATGCTCCTCTATAGACTGCAAATAAACGAGAATGGCATCCATAAACATGACCATGAATTGATCTAAGTAGGGATGAAACACTCTATGCATCAAATCCATAAACGCTGTGGGGGCATTGGTGAGCCCGAACGACATCACCAAGAACTCATAATGCCCATACCTTGTACTAAATGCAGTCTTTTCTACATCCCAGTCTTTGATTCACAACTGATAATAACCAGATCTCAGATCAATCCGCGAAAACACCTGAGCTGACTGAAGCTGGTAGAACAAGTCATCAATCCGACGTAGTGGATACTTGTTCTTAATAGTCACCTAGTTCAGTTGCCGGTAATCAATGTACAGCCTCAGACTACCATCCTTCTTCTTCACGACTAACACAGGCTGCCCAAGGGGAAAAGCTAGGGCAAATATAGCCCTTAATGAGTAACTCCTGCAACTGCACCTTCAACTCTCTCAACTCAGCTGGTGCCATATGATAAGGTGCCTTAGACAAAGGCATGGTGCCGGGTGCAATCTCAATGACAAAGTCAATCTTCCTCTGTGGAGGTAAACCTGGTAACTCCTCGGGGAAGACATCGAGAAACTCACATACAACAGGAATGTCCTCTACATCCTGTCGCCGCTGATCAGTCACTACCACCGAGGTAAGAAATCCATGACATACAGAATCAAGCAATCTGCGGGCTTTAATAGCTGAAATAAGAAAATGGGAGGAAGAAGACCGAATACCTTGGAAATATAAAGTAAGTCTATGGGGATGCTGGAAATAGACCCTCTTCAAAAAACAATCAACCACAGCACCATGGGCCTCGAGCCAATCCATGCCCAAAATCACATCAAAATCCTTAAGCTACAACGCATAGAGCCTAGCCGGCAAACTCTGCCCCTCAATCCACACTCGCACCTTCTCAAGACAATACGGGGTGAACATGAAATTGCCCGTGGACAAATCTACTGCCAAATCACAAGACATCTCGGTAGCGGACTCCTCGGCACAATGTATGAAATCCTCAGATATAAAGGAATGTGAAGCGTCAGAATCAAACAAAACATAAGCCGCACAACCCAAAATCATGACCGTGCCTTCCACTAACTGAGACACCTCGGCCTCTACCTTGGTCATATGCATCACTCTACCTCGGGACCTTTGCCTCCCTGCATTGGCTGAACATGGTAGTGACGGAAATTGACCCTGTTGCTGATGTTGCTGCTGCTACGGTGGTGGCTGCTGGGGCTGAAATTGCTGTGGCTAATATTGGTGTGACTGGCGCGGCCTCTGAGGACACTCACGTGCCATGGATGCCACCTGGTCACACTGGAAACATGTGAAGGGCAATGAGCACTGTCGGCCTAGGTGAGAGTCGCCACACCAGGGACACCCCCCCCGCTGACCACCAACCGAACCCTAACGCTGGAGTGGAGAAGGTTGTTGCACACTACCCGCTGATGATTGCCTATGCTCTCTAAGATCTTAATGCCTCCTCCCGAAACCAGCCCTCCTGAACATCTTCTTAAGCTTGGATCCAAAGGACGTAGAACTGGCGACTGATGCTGCTGATGGAGTCGCTACTGTGCTGTAGCACCCCTGGAATTCATCTAGAATTTTTTGGATTTTTTTCAGAATTAATTAAGTATTTAACAAGGCTTTAAGGCTTAATGGGTTAATTAGTTGGTTTAGTGGTTAAGGCATTTAATTTAAAAGCCCAGTTATTAACTAAAGAGTTAGACCCACTTAAAATGGACCATAAGACCAAATTCTAAGCCTTTTAGGCCTAAGCCTAGCCCTAGAGACGTAATAGGGTAATTTCCCTACTTTTATTAGATAAATAGGGGATAATTAGGAGGGGAATTTGAGTAAAATTCAAATTTCAACGGCCAAACCAGGTCGCGGTCAGTCGCGCGACCGCGTTTTAGAGGTCGCGGCCCAGACCAAACCGCGTTCAAGTTCCGTAAATGGAAACTGATAAACCGTGGAAAGTCTAGATTTTTATCCTCCCAATCGCTAAGAATCGGTGTGATCTGCCATGGGAACTTACCTAGGACTCTTAGGGGATCGAATTGAAACTCCATAGGACTCCTAATTCGACCTAAAACCCAGCCCTAGGTCATTCCCTATAAATAGGGCTCAGACTCGTCCAACACGAACCCTAATTTTGGATCACGTGGTTCGAAGGTATGGTATCATTATTTCAAGTTTTTCCTTTAGAGTTAATTACTCCCTTTAGTGTCTTCTAACCCTCTGCAAACTTTCGTGTTAGGGGATCAAGAGGTTAAGGAGTTAGAGCACTCGGAAGTAGCAGTTTCTACGCACAACGGGCAGGAACCAACACCCTCTTCTGGCGACAAATTTGAAGTTTAGGGACCATACCAGAGGTAGGTTATCTCATGATTGGCTTAAACAACTTTTTAAGAGTAAAAGCCCTCTAGCCTTGCTCGATTTCATGCAGTATACATAGAGAATTTTATGTTTTTCCATGATTGCACAGTTAGGTTTTTCATGGCATGCTATTCCTGCAACACTAATAAAAAGATAGGAACTTATGATTTAATTCATGCTTGTCCATGCATTAACTTCATGCTAAGCATGCTATCCTACCTTGTCTATTTGTTTTAAATAGTTTTCATCCATTAATTTCTCTAGAATAGGCTCTGCACGCCGGATTTTAGCTTCTGTCTTATGTAGATAGATAGCGGTCTTGTAGAGACCGCAATTTTCTTATAGCGGTCCTCTAGTAATAGGAATCTGGTTCCAGTAACCAGATCAAACCCCGTTTATTTCCACAATAAATCTACGCCGTTATACATGCTTTAGTTCGTTAAATACCTTTTCTTATCATGGCATAACTTCATGTTAGTGTTGCATGTTTTAAAAGCTTATTTTCATGTATGTTATTTTCATTGCCCAAACCATATAGTTTTGTATTTAAGGGTTTTCGATGCAAGTTCCTCAACTTTGATTTATGCTTTGGCGTGTTCCCTTCTCACCTTATTTCTGTTTTGTTACTTCACATATAGCGTGCACCCCGGTACGTTTGCTATTAGATCACTTACACTGGATAGGAACACCTTTTGAACTTGAGAGCCTCTCTGTCCAATATTCCTTCTGCCTTACTAGGTGATCTTATTTCAAGGCCTCCGTAAGACTCCGCGAGTCTGGGATTCTCACTAGGACGTCGAGCTGGTTGTACCCTAAAAACCCAAAGGTCTAGAGAAAACTTCGTGAATTCTACGTGTTCATGATTGTGGTCATCAGACGACTGCTACCTTCCGATAGTGGCTGGTTCTTGACCGTGTTCTGCCTATTGTTCTATTGACTCGATTGCGAGATCATGATAGCGGTCTGGATTGAACCACGTTCTTCCAGCTTGTTTATCGAGTCGACGCAGCTCCCTTCCCGCGTTGACTCACCTTCTGTGCACTACCAGATAGCGGACCCCTCTCGACCGCTACTTCCTAATAGCGGTCCGGTCATAACCGCGTTCTATTAGATTTTTGTCCAACCTGAGGTTTCACCCAAGGGTTGATCTTGCTATGTTCTCAGGTGATCTTTTGATTATTTGGAACCCAAACCTTATTCACTAAGTCACTAATGAATCATAGAAATTAATGAATATACCATTATGCTGTCGGATTCCTTCCGTAGCGTGACATTGTTATTAAATCTTTCTTGACCTCACATATCATTTGGGTACGTTCTTACCTTGGTTTTGTTTCCATGAAACTATTGTTTGAACTTGATATTATTGACCGACTTTATTGTTATATCTTGTGAAAGCAGCTTGATTTATAACTTGAAGATGCAAGGGCGGGCATAGACGGTGTCCAAGGGCTCCACGCTAGCCCCCACGATAGATGGCCGGAAACATACTGTAAACCATGGGGTATGATGAACACTGGCGTCACATTACGCTGGGAGTACTGATAGCCACTAAACTTGTCATTGAAAAGTCGTGCCACAATTTAAAAATAATCAAACTCACTCACTTAAAAAGATTGGAATTAAAGTAAAGTGGTAAGAATGAGTCGATCCCACGGAGAAAAAATATTTCAATTAAGTATCGTAGAAAATTCTTATATTTGAGAAGATCCAAATTTGGAGTGAGATTAAACTAATGAAAATGAAACTTGCATGAAAATAAACTAAGTAAAGAATATGAGAGGGCAAAAGAAGAGAAATTTGGAAGATGGAGAGAGAAGAACACAATTTCCCAAAATCTAAATTTTATTATTATGAAAGGTGACAAGTACAACTCTATGAAATATGAAAATACAACTTGCAAATAAGCGAAAAGAGAGAAATAAGAGTCAAAAAAATTGGATGAAGAATGCCACCGTCTCCTTGCCAAGTCTTTAAATGGACCGCTCCGCCGTGGAGATGACACCGCCGAGAGGACCAAAGGAAGAAGATCCGCGAAAGGGATGTGAGAAGAAATATGGAAGAGGGAGATAGAAGAGTGGAGGAAGAAAGTTCAAAAACAATTAAAAGCCATATGTGTGTGCGTGTGTGTTTAAAACAGAGAACAAAGGGGGAGATCAAGAGAGGGCTTCGGTGGAGAAAACGAAAGCACAGTAAAACAAAATGAAAATAGAGGGAGATTAGAAGAGAAATAACTTTAAAATTAGAAAGATTTAGAAGAAGTGGAAGAAGAGAAAGTTGGAGATCTGAGGAAGACGAAGAAGATTATTGAAGAACTCAGAGGCAGAAGATGAGAGGAAGATGGTAAAAATGAGGAGGAACAGAGGTCTACTTGCGTGGATGAACAGTGCAAAACTTAAAAACTAAACTTTGACAAATAGTGAATACGTTGAAAACTAGAGAGAATTGGAGGAATAAGAACAAGAAGAAAGTCGAGATCTAGGAAAGATGAAGAACTTTGGTGAAGAGACTATGATGAAGAGAAGAGCAGAAGAAGAAGAAAACGGAGGAAGAATAGAGTTGTGTAAAAACGGGTGAACAATAAAAATGCAGAGATAGAGCTTTGAAAAACTGAGAATAGCTTGAAAATAGGACAGAATTTGAAGAAGAAGAAGAAGAAGAATTTGTAGAGAACTTAAAAATAAAGAATTTTGAAGAAGAAAGCAAATTAAAACAACGAGCAAAAGTGCACTAAAATAAGGCTAAAAAACTAAGCGGCTAACTCTCCCCCACAATGCTCTCGGGTGGCTATTTATACTATACAGCAAAACCCACGACCGTGGCATATTGGATCAACTCAAATCCGACTTTCCAGCTTGAATTAGTTGCTTGAATTAATCTCTTGCCATAGATAGACTCGCCTTTGATCAAAACATGGAAGGATACCATCAAATGGTAGCAAGATAGCTTCGAAGAGACCTTTCCGATTCCGCTTCAAACTCTCACGAAAATGGCGACCTGGGTGACGGGCTCAAATTAAAATGGCGACTAGTCTAGTGGTCGCCCAATCCTTATTTCTATTTTTTGACATTTTTCTTTATTTCATAAATCCAGGAAATGGCGACTGTGCAAACAATCGCTAATTCTTTTTCTATTTTTTCTTCAATTTCCCGTATAAATGAATGAGCGCCCGCTCACACGGTCGCTTATTCTTTTCCAATGAAATAGCGCCTTCTTGGACGGTCGCACATTCTTTTATATTTTCTAACTTTTCTCTTTTTTATATTTTCATAAAATAAATGTGCGCCTCCATACATAGTCGTGAATTCTTAATTTTCATTTTTTTCTTTTTTCAAAATAAATGGGCGCCCGTTTAATCAGTCTCTAATCCTCTTTTTTAAAAAAATCATTCAAAATGACGTCAATACATCTGGTCTCTATTTCCTGAAAATTCAAAAAATTCAAAACATCAACATACTTCGTCCAAAAATGACTTTGAAATAATTGTGTAATTTCTTGAATATTTCTCACATGGTCATTTTTGGCTAAAATGCGTGTAGACTCAAATTACTTGTGAGAATGAAATTAACTGATCATCTTACACAACTGTATTCATTTAATGCTAAAAGGTGATGAATGTGATGTAAATTATGATATAAAATATAGCACTTATCACACCCCCCAAGTTACTCATTGCTAGTTGATGTGACACAACCTCGGACTTAGTCAAACAAGCACATCTAAGCATCCAAATGGGCCTTAATGGGCCACCGCTCTCTTCGTTGCACTCTATTCCCGGGGTGACTATGTGATACCAAGGGTGACTTATGGGAATGGACCCTTGCTGGTAGAGGGCCAGCAAGGCCAAGAATTGATTCCCCAAGGTTGGTTGCCCAATTCGATTGGGGCCGACAAAGTGCACTCGGGCACCGGGTCACACTAACCCACGGCGATCACTCTAAGTCATGGACTTGAGGATCGGGCGCTCCTCACGAATTCAGCGATGCATGAATCAAATATTGAGAGAGCTACACTAGGTGAGCAAGGAAGAGACACTTACTCGGCCGGTTTGAAGAAACCGGTCCCGGTCGGAGACGAGGGCGAGCCGGGAGGCGGTGGTTCCCCACACGCCGCGGCGGTGTCGCTTGACCTGCCAAACCACTTACAAAACTACTCCTCTCGCAGGAGGGGGGACCTTGGGGTAGGGGTTAATATGATACATTCAAACACTACCACCACGCAGGGTGGGGCCTTCAGCCGGCCAAGCGGGGAGGGGTTGGTGGACCGAAACGAAGAGAAATGAGAACTAGGGAAGTTGCAGCTTCAATCTGGAATTCTGGACAGGGGGTTGCTGTGATGGCTATGCCGGGCTTGTCCGGACTCCAAATTGATTGAAACCAGATCCTGAAGCTTCCTGACTGGATGAGGTGGACTCCAGAATTTTTGGGGAAGCTCAGACGGTCGGAGGTGGCTGCACCAGCAACAGGAAGTAGCCTCCTCTGTCTGGCCGCAGGTACTGTCTGGACTGTAACAGCAAGTTGCAGAAGTGACTGAGCGCCCTCCCGAGCTCCGATCAGCACGAAACCAGCGGCATCATCTTCGTGGTCGAGGTAGCTTTCAGCAGGAGGTGACGGAGATGCATTCAGAGGTCGAGGATGGCCGGGGCACCCAGAAGAGTGGGTACTGGTCGGAGTAGACAGCAGAAAACAGAACTAGATAGATCGGGGGAGAAAATTCGTAACTTCTTCCTCCGGTGGCCGAACGGGGTTCTGTTTCTTTACCTTGAAAGATGACCGGTAGAGGAAGAACTTTGATGAAGGGGCTTCAGCCTGAATCCGCTGGGGTTTGTCGTGGCAGAAGGATCTTCCACGCTCTGGTCCAGGATGAAGATCTCTCTACGCACTGTTGGGAGAATGGCTCTATCTGGCAGCTCCGAGCTCCGATCGTGTTGATTCCACCTCGCCTGCGAAGTAGACTGGAAGGCCTTTCCAGAAAGGTAGGCCACGCCTTCTGAAGAACTAGGATGAATCCGTGGTTGACGCTGCAAAAAGGGCTGTTCTGCAGATCTGCACAGCTCCAACCTACTAGAAGAAATGAGAGGGAGATGTGACTTCTTTGGTGGAGGGAAATGGTAGGAATGACCTAAGGGAGAGTGGGGGCTCTTGTGGGGTGGAGAAGGGAGCTAATGGTGATGGGGAATGGGGTGGAGAATGGCTGGAAGCAAGTGCTAGCAGGTGGAGGAGGAAGAGCTATGAATTTGGGGAAGGTGGGTGAGAGGAGAAGGTGAGGGGGGCACAAGTGAGTGGAGGGAAGGGTGGATTTCAAATTCAAAAGGTCTTGGAAGGTGGGTGATTATGTTGGGAAGTGGAGTGCTTGCATTGGAATGGGGTAGATTTGGTTGGAAGGTGGAGGAAGGTGTTGGAATGGGGAGACTTCTACCTAGGAACTAGGGAGTGGAGTAATGGAGGCCATGGGGAAGTGGAGGGCATTAAAGGAGGTGGTTGGAGGTTGGAAGTGGATGGGAGGAGGGAGGAGAGAGAAGGAAATTCGGATTTGGGGTTGGAGGAGAGAGAAAGAGGGGTGAAATAGAGAGATTAAGAGGGGAATGGGTGGGGAATCTCTCCCCTAGGGTCTCTCACCCAAAAACTAGAGGAATCACTCCAATTTGAACTCAAATGGCAAGTTTAAGTCAAAAGGATGTAATCATTCATTAACTTCAAATGAGGGGAGTGGGGTCCTATATATAGGCAACCCACTCTTTACATTAAGTCCCTGACAAAATAAACAACTACAAATAACCAAGGGGGTTGGGAGTGCTAATGGGCCTAGTCCAACGAATGGGGCCCAATAGCTTACATTAGACATCATGATGATACCAAACATAGGAAAATAAGTGCTAGACTTAGGGAAATGACTCAAATAAAATGGAAATACATCAAAATGACTCAAAGGAAAACTACAAAATGGATAAGGGGCCTTAATAGAGTGAGGCCCAAACTCAACTAGCTCCCGAATGTGAAGAAGTGGACCCGAGCCAAAGGGAGTCGTGGGTGATGCCTCCATCACTAGTCCCTTAGCAATGTAAATAAAATAAAATTTAAGACTAATAAGAGTTTGCAAAATCCATACTCTCATATCCAGCTCTCCCTTCATAGAATCAACCAGAAGATTAAGAATCTGGAATCATTAATGCACAGTAGCCTTATGTAGGAAATTAAAGTACATGATCAAGAATTCAAATCAAAGCTCAATAGCACTTGTGCATGTGTAACTATCAAATCCACATCAAGATAATTGCGTCCCCCATTTGCTATTCTAAGCAAGTACCTTTCAAACCTGCACCTCCTAGATCAAAGCATTAAGCATACTATCTTTTTATCTGCCTTATTTCATTGCCCCTTTTGGGATATTTTTTTAATATATTTTCTATACACGCATGATGCTGCACTACCCTTCACTGTTTAACACGAACCTCGACTCTTGCCTTAGGAGAAGCAGGCCCAGTTACACAGATCTAGGTTCCCTTTTTCGTTTGATGCGAACCTCAATGCTTCTTAGGTGAAGTAGGCCCAGTTACTAAGACTTGGGGCATTTTTCTTGGTGTTTTATTTTCTATCTTTTTTTTCTTTTTTCTTTTTCTTTCAATGTGACATTTGCACTTATTCGATAAATAACTTTACAGAAAGCTTCAAAATATCTCTTTCTTGAGAAGTGCAGAGCATCATACAACATACCCAAAATAGCAGAAGACTTGTCTTTCTTGTTTCATTAGTGTGCATAGTGATTTTCATTTTCTAAAGTGCACATGAACTTTAAAAAGATTCTTATATCAGTTTTCTATGGCTAGAAATAAATTTTCCTTCATCCTTTTCTCTAGCCTTTTGTATTCCAGAATTACTTTCAAATAAAAGTATGAATCAATAAAACTTAACTGGGGATTCATCATTTTTATGCAGGAATATAGAACATTATGATCATGCCAGAATTTCTATCACGTTGTTCTATATGCATTTTGAAAATTTCAACTCTTCCCCCCAACTTGAATGACATTGTCCTCAATGACATATACAGTTGAAAGCAATAGAACAATGTAACATAGAAATATTGTTGAGATGGAGGGATACACCCTGGTATGCGGGATGAAAGACTCATGTATTATTGATAGCGACAGCTTCTTCTCCTTTGCCTGTCCTGACTACTAAAACATACCTTAAAAAAAACATCAAACAACAAAAACCTTAGGTTGCCTCCCAGAAGCATTAAGTTTTCCATCTTCAGTCAGACGCATGAAAGCTCACAAAAGATTTTATTCTGGATCATTCAAAGCAATGGATTCCTTTAACAGCTGCTCACTTTCCAAGTAAGGTTTTAATCTTTGACCGTTGACAGTGAAAATGTGACCATTTTTAGAATTCAAAATTTTAACAGCACCATGGTCAAATACTTTAACTACAACAAACGGTCTATCCCATCTAGACTTCAGCTTACCGGGGAACAGGCGCAACCTTGAATTAAAAAGTCAAACCTTTTGATTAACAGAAAAAATCTTCCTGTGAATATGCTTATCGTGGAATGCCTTGGTTTTAGCTTTGTAAATCTTTGAATTTTCATAGGCTTCATTTCGTAGTTCCTGTAAGACCCCAGAATTTTTATATATTATTTTAGGAATATTTAATTATTTTCTAGAATTTATAAATGCCTAAATAAATTAATAAATAGAATATTGGATCAATAAGTCATTATAAGGCCCAATTAGGTTAAATAATTAACCTAGCCTATTTAAAGATAATCCAAAAGGTTAATGGATCAAGCCCATCAAGTTTTGCCCATATTCTAGAAGGGTAATTAGTTTATTCACGTATTTTAAGGATAAATATTATTTATATATGATAATTATGTGGATAAACGAATAAAAGAGTTTTATTAAATTGAAACTCTATACACGTTGAATGTAACGGTCTATCGGGCGACCGCCACAGCCCTGTAACGCACTAGACTGGATGCGTTACACTCTATTAGTTCCGTGAAAAGAAGAACGAGCAAAAAGATTAGAACATTGGGATCTTATCTACAAGAGATCGACTTGGGAGAGCTTATAACATTACTAAGGACTCTTAGGGATTAGGTTCTGACAATTTAAGAACTCTAAAATCGATCTAATCTTCAAAACCCTATAAATAGGACCTAGTTCTGAACTGAGCGACCCTTACTTTTGGCTCATGAAGAATCAAGGTAAGGAGTCATAATTTTGGGTAAGTTCCTTAAGACGTTTTGTTTATAATACATTAGACTAATAGCTCTCCAATATTCATGCTAGGAGATCAAGCAACCAAGGAGATAGAAGCTTCCAAAGTTGTTGATTCAACCTTAGCAACCCAGGAATATGAACACAAGTCCCCTGAAGATCCAGAGATTAGGACGTCTAAACGACGTAATTAGAGTTCAATCCTTTAGAACTTTTTGTTCCCAATAGTTTCATCTTCTTACCCTCAAAATTTCACATCCTTAGGTCAAGAGGCTGAGGAAATAGAGCAGATTGAAGTTGCTGATTGATCACAAGAAGTACAAGGAACTAAGGGTAGCACCTAGCATCAAATTCAAAGTTTAAAAGTTTTAGAAGAGGTAGGTTATCTCATGATTGGAAAAAATAACTTGTTAGGAATAAAATCCCTCTGGTTGTGCTTGATTTCATGCATTCTAGACTAAGAATTTCATGATCTAATAGTTCTATACATTTATGCATCTCTTAGCCCTAAATGGAAATTAAAAGATATTATTCTGTCTATTCACTAAACCCATGCATATAGTTGGCCTATACTTCGTTATCATGACTAGGACAGTGGTAGTATTTTGATTTGCAGGTATGTTATGTTTTCATAAACATTTACTTAGTTTACTGCTAGCAGATTCTCTGACGCACCAACGTAAGACCGTCACATGAATGTAACGGCCTTACGATAGACCGTCACACCCTGTTATGCTTTATTATTCTATTGTCTCTGACGCACCCTAGCAGGAGCGTTACACCACTGTAACGGCCCCTCGATAAACCGTCACGCACTGTAACGCGCCTATCCTAGACTGTCAGACCCCTGTGTTCTGCCAGCCCTAGGCAGAATAATAACCAGTTAAGTTTACTTATAAATAAGCTTAGTTAGCTAAGATGGACCAGTTATCATGACTTCAAGTTTAGTTACTGATTCATAATCAAATTGCATGATTAATGTGTTTTAGGTTATTTTAAGTTATGCTAATTTCATTGGCTAAAACTCTATAGTTTTGTATTCTAAATCATGATTTTCCAATGTTGTATTGACGGAGTTTTATCTTGGTTTCACATTGTTACACATTCTTTTGTATCTATAGAGTCATTTCTCTAAGTACATGGCATATATTCAGGTATATATCCATTAGTTCACTTTACACTATAGGAACATTATTCTTGGACATGAGGACCTCTCTATTGGATATTCCTTCCAATGGACTAGGAAATCTTGTTTCAAGGCCTCCGTAATTCTCCGCGAGCCTGGGATTCACACTAGGATGCCGAGTTGGTTTTACCATTAAAGCCCATTGATTAGATTACACTATCGATATTTTTGGTTATCAGTAATGTAACGGCTCTATGTTGGACCGTCAGGCACAAGTAACGGCCTAATATACGACCGTCACATTCAACTGAATCCGATTTCTTGATTCTGGATTCAGACTAATGTAACGGCCCAATACTGGAGCGTCACATCATGTAACAGCCCAGTACATGACCGTCACACTGTTTGAGTATTTTAACCCAAGGTGGATCAAGGGTTGATATTCCAAGATTTCTAGATGGACTATTGATGATCTAGAACTTATCATATTGATCAAGAAACCTAAAATAATGAATGGAAAATAAAGAATGTATCGTTATGCTACCGATTTATTTCCATAAACATAACCTTGCTTAAGTCATTCTTGATTTCTCATGATTCTTATTAAAGTATTCATTCATTGAATTATTGTTATCATGAGCTTATTGAACTTATTACATTCTTGGCCATACTTTATTGTTACATGTATGGAAAAAGCTTGATTTATACTTGAAGATGCGATCGAGCACTGATTGTGTTCAAGGGCTCTATGCTAGTGGCCTCGGTTGATTGTCAGAAACATACTATTATACACCATGGGGTATGATGCTACTGGCGTCACATTACGTGGGAGTACTTTCTCTATAAATAAGTGAAAATCCACAATACAGTATGACATGACATTCTTGTACATGACTTTCTTGCTTGATATTCCACACAAATTCACGAAGTACATGCTCATCATCAAAAGATACTAGAGTAATGATTCTGTGGCTTGCTAGTACATTCTCGATACATTCTTGTTCATGAAAGGCCAATATCATGTCCTTGTTACATTCTTGCTAGTTCGTACTTGCTCTCATTCTAACTTACTTGATCGTCTTGTTACTTTAGTTTAATCACGTGATTGATCGCATTCGTATGATTTTTACCTTATTCTTTAGAGCTAAATTGTTAATTACTTTAATAGTGCCTTCATGTTGATGCAAAGATATCTACTGGGCAAGTGTGCTCATTACCTATTTCTAATCTTTTCAGGAGATGGAAGTGATTCGAATTCAGATTCGGGTTATACAAGTAGCGGGTCCGAGAGCGAATGAAAGTATTGTCAAGATGAGAGTGAAGACTTAGGAAAGTCTATATTGTTTAGAGTGAGTCTATGTAATTTTCCTATTTCTTGAGTCTGATAGATTGGAATAAGTTGAATTAGTGGTTGTATTTGAATACTTGATTATTATGAAATAAAGTTGGAGTTTGAGTAAATATTGTGCAATTGCATTTATGTGTGTGATTGTCTTGCGCTCTGATCATTCTTACTTGCAAAAGGCTTACCATGCCGGCTGTCCGCGCACCCCGAGTTAGTCTTCCGCTGTAATAAAGGCTCGGGGCGTGACATTTAAGCTGGTATCAGAGCCTAAGTCTCAGGACTTAGGAAGAAGAGTCATATCATCGAAAAAGTCCAAGGTTTAAGGACCCCTACCTATGAACTAAGGAAGAAATTTCCATACCCATGTGAGAATTGGGTAGAGCCCGGGATAAGATAGTTAATTAGCCTTAAGATTGATTTTTCATTTCATGAGAAATAACAAGTTGTTAGTTTTCTCTCAGGTACCTTATCTTACGAATGGCTCATCGTGTAGACTGGGATGGCATGCGACAAACAGTTGCCGGCCTTACTCATGCATTGCAAACCATAGCGCAATGTGGTGCAGGGGCAAGGGCTGGTGACCTACATCGCAATTTCTGGAGTTTAAATCCTCCATGATTTTATGGTTCTTTTAATCCCGACGAGACAGAGAAGTGGATAGATGAAATGAACCGTATCTTTGATGTGATCCAATGCACTGATCAGGAGAAGGTGCGTCTCGCCACCTTTCAACTTAACAAAGATGCTCGCACATGGTGGAAGTCGGTTCCGGCACCTCCAGCCGATGCACCTCATACATGGGAAGGTTTTCATACCCTATTCCGTGCCAAGTACTTTTCGGAGCACATAAAGGAACGAAAGGCTATGGAGTTTGCCGCTCTTCGGCAAGGAATGATGACGGTTGCCGAATATGATCTACAATTCTCAAGGCTTGCACCTTACGCACCACATCTTATCAACACCGATTTATTGAAGGCTAATCGGTTCATGGACGGGTTACGACCCGGTTTCATTCAGTAGCTCGGGACCCAAAACATCCGTACTTATGTGGAAATGGTTCAACGAGCGTATTTATGTGAAATGACCTTGGAGATGGTCAAGAAATTAAAGGGGAAAGGAGAGGAGTCTAGCCGACGCTCAGATCGGCGTTATAAGAAAGAGAAATTCAGCATCACGGAGCCTTACAAGAGCCGTGATAGTAAGAAGAGATCCAGGAATGGGAATGATGGAAGTTCTCATAAGCAAAAGAAAGTCAAGGAGGAGAAGGAGCAGGTCGCCACGGTTTGCACATTTTGTGAAAAATTCAGCCATTCGGCTGAGGAGTGTTGGAAGCATCTCGGCGCTTGTTTACGTTGTGGAAGCAGGGAGCATCACATGCCGGAATGCCCCCTTATGAAGGACCAGTCATCTAGTAATGGATGCAGGAGGCAGGCTCGCCTCAATGCTGTTCTAGAAGAAGAGGAAGCGCCCAGGGATGATGGGCTTATGGAAGGTACTCTTCAAATTTGTTCTCATCCTGCATTTGTGCTATTTGATACTGGTGCCTCTCATTCTTTTATCTCTACTACTTTTGCTAAAATATTATCAATCGCATCAGTTCCCTTACCTTCAGATCTTGCTATTTCCACACCCTTAGGTTCTAGAACAAAGCTTACCGACTATTATCCTGATAGCGAAGTGATAGTAGAAGGTCATAATCTTCCGGCAAACTTAGTATGCCTTGACATGAAAGGTTATGATGCCATTTTAGGGGTAGATTGACTCGTAGATCATGATGCTTATATCAATTGCCGAAATATGATTATATCCTTTCGAAAGCCCGATCTTCCAAGATTCTCTTTTCTTGGCATCAAGTACAAGAAGCATCCTACTATCATATCTTCTCTTCACCCTTGCAAACTTATCTCGCAAGGATGTGAAGCTTTTCTTGCTTCTGTCATTGTTACCGAATCTAAGGAGATTATCTTAGCGGACATTCCTATTGTAAATGAGTTCCCCGATGTGTTTTCATCCGAATTAGCCAGTTTACCGCCCGAGAGGGAAGTGAACTTCACTATTGAACTCATCCCAGGAGTAGCACCTGTTTCTATAGCCCCTTACAGGATGTCCCCCACAGAACTCAAGAAATTAAAAAGGCAGTTGCAGGAATTACTGGACAAAGGCTTCATCAGACCTAGCACATCCCCTTCAGGTGCGCCGGTTCTATTTGTCAAGAAGAATGATGGTTCTCTCAGGCTATGCATCGATTACCGGCGACTGAATCAACTCACAATTAAAAATATGTATCCGTTGCCGCATATTGATGAGTTCTTCGATCAGCTTTCAGGAGCAGAATATTTCTCTAAGATAGACCTCAGATCAGGTTATCATCAGCTTAGAATTAAATAAGCGGACATTTATAAATCGGCTTTTCGAAGTCGTTATGGCCACTATGAATTCGTAGTGATGCCGTTTGGGTTAACTAATGCCCCAGCGGCATTCATGCAACTTATGAACAATGTCTTCCAGCCATATCTGGACTAGTTCATCGTCGTCTTCATTGATGATATCTTGATATATTCCAAGACAAAAGAGGAACATGAACAACATTTGAAAATAGCTTTACAAACACTTATAGAACACAAGCTTTATGCCAAACTCAATAAGTGTGAATTCTGGCTCGAGGAAGTCTCATTCCTAGGCCACATTATTTCAAAAGAAGGTATTACGTGGATCCTTCTAAGGTAGAAGCTGTCAAGAATTGGAGTCGGCCAACGACTATATCTGAAGTAAGAAGCTTTCTTGGTTTAGCAGTTTATTATAGGAGATTCATTAAGGACTTCTCAAAAATTGCGGTTCCGTTAACTAGACTCACAAGAAAAGAAAACCATTTTGTCTGGTCAAAGGACTGTGAAAAGTGCTTTTAAAATCTTAAGAATCATCTTACGACAGCTCCTATTTTATTACTACCAATGGAGGGTGGTGGATTCGAAGTGTATACGGATGCGTCTGGCATTGGCTTCGGATGCGTTCTCATGCAGAATGGAAAAGTAATCTGTTATTCTACAAGACAATTGAAACGTCACGAGGAAAACTATCCCATACATGATTTGGAATTGGCAGCGGTTATTTTTATCTTGAAAATTTGGCGTCATTATCTTTATGGAGAAAAGTTCACGGTCTACTCGGACCACAAAAGCTTGAAATATTTATTCTCTCAAAAGGAGCTTAACATAAGACAGAGGAGGTGGTTAGAATATCTCAAAGACTTTGATTTTGCTATCAATATCATCCTGGCAAGGCTAATGTTGTAGCAGATGCACTCAGCAGAAAACCAATTGGTATGCTATCAAGTCTTATGATAAGTGTAACTAACCTTGTTCCTCAATTTGCTCAGTTGAACTTAGATATTGACATAAAAGAAGAAGATTGTTTCATAGCTAATATCCGACCTCAACCTACATTGATAGAAGATCTGGTCAAGCTGTAAAATGATGATCATATATTACTAAAAATTAAAGCCAATATTGAACAAAGATCGGATTTTTCTATTTCCAATGACGGAAGATTGTTATTTAAGGGCCGAATATGTGTACCAGATCATGAGGCTACGAAGAAACTAATCCTAGATGAAGCGCATAATTCTAAATACATAATTCATCTAGGAGGAACAAAGATGTATCAAGATCTCAAAATAAAATTATGGTGGCCCAATATGAAGAGAGAGATAGCTAATTTCGTGTCCCATTGTCTGACCTGCCAACAAGTAAAAGCAGAACATTTTAGACTCGCAGGTAAATTACACCCCTTAAGTATTCCCGAATGGAAATGGGAGAGTATAGGGATGGACTTTATTATGGGTTTACCCAAGACCAGAGGTGGACACGATGGAATATGGGTAATCATAGACCGATTGACTAAATCCGCACACTTCATACCAATAAAGAGTTGATGATCTGTGGATATTCTAGCAGCATTATACATAAAGGAGATTGTCAAACTACATGGTGTCCCAGTCACTATTATATCTGATAGAGATCCTCGATTCACATCACAATTCTGGAAGGGTCTACAACATTCACTAGGGACTAGATTGAATTTCAGCACAGCTTTTCATCCACAAACAGATGGTCAAACGGAAAGAACAAATCAGGTGGTAGAAGATATGCTCAGGGCTTGTGCTATCGACTTTGGAGGTAGTTGGTATGATCACTTGCCTCTAGTAGAGTTTGCATATAACAATAGCTATCAGGCTAGCATACGAATGACACCTTTTGAAGCCTTATATGGAAAAAGATGTCGATCACCAATATGTTGGAATGAAATAGGGGAAAAGCAATTTCTAGGCCCCGATATCATCAGGGATTCTACAGAGAAGATCAAGCTCATTCAAGAAAGAATGAAAATGGCACAAGATAGGCAAAAGTCTTATGCTGACAATCGAAGACGTGACTTGGAGTTTCAGGTAGGAGATCATGTATATTTAAAGGTTTCTCCAGGTCGTGGTATTCGAAGATTTGGCATTAAAGGAAAGCTAACTCCAAGATTCATTGGCCCATTTGAAATTCTCGAACGGATTGGTGAAGTGGCTTACAAACTGGCTTTACCTCCACAATTAGCAGGAGTTCATGACGTATTTCACGTCTCTATGCTGAAGAAGTATGTATATGATCCTGACCATATTATCACTTATGACAATCTGGAGATTCAGAAGGATATGACGTTCGAGCAAACGCTAAAAAAGATTCTGGAACGGGACGTGCGTCAACTAAGAAATAAAGTTATTCCTATGGTCAAGATTCAATGGAAGAAAATATGACCATATGAAGCAACTTGGGAAACCGAAGTAGCCATGCGAAAAGATTTTCAGAATTATTTAACTGTAAGTACACTCTCCGAAATCCATATATTAAATTTGGGGACCAAATTCTCTTAAGTGGGGGAGGGTGTAAGACCCCAGAATTTTTATATATTATTTTAGGAATATTTAATTATTTTCTAAAATTTATAAAGGCCTAAATAAATTAATAAATAGAATATTGGATCAATAAGTCATTATAATGCCCAATTAGGTTAAATAATTAACTTAGCCTATTTAAAGATAATCCAAAAGGTTAATAGACCAAGCCCATCAAGTTTGGCCCATATTCTAGAAGGGTAATTAGCTTATTCACGTATTTTAAGGATAAATACTATTTATATAAGATAATTATGTGGATAAACGAATAAAAGAGTTTTATTAAATTGAACTCTATACACGTTGAATGCAACGGTCTATCGGGCGACCGCCACAGCCCTGTAACGCACCAGGTTGGATGCGTTACACTCTGTTAGTTCCATGAAAGGAAGAACGAGCAAAAAGATTAGAACTTTGGGATCTTATCTACAAGAGATCGACTTGGGAGAGCTTATAACATTACTAAGGACTCTTAGGAATTAGGTTCTGGTAAATTAAGAACTCTATAATCGATCTAATCTTCAAAACCCTATAAATAGGACCTAGTTCTGAACTGAGCGACCCTCACTTTTGGCACGTGAAGAATCAAGGTAAGGAGTCATAATTTCGGGTAAGTTCCTTACGACTTTTTTTTTATAATACATTAGACTAATAGCTCTCCAAATTTCGTGCTAGGAGATCAAGCAACCAAGGAGATAGAAGCTTCCAAAGTTGCTGATTCAACCTTAGCAACCCAGGAATATGAACACAAGTCCCCTGAAGATCCAGAGATTAGGATGTCTAAATGAGGTAATTAGAGTTCAATCCTTTAGAACTTTTTGTTCCCAATAGTTTCATCTTCTTACCCTCAAAATTTCACATCCTTAGGTCAAGAGGCTGAGGAAATAGAGCAGATTGAAGTTGCTGATTGATCACAAGAAGTACAAGGGACTAAGGGTAGCACCTAACATCAAATTTGAAGTTTAAGGGTTTTAGAAGAGGTAGGTTATCTCATGATTGGTAAAAACAACTTGTTAGGAAAAAAAGCTCTCTGGTTGTGCTTTATTTTATGCATTCTAGACTAAGAATTTCATGATCTAATAGTTATATACATTCATGCATCTCTTAGCCCTAAATGGAAATTAAAAGATATTATCCTGTCTATTCACTAAATCCATGCATATAGTTAACCTATACTTCATTATCATGACTAGGACAGTGGTAGTATTTTGATTTCCAGGCATGTTATGTTTTCATAAACCTTTACTTAGTTTACTGCCAGCAGATTCTCTAACGCACCAACGTAAGACCGTCACATGAATGTAACGGCCTTACGATAGACAGTCACACCATGTTATGCTTTATTATTCTATTGTCTCTAACACACCCTAGCAGGAGCGTTACACCACTGTAACGGCCCCTCGATAAACCGTCACGCACTATAACGCGCCTATCCTAGACCGTCAGACCCCTGTGTTCTACCAGCCTAGGCAGAATAATAACCAGTTAAGTTTACTTATAAATAAGCTTAGTTAGCTAAGATGGACCTGTTATCATGACCTCAAGTTTAGTTACTGATTCATAATCACATTGCATGATTAATGTGTTTTATGTTATTTTAAGTTATGCTAATTTCATTGGCTAAAACTCTATAGTTTTGTATTCTAAATCATGATTTTTCAATGTTGTATTGACGGAGTTTTATCTTGGTTTCACATTGTTACACATTCTTTTCTATCGATAGAGTCATTTCTCTAAGTATATGGCGTATATTCTGGTATATGTCCATTAGTTCACTTTACACTATAGGAACATTATTCTTGGACATGAGGACCTCTCTAATGGATATTCCTTCCAATAGACTAGGAAATCTTGTTTCAAGGCCTCCGTAATTCTCCGTGAGCCTGGGATTCCCACCAGGACGCCAAGTTGGTTGTACTATTAAAGCCCATTGATTAGATTATATTATCGATGTTTTTAGTTATCAGTAATGTAACGGCTCTATGTTGGACCGTCAGGCACAAGTAACGGCCCAATATACGACCGTCACATTCAACTGAGTCTGATTTCTTGGTTCTGGATTTAGACTAATGTAACGGCCCAATATTGGAGCGTCACATCATGTAACGGCCCAGTACACGACCGTCACACTGTTTGAGTATTTTAACCCAAGGTGGACCAAGGGTTGATATTCCAAGATTTCTAGATGGACTATTGATGATCTAGAACTTATCATATTGATCAAGAAACTTAAAATAATGAATGGAAAATAAAGAATGTGCCGTTATGCTGCCGATTTATTTCCATAAGCATAATCTTGCTTAAGTCATTCTTGATTTCTCATGATTCTTGTTAAAGCATTCATTCATTGAATTATTGTTATCATGAGCTTATTGAACTTATTACATTCTTGGCCATACTTTATTGTTACATGCATGGAAAAAGCTTGATTTATACTTGAAGATGCGATCGAGCACTGATTGTGTTCAAGGAATCTATGCTAGTCCCCTCGGCTGATTGTCGGAAACATACTATTATAAACCATGGGGTATGATGCTATTGGCGTCGCATTACGCTGGGAGTACTTTCTCTATAAATAAGTAAAAATCCACAATACAGCATGACATGACATTCTTGTACATGACTTTCTTGCTTGATATTCCACAAAAATTCACGAAGTACTTGCTCATCAGCAAAATATACTAGAGTGATGATTATGTGGCTTCCTAGTACATTCTTGTTCATGAAAGGCCAATATCATGTACTTGGTACATTCTTGCTAGTTCGTACTTGCTCTCATTCTAACTTACTTGATCGTCTTGTTACTTTAGTTTAATCGCGTGATTGATCGCATTCGCATACTTTTTACCTTATTCTTTAGAATTAAATTGTTAATTACTTTAATAGGGCCTTCATGTTGATGCGAGGATACCTACTGGGCAAGTGTGCTCATTACCTATTTCCAATCTGTTCAGGATATTGAAGTGATTCGAATTTAGATTCGAGTTATACAAGTAGCGGGTCCGAGAGCGAATGACAATATTGTCAAGATGAGAGTGAAGACTTAGGAAAGTCTATATTGTTTAGATTGAGTCTATGTAATTTTCCTATTTTTTGAGTCTGATAGATTGGAATAAGTTGAATTAGTGGTTGTATTTAAATACTTGATTATTATGAAATAAAGTTGGAGTTTGAGTAAATATTATGTAATTGCATTTATGTGTGTGATTGTCCTGCGCTCTGATCATTCTTGCTTGCAATAGGCTTACCATGCCGGTTGTCCGCTCTCCCCGAGTTAGTCTTCCGCTGTAATAAAGGCTCGGTGCGTGACAGTTCCTCCGGTTCATTGAGTTGTAGAGCTCTTTGGTCACCAGCTTGAGTTAGATCAAAGTTAACTTGTTTAATGACCCAATATGCTCTAGGTTCAAGTTCTACAGGTAAGTGGCAGACTTTTCCAAAAATGAGGCTGTAAGGTGACATGCCAATGAGAGTCTTATATGCAGTTCTGTTGGCCCATAATGCGTCATCTAGTCTCTTGGACCAGTCTTTCCTATCCGGCCTAACTGTTTTATGCAGAATATTTTTAATCTCCCTATTGGATACTTCAACCTAGCCACTGGTTTGGGGATGATAGAGGGTAGCGAGCTTATGAGTGATGCCAAATTTGCGAAGTAGAGCTCGAAATTGAGAATTCGTGAAGTGAGAACCCCCATCACTAATGATTGCTCTAGGACAACCAAATCTGGATAAAATGTTCTTCTTGACAAATTTCATCGCCACCTTATGGTCATTGGTCCTAGTAGCAATAGCTTCAATCCATTTTGATACATAGTCCACCGCCACCAAGATGTATTCATTGCCAAATGAAGGTGGAAATGGTCCCATAAAATATATTCCCTAAACATCAAAGATTTCAACACCAGAATGTGATTAAGCGGCATCATATCTCTCTTAGAATTGTTACCCACTGCTTAACACTTCAAACAAGTCTTTAAAAATTCATAAGCATCTTTAAACAATGTGGGCCAGTAAAATCCACTTTGTAATACTTTCGCCGTAGTTTTCTATCTAGAAAAGTGTCCCCCACAAGCAAGATTATGACAAAAATTCAAGACAAATTGTTGCTCCTCCTCGGGGACACATCTTCTTATAATCTGACTTGGAACCATGTGAAACAGCTCTGGGTCCTCCCAAAAATAGTGCTTAACCTTTGTGAAGAATTGATCCTTCTCCAGTTTAGTCCACCCTCCCGGAATTTATCCTACCGCCAGGTAATTGACAATGTAAGCATACCAGGGTGTTGAAGTGTGAGAGATAGAAAGAATTTGTTCATCGGGAAAAGAATCGGACATAGGAGCACTTTCAGGTATCACTATCCTTGACAAGTGACCATCTATAACATTCTCCAACCCCTTCTTGTCTCTTATCTCTAAATCAAACTCTTCCAATAATAAAATCCACCGAATGAGATGAGATTTGGCATCCTTCTTGGAAAGCAAGTATTTCAAAGCTGAGTGATCGGAATAAACAATAACCTTAGCCCCTAACAGATATGATCAAAATTTTTCCAGGGCAAAAAAAATAGCCAGTAATTCCTTCTCCGTGGTGGTGTAGTTCAATTGCGCATCAACAAGAGTGCGGCTCGCATAGTAGATCACCACGGGCTTCTTTTCTATCCTTTGATGTAAGACAGCTCCAATGGCATAGTCTGAGGCAACACACTTAATTTCAAAGGGTAGCGACCAATTTGGTGATTGAAGAATCAGAGCTTGAGTTAGGGCCGCTTTCAAGGAATTAAATGTCTCAAGACAATAATCATCTAGTTGAAAGGGAGTGTCCTTGGCAAGTAATTGAGTGAGAGGACGAGCAATGGTAGAGAATTTCTTGATGAATCTACGATAGAATCCAGCATGGCCAAGAAAAGATCGAATCTGTTTAACCGAAGAAGGAGGAGGAAGATTGGAAATCAAATCGACCTTAGCCTTATCAACCTCTATTCCTCTTTCTGAAGCAACATGGCCTAAAACTATTCCTTCTGTAACCATAAAATGGCTCTTCTCCCAGCTTAACACAAGATTTGATTCAATGCACCTCTTCAGCACCTGTGTTAGATTCTCTAAACAATTCTCAAAGAAGTACCAAACACTGAAAAGTCATCCATAAACACCTCCAAAAATTCACCCACCATTTCAGAAAAGATTGACATCATGCACTGCTGAAAGGTGGCTGGGGCATTGCACAACCCAAACGGCATCCTTGTAAAAGTAAACGTACCATAGGGGCACGTGAATGATGTCTTCTCTTGATCCTCCGGGTAAATAGCAACCTGATTATACCCGGAATAGCCATCCAAAAAGTAGAAATACTTTTGTCCAGCCAGCTTCTCCAGAATTTGATCCACAAACGAGAGTGGAAAATGATCTTTCTTTGTCATCGAATTCAATTTTCTATAATCTATACAAACTCTCCACCACGTTGGCAATCTCATTGGTACTTCTTCTCCTTTCTCATTGGTCACAACTGTCAGCCCTGATTTCTTAGGAACAACTTGCGTGGGGCTGACCCACTTGCTATCTGAAATGGGATATATAATCCCGGCATCCAGCCACTTTACTACCTCCTTCTTGACCACCTCCTTCATGTTCGGATTCAGCCGACATTGCATCTCTCAGCTCGGCTTGGCATTGTCCTCTAAATAGATATAGTGCATGCACACATCCGGACTAATACCTTCAAATCTGCCACAGACCAACCTATCACCCCTTTGTGCTCTTGAAGGACACCAATAAGCTGAGACTCCTAAGTAGAAGTGAGATTGGAAGCAATAATCACGGGTAGAGTTTTGTCAGGACCTAGATAACCATACTTTAAAGAATCTGGCAGAGGTTTCAATTCAAGAACGGGCCGCTGATCCAAAGATGGAAGAATTGGTTCAGCTTGCAATGGAGTGAGTGGCTCTATCCTAGAGTAGGGTGCGCAAGAAAGAGGAGAATCCTGGAGCATGCTACCCTCTTCTAAGGTATCCTTCGCTTCATCTGGGTTTTCATTAATCAATTCCTAAAAAATATCAATAGCATTACATTCCTCATCTTGTTCCAGATATTGGGATGCCCTAAACACATTCAAAGAAAACTTCTCACCTCCGAACGATATATCCATCATTCCCGTGGCACAGTTTATATTGGCCTTTGCCGTAGCTAGAAACAGTCGTCCCAAAATAATTGGAGTGTGCTTTAATTCCTGAGACGAGGCCATATCCAAAATGAAAAAATTCACCCTGAAATAACACTCATGTACTTTTACAATCACATCTTCTAACAGACCTGATGGCAACATCACCTCACGTGCCCACATTCACGGCTCGTCTCCTCACCCCGGTTGCATCCGGCATGGTCTAGTTATTTTTTTTGAGTCCTATGTAATTTTTATTTGAGTCATATCATTGTATTTTTCCTTTTATTTGAGTCATGTCCCTAGGTCTTTTGTTTATTCCCCTAAGTTTGAGTGTCATTAGGTTGATTAGACTAGCTATTGGGCCCAATTCAGTGCGCTAGGCCCAGGGGCGCCCCCTACCCGCTTGGTTATTTGTCGTTGTAGCAAGAGTCAGGGACTTTTTGTAAAATGTCCTATATATAGGACCCCATTCCCCCATTTGAAGTTAATGAAAAATTTGCCATTTGAGAGTTCAAATTTCAGATTTCTTGTGGAGTGAATCCATTAGTGGGTGAGAAGCCCTAGGGAGAGAATCCCACCCCATCCTCTCTTACTCTCTCTCTCTTCATATCCCCTCTCGCTCTCTCTCTTAGGGGTTCGCTCCCTTCTCTCCCTCCTCCCCTCCCAACCACTTTCTCTCTACCTTCTTCCTCTATTAAGACCTCTTCAACTCCCCACAACCCTCCTCTTTACTCCACCCTGTTGACACCCATTTTTTTACAGACAAGTTGAGTCATTTCTCTTACCACCATTTGTTGATGCCTCAAGTTGTGCATTGCTTAGTGGGCTATTTTCAGGCAACTTATTGGGCCTATTTTATGGATATCTCCCTCCATGACTTGGTCTGCTTCAATTTAGGGCTTAATGAGCCCTGGTCTGGCTTGATTTATCACATTTTATTAAGTTTCAAGCATAAATCCATTGCGCGGCCCATCGCATGACCGTTCAGTAACTAAGCGGTTGTGGATTAACCGTTTACCTATTTATTGGATATTATGGTGATTTTCTGAATTTCCACCGACAAAGCTTTTGCACGGTTCATAAGTAGCCGTCCAGACCCATGGAACGGTATGCTTATGACCGTCTAGTTCTCAGAGTCCCAGATTCGTTGACAATTCAGATAATTATCTAATTATCTACTCTAGGCTGATTTATCACCGACAGACGTTGGACGGTTGATTTTTGACCGTTCAGTGAGATGAGTGGTCCATTTAGAACCGCCCAATTCATGAGAGTCCAACGGCGAAAATATCGGTCAGTTCGATGAATATTTGGATAATATTTCTCACTTACTTAATTTCCACCGAAAAATTGGACGGTCTGGTGACCGATCGCTTAGTGTATTGGGCGGTCTATCGTGTGACCGTGCAATGGTCCGATTGTTGAAAAACTAAGGTCTTTTCTCTCTCTATCTGTGGTTTTATCCTTGATTTGTTCCAACCATTTCTCCGTGGTTTCTCAACCAAATGAGGCACTGTTTTGACTGGTTGGAAGATAATGGCATTATCTATGGATTTTATTTGGATGTCTCGAGCTAATAGTCATTGGAAACCCTAATTTTGGGGCTAGTTTCTTAGGCTCTATAAATAGACGCTAAGGGCAAGCTTTCAAAGGGGGGGGGGAGATTTGAAGGTCAAGGCAAAGCTCTACCGGATTGTTGAGCGACCCAAGACAGGGAGGGAGGCCTTCTACGTTTGCATAGGCCTCCGGTTCAGGGAGTACACTGTTTGTTTGAGTTATTAGTTCACGAGTCCCTCCGTCTGTTTTCTCATTGCATGCGTCGTTCTCCTTTCTTCCGTTTGTTTTTCTTCATTCTTTCATCGCATTACATACATCCTCCCATGTTTTTCGGTGCCCCTAGGGGTTTAAAAACCTCCAGGTATTCCCCATTTCATTTGGTTATATTTGTTTCCTTCTCTTTCAGCATTTACTACGCATTTTAGTTCTGATATTGGGTCCCTTTTTGTGTTCTACACTTTGTTTTGCAGGTCAGCATCATCGTAACACGAGGCCCACTCCTCCTGGCCAGCTGGGAAGGGTGGAGGTAGAGATCCCACATTTTGGAAGTTGGTGGTACAGCGCGGTCTTCTTCTGTCCGTTCTAGGGATAGGGCAGCCGTCCATCGACCGTCCAGTTCTGTTCAGCGGTGGATACCGAACCGTTCTGCAATCTGGCTGCTCTTTGTCCCGCGTTCGTCCCAGCGCTGCCAGGCGATATGTCGAGCGACCGCGCATCTTCATGGCGGTTCTTCCAGAGCCGCGTATTTCTGCAGTGCTATTCTAGGCGAGTGTCTCCCCTTTCTTTCCAAGGTACGGTGTACTTGCTTACATTCGGCACCTTGGTGGCGATCACACACCTCCCACATCCTTCCCCCTGTTATTTACACATCGTTTAGTTCTTTATATTAGCACGGTAAAGAAGGGGTTGGAAGGGTAATCAAAAAGGGAAAGAAGGAAAACATGTCAACACCCTCTTTTTTGGCGATCACGGTGAGACACCTAGTGCCCATCGTGTTAGGGTTTTGCTGACCTGTTTGTGTGTTTGGTTAGTCTCCTTCTTTGAGTATTGCAGATTGTTCGTTGGCCCATCTCACGTTTCTGTCCTCTGGGGTTCACGCGGTAATCTGTTAGCCGCTCTCTATTTTGAACGGCTGGATATTGGCTGTCCCATGATCGTCACAAAGTTGCTGTCGGGCCAGCCATCCAGCGGTCCCTCTCCGACCGTTCACAACCTCCTGCGGTCTGATACAGACCGTTCACCATTGCTGGCCCAGGTACATTGCAATTTTTACATCTGTGATTTCTGTTGCTGTTCGATGGCTGTTTCAGGTCCGTCCCAGACTCTGAGCGGTCTGTCGAAGGGCCGCCCTATCCAGGTACGCTTTGGAGTCTCATTCTCCAGTCATTTCAGCAGTTCATGTCTTTTCTTTATTTTCGATGTTACTCCCTGCTCCTGCACGGTCCACCCCAGACCATTTGCTCCCCCTGAACGGTCTATTATAGACCGTGTGAAACACTGGGCGGTCTCCATGAGACCGTCCTTTTACTACTATAGTGCACCCGATGCTACATTCTAATCATTGATTTATATCATCGCATATACATTTGGTGCTGTTTGATCTCCCCCTGTTATTATTATACTGTTCCATTATTGTGTTCATCTCATTTCCTCATATTTGCTTGATTATTGCTTGCTAGTTTCTAGGCTAGACTCTTGCATGCACTCCGGTGCACATAGGATCATACACACCTTTCATTAGTAGTTGCATTCCTACCGAGGTAAGGTTTTCTCTCGTCTCCATACTCCTTGGAGCCGACTAGGGGACCTTGCCGAGGACCTCCGTAAGCCCCCGTGAGCCGTGGATTCCCACACGGACGCCAGGCAGGTTGTACCGTACCACCCCCCAGTCTAGGGTTTGCATCAGAGAGAGAGAGAGTCATCTAGTGTCGGCCAGTTTCCCATTCCCTACCTTGGCTAGATACCTTATGGTCGAGTGAACTTAAATCTTAATTAATTCACTAAGATCTAAGAAGGGAGAATTTATAAAATCCTGCATGCATCATTTGAAACTTGGTTGCATTAATTGGTTGATTCTCATCTCAGCTCTCCCCTCCGTTGTTGCATTTGATTTGAGTTGTTTGTTTTAGCTCTTTGTTTAGGGTTGTTTGCTTACTCATCCCCCATCGTCATCGGTGCATGTGGAGTTGTCTCTTCCCCATAGGTTCGTCTCCTAGGGGTATCTCCCATTTCATCTCCTACTTCAATCCCTTGTTCGACTCACCTCCAGCTATGTCATCCTACCATTTCTCCCATTCCCATGAGGATTCTCTCCCTCAGGGACTTCTCGAGGACCCGCCTAGGGTCGCCCATGTGCAGGGAGGAGAGGGGACTGCCCCTCCTCTCCAGACCATTGTCATTGAGGGCCCTCAGCCCTCTCTTTCTAGTAACTCTTAACAATATTCGGCCAGTCACGTTCTCAACATGATGGCCCAACTTGATCCGACCCAACTTCATCTCTTGAAACAAGCTCTGCAAGGGGCAGATGCCCCGCCTTCTGTGCTTTCTTCTGGCACGACTGCTGCCACCACCACCACATCCCCGATTATTGTGTTAGGGGCCACCTCTGCGGCCCCCATTGATCTCACCCCTGTTCGCCCTCAAGTTCTTCGATTCTCTGCTATGGAAGCGAACCAGGCTTCTACCTCAGCCCATCAGCTGCTTGATAAGGGGAAGACCCAAATCCCCTCCAGTTCTTATGTTGATCCATATACCACCTTCTCTTCAGTGCCGCATGCCCTCATGGCCCCGGCTGACTTTGTATGTCTGCAGCCCAGGGCCGCCCAGTTGGCTCACGTGGATATGGGCCCTTCCTTGGCCCATTATCCATCTTATGGGCTCCCCTCTCCGTCAGTGTACCCTTCGGCTCCATACTCCGGTTCCATCCTTCCTGCTATATCTCCTCCTTCCCGGGAACGGGAACTCCTTGACAAATGGGCTGCCATGCATCAGTAGATTGACCTCCTCCACAAGCGGGTCGGCCCGCAATCATTAGTTGATGTCCCCATTCCTAACTTCAGGGACATTCGTTTTCTTCTACAGTCTGAGCTCCCCGTGTACCGGAAATATGATGGGAATGGCAACCCGTTTATTCATGTCAGGGAGTTTCTCTATGAATCGGCTCAGTTCCAGCATGACGACCGCCTGATGGCGTATCTGTTCCGCCGATCCTTGGACGGGGTCACCCTTGAATGGTTCTACACATTGCCTCTGGAGGAGGCCGAAAGTTTCAAGACCGTCAAGGAGAAGTTCATTCAGAGATTCCAGGATCGGGTCGGTCCCGAATATTCTTTCATTGACCTAGTTGCAGAAAAAATGAAGTCGGATGAAGACTTTGCTGTATATGCAGACCGATGGAGTCAGATGGCTTCGCGTGTGCCCGAGCAGATCCCGGAAGAAGAAAAATTAAAATTGTTGATTTCTAATGCTACTCTGACGTTCCGAAATATTTTGGTAATGAACGACATTTCTAACATGCACCAGTTGTATAGTCGGGCCCGGTTTATCCAGACCCAATTTAAAGACTCCCCTATCCATTCATTGTTCGAGGCCCAGAAGTCCAAGACCACCCGCAAATCCCAGGGCCCCGTTACTAAGGGAGTCCAAGTCAATGAGCAGGTCCAGGCTGTTCAATTCCCTAAGCAGCCCGCTTCACCCCATTTCCAGCAACCCCCACGCAACCCCCAATTCGCCGCTCCGCAAGCTCCCCGACCCACTTTCCCAGCTCCTCAGCACCCACAACAACCACCTCCGCCACCACAGCCTCAACATCCACCCCAGTACCATAATGTTCCTCCTCCCACTGGTTGTGGGCCTGCTCGGCCGAGACCCAAGAGGGTCAACTATTCTCCACTTCCAGAAACCTCTCCGACATATTTTCAGCTCTAATGTACACTGGTGACATCCAACTGCCACCAACGTCATAATTAGAATCCGGCCGCCGATCAGTCAGGGTATTGCATCTACCATCGGCAGCCCGGGAACATGATAGAGAGATGCTTTTAGTTTAGAGATTTGGTGTATGATCTGCATGAGGGCCAGAGGATTGATTGGGCCCAAATGCACAAAATCATTGAAGATATTAAAGAGAGAAAAAGACAAGCCAGGCCGCAGCAGGCAGCACCCCAGCAACAGCAGTTCCAGCAACCCCTCCAACAACAACAACAACAACAACCACGGTAGCATCAGCAACAACAGCAAGACCTCGGGATTCATCAGAATCCCATGCCAGTACATCCGCCCGCTCCTCACCAGCAACAACAACAATAGCCACCGGCACCGGCTCAGGTGAACGCAGTCCACCGCCCAGCCCCTAATGTTGGGTGGTCCTTTGATGATGAAACCCCCGCCCATCTCTTGGCCTTCCACCATACTAACCACCCCGCGCCTTCTGTCCCTCTATCTTTCGACCCACCACCTTCACCACCGTTCCACCCACTATCCCTTCCCGACCACCTTTTTCACCTGCCACATTCCCTACCATTCCGCCAGTCCTTTCGCCATCACCTGCCACACCCTCCATCATCACCCCTCCACTTAACCCTTCACCCGTTACCCCTCCACCAGGGCCCGTCAGGCCAACCTTTGTCATCCTCACTCCCATTTCTATCCCTTCCACCTACCCCACTAGGTCGAGCGGGGGCCATCTATAGCCGTGCCGACACAACACTGTGCCCTCCGGAGCGGGCGTCCCTTCCATAGAGTTTATCCTTCCTCCAGTGCGTCTGCACCAACCCCCAAGTTCTTTTCCCCACAGCTGAAGCAGAAGAAATAGACCCCGTGCCAGGCACGAAGTATGATCTACTACAACACTTGGACTGGATGCCGGCCAAGATATTAGTTCTGGAGTTGATTAAAAGATCCACGCTACATCAGAATGCCCTCAGGGCTTTTCTACATAAGGTTATGGTTAGCGAGGATGTGGCGGTAGATAGTTTGACGTCAGTGTTGGTGAAAATTACCAGGGGGCCTTCCATTTCATTCTCTGAGTCAGAATTGGCACCCCCAGAGGCACGACTGATGCCACTCTGCATTACCATTTCTTTAAACAAAGTGGCCATTGAGTCTACCCTAGTGGACACGGGAGCATCGATAAATGTGTGTCTACTGAGTACATTGCGTGCCTGCAATATATTTGAAGATATGCTTAGACCAACACCGACCACCATTGCATCCTATGACAACTCTAGGCAGGCGTGCCACGGGGTCGTGACAGTCCAGGCCGAGCTAGGGCCTTTGGTGATGGATGTAGAGTTCTACGTGTTGGACATAGACCCAATGTTCAAAGATATTTTAGGTCATCCATGGATAGATAGTCTAAATGTTATACCCTCAACTACCCACCAATGCGTGAAGTTTCCATTCCAAGGCCGAGTGGTTAAGGTGAAAAGTATCTCCACAGTCCAGTCAGTCGATGCAATCATAGACAAGATTCTCCCCACTCTGTGGCCGAGTAACATGCCAGTTCTTTCAGTGATGGACTTAAATTATTCATGGGCATATGCGTCACGCAAGCCCGCCACTGTGCCAGTGAACGTGAAGATTAAGTCCAAGATTAGAGATTCGAAAGGGTGGCATATGATTCTGAAGTTAGGATATCAGCCGGGCCTGGGCCTCAGTGCAGAATTGTAGGGGCTGACTAAGCCCGTCCCTAAAGGCAGAAAGATGGACCGTAGAGGGCTTGGTTATCGAGACTCGGCATTGTCCATTCTGGGAGACTCCGGGCCACTGACGTGGGATTACAGCCAACATTTTGTGAGAGGCCCATTGCATCCCGGTACCTTAAAGAAGCCGCCGCCCTGTGCTGATGTGAAGATCAATGCTGCCTGTGATGTTGTTGACCCATCGTCGCCACTGAAGGGGCTAGTGGGTGACATAGAAGACTTTTGTATCTGTTTTGAGAAGCTATTTAGTGAAGAAGAAGACCGTCCGAAGAAGAAGGAGATGCAGCTCGTGAAGCATTCTCCGATGAAGTCAGTATCCTGGAGGCCGCGGGAAGTGGGGAGCTCCATCACTACCTTCTCTTTATCCCCATCCCGTCTTGCCTCCTTGTTTCAACAATTGGGGTTTGTTCCCCGCTCCCCTCCGATTATGGTCGACCCGTACTTCACGGAAAGACCACCTGAAATTCTATTTGTGCCATGTGCATGTGGGTGTTGCCCACCCATTGATCTATCAACTCTGTTTACTCCTCCCTCCCCCACTGCCCAACTCCACGAAATGTGGTTTTCATCCTCTGATCCATTCTTTGATTGCATCTTCCCCGATCTGTTTCCCATGCAACTCCCTCCTCCCCCGTCTTCTTCTTGCTGTTGCGTGATCTCCTCCGACTTCCAAAAAAAATGTCAATTTTAAAACGGAGGTTTCAATGGAAGATTACGTTGTTTTTAGTCCATCCTCTTCCCAGGGGCACGAGACCCTTGCTTCTTTCCCGATAGATTTCTTATCTCCTAGGTTAGATGTACAGTGTGCAGAATGTCCTAGGTTAGTTGAGTCAGTTGGGGTAGAGTCTAGTTCGAGTCTAGTCAGCCCATCCACGTCAGCGATGCACCCCGTAATGCGTCATTCTAAATCCATTCCGGATAGGTTTTTGCAAGATTTGGCCCAGAGATTCCATGCCCTTCTTAAGTGCCCGGAGTTTTTAGAGACCGCAATTATTTTAGAAGACGATAAGGAATTAGAAGGGGTGTGGAGCAATGACGGATTAGGAGTGCATGAAATCATTGATGAGAAGGACCCAGCCGATGATGAGGAAAGCGATGTGGATGACACTGCCGATTTGTAGAGGTTTGATGAACCCACTAAAGAAATTAATCTTGGAACAGAAGAGGATCCCAGGCCCATACTTATTTCTGCTAACCTCCCTCCTCAGGTTGAAGAGGAGTTAATCAAGCTATTAAGGGAGTACATCGATTCTTTTGCCTGGTCCTATGAGGACATGTCGGGTCTTGACCCCATGCTGGTTGAGCATCGACTGATCCTTAAACCAGGGGCAACCCCCGTTAAACAAAAAGTGAGAAGATTCCACCTGCAAATGGCCTTAAGGATAAAAGAAGAAGTTGACAAATTGCATAAGGCCAGGTTTATTAGAGTTGTTTTATATCTACAATGGGTGGCAAACATAGTCCCAGTAATGAAGAAAGACGGAAAGATTTAGATTTGTATCGATTTTAGGGACTTGAATAAGGCATGTCCGAATGATGATTTTTCGCTCCCTCACATCGACGTGTTGGTGGATAACACAGCTGGGTATGAGGCCCTCTCGTTCATGGATGGATATTCTGGTTATAATCAAATCCATCTTGCTCCTGAAGATCAAGAGAAGACCTCTTTCACCACGCCCTGGGACACGTACTGCTATGTCGTTATGCCATTCGGATTAAAGAATGCAGGTGCCACATATCAACGGGCAATGATGGCTATCTTCCATGACATTATGCATGTGTATTTAGAAGCTTACGTGGATGATATCCTGGTAAAGTTGAGGTCTAAGGAAGAGCACCCCGCCATTTTAGCCAAGGTGTTGTAAAGGGCTAGGGAGTACAAATTGAAAATGAATCTAAAGAAATGTGTGTTCAGAGTCGCATCAGGGAAATTGCTGGGGTTTATAGTTAGCAAACGAGGGATCCGGATTGATCCGAATAAAGCTAAGGCTGTTACGGAAATGCCGCCACCTAAGAACATCACTGAGCTCATAGGTTTGATTGGGTGATTGCAATTCATTAGAAGGTTCATATCTCAACATTCGCAAAGGTGCCCCCCATTCTATGAATTGTTAAAGGCAGGAGCTAAATTTGAATGGAACGAGCAATGCCAGAAGGCCTATGACGATCTTAAAGTTTATCTTTCTAATCCCCCGATTCGACAACCACCCATCCATGGGAAACCCCTGATCCTATACATTTCTGTCATTGAGGACTCCCTAGGAGCTGTTCTGGATCAGGTGGATGACGAAGGAAGGGAAATGGCAGCATACTACCTTTCGAGGTTGTTTAATCCTGCTAAATCCAAATATACTGCCATGGAGAAGACCTGCGCAGCACTAGTATGGGTAGCCCAGAAGCTCAAGCACTATTTTCTTGCCTATGAAGTTTGGTTGATCTCTAGAATGGACCCCATTTGTTACCTGTTAGAAAAACCCATCCTTTCTAGCCGGTTAGCTCGCTGGTAGAGCTTCCTTTCCCAGTTTGATATAACCTTCGTTGTTTAGAAAGCGATCAAGGGATACGCGATTGCTGAACATCTTGCTCATTCTCCTATCCCCTACACTGATTTGATTCAGGACGAGCTTCCTGATGAACACTTGGCTGTAATCACTCATCTTCCCTTTTGGTCTCTTCATTTCGATGGTGCTCTTAATTCTCAGGGCCGTGGGATCGGCACCGTTCTCCTCACTCCGGAAGGAGTGACCATCCCTATTGCTTATCAACTCTCTTTCCTGCCATGAATAATATAGCCGAGTATGAGGCTCTCCTTGCCGGTCTGAAGCACGCCTACCTCATGGGCGCGTAATACCTAAACATCATAGGAGACTCTCAATTGGTGTTGCGTAAAGTTCTGTCAACTTATCGCACCTGTGACCCTAAACTTAAACCCTATCAAGATCTGGTCACGCTCTTGGCTAGGCAATTCTGGAAGCTCATCTATATTCATACTCCTCATTCTCAGAACATTCTGGTCGATGCGCTTGCATCCCTCGCTTCTTCACTTTCATTCCCCCTCAGTCGCACCACTGAGACCATTGTGGTCCAGCGGTTAGACGCTCCTTCCCTTCAGGTTCCCTAGTTCGACAACCTTAGGAAGTCCGTAGAAAGGAAGGCAGAGAGGGAATATATGAAAGAAGTTTCATTGACTGAGCTCAAGGAGATTATAGAAGAAGAAGAATTGTCGTGGTATTATGAGATTGAACAGCATTACAGGGATGGTTCCTTTCCCGAGACGGTGAATGTTGAGCAACGCAAGGCCATTAGAAGAGCCGCCTCCCCATACACGATTATTGCTAGAGAACTGTATACGCGGGCTCTCAATGGAGTTCCAATGAGGTGTTTGGATGATGACGAGGCTTGGAAGGTAGTAGAAGCCGCTCACTCTAGTGAGTGTGGAGGGCACATAAATGGGCAGGCGTTGGCGAAGAAGATTCTTAGGCAGGGCTATTACTGGCCAACCCTAGAAGAAGACTGTTCCACCTATGTCCGTAGGTGTCTTCAATGCCAGCTTCATGTCGACAAAATCCAAACTCCGGCTTCTTCTCTCCATCCTCTTTCTGCTCTTTGGCCATTCTCGATGTGGGCCTTTGATATCATTGGACCACCCGACCCTAATGCTCAAGTCAAACAGAAATCCTTCATTCTGACGACTACAGAATACTTCACCAAGTGGGCGGAAGCCGAAGCTTATGCAGAAATTAAAGCCACCACGGTATGCCGCTTCATCCTGAAGAATATCATTTCGCGGTTTGGAGTGCCAAGTGATATCTGTTGACACCCATTTTTTACCGATAAGTTGAGTCGTTCCTCGTACTCCCATTTGTTGATGCCTCGAGTTTTCCACCGCTTGTTGGGGCTATCTTCAGGCATGTTTTGGGCCAGTTTTATGGGTCGCCTCCCTCCTTGGTTAGGTCCGAGTTGATTTCGGGCTTAACGGGCCTTGGTTTCGGTTGCTTGGTTTTGTTTTCCATGAGTTACAATACCCAAACGCATGTACGGTTCATCCATGGCCGCTCAACCAAGGTGCGGTTGTCCATGACCCATCCATGTATTTTGGAGTATTTTGGGTAATTTTTTGAATTTCCACCGACAAGCATTTATGCGGTCCTATTCTGCCCGTTCAACTTAATGGACAGATGGGTTATGACTGCTCATCTCTCAGAGTCCTGCGCTCGATGGTTTTCTTGGATAATTATCCAATTAATCTATTTATCACCGACAGGCCTAAAACGGTTTGTCTTTGGCTGCTCTACGTTTGAACGGTCCCACATGAGCCGTTCATCTCTGAGAGTCCAACGGCGAATGTTTCGGTCAGTTCAACGGATAATTTGGAATTATTAATAATTTATTTTAAATTTTCACCGACGAGGTCGGATGGCCAGAATATGGCCGCCCATCCAGTTGAGCGGTATATCGTAAGACCGTTCATCACGTCGATTGTTGAATTTTAACAGATTTTATCTCTTTTATCCGTGGTTAAACCCGCAACTTTGTCCTCGATTTTCTCTGTGGATTCTCAACCAAATATGATGAGATTTGATCCTAACGAAAGCTGAGGATATTATCTTTGCTTTATCTTTTGATATCTTAGATTAATATCCACTGAAAACCCTAAATTCGGGGCTAGCATTCTAGGCTCTATAAATAGACCCTGAAGGCCGGACTTGAAAAGGGGGGAGATTTTTAGTCGACGGTGAAGCCCTGCCGCATTCTTGAGCGACCTAGCACCAAGGAGGGAGGCTTTCTACGTCCATACAAGCCTCCGGTTTAGGGAGTACTCGAGTCTTGAGTCTTTTATGTTTGGTTGATTTCATCACTTTTCATTGCATGCATTGCTTTCTCTCTACGTTCTTCTTCATTCTCATCACCATGCACACATCCACCCACGTTTTTGCCACCCTAGGGGTTTAAAATCTCCCATGTATCCTTCTTTCCCCTTAGTCACGTTCATTCCTTGTTATTTTGACATATACTACACCATTCAGTTCTAATCTAGGTTGTTTCTGTGTGTTTTTACATTGCTTTTATAGGTCAGCAATCCTTAGCACGAGGCCCATCCCCTCTGGCCGACTGGAGAGGGTGGAGGTTGGACCCTTTGGACTTCTGGCTCAGTGGTCTTGCGCGGTTCTACACGGTCCGTTCAAGAAGACGTGCGGCGCAGGCTGGGCCGTCCATCTTTTTCCTGCGGTCGCTATAGAGCCGTTCACCTACCAAAAGTCCTTCATCCCGCATCTTCTGCAGCGTCCTTAGGCGGTCTATCGTAATACCATACATCTTATAGGCGGTTCTCCATAAACCGTTCATCTTCCCAGTGCTGCAGTCAGGGGAGTGTCTCTCCCTCTTTCCAAAGCATGGCGTGTTCATCACGTTCGACGCTTTGGTAGTGATCACGGTTTGTTACACTTCCCTTTTTCCTCTGCCTTTACTTGTTCCTCATGTGGAGGTGGTAGGATAGACGTTCGGAGAGACATTTGGAAGAAACGGATTTGGGAGAAGAAAATGTATCTACACCCTTCTTTTGTGGCGATCACGGTGGGACACCTACTGCCCATCGTGCTTGTGAGATGATGACCCCTCTTTTGTTGTTTAGTTTTCTTCTTGGGGTGATTGCAAGTCGGGAGCATTTTCTGCCTTCTGGAAAGTGCGCGGTTCTCCCAGAGCCGTCCATCCGCTGGGGCGGCTGATCATCCACCGTCCTTCTCCTGCGAACAACGCCAGTTCTCCTCCAGCGTCCTGTCCTAGACGAGTCCTATCGACCGTCCATACTCCTGCACGGCCTGTCTCTGGCCGTTCATCTCTCTGGCACAGGTACTCTTCTGGGTGTTTTGACTGTAGGTGCACGGCTGCTGGAGGTCCGTCCCAGAGATTACGCGGCTGGTTACAGACCGTTCTTCTGGTACGTGCCTCATCTATGCCGTCCTATATTTCCAGCGTTCTGTGATTACTTCTATAGTTGTGCTGTCGCCCTGTTGCTCCCTGGCTTATATGGTCCTCTACAGACCGTCTGTCCTTTTGAGCGGTCGCAGACAGACCGTCCTTCTGGTGCCGCAGTGCACTCATTGCTCATTTTGATTGCCATATTCCATAAGATTTATCAGCTTTGGTGCTAGTTATTGATCTCCCCCTGCTCCCCTACCATTGTTGCATCATTACTTTTATTGCTTATATATTTGATTGACCATTGTTTGATAGTTGCTTGGCGAGATTTTGCATGCACTCGGGTGTGCATAGGAGCATCCATCTCTTTTCATAGTAGTTGCATTCATACCGAGGTAGGGTTTCCTCTCGTCTCCATATTCTTTGGAGCCGACTAGGGACCTTGCTGAGGACCTCTGTATGCCCCCGTGAGCCATGGATTCCCACACGAACGCCGGGCAGGTTGTACCATATCCACCCCCAGTTTAGGGTTTGCATCCGCGAGTGAGAGATCCCTATACAGTCACACAGTTCCTCATTTCCTACCCTAGTTAGGCACCTAGTTGTTGAGTGAAATTATATTTTGATTAACCCGCTAAGGTTCAAAGAGGAACTCATAAGAATTTGACGGGCATCATTTAATAAATTGATTGTCTAATTGGGTGATTCTCCTCTCATCTCTTCCTTCCATTGCATGCTTGTTGTTTGCTTTGTTGATTTGGTTGGTTAGGATTGTTTGCCCTGGTCTTAGTTGCTTAGTGTATGTGGGGTTGTTTCTCTCCTTCAGGATCATCCCCTAGGGTCAGTCCTTATTTCCATTCTTACTTCAATCCTTTGTTCGATTCATCATCCCCCATGTCGTCATACGATTTCTCTCAGTCTCACGAGGATTCTCTTCCTCACGGCCTTCTTGAGGACCCACCTCGGGTCACCCATCTGCAGGGAGGAGAGGGGACTGCCCCTCCATCCCGACAATTCTTGGCGGGGATTCCCAACCCTCTCTTTCAAATCCGTCCAATCAGAATCTGGCCAATCAAATTCTCAATATGATGGCCCAACTGGACCCTACCCAGCTCCATCTCATCCGGCAAGCCTTGCAGGGGGCCGACGCCTCGATTTCAGCTCCTTCTCGTGGCACGAATGCTACTGCTACCACATCTTCTGTTGCTGGGACCACCTCTGTGGCCCCCATTGACCTTACTCCTACCCGTCCTCAGATCCTTCGCTACTCCAGCATGGAAATGGGCCAGGCTTATACCTCGGCCCATCAGCCGCTCGATAAGGGGAAGTCTCAAATCCCCTCTGTTCCTTACATTGATCCTTATGTTACTGTTTCTACATCGCCGCAGGCCCTTGTAGCCCCGGCAGACTTCACTCGGTTGCAACCAGGGGCCGCCCAGCTGGCTCATGCGGATGTGGGCCTTTCCCTGGCCCATTATCCATCTTACGGGCTACCCCCTCAGTCGGCTTTTCCTTTGGCTACGTATCCAGGTACTGCTCCTCTAGTTCCTTCTCCTCCATCCCGGGAACGGGAAATTCTTGATAAATGGGCTGCTATGCAGCAACAAATTGACCTCTTCCACAAGCGGTTTGGCCCGTAACCTTTGGCTGACGTCCCTATTCCTAACTTCAGGGACATTCATTTTCCTCCTCAATCCGAGCTCCCTGTGTACCGAAAATATGACGGGAATGGCAAACCGTTCATTCACGTTCGGGAGTTCCTTTACGAGTCAGCATAGTTTCAGCATGATGATTGCCTTATGGCTTATTTATTTCGCTGATCATCGGAAGGGGTCGCCCTGGAATGGTTTTATACTTTACCTATGGAGGAGGCCAAGAATTTCAAGACTATCAAGGAGAGGTTCATCCAGAGATTCCAAGATAGGGTCGGTCCCGAGTATTCCTTCACCGACCTGGTAGCAGAAAAGATGAAGCAGGAAGAGGACTTTGCAACCTATGTAGATCGATGGAGGCAGATGGCCTCACGTGTGCCCGGGCAAATCCCGGAAGAAGATAAAGTTAAATTGTTGATCTCCAATGTCACACCAACATTCAGAAATATCTTGGCAATGAATGACATTTCGAATATGCACCAGTTATATAGTAGAGCTCGGTTCATACAAACCCAGTTCAAAGACTCCCCTATTCATTCCCTATTTGAAGCCCAGAAGCCCAGAAACCCAAAACTAACAGAAAATCCCAGGGCCCGTCACTGAGGGAGTACAGATCAACGAGCATGTCCAGGCTGTTCAGTTCCCCCACCAAGCCGCTCCACCTCGCTTCCCGCAGCCTCCACACAACCCCCAGTTCACAGCTCTGCAAGTTCCCCAACCCACTTTCCAGGTTCCCCAATATTCGCAACAACAACCACCACCACCCCAACAGCCTCAGCGGCCGCCACAATATAATAATGTTCCTCCACCTGCCGCTTATGGACTAGCTCGACCGAGCCCAAAGAGGGCCCATTACCCTCCTCTTCCTGAGACCTTGCCCGATATTTTCTCTACTTTGATGTATACTGGTGATATTCAACTGCCTCCGGAGCGTCAAAATTGGAATCCGGCCGCCGATCAGTCCCGATATTGCATATATCATTGGCAGCCCGGGCACACAATAGAGCGGTGCTATCAGTTCAGAGATCTGGTATATGATTTACACGAGGGCTAGAGGATTGATTGGGCCCAGATGCACCAGCTGATCGAAGACATCAAGCAGAGGCAGAGATAAGCCAGGCCGCAGCAGGCGGGGCCCCAGCAACAACAGCAACAGCAACCCCAGCAGCAACAGCAACCCTAGCAACAACAGCAGCAACAGGACGCCAGGATCCATCAGAATCCCATGCCAATCCATCAACCCGCTCCTCAGCAACAATAGCAGCCGCCGGCGCCGACGCCGGCCCAAGTAAACATTATTCAACACCCAGCCCGCAACGGTGGGTGGACTTTTGATGATGAGACCCACGCACACCTTTTGGCCTTCCACCACAACCATTCCCCCGCACCTGCTATCCCCTCCATTCTCAGGCCCGCCGTTCTGACCACCACTCCACCCATTATCCCCTCCGCATCACTCATCAGGCCCGTCGCATTCCCCTCCACACCACCAGTCCTTTCGCCACCACCCACCATACCCTCTATCATCACCCCTCCGATTAACCCTTCACCCATCTCCGTTTCACCAGGGCCCGTTAGACCAACTTCCGCCATCCTCACCCCCATTTCTACGCCTTCCAACTACCCCATCCGGCCAAGCGGGGGTCCATCTCAGGCCATGCCGGCACCACATTGCGCCCTTCGGAGCGGGCATCCCTTCCAAAGACTTTTTTCTTCCTCTGGTGCATCTGCACCCAACCTCCAAGTTCCCTCCCCTTCAGCGGAGACAGAAGAAGTAGACCCCGTGCCAGGCACGAAGTATGACCTATTACAACACTTGGACCGCATGCCAGCCAAGATTTTAGTTTTGGAATTGATCAAAAGGTTGCTGCTACATCAAGATGCGTTGAAAACTTTCCTACATAAGGTTATGGTGAGCGAGGATGTGGCAGTAGATAGTTTGCCGATAGTGTTGGCATCCATTACAAAGGGGCATTCTATTTCATTCTCTGAGTCAGAGCTAGTGCCCCCTGAGGCACGGCAGATGCCGTTGTGTATTACCATCTCTCTGAACAAAGTGGTCATGGAGTCTACCCTTGTGGACACAGGGGCATCGATAAACATGTGCCCATTAAGTACCCTCCGTGCCTGCAACATTTCAGAGGATATGCTCAAGCCAACGCCCACCACCATAGCAGCATATGACAATTCCAGGCGTGCTTGTCATGGGGTCGTGACCGTACAAGCCGAGCTAGGGCCTTTGGTTATGGACGTGGAATTTTATGTATTGGACATAGACCCAATGTTCAAAGCTATTCTGGGTCATCCATGGATAAACAGCCTGAACGCCGTGCCCTCGACTACCCACCAGTGTTTGAAATTCCTGTTCCAGGGGCAGGTGGTTAAGGTGAAGAGCATTTCCATGATCCAGAATGTTGATGCGATAGCGGCCAAGATTCTTCCTACACTATGGCCGAGCAATAGGCCAGTTCTGTCGGTTATGGACTTGAATTATTCATGGGCATATGCGTCACGCAAGCCCGCTGCTACACCAACAAATGTCAAGATCAAGTCCAAGATGAGGGATTCAAAAGGGTGGCACATGATTCTAAAATTGGGCTATCAGCCGAGCCTGGGTCTCGGCGCACAATTGCAGGGCCAGACCAACCCCGTCCCTAAAGGCAGGAAGATGGGTCGCCGAGGCCTTGGTTACCGTGATTCCGCAATGTCGATACTTGGAGACACCGGACCGTTAACATGGGACTATCGACAGCATTTTGTAAAAGGCCCATTGCAGCCCGGCACTTTGAAGAAGCCGCCACCCAGTTCTGATACGAAAGTTGATGCCGCAGGTGATGATCCTAACCCACCGCCGCCGCTGAAGGGGTTGGTGGGTGATATGGAAGATTTTGCTGGTTGTTTCGAAAAGTTGTTCAGCAAGAGAGAAGACCGTCCGAAGAAGAAGGAGACGCAGCTGGTGAAGCGTCCTCCAATGCAACTGGTCCGCCAAGGGCCACGAGAAGTGGGGAGCTCTATCACTACTTATTCTATGTCCCCGTCCCGTCTTGCCTCTTGGTTTCAACAATTGGGGTTTGTACCCCGTTCCCCTCCAATCCTGGTCGACCCATAATTCGTTGAGAGACCACCTGAGATTTTATTTGTTCCCTATGCTTGCGGGCGCTGCCCGCCTATTGATCTTTCAACCTTATTTACACCTCCTCCCCCCAGTGCTCAACTCCACGAGATGTGGTTTTCCTCCTCTGATCCATTCTTTGATTGCATATTCCCTGAATTATTTCCCATGCAACTCCCTCCTCCTCCATCCTCTTCCTCGTGTTGCGTGATCTCCTCCGGCCTCCAAAAAAAATGCCAATTTCAAAACGGAGGTTTCAATGGAAGATTACGCTGTGCTTTGCTTAGATCCCCAGGGGCACGAGGCCCCTATTTTTTTTCGGTAGATTTCCTCTCTCCTAGGTTAGATGTACAGTGTGCAGAGTCTCCTAGGTTAGTAGAGTCAGTTGGGGTAGAGTCTAGTTTGAGTCGAGTCAGCCCGTCCACATCTGCAGTGCACCCTGTGGCGCGTCGTCCTAAATCCATCCCTAATAGGTTTTTGCAAGATTTGGCCGAGAGATGCCACGCCCTCGTTAGGTGCCCCGAATTTGTGGAGACCGTGATTGTCTTGGAAGATGATGAGGAATTAGATAGGGTATGGGCCAACGACATATTAGGGGTATATGAAATTGTGAATGAGAAGGACCCAGCGGATGACAAGGAAAGTGATGCGGATGACGCTGCTGATTTATACGCGCAAGGTTTGAAGAGGTTTGACGAACCGCCCTCGGCAGTGGATGAACCCACTAAGGAAATTAATCTTGGGTCCGAGGAGGACCCCAGGCCCATATTTATTTCTGCTAATCTCCCTCCTCAGGTTGAAGAGGAGCTCATCAAGGTTTTAAGGGAGTATAGCGATTCCTTTGCCTGGTCCTATGAGGACATGCCTGGTCTTGACCCCACATTGGTTGAACATCGATTAATTCTTAAACCAGGGGCAACACCCGTTAAGCAGAAGGCGAGAATATTCCACCCACAGATGGCCTTGAGAATTAAGGAAGAAGTTGACAAATTGCATAAGGCCAGGTTCATTAGAGTTGTTTTATATCCGCAGTGGGTGGCCAACATAGTCCCGGTAATGAAAAAGGATGACAAAATTTGGATTTGTATCGATTTTAGGGACTTAAATAAGGCATGTCTGAAGGACGATTTCCCGCTTCCTCACATTGATGTATTGGTAGATAACACAGCTGGGTATGAAGCCCTCTCGTTTATGGATGGTTATTCTAGATATAACCAAATCCGTCTGGCTCCTGAGGATCAAGAGAAGACCTCGTTCACCACGCCCTGGGGCATATACTGCTATGTTGTTATGCCATTTGGATTAAAGAATGCAGGTGCTACTTATCAGAGGGTAATGATGGAAATCTTCCACGACATGATGCATGTCTACTTAGAAGCTTACGTGGATGATATTTTGGTAAAGTCAAGGTCTCAAGAAGAACACCCCGCCATTCTAGCCAAAGTGTTGCAAAGGGATAGGGAATATAAGTTAAAGATGAATCCAAAGAAATGCGTGTTTGGAGTTGCATCAGGAAAGTTACTAGGGTTTATAGTTAGTAAACGGGGGATTCAGATCGATCCGAATAAAGTGAAGGCCATTATGGAAATGCCGTCGCCTAAGAACATCACTGAACTTCGAGGCTTGATTGGGCGTCTACAATTCATCAGGAGATTCATATCTCAACACTCACAAAGATCCCGCCCATTTTATGAATTATTAAAGGCGGGCACAAAGTTTGAATGGAATGAACAATGCCAAAAGGCCTATGAGGAGCTTAAGGTTTATCTTTCTAATCCCTCGATTCTGCAACCACCCGTCCCTGGGAAACCCCTGATCCTATACATTTCTGTGATTGAGGACTCCCTAGGAGTTGTTCTGGCTCAGGTAGATGATGAGGGAAGGGAAAGGGCAGCATACTACCTTTCTAGGTTGTTTAATCCTGCTGAATCCAAGTATACTGCCATGGAGAAGACCTGTGCAGCGCTAGTATGGGTAGCTCAGAAGCTTAAACATTATTTCCTTGCCCATGAAGTTAGGCTGATCTCTAGAATGGACCCCATTCGTTATCATTTAGAAAAACATGTCCTTTCTAGCCGATTAGCTCACTGGCAGAGCTTTCTTTCCCAATTCGATATCACCTTCGTCGTCCAGAAAGTGATCAAGGGATACGCCATTGCTGAGCATCTCGCTCATTCTCCCATCCCTCGCACTGATTCAATCCAGGACGAGTTCCCTGATGAACACTTGGCTGTAATCACTCGTCTTCCTTTTTGGACTGTCCATTTCGATGGTGCTCTCAATTCCTAGGGCAGTGGAATTGGCGCCGTTCTCCTTACTCCGGAAGGGGTAACCATCCCTATCACTTATCAACTCTCATTTCCTACCACGAATAATATAGCCGAGTATGAGGCTCTCCTTGCCGGTCTGAAGCACGCCTACATCATGGGCGCGTGATACCTTAACATCATAGGAGACTCTCAGTTGGTGCTGCGTCAAGTTCTGTCAACTTATCGCACCCGTGACCGTAAGCTTAAGCCCTATCAAGATCTGGTCACGCTCTTGGCTAGACAGTTCTGGAAGCTTATCTATATTCACACTCCTCATTCTCAGAACATTCTGGCTGACGCCCTTGCATCACTAGCTTCTTCTCTTTCATTCCCCCTCAGTCGTGCCACTGAGACCATTGTGGTCCAGCGGTTAGACGTTCCCTCTCTTCAGGATCCCTGGTTCGATAACCTTAGGAAATCTGTAGAAAGGAAGGTAGAAAGGGAAGAGGTGAAAGAAGTTTCGTTAACTGAGCTTGAGGAGATCATAGAAGAAGAAGAATTGTCGTGGTAGTATGAGATTGAGCAGTATTGTAGGGATGGCTCATTCCCGGAGACGGCAACTACCGAGCAACGAAAGGCCATTAGAAGAGTCACCGCAAGATACACGATTGTTGCTGGAGAATTGTATAGGCGAGCTCTCAATGGAGTTCTAATGAGATGTCTAGATGACGATGAGGCTTGGAAGGTAGTAGAAGCAGCTCACTCCAGTGAGTGTGGAGGGCATGTAAATGGGCAGGCGGTGGTGAAGAAAATTCTTAGGCAGGGCTATTACTGGCCAACCCTAGAAGAAGATTGCTTCACCTATGTCCGTAGGTGTCTTCAATGCCAGCTCCATGCTGACAAGATCCATGCTCCTGCTTCTTCTCTCCATCCTCTTTCTGCTCCTTGGCCATTTTCCATGTTGGCCTTTGATATCATCGGACCTCTCGGTGACCCGAATTCCGCAGTCAAGCAGAAGTCCTTCATCCAGACGGCTACCGAGTACTTCACCAAGTGGGCGGAAGCTGAAGCCTATGCCGAAATCAAAGCCACCATAGTATGCCGCTTCATCCTGAAGAATATCATCTCGTGGTTTGGAGTGCCAAGTGATATCGTCACCGACAACGGGCCGCAATTCGTTTCTCAAGAACTCCGGGACCTCTGTAAGAAGTTTAATATATCATTGCATCATTCATCACCATACTACCCCCAAGGTAATGGCCTGGCTGAGGCCAAGAACAAAACCCTTCTTAAAATTATCAAGACAACATGAGAATCACACAAATTTGATGATTGGGCCGATAAACTGGTAGAGGCTCTATGGGCTTATCGCACCTCCGTCCGCACTCCCACGGGGCAAACTCCTTTTGCTCTCACCTATGGGATGGAGGCGGTACTCCCGTACGAGATCTTGATCCCTTCCCTAAGGGTGTAGCTGGATAAAGAACTTAATCTCGACGAGCATCCAGAGGAGTTGCTAGTCCAATTGGAACTCTTAGATGAGAAGAGGCTTCACACGGCCAATCATGTTTCGGTTTATCAAAATCGTGTCTCGCGGTATTTTCAAAAGAAGGTTATTGAACGAAAATTCCAAGTGGGTAATATGATTTTGAAGCGCAAATTTGTCAGGTCAGCAGGTCCCAGGTCTAAGCTGCAACCTAACTGGGAAGGGCCGTATGTAATTAAGGAAGCCTATCCAGGTAATGCATATAGTTTAATCAACGCAGAGGGCGAAGAATTACCAAATCCGTGGAATGGGCTATATTTAAAACGCTTCCATCCATAGGGTCGAACCAGCAACGACTTGGTGGCAGGGTGCGCCTTCACTTGATCACGAAAGAAAATCCCCGGTTCAACATTCCACACACTACACAACCCCTCGTGGGTCGGTTTCTTTCTTTTGCATAAACGCCGTTTCTCCCTTGGCCATGCTTCAGGAAAGGTGAAAGTCCTTATTTTTCCTTCTCTCTCGGCTGAAAATAGGGGCAAAGGGGTTAATAAGGGGGCGAGAACCGATCTAGACCCCCCCAATAAAAGAGGTCTCAAATAGGGGCAGTCCATTATGACCTTATTCCGCAAAAGAATCAAAAAAGAAAAGGAAGGAAGGAATGAGAAAAGGGGGCAAAAATCAAGGCTAAAAGCTCACTGAAAGCGCACAGCTCTGAAAAAAGTTTGAAAGTCCCCAAATAACAAAACTAGGCACGACAAGAGTGGCAGTACAGTTTCCCCACGAGACGTTATGAGCCCGGTCGTATGCGTGCCAAGAGCAGAAGTAGATTCGAGAATGGACATAAAGCCCCGGCGCAACAGACCAAATTCTTTGAAAAAGGGGTGTCGTGAGAAGAACTCAAGCCCTACAAACCTCTATACCTACGGCCAGCTTTCCTGCTAAGTCTGTTTTATTTTCCAAGGAATGGATCCTACCCCGGGTATGGCCTCGGTAGAGGCACCGTCAAAGCAAGGTTAGCATCGGCCACGGGCGGTCCTTTATATTGCACGTTAAGCCCGGGGGGGGGGGGCTGGTGAGATGGGAGGTTCCCTGTCGTCAGGTCTAAGCTGGTTTCAAAACTCAGATATTTCAAAACTCAAAAAAATTCAGATATTTCAAAACTCAAAAAAATCAGATATTTCAAAACTCAAAAAAATCAAATATTTCAAAACTCAAAAAAAAACCCAGATATTTCAAAACTCAACAAAAAATCAAATAGTTCAAAATCTAAAAAAAATCAAATATGTTTAAAACCCAAAACAAAATCAAAAATTTTGAAATCTAAACAAAAATCAGATATTTTCAAAACATCCAAAAAGATTTTCTTGATTTGCATTCATAGCATCCATAGCATTCATTTGACATGTGTTATTTGCCTATTTAATAAGGCTTATCCCCGTGACCAAAAATCAAGAGCTGGTCATTTCCTAACTTGTTATAGGCAAGGGTTTAAGCCTAAAATAGATTTAATCTATTTTCTGTATTTGTATGTGTGCAGGGACAGGTTGAAGCTGAAAAGCGCAGTTGGCTCGTGACCGTGTGAATGTTAAAGTCTTATCCCAACCTATGCAATCACATCATGAACTAAACGAAACTCTAACGCAATCCAATCATCAATTTTATTCATCTCATATATCAACCTTTCTAAGCATAAGTCCTATCCAACATCATCATCATGAAAACAAAAGAAAATCACTCAGTCCTCCGCTAGGCATCCCCGTGGGGACGTATCTCTCTCAGCTCTCTAACATAGGCCTGGCGCGTCGCCGGGGTCTCTGCAACCTCTGCTGGTAGGGTAAGCACCCTGCTCACCTCCCACATGATCAAGGCACTCCTGACTGCCTGCTCGTCCTCCTCTGTACCAATCCTCCTCGCCTGTAGTGCGGGAAGATAGGGTAGTGCTGGCAGAACTGCCCGGGGTAGTCCAACCTGTAGGTAGCACCGGTGCGGCCTGTACATCGCTAGTGCGGTGTCGCTCACGAGCCTCAAGTCTAAGCCTGGCCTCCTGGGAACTCTGACAGTGCTGTCACAGACGAAGCCCGGGCGCATCACGAACCGATCCAGGGGCAATCTGTTGATGTACAATCGCCACTCATCCCTAGTCTTCATCTCAGCTGTCCTGCACTCTACCTGCGGAGAGAATCCGAACGCGCCACCTATGAATAAGAGGGGGTGGCTCCTGAAGATCCTGCTAGCCGAAGTGACATTCTCCCTATAGATGAATTTCATCCTAGCACCTATCCAACACTCTAAAAGGATCATAGAGCCAAACAGAGGACCTCCTAAGGCCGCTAAAGTAAGGCCCTCGTACAAGTAAGCAAAGATGGCATGGGAGATGGAAAGTCCCTGCCATACGCCACTGATGGTACTAAGAAGGGACATCTCTAGAACGTGGTCAACTGACGGAAACAAGATGGCCCCGCACAAGTAAATGGACGCAGCCTTTGCTATGGCTTCATCCCACCCACACTTGTTCTTGCAATGCTCCACTACCCACTGGCTAGAGGAAGAAGGTGAATCTGACGTGGGCCTATGAAGGTGTGACCTCCCTGCTGTCTGGTATGAACCCTCCAAGATAAGCCTAGGATCTATGGGGCCAACAATATGACACAATGAGTCTTCCCCTCCCACCTGGGACCTAGGTAAAGAGAAGTAGGTCTCTACCTCCTCTAGTAGGATGGTGGCCTCGAATGATGGGAAGATGAGTGTATGGGTTTGAGGATGCCAAATTTCAACTAAGGCTGAGATGCTGTGCCAATCAAAGGAAAGCTTTGGGTAGTTCTGACCTAACCCTAGGAGAGGTTGCAGGTGCCAAGATCTCTGGATGGATGTCACACCTAGGGGCAAGGCGCGGACCATGGGAGCCAGCCACTTCAAGGTGGAATACCGCCTCGCGCCAGGAAGAAGCTGAGGTGGGAAGAAAGAGAGGAAGGAAAAGTATGTAAGTAAATGAAAGAGAATTGAATTGAATAAACTCATGATTACCTTACCTCTCTCATAGGGCTCGAGCTTAGATGTCGCGGGCTCGCAGTTAGTCGTTGGAGCACTTCCCGCTCTTTCCTGGCTGGCTTTGGCCCTTCAAAAGATGCTCCCTCCATAGAACTCCCCTCTAGGGCCCTCTTCATGATGATTTGGTGATGAATATCAAAGGTTTTTAAGGCTTAGAAGGGAGAGGTGTGTGAACTACGAATTTAGGCTCCCTTCCCACTTATAGGGCTTGTTAGGAAGCCCAGGCCTCTTGAGATTGGGTTGGATAAGTCTAGGGCAGGTTAAGATGAGGTTTGGATAGGCTCACAAAGCGTTTTGCCCTCGGGTTGAGGACTCTCCAGGAGAGTCCCCTTCAAATTCGTAGGGTACCCATTTGGACGGTCTTACGATAGACCGCCCATCCTCTTGAGCGGTCCGTGAACAACCGTTTATCATCCTCCAAAGAACCCGAGGGCAAGAATTTAAGCGGCCTGGTCTAGACCGTTCTTATTGTTATAACGCCCATGGTAAACTGTTCATTACCCCGCACGGTTAATATTCAACCGTTCTATTCTCTTTGGAACGGTCTGCCACAGACCGTATACCGCTTTGAGCGGCCCACTAAGAACCGTTCATCGGATCCAGAGCCCTTTGTCAACCTGTCCAATTAGTAAGTCATGCTGCCCTTCATCTCACTCTCATCTCACTCATTTTCATCTCTCATTTCACTCAGTTGGCGTCCTTCCTTTCACTCATTTGGCGTCATCTCACTCATTTGCATCTCTCGTCTCACACCCTCTCATTTCACTCATATGCATCTCCCTTTCACTCATTTGGCATTCCTCGTCTCACTCATTTGGCGCTCTCGTTTCACTCATTTGGCGCACTCATCTCACTCCTTTGATGGCACTCGTTTGACATTTCACTCATTTGGCGCTCTCATTTCACTCATTTGGCGCACTCATCTCACTCCTTTGACGTCACTCATTTGGCATCACGCTCTCTCTCTCACTTGGAGTCGGAGTCCCTCTATCTCACTCGTGGTCGTGTCGCGCCACACCCGTAGTCGTCATCTCTCACTCACGCACTCAAGTCGCATTCATATATTCATTCATTAATTCATACATACAAAATCAAAACAAGAACATGCATATCACTATCATATCATATCATATCATGTACAAAAGTCGGGCTAAGTACGCAAAGTCAAGCCTGTCCCTCTCCCTGGCCCCCGTCACTGTCCCCGGATCCCTCGTGCCTCTTTGGTGGAGGCATCGCTGAAGCCGCCTCGTCACGCTGACGTCGTCGGCGTCGCTCCTCCTCCCCATTCCTCCGGTGGTCGGAGGAACCTGTGAAGTAACTCCTAATAGAGCCGTGAGTGGCATGGCTGCCGCTCGCAGTCGCTCGGCTGCGCTCTCGACTCACCTCTCTCATGCCCTCCACCTTGCCCTCCAACCTGGCAACCTATAACCGGGCCTACTCTGCCTCAGTCCGGTAGCGCTCCGCCTCAGCCCAGTAGCGCTCCGCCTCGATCGCGCTGACTCGAAGTCGCTCCATCTCAGCCCGTAGCGGTCCGCCTCGGCCGCGCTGGCTCGAAGTCGCTCCAGCTCAGCCCACAGAAGTGCCGTCTCCAGCGCTTCTGCTGGTCGGCTCTGTGCTGCCTCCTCTCGCACACGGGCCAACTCCTCCCGCACCGCTGCCCGGCTCTGCTCTAGCTCAGCCCTAAGGCGGGTCAGCTCGGACGTCAGCATACACATATCTTTGTCAGTCAATTGCATTTCATACGTATCATAAGCATAAGTAGCAAGGGAAAGTGTGGGGATTTACGTACCCTCTCAGTGAGCGCCACCTCGATCGCCTTGGCCCGTGCTACCATCCTGGTGAAGTCGGCCTCCAGCTCAGCCCGATCTGTGGGAGTCTGGGTAGAGGAAGAAGAAGGGGCATCAGCCCCCTGTCGCTGGGTACCCTCGACGCGCTGCATCCAAAACTCCAGGTCAGTCACATGTATAATCATAATCATAAGCATTTGCATAAAGAGTTCAGGGTTTAGAAAACTCACCAGTAAGGCCAAGGCCTATCAGGCCTCGTCCCGCTCCCTGATGGTGGCATGTAGGAGTCCCTGTAACTCCGTCAGTCATCCCGTAGGGTCAATCTGCATTTAGAAGTCCAAGTGTCAGTGCATCATATAGGAACCATAAGAATAATAGACAGAGTTTGAGTTTAGAAGTCGTATCGGTCGGTGGGCACCCCGGAACACCTGGTCCCGGTAGTGTATGGCGTACGCAGTGTAGTATGCCGAGTCGTTTTCCACTCGGGCGGTCACCACTCACCCCAGAGCTGTCCAGTCAGCCACCTACGCAGCGTTCCTCGCAGACCAATCAAATGCTGCCGCCAGGCCCCGGGTAGTCCTCGTCACTCGCTCCCCCACCTTCTCAGGCGCCGGGAACTCCACCGCATGCAGATAAACCCCGATGGTCCTCATCACCAACCTGTAGTGCAGTGGCTCCACCGCATTCGTGCAGTGAATCCACACGTCTCGTCCAGCGAAGGCAAGGGCGCTGACCACCCAAGGCTGACCCTCCTGGCCCTCCTTTACGTAAGGTGTCCACTGTACCTGCAAGAAGTAGAAAGTCGCATCAGCATCATATAGGAATTGCATTTAATTAAAGAGTCTGAGTTTAGAAGCATACCGAGGCGAAGGGTAGGGAGTCGAGGTCATCCTACAGCTCCCGGATCTGTCTCCGGAGAGCCGTTGTCTCCCGAGGTGCTGTCCACCTCCGTGCCATCGGCAGGAGCCCGGGACGGGTCTCCTCGCCTCTACCCAGCCCACGTAGGCGTACGTAGGCCCACACCTACATCACGGCATCATGTCAGCATTTAGGAAGCATATAGAATTGCATAATTAAGTCTAAGGTAAAAGTCGTACCTGGAGTAAGGGGGAGAAGCCCCCGAGCATCGTCTGACGAGCCGTCGAACTAAGGGTGTCGAAGAGGAACGCAGGACTGCTGCTCCCCATGCGTAGTCCCCAACATGCTCGAGCTCCTGGAAGAAGGAGAGGAAGCGGTAGCTCATCACATCTGCTCCTGTGGAGAAGAGAAGCCGTCCAAATAGCAACATCAGGAACCGCCGCAAAACTCGGTCTGCCTCCGCTCCCGGTCCTGCTGCAACTCTCGGCCGCGCCAGCTCTATCAACCGCTGCAAGTGCTCCTCCGGTCGCTCCCCGACTGCAACACCTGCCCGCCGCAAGCCCAGGCTGTCCTGGAGACCAGCCCGGGGAAGGAGAGTCGACTGCCTCTCGGGGCGCCGTAGCTCAAGGCCCAGCAACTCCCGAGCCATCGCCCGGTAGTCGGGAAAGGTAGTCCCGCTAACCGGTGACCCGTGCACCCGAAGGCCAGTGAGCCTGGCCATGTCCTCTAGCGTGGGGACCATATGCCCCCACGGGAAAAGGAACGTCCGACTCACTGGGTCCCAGCGGTCGTGCAGGGTGTAGAGTAGAGCAGCGTCGAATCGACACACCTTAATGCTCAGGAATGGGGCGATCCCCATGGCAGCCAACCGCTCCCTCTGGAAGTCCGACAGTTCTAAGTACACTACGCGGACCTGCAGCCAGGAGGTGCGGGTCCTGCGCTTCCCCTGCATTCATTCATTTTCATCCATTCATTTAGTAAATCATTTTAGGCAATTAGATAATTCATTTTCATCTCATCAATAAAACAAAATCATCATTTGTCTTGTCTGTGATTTGAACGGTCCTCAATGGACCATTTATCCTAATGGACGGTCTGATATAGACCGTATAGTTTTCTGGGGTTCAGGTTTTGAACGGCCAGATTGGACCCGTTCGTCATTTGTGCGGTCTTCTCCCTACCATCTTTGTTTGCCTCGGTCCTAATGTTTCATTCGTTCGAACGGCCGTTCCTGGGCCGTATGAGTTTGGGCAGTCTGATGTGGGCCGCGTGTCTGGGTTTCTACGGTTTCTATTCAACCGCCCCACCGTCGTCTTCCCCGACGATGGTGGCAGTTCCCCACCGGCGGGGAGGCCACCATGGCCCCCCAAACTGGCCCCTAAGCCTCTAATCCCCACTAAAACCCCCCTAGAACTAACATGCATCCATTAAAATCAAAGAAAATGGGTTAAGGGTGGGGGGAACCTACCTCGGGGTCCCTCGCCGGCCTCGCCACCCTTGCCGCCACTGGTGGCACCTCGGTCTCCTCCTCTTCCTGTGCCTCTTCCACGACGATCGCGGTCGTCCCCTCGTTGGTTGTAGCCACCGATGGTGTCTCGGTGGTGGGCGTCGCCGTCGCCTCCGCTTCCATGGCCGCCGTCGTCATCGGTGGTGGTGTGTCGTCGTCGCCTCCGCTCGCCCCAGGGTGGGAGGCCTAGTGCTTTATCCTTGTCATGGTGGCAATAGGCAAGATGGGGAGTGAGGGAGTTTGACAGATTGAGAGTGGGAGTGTGAGAATGGGGCTTTTCCCTCTTCGTTCTCCTCCACTGTTGGTTACGGTGGAGGGAGACGAAGGGTTTGTTTTTTTTCAAAGTTGCAGAGGATGTGCGGTCTAGCGATAGACCATCCTTGATTTGGGCGGTTGCCATCTGACCGTTTATCGTCAACGGTAAATTTTTAAGTCGGTTCGAATTCTATGATATATACGGTTTGCCCATAACCGTTCTTCTTTGGGCAGTTGGCCCATGACCATTCATGTTTAAAGTGGTTTGACTCCCTATAATCTGCACTTGATGTTCAATTGATGAATTTTGATGAATTGTTGCAAATATTGTTAACAAATTTGTGTGCAGCATCCAATAATTTCACTTGCCGTTTCGCCTACACGGGTAAGACAGGTATGGCCTTCTATCCTTGTTACCCTTATTGCATTATTATATGGTACTATATTATATTATCTCAAGAACAAGTTGGTTATCTACGTGCTCCAGGATCTGATGTTCCCCTTTAACAAAAATGATGATGATCCAGGTTCACGTGTTTAATCATCGGATAGGCCGTTAGGTTGGGATGTCACGGGGAGGATGGTTCTATCCTGAACGCTGTGGTTGCGGATAGTATCTTGACTCTGATTTTCCCTGCTTAGCAATATTATTTTCGAGTATTTTATATTTTAACCTTTCTTTGCATTCGTTTTAACGATTTCCTTTATTTTAGCCCAGCATGCATCATACGCATCTTTTGAGCTTTCATGCCCCGTGGTTTGCTTGAAGAATGTTCCATCAGTGATGGTTAGCTGTGCGTTCAATGTTTGAGTAAGAGGAACTAATTCCACTCTGAGTTGAAAGGTTCTCTTTGGTCGATTTGCTTGGTTTGGTTGATTAAGAGGTCCCCGTCTGGAGCCTTAGAATGTTTCCTTTACTTTTACTGCCTGCTTTTGGCCTCCTTGTTAGACCGCGGGATTGTGTCCCCCATGAGGTTGGTCTTGTCGATTTATTTTATTTAGTTTACTTCCTCCAGACTGGTGTCGCTTTTGGTTTAATCATTGCTTGTGTTTGGTTCAGAGTTTTCCGGAAGATGTTGTGCCCCTATGGTTTTGATGTCAGCAAGCACTATGACTATGAATGGTTTTGATGTCAGCAAGCACTATGAGTATGATTGATTGATTGATTTGAGAGTGGGCACATTCATCTCATTGCATTGTCTGTCTCTGCATTGGTGCAACTCTAGTTCCTGCATAACAAGTGTAGTTTGCATCGGTACATTAACTGTTGTTGCACGTCATATAATCGATGTATGATCTGGTATATAGACTGCATTGTTAGTTCTCCTGCATACATTGCATCGGTTCAATATCTGCCATATGCATACACTGCATCGGTGCATTCATGAGTTGCTTTAATTCGAAGTTGATGCGTGTTCATTATGCATACATAGTCAGTGCAGAGTTAACTGTCTAGGCCTGTGCATTTCATAACTGTGTTTTTAGGTGGCTATAAGTCAGTGAATGACTAGACTCATGCATGTTCAAGGGATAAAGTCTGTACAGAGTTTTGCCTAGACTGCATCAACTCAAGTCTGTACATTACTTGGTGGCTAGTCTGTACAACCTCTAGTGTTTCACTCGACTAGTCAGTACAGCCAGTGCTCTTCATGCATATACATAGTCAACGCATTGATTTGTCTCGCACATACACTAAGTCTGCACACGGTTGCTTTGATGACTTAGCAAGTCTATACATTCACGAGCATAGTCAGTGCATTCGGTTGCTTCATGCATATACAAAGTCTGCACATTCTCTGCTGATATGTCCGTGCATCATTTTAGCAAAGTCTGAACATCGTCTTGTCGCATGCATGCAAAGTCTGTACACTCCTTGATAGGATGCCGGAGCATTTCTCTTCAATGTGCATACTTTTCGATATGCATTTGTGCATCTTTCAACACAAAGTCTGTACACTCTTCACCCGGCATTCAAAGTCTACACATTCTGTTGCATACATACGTAAGACAGTGTCATGCACTCAAAGTCCACACATGCACACACATAGTTTATGCATTATGCGTTCATGCTTAAACTCTAGGCATAGCAAGTCTGCACATTGGTTGTACATTGCACACAAAGTCTGTACACTCGTTGATGGCATGCCCGTGCATTCATCATCAATGTGCATACTTTATTATATGCATACTGCATTACACGCTATAAAGTCTGTACATGCTCAGTTCAAATATGAAACTTACTCGATGCATCCTTTTTTTCCTTTCAAATTAATTCACACTAATAACAAGCCTAATCTGACAGGACTACTGCTCGAGGAGCTTAATAAGGGCACGTGATCCAAGAATGGAGATGTCTCAGGATCGTGACACGTGTAATGCAGTGAGCTGAAATGCTACCACGTGGTCTAGGCTCTTGGGCAGGAATCGTGGAGAGCACACGCCCTATCTGTTCACTGCTCTATAAATAAGAAGCTTCTTCCAGAGGAGCAGGGCCATCGTGAGCAGAGTGATCGAAGTAGGGGAGCCCATATGAAAGAGCAGAAGGAGAGAGAGAGAGAGCCTGCACGATCCAGGAGAAGAGAAAGAAAGAAGAAGAAAAAGAGAGATAGATCAGCAGAAGAAGAAAAAGGAGAGTGAAAAGAGAGATAGAGAGTTCGTGAAAAAGAAGAGAGAAGACTTCTTTGAAGATGTGTTATCTGTTGGCTCTTCAATCAGATCTAGACCAACTTTCTCCTTGAGAGCTGTTTTTGTGCTTTATCGTATACAGCCTTCTGTTGTTGTGTCCTTTCCGTATTTTATTTTTCTTTTACCTCTGTTTCAAGCTGTTTGTCAATAGAGCAAGTTGTGTTACTCAGCGGGCAGAGGAGGATTCCTCTGGACGGGTTAAGCTGTAAGCCCCAGCGGTTGGTAAAGCTGTAATGCCCAGCGGTCAAGCTGTTAGTCAGCGGTTTGTAGGCAAGCTGTGTCGCCCAGCGGTTTTCAAGCTGTTTGGCAGCGGAATCCACACTCTGGTTTGAGTGTGGGGTGGACGTAGGTCTGGAGGACCGAACCACCTTAAAAATCATATGTGCAGTGGTTTGATTGTCTATTATGGTTCGCTAGATGCATGCTTAGGCTCGTGTGGTCTTTCATCTAGTGAGTGGTTTAATCGCACACCACATATTTGATTGGAATTGGGTTTGCACACTAGCGCATATAGAGTAGATCAGAAGTTAAGTCTATCTGATCTTTCCATTTCGTTCGATAAGAACACCTGTGTCATACAAGGCACTTATTTGTGTTAATTCCGCATCTTTGATTGTTATAGTTTTTAATTGGGGTAAAATTCTTAAGGATATATTCATTCACCCTCCTCTGAATCCATCGCACCGATCTCAACAATTGGTATCAGAGCGGGTCTCTATGCTTCCAGATCCAACGATCTGTAGAGGATCCTGCTAGTCTGTGTGGTGCTTTGCTATTTGTAGTTTGGTGCATTTCTTATCGATTGCTTTGTGCGTTGAACCTGTTTTCTATCTGTCTTAATGGCTCGTCCGCTTGCGTTTGATGGTTCTAACTTCAGTAAGTGGTTAGGCGGCCTATGCGTTTATATGAATTCCATTGACCCTAATCTATGGAGTTTGGTTTCAAAAGGCCGACACCAATTATCTCATGATGAGACCAAGTGGTCTAGAGAGGACAGAGTAAAAAATCGTGACAATGTCACAGTTCTTAATATTTTGAAAGCTGTAGTTAATACTGATAGATTTCCTTTTGTTCTCAGGTGCGCTTCTGGAAAGGAAATATTGGATAGAATAACTGCTACAAATGGGGAGCAAGAAGATCAATGCTTGATGGCCAACCGGGGTGATCACAATTCTGATCAACAGGAGGAAACTTCATCCAAGGTAAGCTCTTGGTCCGAAGAGATTTCGCTTGATGATTTATGGAATATAAATGAACAACTTACTGATAGATGTAGGAAATTAAAATCTGAAAATAAAAATTTGAAAAAGAAATGTGATAACATTAATTCAAATGCTCCTTGTGAAAACTATCAAGAACTGAGAAAATCTCATGAAATCTGCTTAGCCGATGTTGATAAGAGTAACGAACAATTTTTTATTTTGGAAAATAAAAATCAGGATCTCACAGATAAGATCTCTAAACTGGAAGAAAAACTGAGCTCAATTAACAGTGATCAAATCTTACTAAATAAGCGAGTTCAGAATGAAGAACTACTAAAAGAAAATGAAAGAATGATGGAAGAAATGAAAATTTTGAAGGATCAAAACAAAAAGCTCATGGTCTTAAATACTGTTATGGGAGAAAAATGGCTAACCATTGAAAAGGGAAAGTGTGTTGAAAATGACTCTGAAGAAAGATTGAAACAGGAAATTAATACACTCAAAAGTCTTAATGATGCCTTACATCAATAGGTTATCAGCTGTGAATCTGACATTGCTTGTTATAAGGTTGACATTATTTCTCTAAAGTCTGAAATCCATGATCTAAAAAATTCCATGTCTGAATCTGTGAAGGATAAAGGCAAAATGAAAATGCCTCTGAAAGATAATGTAAGTGGTCAAAGAAAAGGGACAGACAATATTTCTGAAATTAAACAAGTCAAGAGAAACCAGCTGTATACCACTTTTATTCGAAGCTCTGAAGTAGAAGGAACTTCAAGACAATCTCCAAAACAATCTACTGCGACAGAGAATCAAAAAGCACTGAAAAATAAAAAGAACAATCAACATACTGAGAAAGTTCAGGTTAACAATAAATCTCATGCTAAGTATGTTAATTGCTTCTACTGTGGAAAATTTGGTCATGAGATGGCTGATTGTTTTGTGATGAAGAAGGATGATCTGAAACTTAACAGAATTCATGCTAGGATTTCTCAGATTAAGAAATCTTCTTTAGCTCAGAATAAAAGGATTCAGTGTTTTTACTGGCACAGAATTGGTCATCTTATGCATAATTGTGGACTAAAGAAACATGATGATCTCAATGCTAAAAAATTGCATGATAGGAATGTTCATGCTAAAAATCATGCAAATCATAAGAAGAACATTCAATGTTTTCATTGTGGCAAACTGGGCCACATTGCTGCTCAATGTTGGCACATTCAGGGGAAGAAATTTCATTCTGAATTTGTTAATTTCCATGATAACAAAGATGTTTTTGAAAGAAATAATTTTGGTTCTAAGAGAAAGCACATTGGATGATTCGAATGTGGAAAGCGTGGCCATATAGTCAAGAACTGCTGGCATGCTCAGGGAAATTGTCACGCCCCGAGAGCGGAAGATACCCGGAGATGCGTGACGAGTTTATATCAATCATGTCAATCAGAGTAGTAGTGTATTCGACACAAAGACAGAGATGCGCAAAAGTAAAGATAACCCAATCCATTTATTTCTTCATAATAAATAGTCTATTACAAACCCAATACTCTATTCAAAAAAAGAAAAGTACATATTTGACTCAAGAAATATATAAAAGGCTAGATGACACTTAGAAAAGCTCTAGCTCTTTCACTCTTGATTCTCCCCATCCGATTGACTTCCCTCATCGTCGGACTTACCTGAAAAGTAAGGGAAACACGGAGTGAGCGAACGCTCAGTAGGAAATTATATCTCAGGAACTAGCAAGGGGTTTAAGTAGTTACATCTTTCATGAATGTACTATAGCTATGCATGCTCGCATAAAACGACAAGATAGAAAGAGGATATAATAATAAGATAACAGGAAGAACTAGTCATGAACTTTCAAGAACTTATATCAAATGACCTCAAGATATTCAAGCAAGTACTTTATCATGTCAAGATGAAATTTGGCTATCACGTTCAAGCACGCAAGTAATTACCCTTTTTCGGGCCACGCAAGTCATGTAATATCAAGTCAAGTACAAGATTTATGAAATGTTCAATCAAGCTGGTCATGCACTTCGGTATAATGCCAATACCGTGATCAATCAACTCCCATGGGCACAAGTACTTTCGGGTGCTCCTCCCAGGACCAGATCGGGCCCTATATGTGCAGGCATTAGTCATGTATTTCTAACATCCACATTTTTTATGTATAGCCATCATGGAATTTCAATAAGCAAGCTTGTAGTCATGTAAGACAACTTTGAGAGATTAGAGTCCAAAAATATGACTTTTGACACCAATAGGCGATAATAACGGTACAATCACACTTTCGATAAAACTAGGTGGAATTGGTTCCCTTAACTCGGGTACCATGATAAGTAAGTAGAGACACTCTTTTATATAGAATTGAGGTCCATATGAATAGCACCTCAATGGCAAGACATCCTCATTCTTCATATAGAATTGAGGTTCACAAGAACATCAAGTTTAATATAGAATTGAGGTCTACAAGAACAGCATAACAACGGCATATTCTTCCCCGTTCATTAAGATAATTCTCATATCATACCCATGGCATGACATGAGGGCCGGTATCACCATGTTTCTCTAGAGGGACATGGCAAAGATTGTGTAATGGGTTTTTATGGTACAACCAGCTCAGTCGGCCTTGAGGGAATCCAAGGCGGCGAGGAGTCTTACGGAGGTCTCTATGACTAACTCGCTAGTCCAAAGGAACGGAATGCCCAATGGAGAGCTTGTATGTCAATGAAATTGAGTGTGTAATGCGATAAATCATCGTAGAAAATATGGGACTATACTCACGCAGTGGAGTAATAGTGCCAATATATATGTATGTATGTATAATGAAACCCTTGGATAACAGTAATCTGGAAAAATCAGTAGTGCAGAAAATAGCGACTTTGGTAAAGTCATTTTTCAGAAAATTAACGCCTTAATCAGGGGCGTTTATATTAAATTTGACGACATGTGTAGAAGTCGTCCTTTCAATATTTCTAATTTTGCAGAATATTAAAAATCTAGAAATCTTCATAAAACGCGCCCTAGACAGGGGCGTTAGTTTACAGAAAGCGCCCTGGTATGGGGCGTCAGTTCAATAAAAGACGGCCTGGACAAAGTCGTTAATTCACAATTTTACAAATTTCGAGACGATGAAATTTCAGGAAACATGATATAGGGTCAAGACCAGAAAAATAGCAGGATTACAAGAGATTGATCAAGCATTAATCTAGAATCATGTTTGAATTGATATATATAATTTTTAAAAATGGTATTTAGTAATTAAAAGAAATTGACGTCCGTGTGCAGGGCGTCAAATATGAAATTGACGACCTAGTCATGGTCTTTTCTTGTAATTTAGCGCCCTTGATAGGGGCGTTTCTTTCAAAAACTCTTTAGAAACTAATCAAAATGCATGAAATCTATATGCATGTATTAACGGATGATGTTATAATTATTAATATGCTAGTTTGGGCTACAATCCCTGAGAAAACCTACCTTATAGTTGATCTGGATGAAGGACTCGTGAAAGGTTTGGGACAATACTCTGTCTAATAGAGCCTCCTGGCGATGATAATTGCTAATAGCAGCAGCACGCACAGAAGAGGGTGCAGATGAAGAACCCCTAATTCTTCAGTCGGACGTTTCCACTCTACAGGCAACCTGTAGAGGCAGAAGAAAACGAAGGTATTATTCTTCGTATGAATAACAGGAGGTAAAGGAAGAGAAGAACTTACTGGTTCTTCGGGAAGACAGGAGCTCCTTAACCTGTAGAAGATGAAGAAGCATAATTAATATTCTTCATGTAATAGGGAAAAAGAACTATACGAATAACCTGCTGTTCATACCTTAGAAGACTCCGATCGCCAAAATAGCGAATCAGATCGACACGGTGAGTATTTATAGGATTTTAGGATCCTAATAGGGTTAGTGTTTGATTGGAAGTAACACTTCCATGATAGAGTTATTACTACATTCGAACTCTTTCTCATAGTTATCAACTTACCCTGGATAAGTTCCTGGTTCGAACGGAACATAAACTGAATTAACGTCCTAGGTAACGGCGTCGAATTTAAATTGACGTCTTGGAATGCGTCGTTTCTTGTTGAAACGCGTCCAAGCAAAAGGGCGTTACAATTACTTGCCTTTTTATGTAATTTTGGTTGTTTAAGATTTGACGCCTTGAACTGTGGGCGTCCTTTCTTAAAAACACGCCTTAGGTGAGGGCGTTTCTTGTCAAGTAGCGCCTTTATCTGCGGCGTTATTTTCATCAGGGTTTAATTTTTTTCCATTTTTGATTTTATCGTTTATTTACTTAATCTTTTAATCTATTTTGATTTATCTATCTCCTTCTATTTTATCAGGGTTGCTACACCCTCCCCTACTTAAAAAGAATTTGGTCCCCAAATTCCATAGCATATATTTATATAGAGAGTGTAGAGTACATACCTTCTAGAATAACTCTGGAAATCATTTCCTCATAGATTCCTCGGTCTCCCATGTAGCTTCATGTTCTGAATTCTTATCCCATTGTACTTTTAGCATGGGAATAACCTTATTCCTTAGGGTACGTACTTCTCGATCTAGTATTCTTATGGGCTTCTGCTCGTATGTGAGATCTTTCTGGATTGCTAGATTTCCATGCTCAATAATATGTGATGGATCATGCACATACTTCTTTAACATAGATATGTGGAACACATCATGTACTTCGGACAATTGTGGTGGCAATGCGATGCGATAAGCAACCTCGCCAACTCTTTCTAGTATCTCAAAAGGTCCGATGAATCTTGGTGTAAGCTTGCCTTTAACACCAAATCTCCGTATTCCACGTCCAGGCGATATCTTGAGAAATACATGATCTCCAACTTGGAATTCAAGATCTCTCCTTCTTGTGTCAGCATAAGCCTTTTGTCTAGATTGAGCAACTTACAGTCTTTCTCTGATCAATTGTATCTTCTCGGTAGTATCCCTTACCATGTCTGGACCTAACAGTTGTTTCTCTCCAACTTCGTCCCAGCATAAGGGTGATCGGAAACTCCTTCCATATAAGGCTTCGAAAGGTGCCATTTGTATACTTGCCTGGTAGCTATTATTGTATGCAAATTCGACCAGAGGCAAGTGATCATGCCAGTTTCCACCAAAATCAATAATGCATGCTCTTAGCATATCTTCGACTACTTGATTGGTTCTCTCGGTCTGACTATCCGTTTGAGGGTGAAAAGCTATACTAAAGTTAAGTCTCGTTCCCAACGAATGTTGTAGTCCCTTCCAAAAATGAGAAGTAAAACGGGGATCTCTGTCAGACACGATTGAAACAGGAATACCATGTAATCTGACTATCTCCTTGATATACAATGCAGCCAGAACATCAATTGACCATCGGCTCTTGATTGGCAAGAAATGCGCTGATTTAGTCAATCGATCAATAATAACCCATATTCCATCATGTCCTCCCTTTGATTTAGATAGACCCATGATGAAATCCATGCCAATATCCTCCCACTTCCACTTAGGAATATCTAGGGGATGTAGTTTTCCAACAGGCTTTTGGTGTTCTGCCTTGACTTGTTGGCACGTGAGACAGCGCGACACGTGGTCCGCTATTTCCCTTTTCATGTTGGGCCACCAAAAATTCCGTTTCACATCTTGATACATTTTGGTAGATCCAGGATGAATCGTGTACCTTGATCTATGAGCTTCATCTAAGATCTTCTTCTTTACCTCGGGACAATCCGGTATGCAAGTTCTATTCCTGAATATTAATCTTCCTTCACAAGTTATTTGGAAATCCGATTGTCCTTCCAGTTTACCTTTGATCTCTACTAACATTGGGTCATTATCTTGAAGTGCTTGTATTTCAGTTAATAGGTCTGACTGTATGCTTATATGAGATAATGTGGCACATCTAGGGTCTGTGTCCATGCCTATATTGAGTTCAGAGAATTGCTCCAGCAACCTCCATTCTTGAATCATACAATTGGCTAACAGGGCTCTTGGCTTTCGACTAAGGGCATCTGCTACATGATTACCCTTTCCGGGATGATATTGTATATTGAAGTCGAAGTCTTTGAGATATTCTAGCCAACGTCTTTGCCTCATGTTCAGTTCCTTCTGTGAGAAAAGATATTTGAGACTCTTGTGATCGGAGTATACAGTAAACTGCACTCCATAGAGATAATGTCTCCATATCTTCAGTGCAAATACTACCGCGGCCAATTCTAAGTCATGGACGGGGTAGTTCTCTTCATGCTTCTTCAATTGACGAGAAGAGTAAGTTATAACCTTTCCTTGTTGCATTAGAACACATCCGAGGCCAATGCCAGAAGCATCAGTGTATACCTCGAATTTCTCTCCTTCTACTGGTAAAGCTAAGACAGGAGCTGTAGTAAGATGATCCTTGAGAGTTCGGAAGCTTCTTGCACATTCCTCACTCCATTCATAACGGATCTCCTTGCGAGTTAACCTCGTAAGTGGCATGGCGATCTTAGAGAAATCTTTGATGAATCACCTATAATAGCCTGCAAGACCTAAGAAACTTCGGACCTCGCTAGCATTGGTCGGTCTTTCCCAGTTCCTTACAGCTTCGACTTTTGATGGATCTACAGATAAGCCATCCTTTGATATAACATGTTCGAGAAAAGTTACTTCTTCAAGCCAGAATTCACACTTGCTGAGTTTTGCATATAATTGATTTGTCCTCAATATTTGTAATGCAATCCTTAAATGCTCCTCATGCTCTTCCTTGGTCTTAGAATAAATCAATATATCATCAATAAAGACCACCACACATTGATCCAAATAAGGCCTGAATATGCTATTCATCAACTGCATAAAGGCAGCAAGGGCATTTGTTAGTCCAAAAGGCATAACAACGAATTCATAATGGCCATACCTGCTTCTGAATGCGGTCTTATGAATGTCATCATCTTTGATCCTTAACTGATGATATCCTGACCTGAGATCAATCTTTGAGAAATACTTGGATCCAAATATTTGGTCAAATAATTCATCGATTCTCGGCAGTGGATACTTGTTCTTGATAGTGAGATGATTCAACTGTCGATAGTCGATGCATAGCCTCATGGATCCATCTTTCTTTCTTACAAACAGTACAGGTGCTCCCCACAGGGAAGTACTTGGTCTAATGAATCCTTTCTTAATGAGTTCCATCAATTGCTCCTTTAACTCCTTGAGTTCAGCAGGTGACATTCTATAAGGTGCCTTTGAAATTAGACCAGCACCAGGGACTAAGTCAATGGTGAATGCCACTTCTCTTTGTGGGGGTAATCCAGGCAAATCTTCCGGAAATACGTCTGGAAATTCTTGCACAACTGGGATATCCTCTATCTTAGTTTCCTGAGCCTCCTTAATCGTGACAAATGCAAGGAAAGATACACATCCTTTCCTTATTAGCTTGCTAGCTCGGAGAGCCGAAATAAGAGGTGACTCGCTCCGACTCTTAGGGCTAGAATAGACTAGTTCTGGAAAGTCCTTGAAAGTAACCTTGCTATTGCGGCAAATTCGGTAGCTTTCTTTTCTTGGACTCGGTCCGAAAAATATTTTGCGTTGAAGTGTTCAACGAATTCCTCCCATGTAACTTGGTCTTGATTTAGAGTAGCCTCTATTGATTCCCACCAGCATCTAGCATCCCTTTCTAGCTGAAAGGTAGCTAACAAAATTTTATCCTGATCCGTGCATTGCATGACACGGAAGATACGTTCTGTTTCCCTAATCCAGTGTTCAGCGTCATCCGGATCAGTAGAACCCGTGAACTTGGGCGGGTTCATGTTCTTGAAAGTCTGATGGAGACTTCCTGCTCGTTGTCCACCTCCTTGTGCTACTTGTTCCAGCACCTGAGTCATGCCTTGAAGCGTACGCTGCATGTTGCGCCATTGAGCACGTTCGGCAGCCATTGTCCTACAATTACAATAACTATTTTAGTATATACTCGCGTTAAGGGCTTTTAAGTTAACTAACCCCTTGGTTCTACCCAATCTCACTGGTTAAAGGTTTGAACCTATCCTTGGACTTGGGTTTTCCTAGGAATTGAATACCCTAGGCTCTGATACCACAAAAACTGTCACGCCCCGAGAGCGGAAGATACCTGGAGATGCGTGACGAGTTTATATCAATCATGTCAATCAGAGTAGTAGTGTATTCGACACAAAGACAGAGATGCGCAAAAGTAAAGATAACCCAATCCATTTATTTCTTCATAATAAATAGTCTATTACAAACCCAATACTCTATTCAAAAAAAGAAAAGTACATATTTGACTCAAGAAATATAGAAAAGGCTAGATGACACTTGGAAAAGCTCTAGCTCTTTCACTCTTGATTCTCCCCATCCGATTGACTTCCCTCATCGTCGGACTTACCTGAAAAGTAAGGGAAACACGGAGTGAGCGAACGCTCAGTAGGAAATTATATCTCAGGAACTAGCAAGAGGTTTAAGTAGTTACATCTTTCATGAATGTACTATAGCTATTCATGCTCGCATAAAATGACAAGATAGAAAGAGGATATAACAATAAGATAATAGGAAGAACTAGTCATGAACTTTCAAGAACTTATATCAAATGACCTCAAGATATTCAAGCAAGTACTTTATCATGTCAAGATGAAATTTGGCTATCACGTTCAAGCACGCAAGTAATTACCCTTTTTCGGGCCACGCAAGTCATGTAATATCAAGTCAAATACAAGATTTGTGGAATGTTCAATCAAGCTAGTCATGCACTTCGGTATAATACCAATACCGTGATCAATCAACTCCCATGGGCACAAGTACTTTCGGGTGCTCCTCCCAGGACCAGATCGGGCCCTATATGCGCAGGCATTAGTCATGTATTTCTAACATCCACATTTTTTGTGTATAGCCATCATGGAATTTCAATAAGCAAGCTTGTAGTCATGTAAGACAACTTTGAGAGATTAGAGTCCAAAAATATGACTTTTGACACCAATAGGCGATAATAACGGTACAATCACACTTTCGATAAAACTAGGTGGAATTGGTTCCCTTAACTCGGGTACCATGATAAGTAAGTAGAGATACTCTTTTATATAGAATTGAGGTCCATATGAATAGCACCTCAATGGCAAGACGTCCTCATTCTTCATATAGAATTGAGGTTCACAAGAACATCAAGTTTAATATAGAATTGGGGTCTACAAGAACAGCATAACAACGGCATATTCTTCCCCGTTCATTAAGATAATTCTCATATCATACCCATGGCATGACATGAGGGCCGGTATCACCATGTTTCTATAGAGGGACATGGCAAAGATTGTGTAATGGGTTTTTATGGTACAACCAGCTCAGTCGGCCTTGAGGGAATCCAAGGTGGCGAGGAGTCTTACGGAGGTCTCTATGACTAACTCGCTAGTCCAAAGGAACGGAATGCCCAATGGAGAGCTTGTATGTCAATGAGAATTGAGTGTGTAATGCGATAAATCATCGTAGAAAATATGGGACTATACTCACGGAGTGGAGTAATAGTGCCAATATATATGTATGTATGTATAATGAAACCCTTGGATAACAGTAATCCGGAAAAATCAGTAGTGCAGAAAATAGCGACTTTGGTAAAGTCGTTTTTCAGGAAATTAACGCCTTAATCAGGGGCATTTATATTAAATTTGACGACATGTGTAGAAGTCGTCCTTTCAATATTTCTAATTTTGCAGAATTTTAAAAATCTGTAAATTTTCATAAAACGCGCCCTAGACAGGGGTGTTAGTTTACAGAAAGCGCCCTGGTATGGGGCGTCAGTTCAATAAAAGACGGCCTGGACAAAGTTGTTAATTCACAATTTTACAAATTTTGAGACGATGAAATTTCAGGAAACATGATATAGGGTTAGGATCAGAAAAATAGCAGGATTACAAGAGATTGATCAAGCATTAATCTAGAATCATGTTTGAATTGATATATATAATTTTTAAACATGGTATTTAGTAATTAAAAGAAATTGACGTCCGTGTGTAGGGCGTCAAATATGAAATTGACGACCTAGTCATGGTCTTTTCTTGTAATTTAGCACCCTTGATAGGGGCGTTTCTTTCAAAAACTCTTTAGAAACTAATCAAAACGCATGAAATCTATATGCATGTATTAACGGATGATGTTATAATTATTAATATGCTAGTTTGGGCTACAATCCCTGAGAAAACCTACCTTATAGTTGATCTGGATGAAGGACTCGTGAAAGGTTTGGGACAATACTCTGTCTAATAGAGCCTCCTGGCGATGATAATTGCTAATAGCAGCAGCACGCACAGAAGAGGGTGCAGATGAAGAACCCCTAATTCTTCAGTCGGACGTTTCCACTCTACAGGCAACCTGTAGAGGCAGAAGAAAACGAAGGTATTATTCTTCGTATGAATAACAGGAGGTAAAGGAAGAGAAGAACTTACTGGTTCTTCGGGAAGACAGGAGCTCCTTAACCTGTAGAAGATGAAGAAGCATAATTAATATTCTTCATGTAATAGGGAAAAAGAACTATACGAATAACCTGCTGTTCATACCTTAGAAGACTCCGATCGCCAAAATAGCGAATCAGATCGACACGGTGAGTATTTATAGGATTTTAGGATCCTAATAGGGTTAGTGTTTGATTGGAAGTAACACTTCCATGATAGAGTTATTACTACATTCGAACTCTTTCTCATAGTTATCAACTTACCCTGGATAAGTTCCTGGTTCGAACGGAACATAAACTGAATTAACGTCCTAGGTAACGGCGTCGAATTTAAATTGACGTCTTGGAATGCGTCGTTTCTTGTTGAAACGCATCCAAGCAAAAGGGCGTTACAATTACTTGCCTTTTTATGTAATTTTGGTTGTTTAAGATTTGACACCTTGAACTGTGGGCGTCCTTTCTTAAAAACACGCCTTAGGTGAGGGCGTTTCTTGTCAAGTAGCGCCTTTATCTGCGACGTTATTTTCATCAGGGTTTAATTTTTTTCCATTTTTGGTTTTATCATTTATTTACTTAATCTTTTAATCTATTTTGATTTATCTATCTCCTTCTATTTTATCAGGGTTGCTACAGAAATAGATTGAATTCTAAATCTGTAAAACTCCCTGCTTTCTATGATTCTGCTAGAAATAACTTAATTGATGAAAAGAAAAACTCTTCATGCTATGAATGTGGGAAGCCAGGCCATAGAGCTGTTGATTGTTGGCTGGCTGGTTTTAGTAAATAGAATTTTCACTTTGGTAATAAATTTCATGACAACAATAATTTGCATAAAAAAATTTAAAATTTGTTGCATCATGCCATTACTATGGTCAGATAGGTCATTGTATGGATAATTGCTCCCTGATGATGAGTGATGATCTGAAATCTCAGAAAATGTGGAAAGCACCATTCAGAGGTGTCACTTTTACTTTAGGACCCAAGGCTGCTTGGGTTCTTGTTGGATAAAAATACTTTAGCCTTTGCAGGTGTGCCTTGGAAGTTGATGAATAAAGGGGTTAATAATCCAAGGCACTCAAAAATGAAAACCCTAGGATCCTACACTTCAGGTCAGTTCTGAACAATCTATTTAAATTTTATCATCTAAAAATTGAGAATTTGAAATGATTATATATCATGTTGCTCTATTGATGCTAAGTTGAGATTCTCTTAAATATGAATTGCTCAATCATACTTATGGTAGTTTCCTTCTGTCAAAATTGCATGAATCATATATGAATGAAGAATTTGAAATCATGTGTTGTGCTTTTATTACATTTCATGCACTTAGTCAGGGGGAGTTCAACCATTCTTGATTAACCACACTGCTGCTCATGCTTTGCTATTTACATGATGTATCTAGACAGAGGGAGACACTTTGATCATCTTGTTCACTCTCACCTGAAACCCTTCTGTCTAGTTTATTGGATCTTCTAATGCTCTCAATTTGTTTCAATTGAATTCTCTGCTGTCTTCACTGAAATAGCTGATCTGTCTGTAGTCCAGACTCAGCTACTGCTTGTTGATATACTTTCTTCTAATGCTCTTCTATCTTGTTGTTGACCCTTCCACTAGCTTATACTCATCCTTCACATATTTCTTAGCTGGTGTGACTAATTTGTTTCTATTGTTGATTAAGTTGGTCAGCTAAATTTTTGATCTGATCTGAGGAACACAAGCTGCAGGCCATGCAATTCAGTCTGAGAATCATGTAGAAATTCCTATTATATAGGTTTAATAATGACCACTGAATCAGACTGATATAAAGTTAATGTATTCTCAAATTTGCACTTAAATGACTTGAAAATATCTAAATGATAAGTTTTAATAAACCTTAACCATAGGTGTCATGAAAACCTTAGACTCACTCATCTGAAATATGAAAATTTGAAATCAAGGCTACTTTGGTTGAGATACATAGAGTGAGTATTGTTTTTAAACACTTGAAAAAATGTTGAGTAAATGAGAAAAAATGTGATTTCAGAGCAATGACTTGGTCACTAAGAAACTGGGTTCTCTATCAATGAAATAGAGTAAACCTATGTCATGAAATGCCATAGTTATCTCTGGTGAAAATGTATTGAAAAACCTGACAGAGCAATGGCATATTTGTGTTGAGTAACTGGGGAGTCTGGCCTCTAATCAAGGTGTCTCCTCACGTAAAAAGACATTTCTATTACTAACTCTGGTCTCAATGTTGAGAGGCAATGACAGTTATCACACTGAGTAACTAGGTCACTTCACCTGAGACGTGTTGTGCCTCATGTAAAAAGGTGTTGATCAGCTTAAATTACTCAGAAAAAGTATAATATGGTTCAAATGAAAATATCTTGCAAAACTCTGTCAACTCATGCTCTTGTAAAAGTGTTTAATCTCAATACTAATTTGTGTAACTCTCAAAGGAGTCATTGAGATCATGCGGGTAAGACAAAGATGATTGATCATGTATGTTATCTGATTATTTGGTTCACCTTTATTAAAACTTGAATTCAGATATAAGTATTGAGTTTAATTGACAAATTTGGTATACATTATAATTAAATCAGGTTGGTCAAGTTGCCAATTCATAACCCTCTATGATAGGAGAGTCTATTCATGTTAAGACTTATTGTAGTGGTGCATGCCTTACAATCCCTCATGGTCTGATTCACCCCTGACAACTCGATCAACAGGAACTTTGTTGACAATTCTCTCTTATCGGTTGATTGATTGATCCTTGAGATGTACTGTGCTTTGACTGTTTCTCACCCCTACTCTTGTCCACACTGTTGGAATCTTCCATCTTATTTCTGTAACCAGTTCTGGTTCTATGGACTTTCCACCTGCTTTATTCTGGCCATGCATATGTGAGGTGCCACAATCATTATTGTTTTGGATTCCTTGTGATGGCAGATTTCAGATTACTTCATTGGATAACCAGAGTTCATTCCTGCACTTCAGGGGGAGTTCTGGGTCATCTGCATTTAAGGGGAGAGTAGTCAAACATTCATATTGATAGGATGAGTTCTTATATTTTATTCTTCAAGTGCGCATCTTGCATATTTCACTTTGGGGGAGAATAGCTCTAATGTGCCTTCATGTAGTCAACTTTTTCTCTCTCAAACTTTTCTCTTTTTGATGAAGTCAAAGGGGGAGAATAGTTTGAATCTGTGTCTCATAGTGACTCATAGTGTTGCCATCATCAAAAAGGGGGAGACTATTGTGCCCATATGGTTTTGATGTCAGCAAGCACTATGAGTATGATTGGTTTTGATGTCAGCAAGCACTATGAGTATGATTGATTGATTGATTTGAGAGTGGGCACATTCATCTCATTGCATTGTCTGTCTCTATATTGGTGCAACTCTAGTTCCTGCATAACAAGTGTAGTTTGCATCGGTACATTAACTGTTGTTGCACGTCATATAGTCGATGCATGATCTGGTATATAGACTGCATTGTTAGTCCTCCTGCATACATTGCATCGGTTCAATATCTGCCATATGCATACACTGCATCGGTGCATTCATCAGTTGCTTTAATTCGAAGTCGATGCGTGTTCATTATGTATACATAGTGAGTGCAGGGTTAACTGTCTAGGCCTGTGCATTTCATAACCGTGTTTTTTGGAGGCTATAAGTCAGTGAATGCCTAGACTCATGCATGTTCAAGGGATAAAGTCTGTACAGAGTTTTGCCTAGACTGCATCAACTCAAGTATGTACATTACTTGGTGGCTAGTCTGTACAACCTCCGGTGTTTCACTCGACTAGTCAGTACAGCCAGTGCTCTTCATGCATATACATAGTCAATGCATTGATTTGTCTCGCACATACACTAAGTCTGCACACGGTTGCTTTGATGACTTAGCAAGTTTATACATTCACGAGCATAGTCAGTGCATTCGGTTGCTTCATGCATATACAAAGTCTGCACATTCTCTGCTGATATGTCCGTGCATCATTTTAGCAAAGTCTGTACATCGTCTCGTCGCATGCATGCAAAGTCTGTACACTCCTTGATAGCATGCCGGAGCATTTCTCTTCAATGTGCATACTTTCCTATATGCATTTGTGCATCTTTCAAGATAAAGTCTGTACACTCTTCACCCGGCATTCAAAGTCTATACATTCTGTTGCATACATACGTAAGGCAGTGTCATGCACTTAAAGTACACACATGCACACGCATAGTTTGTGCATTATGCATTCATGCTTAAACTCTAGGCATAGCAAGTCTGCACATTGGTTGTACATTGCACACAAAGTCTGTACACTCGTTGATGGCATGCCCCTGCATTCATCATCAATGTGCATACTTTATTATATGCATACTGCATTACCGGCTATAAAGTATGTACATGCTCAGTTCAAATATCAAACTTACTCGATGCATCCTTTCTTTCCTTTCAGATTAATTCACACTGATAACAAGCCTAATCTGACAAGACTGCTGCTCGAGGAGCTTAATAAGGGCACGTGATCCAAGAATGGAGATGGCTCAGGATCGTGACACGTGTAATGCAGTGAGCTGAAATGCTGCCACGTGGTCTAGGCTCTTGGGCAGGAATCGTGGAGAGCACACGCCCTATCTGTTCACTGCTCTATAAATAAGAAGCTTCTTCCGGAGGAGCAGGGCCATCGTGAGCAGAGTGATCGAAGTAGGGGAGCCCATCTGAAAGAGTAGAAGCAGAGAGAGAGAGAGAGCCTGCATGATCCAGAAGAAGGGAAAGAAAGAAGAAGAAAAAGAGAAAGAGAGATCAGCAGAAGAAGAAAAAGGAGAGTGAAAAGAGAGATAGAGAGTTCGTGAAAAAGAAGAGAGAAGACTTCTTTGAAGATGTGTTATCTGTTGGCTCTTGGATCAGATCCAGACCAACTTGCTCCTTGAGAGCTATTTTTGTGCTTTATCGTATACAGCCTTCTGTTGCTGTGTCCTTTCCGTATTTTGTTTTTCTTTTACCTCTGTTTCAAGTTGTTTGTCAGCAGAGCAAGCTGTGTTGCTCAGCGGGTAGAGGAGGATTCCTCTAGACGGGTTAAGCTGTAAGCCCTAGCGGTTGGCAAAGCTGTAATGCCCAGCGGTCAAGCTGTTTATCTGCGATTTGTAGGCAAGCTGTGTCGCCTAGTGGTTTTCAAGCTGTTTGGCAGTGGAATCCACACTCTGGTTTGAGTGTGCGGTGGACATAGGTCTGGAGGATCGAACCACCTTAAAAATCATCTGTGCAATGGTTTGATTGTCTATTGTGGTTCGCTAGATGCATGCTTAGGCTCGATGTGGTCTTTCATCTAGTGAGTGGTTTATTCGCACACCACATATTTGATTGGAATTGGGTTTGCACACTAGCGCATATAAAGTAGATCAGAAGTTAAGTCTATCTGATCTTTCCATTTCGTTCGAAAAGAACACCTGTGTCATACAAGGCACTTATTTGTGTTAATTCTGCATCTCTGATTGTTATAATTTTTAATTCTTAAGGATACATTCATTCACCCCCCCCCCTCTGAATCCATTGCACCGATCTCAACAGAAGATTCCTGTCGCTTGTTGGTAAAAACGGGTGTCGTTTTACCTTAATGCCCGATTTTCCGGTCCACTCCGCAGCGTTTCCGCTTCATTTCCATGTTCCATGTCACTTCCGCTTCACCTCCGCTCGCTCCCCTCTAAAGAGGACGATAAGGAGGGGCATCTGTTGACACCCATTTTTTATCGATAAGTTGAGTCGTTCCTCGTACTCCCATTTGTTGATGCCTCGAGTTGTCCATCGCTTGTTGGGGCTATCTTTAGGCATGTTTTGGGCCAGTTTTATGGGTCGCCTCCCTCCTTGGTTAGGTCCGAGTTGATTTCGGGCTTAACAGGCCTTGGTTTTGGTTGCTTGGTTTTGTTTTCCATGAGTTTCAATACCCAAACGAATGTACGCTTCATCCATGGCCGCTCAACTAAGGTGCGGTTGTCCATGACCCCGTCCATGTATTTTGGAGTATTTTTGGTAATTTTTTGAATTTCCACCGACAAGTATTTATGCGGTCCTATTCTGCCCATTCAACTTAATGGACGGATGGGTAATGACCGCTCATCTCCCAGAGTCCTGCGCTCGATGGTTTTCTCGGATAATTATCCAATTAATTTATTTATCACTGACAGGCCTAAAACGGTTTGTCTTTGGCCGCTCTATGTTTGAACGGTCCCACATGAGCCGTTCATCTCTGAGAGTCCAACGGTGAATGTTTCGGTCAGTTCAACGGATAATTTGGGATTATTAATAATTTATTTTGAATTTCCACCGACGGGGTTGGACGGCCAAAATATGGCCGCCCATCCAGTTGAGCGGTCTATCATTAAGACCGTTCATCACGTCGATTGTTGAATTTTAACAGATTTTATCTCTTTTATCCGTGGTTAAACCCGCAACTTTGTCCTCGATTTTCTCCGTGGATTCTCAACCAAATCGAATGAGATTTGATCCTAACAAAAGCTGAGGATATTATCTTCACTTTATATTTTGATATCTCCGATTAATATCCACTGGAAACCCTAATTTCGGGGCTGGCATTCTAGGCTCTATAAATAGACCCTGAAGACCGGACTTGAAAAGGGGGGAGATTTTTGGTCGACGGCGAAGCCCTACCGCATTCTTGAGCGACCTAGCACCAAGTAGGGAGGCTTTCTACATCCATACAAGCCTTCGATTCAGGGAGTAGTCGAGTCTTGAGTCTTTTATGTTTGGTTGATTTCGTCACTTTTCATTGCATGCATTGCTTTCTGATGAGGGCATCCCTTGCCCCTCCACATTTTCTCCGGACTCGGATTGTTCGTCAGCAAGCGCCATTATGTTAGTCATGTATTTTTGAGTCTAGTCATGTAATCTTCACATTTTCTTTGAGTCAATATCATGTAATTTTCCCTTTATTTGAGTCATGTACCTAGGTTAGTGAGTCATTTTCCTAAGTATTGTGTCATTAGGTTGGTTTGTTAGGCTAGTGGGCCCAATTCATTGGGCTTGGCCCAAGGGCACCCCTATCCCTTCGGTTATTTGTCATTGAGTCAAATGTCAGGGACTTTTGTAGAAATGTGGGTTGCCTATATATAGGACCCCATTCCCCTCATTTTGAAGTAATGAACAATTGAATGAAAATTGAAATCCACTTCCAAATCCCACTAGATCTCCCTCTCTCTCACTCTCTCTCTCTAAGGGGTCCCCCCCCCTCTCTCCCTCCACCCCAATTTTCAGAATTTTCTCTCTCCTCCCCATTCACCCCTCATTAAGACCCCTCCCCTTCCCCATACACTCATTTAACTCCCCCCCCCCCCAACCCCAAGGTGGCATCCTCCAATCCACACCCCACCTCCCAACCCCCAACTACCCCACTCTCCTTCCCAAAGCATCCCACCACCTTCCCAATGCTAAATTAGCTTCTCCCAAAGCCCAATTTCGAATTTCCCTCCCATCTCCCACCCCCTTAGCTCCCTTGGTCGCCCAAATCCAACCCCAAACCCAGCCAAGGTCGCCCCCCACCACCACCCCTCCATTCATACCCATTTCTTTTGCAGGTCAAGCTCTGGTTGCAGGTAGCAGGTTGGCCATAGCTTGAAGCGGCCACCACGTCCTCCTCCCTACGAATATGAAGGCCCAAGAGGTACCGTTGGAAGCGTCTTCAAGTCATCTTCGCAACGGTGGTGGTTTCGTCTGGATCCAAGCTCCGAGCTGGCCGTGAGAGCATTTCTCCCCCGACTGTGCGCAGCTTCCCTAGCAGAGCACCTGAGCCGGAGTTGAAGTTCTACAGTGGCCAACATCCTGGGAATCATGGCAGGAGTTCTTCATCAAAAATCTTCTCCTCTAAGTCCTCTTTCATCTCCAAATGGAAGGGCATCAATCGGCTTCTAGAACCCCTAGTTCCCATTTTCCTCGTCCAAGTGCGCAGACTACTCCTACGGATCCAGGTTCGACCTGTACCCACTCATCTGATGACTTCTCTCTTCTCCGACCTCTGATTGCAACTCCGTCAGCTCCTGCTCAAAGCTACTCCGACCACGGAAGCGTCACTGCTAGTCTCACCTCAATCGGAGTTCAGGGGAGCCCACAGCACCTTCTGCAATGAACTGCATCTTTTCTATTTCCATCCGAGGCAGACAGAGGGGTCCTGTTCCAGGCTCTGCCACGATCAGCACAGAATTCCAGAGATCCTCCAAAAATTCAGGCGTCTTCCTCCAACAGCTAGGAAACTTTTGGGACCAGTATCATCAGGATCGGAGTCCCCTGGAGCCCGTGGCGGGATCAACATCGACCCCCCATTCAGTGAATCTGCAGACTGGCAGAACCGGCGGAACTCGGAAGTTGGGATTTCTTGCCCAATTCCCCCACCCCGCCTGGCCGGCTTACAGCCCCTCCCTGCGAGGAGGTAGTGTTTGGTTGTAATACATTAACCCCCACCCCGAGATCCCCCCCTCCTGCCAGAGGAGTAGTGGTGTAATCTTTCTGAAGAGGCGAGATCTCGCGCTGAGTCCTGAGCGGGCTATGGATCACCAGAAGATGAATCTGCAAGAGAGGGAAACGTATCAGAGGGCCCAGGGGATCTCCCTGGGGGAAAACCCTCCGATGGCTAAGTCAGTAGAGCTATGGTGGAAGCGATAATGGGGGGAGGAGAGAGCTGATGCGCGAGACTCCTCTCCACCAGAGGGTGAAGCAAATCGTGCTCAGGAGCTTAGGATGTGTGAATGCCTTGTTTCTCTTACCTTCTTCCGGAGGGTATCCCTTACTTAAATAGTGCACCGCCTTCAGGAGTCCTGCAAGCTGAGGGGTTCCCGGCGGGAGTTACGTCTTTAACGGGGGCTTTCATGGCCTGATCGTGGGAACGTTATCCCCTCGGAGTCTGGCGGCTCCCCTGACTCTCCCGCTGGCGGGGGACTCTGAACGGCTGCACATGCGGATAATCAACCGGCCTTACCGAGCCTCGGGGATGCTAGCTCTTGTCCGAGCGATAGGCATGGCCCGGCGAAGGTATGGTCGGATAGGTCGGCTAGAGCCTATCTCTCTCGGATGGGGAGAGGGCTTTAGGCCGGACCTTCCTTGGGACCTGACCGTTGTCTCGGGCCCTCCGAGCCTAGAAGGCCGCCGGGGAGAGTTAGTTCCTCGAGTCTTATTTATTGGGCTTTTCTTCCCTAAGTGGGCCCTGTGGGCTATCACTCGGGCGGGCTCGCCTGGTTGGACCTTGTGGGTCTTGTTGGGCTGCCTTTGTGGTGGGCTGCGGAAATCCGCCTCTCCACTTGTCCCCCTCCTACTCCCGAGCCAAGGAGGCTCGGATGAGTAGTTTTTCGAGGCTTTGGACCGGCGTGGCTCAGGTGGGTGGAATTCCATTGGCGTTATGGAGCCGCTTATAGCGGTCGCCGAGGCCCGTAATGATGATCCTGACGGATTCGAAACGAAGGGGCCCCCCTTTTTCTCAGAGCACGGAACGGCGCGCCGCCACCCTCAGGGGTTTTTAGGGGGCGCTGTTCATCATTCTAGGCTTCCAGGGTTTTAGGCTTTCCTTGCTTCTTGATGCGCCGTGAGAGCATAGCGGAGACGCGGAGCCTTGCGGCGGCGTTCGTGGAGTTGGCGAGGATAACCGCAGAGGCGGTCCGGCAACTTCCTTCTCCCCCGGAGTCTTCGAGCTCGTACGAGGGATCTTCCCCCAACTCGATGGCGGATCAGAGTCCGGAGCTTGTGCCGGAGAGGCGGGAACCCGTCCCCAACTACAGTGAGTTGGGGGAAGCGGAGGTGCAGAGGCTGGAGCATCATTTTCGCCTGCCTCTCAGATACAGCTTTGCTGCCGCCGCTCCTCATGAGACGAGTCTGGATGATCACGGGGAGCACATTTGCACCTTTCTTCTGGCTTGGAAGAGCGGATTTCGTCTCCCTTTCGATCCTTTCGTGCTGCAGCTTCTTAATTTTTTCCGGTTGGCGCCTATTCAGTTGGTGGCCAACTCATATCTTCTGCTCTCGGCCTTCCGGATTCTTTGTCGTCAGCACGACATTTTTCCTTCCTTGGACCTCTTCCATTTCTTCTTTGAGTTGAAAGCGCACCCGTCGGCGGGGAAAGGCTTCTACTTCATCCAGGCGCGGAGGAATAGGAGCTGCATCTCGCTTGCGGCGAAGGACTCCTCGCACAAGGGGTGGAAGACCCACTTCTTCTGGGTGAAGGCGGTGGCGACGGACGAGATCTGGAGATGTCGGACCTCGCCCAACTTTCATCCGAATCTGCCCCCTCGCCAGGAGGAATTCCCTCCCTACGTGGAGCGGCAGGCTGCCCGTCTACTGGAGGACCGTCGATCGACCGAGGAGCTGGTGACGTCGAAGAACATCGAACGGTGTCTTCTCTCGCGGTTGACGTCGACAGGTACAGCTCTTGAGGCTCTTTTTCTGGGGTGGTAGCTCCTTTCCTCCTCCTGACTGGGGCTTCTCCTTGTTGCAGACGTGAGACGGGAGCCTCTGGAGGAGGCGGCCGAGGTCATCGATCTGGGAGATGACTCAGCAGCCGATGAACCTGATGCCTCGGCGGGTCGCGCCCAGGCCCGAGACAAGGGCAAGGGGGTGGCCCCCGAGGGGTCTTCTCGATCGACCGGCCTGAAGCGCAAGGATCCCCTGGCGGGGAAACTGCGAGAGGCCGTGAAGGCCAAGAAAAGGGCCAAGAAGGCCGGCCTTTCTACCGCCGTTGGGGGTGATTCTGGCTCGGCGGCGCTCCCCCCTCGAGGGCAGGATGGGGCCGACCCCTCCGGGCTGGCTCTCCCATCCGCCGGGCGAGAGGGGGCCGAGGAGACCATGGGCCCCTCAGAGGGAGGTGATGGGTCGGCTCTCCCCTCTGCGGGGGCAGAGGGGGCCGATGCCGGTGTGGCCGGCACTGGGACCGAGGGATCGGTCGACGCAGATGGGGGTTCGCCCGCGGGGGCGTTGCGGCCCCACGTGCTGGAAGTTTCTGGTGCGGCCGATCCCGCCGCGCCGGTCGAGGGTGGGGGTTCGCCCGGGGAGGCGTCGCAACCCCAACCGACCATGGCGCGCGGGGCGGTCAGCTTCGCTGCCCGAACAGGGTCTTCTGGTTGGGTGCCCAGGGTGGAGCGGTCCTCTTTGCCGGAGCCTCTGGATAGGCTCGGTATCTCGGGCGACTTGTACCGGTTCTGCCGGTCGATCGTCGAGAGGACGAGGGGGAGAGAAAGGCGCAACACTCCCACCGGGGTCCTTGATGTCCTGATGGAGGGCGGCCTGGCCATAGCTCGGACAGCGGCCGTGATGGCGGAGGCGCACGCCCGGACGGAGGCTGAACGGTCGAGGCTTGCCTGGACCCTTGGTGGATGCGAGGGAAAACTAGCCCGGCTTGAGGGGGAGCATGAGGGGCTCCGGCGAGAGTTCCTCGCATTCAGGGAGTTGGCGCGGTCGAGCCGACGGGAAGCCGAGGCGCTGGCCGAGCAGCTAGCAAGGGCCCAAGAATCGCTCGAGAGGAAGAGCAAACGTCTGGAAGATGAGCGTCAGCGTCACATCGAGCTGGATGGCCTCTGGGAGCTTGAGCGCGGCGAGCTGCAGGATCGGGCGGAGGACGCGGAGCGCCTTCGTGCTGAGGCCGAGGCGGACCGAGCCCGGGCGGAGGGCCGGACGATCGAAGCTGAGCGGAGGATGACCGAGCTAGAGGAGCGTCTGGCGAGGGCGGAAGAGCGTGCGGCCGAGGTGGAGCGTACTCGGGTTGAGCTTGCCGGAAGGGTAGGGCAGGTCGAGGCGGAGGCGATCGAGTGTTACAAAGGCTCGGAAGCTTACTCGGCCGACTTGATTAAAGCTGCCCTCCCCTATTATGAGGTAGCGCTCCGCCGGGGTGATCGAAAAGGATTCAGGCAGGGCTATCGCCGGGTGATGAGCTATGCCAATGAGCACCTTGCCGGGGGCGATTTTCCTTACGGCCAGAGTTATGACTCGGATGAGTCAGTTTCCAGCTCCTCATCCTCGGCCGGGGAAGAACCGGAGGAGTCACCTCCAGCGGGGTCACCAACTCCGGAGGCTCCGGGAGGGCTTACGACCGAGACAGTTCTCGCACAGGCGAGGTCAGTGTCCGGGCCGGCCGTCACCGAAGGTACCGGGGGTGACGCGTCCCCTACTGCTGTTCCTGAGCTTCAAAGTGGGCCCGAGGCCTGATGTATTTTGCTTTATTTTGCCCCTTCCCCTTTTTGTCTATTTTTCCTTTTGTAAGAGGACTTCTTTATGGGAGGCAATAATAAACTTACTTTGTTTGATCGCTATCTTTGCCGTGAATTGGCTGGCGTATCGGGGGCAGTTGGAAAGTGCCGATATTCTTTGCACCGTTTTCGCATGCCGATTCGGGAGACTTCTGGCGGGGCGTCCTTTCATTCCACCATGCTTTGAAAGTCGAGGCGCTTCGCGAATCCCGCTAGGGCGGGGGCCGAGGAATTGGAGGTGACCTTCCAGGGGAGGTCCTGTAGCGTGTTTTCGAGGGGGGAGTCATTTAAGGCGCGTGGCCTCCCTTGGCCTATAAAAAGGACCGAAGGGTGCTCCTTCCCTCTTAACACTTAGGACTCTCGCCGGTGGTCTGCTCTTATTCCCTCGTTTTCGCTCTGCGTTGCGCCGCCGCGATCGGAGCATGGAGGACCCTTCAGAAGGTGACGCCGCAGACGACGGGGAGCTACCGATTCCAGCTGTCCTGGAATATCGGTCGTATCCCACGGTCGCTGCGCGTGCATGAGACGGGTCCGACGGTGGCCGCGCGGATCTGGAGAGGGCTTCGACGTGTGGGGGCACGCCGTTTGCCTCCTCTTGGCTCCGGCGAGGCTTCCGGGCGGATGCCGAGATGGAGGGCGGATGGGGGAGTTAGGGATGCCGGCCGCCATTCCCCTCCGTGGGAGGGGAGGAGGCGGCTCACCTCTGTCCGCAGCCTCTTTCTCTCTCTTTTGTTCTTCATTTCTTTCACTCTTCGGGGGCTGCTTGCTTTCTGTTCGCCTCCAAGGAGTTGGTGGATTGGCAGAGAGGAGACCTTCACGGCGCTCCTTTTTCCAGGTTGTTGCCAACTTGGAAGGTAGCCTTCCTCGCGTGAAAGGTGGCCTTCTCCTTGTCATCCCTCTGTCACCCTTGTCACGGTCCACCCGAGCCAACTGGGTCGACCATCTCTTGTCCGAGCCAGTTTCTACGCGAGGCAGAGTCAGTGGCTGGATGCGAGAAGGTCAAGACCGGGTCGGCCGGGCGATGGCCGTCTGCCGTGGTGTTAGATGGATTTTTGCTTTTCACTATGTAATGTATTGGCAGTTGCCTTTCTGATGTACCAACAATTATCTTGAATGAATGCAAAAAGGGGGTTTTATTTTACCCGATTTGTTGATACAGTTTTCAGAAATAAAATCTGCGTAGTGTGGTTGCGTTCCATGTCCGGGGAATGGGTTCCCCTTCCATTGTGGCCAACCTGTACGCACCTTTCCCGAGCGTCTCGATCACTCGATAGGGGCCTTCCCAGTTGGGGGATAGCTTGCCCGCCGCCTCCAGTGGTCGAGAGGCTTCGGTCTTCCTGAGGACGAAGTCCCCTGGTCGGAATTGTCTGCCCCGGACCTTGGCGTTGTAGTACCGAGTGAGGCGGCGCTGGTATTCCGTAGCTCGGACGTTCGCGATCTCTCAGAGTTCGTCTGCCAGGTCGAGGTTCTCGAGCAACTTCTGCTCGTTTGCCTCGGGCGAAAAGCTGATCACTCGGAGAGACGGATTGGTGATCTCTAACGGAACGACGGCTTCGGTGCCATATACCAGCTGAAAAGGGGTCTCACCGGTTGCCGTCCTGGGGGTCGTTCGGTGCGACCATAGTACGCTAGGCAGTTCCTCGAGCCAGCTACCCTTAGCCTTGCCGAGTCTGGTTTTTATGCCCTTCAAGATGGTTTTGTTGGCATTTTCAACCAGCACGTTGGCCTGAGGGTGGGCGACCGAAGTGAAGTGGTTGCGGATATTTAGGTCAGCGCATCTATCTCGGAAGTACCGAGAGTCGAATTGCCACCCGTTATCGCTCACTATCACTCGGGGGATGCCAAAGCGACAGATGATCGATTTCCAAACGAAGCCCCAGGCGACTGTCTCGGTGATCCTTGCTGTAGCTTCAGCCTCGATCCACTTGGTGAAGTAGTCGATGGCGACGATGATGAACTTCTTCTGGGATTGAGCCATTGGGAATGGCCCAAGGATGTCGATCCCCCACCGAGCAAAAGGGTAGGGCTCGGTAAGGGTGATAAGTTCCGTGGCCGGCTGATGGACCAAATGGTCGAACCGCTGGCAACGGTCGCACTGTTGTACGTAAGCCGTGCAGTCGCGTTGTAGGGTAGGCCACCAGTACCCCTGCCTTAGCAGGATTCTGGCCAGCGACCGACCTCCTGAATGTGCTCTGCACAGGCCTTGATGAATCTCTTCAACAGCTTGGCTTGCTTCGTCGGGACCGAGGCACTTCAGAAGGGGCCCGGAGAACGATCTTCGATAGAGAACGTTGTCGAGGATGACGAAGCGCCAAGCTTGGTACTTCATTCGGCGGGCTTCCCGAGGGTCGGAGGGCTCCTGGGAGTCCCGTAGCCAGGACAGGTAGGGGGAGCGCCAGTCACCGGGAGTGGCCGAGTCAATGGCGAGGAGCTCCGAGTCTATGCTCGGGCGCTCTAGCTCTTCTAGGAGGACCGATCGTGTACCTTCCGGGTCTAGGGAGGAGGCCAGTCGGGAGAGGGCGTCCGCCCGAGAGTTTTGCTCCCGAGCTATTCGGACTACCTTGAACTCCTCGAACTGCTGGGCCAGGCTCCGGACCAACTGGAGGTATTTGATCATAGGTGCCTCCCGAGCTTCGTACTCGCCATTGACCTGGCTTGCAACTAGTTGGGAGTCGGTGTGGATCCTGACTCGCTCGGCCCCCAACCGTCGGGCCATGCGGGCTCCCGAGATAAGGGCCTCGTACTCGAAAGCATTGTTGGACGCCAGAAAGTTGAACTTCAGGGCATATTGCAATTCTATTCCTTCGGGGGACTTTAGGAGGATCCTTGCGCCGCTGCCGATCGAGTTGGACGATCCATCGACGAACAGCTCCCAGGTTGGCCCGGTTGCTGTCGGAGGCCTGTCCTCGACCGGAATGGTGCTCTCAGCGATGAAGTCGGCGAGCGCTTGTCCTTTGATAGCTGATCGTGGCCGATACGAGATGTCGTAGGCCCCGAGCATGATGGCCCATTTGACGAGTCACCCCGAGGCTTCGGGATGGGCCAGAATCTTTTTCAGTGGCTCGCCGGTTAGCACGGTGATGGGATGCCCCTGGAAGTAGGGTCGGAGGCGCTTTGCGGAGGTAACCAATGCTAGCATGAGTTTCTCGGTTGCGGGGTACCTCCGCTCGGGCTCGTTGAGCACCTTGCTAGTGTAGTAGACCGGCCTCTCGATTCCCGAGTCATTTCTGACTAGGACCGAGCTGACCGTTGATGGCGTCGCCGAGAGATAGAGCAACAAGACCTCACCCGGTACGGGCTTGGAAAGCACCGGGGGCGAAGCCAGGAACTCTTTGAGCTCGGCGAATGCTGTCTGGCATTCCCCATCCCATGCGAACGTAGCAGATGCTACCTTGGGCCCCCTCATCAGTTTGAAGAAGGGCAAGCATCGTTCGGCCGCACGTGACAGGAAACGACTGAGAGCAGCGACACGCCCCGTCAGACGCTGGACGTCTTTAATACACGCGGGCGGGCGCATGTCCAGGATGGCCTGGACCTTGTCGGGGTTGGCTTCGATCCCTCGCTGAGTGACCAAGAAATCGTGGAACTTCCCGGATCTTACTCCAAAGGCACACTTGGCGGGATTGAGCTTCATGCTGTACTTCAGGAGGGTGCCGAAAGTCTCGGCAAGGTCGGTGAAGTGGTGTTGGGCCCTCGGGGTCTTGACGAGCATGTCGTCGATGTAGGCCTCGACGTTCCGACCTAACTGTCCCTCGAACATATGGTTGACCAGTCGCTGGTATGTGGCTCCAGCATTCTTCAATCCGAAGGGCATCCGGGTGTAGCAGTACACGCCGTAGTCAGTGATGAAGGCGGTCCTCTCGACATCTTCAGGGTTCATTCGGATCTGATGATAACCCGAATAGGCATCCAGGAAACTGAGTATCTCGTTGCCCGAGGTTGAGTCAACCAGTTGGTTGATGCTTGGTAGCGGATAGCAGTCCTTGGGGGTGGCCTTGTTCAGATCGGTGAAGTCTACGCACATTCGCCACTTGCCTGTGGTTTTCGGCACCAGGACGACGTTGGCTAGCCACGTCGGGTACAGGACCGGTCTAAAAAGACTAGTCTCTTGTCCCTTGGTGACCTGCGCCTTGATGATCGCCTGTTTCTCGGGCGCATGCTTCCTCCTCCGCTGCTGTACGGGTCTCACGGTGGTATCGAGGTTGAGCTTGTGCATCACAGTTTCCTCTGGTATACCAGGGAGTTGATCATCAGACCAAGCGAAGACCCGAACGTACTCAGAAAGAAACACCTTGTATTGCTGCTGTTCCTCTGGTGGTAGGTCGGCGCCGATCCTTACTCGTAGGGCCGGGTCGTCGTTCAGGAATACCGTTAATAACTCGCCACCGGGCTCGGTGGTCATGGCTTTTCCTTCGACTCCCCTGGGGCCCTTATCCTTCCCGTCCGGCCTTGAGGCTTCCACCGAGATATTGTAGTACCTTCTAGCCGTGGCTTGGTTACCTCGGACTTCCCCCAACCCGTTTTTGGTGGGAAACTTCATTTTTTGGTGATAGGTAGATGGTACGGCCTTTATTCGGCTGAGAATTTTCCGGCCGAAAATGGCGTTGTACGCTATCATACCTTTAATCACTATGAAGTCCACTATGACCGTAACGGTTTTTGGTGGGGTGTCGATAGTGACCGGCAGGCTTAGGGCTCCCTCGGGGTAGGTGGCCAGGCCATTAAACCCGCAAAGGGGCGTTCGGATCGGGCGGAGCTTGGATGGGTCTTCCCCCATCTTGAGAAAACAGTCATAAGATAATACATCGGGGGCGCTCCCATTATCAACCAAAATCCTATCTACATTACAGTGATTTATCGTGGCCGAGATAACGAGGGCATCGTCATGCGGGGTGCTCAGCCCTTCCAGGTCTTGGTCGGAGAAGACTATGACCTGGGGCTCCATCGGCGGGCCTCTGGGGGGCTCTAAGGCTCGGCTGGCCCGCTCGGCATGACGTTTCCTTCCTCGGCTGGTGTCGCCGCCCGATGCCGCTCCTCTGGAGATGACGTTGATATGGACCCCTCGGGGGGTGTTGTCGATCTCCTCCGTGGCATCTCGGTCTTTTTTGTGCCCGGTCGTGAACCGGGCTAGATGCCCCAGACGGATGAGGCGCTCGATCTCGTCCTGGAGCTGATGGCAATCTCCGGTGTGGTGCCCGTGGTCGCCGTGGAACAGGCAATGCCTGTCCCGCTTGCGGTTCTTCGACCTCATTGGCTCAGGCTGGCGGAGAAGTCCCGAGTCTTTGATGTCTTCATAGATCTCGTAGACTGGCGCGATCAAGGGGGTGTACCGCTCGTACTTTCTCTTGCGCTCTCCTTCTCGATCGCGCTTCTTACCCGAGCCAGGGTTTGGCTCGGAGGTCCGCTTCTTGTCCCCCTCCCGACCCGAGCTGGTTGCGTCTCGGCAGGCGCTGAGTACTTCTTCGCACTCGGCGTGGCGCAGTGTCAGAGTCACTAGCTCGGCAAGGGTCGAGGGAGGGTGGAGGACAAGCTCGCGGCGGAGATTCTCGTCCCGGGTGCCCCTGGTCAGTACGGTTGTGGCTGAGGCCACATCCAGGCGGGGGATCCTGAGGGCTTCCGATTTAAATCGGTGGACGTAAGTCCGGAGCCTCTCCCCTTGCGCCTGTTTGAGAGCCAGGAGCCCCGCTACTGACCTTGGGGGGGCGCTACCGGTGAAACTCTCCTTGAAAATTCGCCCAAATTACCTGAAGTCTCGGATGGACCCAGGGGCGAGGGCCCGGAACCATGCCTGAGCGCCTTGAACCAGGGTGGCCGCGAAGGCTCGGCATTTGATGGGATCCGGCGTTCCATGCAGGGTCAACAGGGCGTCGAAGCTATCGTAGTGGTCGGCTGGGTCGCCCTGGCCGTCGTAGAGCTTGAAGGTTGGGATGGAGGCCCTGGGAGAGACCTCTACCTTCAAGATGTACTCGGAGAAAGGGGATTTCTCCTCGTTCTCCGGGAAAGAGGTCTTCTGCAGGGCGCGGAGGGCGCGCTCTTGCTCTGCGAACCGTCTTTCAAAATCTCGTAGCCAGAGAGACAGCTCTGGCTGCGGTCGCGCCGTGGGGCTGGGGGGGGCGTCGTGGCGATCTCCCGGGGTACTGGTGCCCGGGCGCAGCGGCCTCGCCCCCTGCTCCCCTCTCCTCGGCGTGGAGGAAGCCTCTTGCTCCGTAGGCGGAGCATGCGAGGGTCCTCCGACGTCGTTGCGGAGGAGCTGTCGGCCGCGGAGGGTGAAGCGGCCTCCGGCGGTGTGCTGCGTCGCACTCCTTCGAGGGGGACTTCCTGACGGGGCGCGGGACCTTGCGTCCCTAGCCGCCTGGGCCCTCATGAGCTCCACGAGGACGTCCATCTTTTCATTGAGGGCCTGGAAGGCGTTGGCGCCACCGTCGAGGGGTGCCCCTGTCTCCGCCGGGGGGGTGGTGGCCTGTTGGTGTGGATGCTGGCGTTGGAGGGGGGGCTCTGCGAGACCCTAGAGGGGGTGCCTCCCGCCACTGCCATAGCCTTACCCTTCCCATCGGCGGATCTCCTCCCTGAGCTTCTTCTCACCATCTTGGCTCTTCGTGCGTTTCCCACAGACGGCGCCAGATGAAGAGGCGAGATCTCGCGCTGAGTCCTGAGCGGGCTATGGATCACCAGAAGATGAATCTGCAAGAGAGGGAAACGTATCAGAGGGCCCAGGGGATCTCCCTGGGGGAAAACCCTCCGATGGCTAAGTCAGTAGAGCTATGGTGGAAGCGATAATGGGGGGAGGAGAGAGCTGATGCACGAGACTCCTCTCCACCAGAGGGTGAAGCAAATCGTGCTCAGGAGCTTAGGGTGTGTGAATGCCTTGTTTCTCTTACCTTCTTCCGGAGGGTATCCCTTACTTAAATAGTGCACCGCCTTCAGGAGTCCTGCAAGCTGAGGGGTTCCCGGCGGGAGTTACGTCTTTAACGGGGGCTTTCATGGCCTGATCGTGGGAACGTTATTCCCTCGGAGTCCGGCGGCTCCCCTGACTCTCCCGCTGGCGGGGGACTCTGAACGGCTGCACATGCGGATAATCAACCGGCCTTACCGAGCCTCAGGGATGCTAGCTCTTGTCCGAGCGATAGGCATGGCCCGGCGAAGGTGGGGTCGGATAGGTCGGCTAGAGCCTATCTCTCTCGGACGGGAGAGGGCTTTAGGCCGGACCTTCCTTGGGACCTGACCGTTGTCTCGGGCCCTCCGAGCCTAGAAGGCCGTCGGGGAGAGTTAGTTCCTCAGGTCTTATTTATTGGGCTTTTCTTCCCTAAGTGGGCCCTGTGGGCTATCACTCGGGCGGGCTCGCCTGGTTGGACCTTGTGGGTCTTGTTGGGCTGCCTTTGTGGTGGGCTGCGGAAATCCCCCTCTCCACTTTCAATTTCAGGTTGAAGCTCCCTCGACGCGATGTGGGGGTGCATACCCTCGCCTCCCCGCTCGCCCCCGTCTCCGGCCGGAGTCAGCGTCTTCACGCCGGCTAGGTAAGCCTCGGTCCCTCTCTTGACTGGTTTAATCACTTGCTTAGCTTAGTATTATTGCTATTGCTTTGTCAGATGGAGAGTGAGAGCTCGGCCCAAATTGCTAGTACCGTGAGTGACCACCGCGGGTAAGTTGAGAGTGAGTCCACTTAACCCACACCCTTGGTGTATTGGCCGCCCATGATTTGGGCATCCTAGGCCCATTTGGGGTTCTCCCCAATCTAGCCAACCTTTAGAGCCTCAATGTCCCACCTCGGACCCTCTCTAACATCGCCTAGTCGCCATCGGGCACTAGTGTGCGCCATACGGGTGAGCTCGCTAGTGTGAGTCTGCCGCTCAAACTTGAATGCTTGCAAAATAGGTCCATAGGTGGTGTCACATCACTTTCTCTCTACGTTCTTCTTCATTCTCATCACCATGCACACATCTACCCACGTTTTTGCCACCCTAGGGGTTTAAAATCCCCCATGTATCCCCCTTTCCACTTAGTCACGTTCATTCCTTGTTATTTTGACATATACTACACCATTCAGTTCTAATCTAGGTTGTTTCTGTGTGTTTTTACATTGCTTTTGCATGTCAGTAATCCTTAGCACGAGGCCCATCCCCTCTGGCCGGCTGGAGAGGGTGGAGGTTGGACCCCTTTGGACTTCTGGCTCGGTGGTCTTGTGCGGTTCTACACGGTCCGTTCAAGAAGACGTGCGGCACAGGCTGGGCCGTCCATCTTCTTCCTGCGGTCGCTACAGAGCCGTTCAACTCCCAAATGTCCTTCATCCAGCATCTTCTGCAGCATCCTTAGGCGGTCTATCGTAAGACCGTACATCCTATAAGCGGTTCTCCATAAACCGTTCATCTTCCCAGCGCTGCAGTCAGGCGAGTGTCTCTCCCTCTTTCCAAAGCACGGCGTGTTCATCACGTTCGGCGCTTTGGTGGCGATCACGGTTTGTTACACTTCCCTTTTTCCTCTGCCTTTACTTGTTCCTCATGTCGATGTGGTAGGATAGACATTCGGGGAGACATTTGGAAGAAACGGATTCGGGAGAAGAAAATGTATCTACAATATCGTCACCGACAATCGGCCTCAATTTGTTTCTCAAGAACTTTGGGACCTCTGTAAGAAGTTTAATATTTCATTGCATCATTCATCACCATACTACCTCCAAGGTAATGGCCAAGCTGAGGCCACGAACAAAACCCTTCTAAAAATCATCATGAAAACATGCGATTCACACAAATTCACTGATTGGGCCGATAAACTGGTAGAAGCTCTATGGGCTTATCGCACCTCCGTCCGTACTCCCACAGGGCAAACTCCTTTTGCTCTCACCTATGGGATGGAGGCGGTACTCCCGTACGAGATCTTGATCCCTTCCCTGAGAGTGTAGGTAGACAAAGAACTTAATCTCGACGAACGTCGAGAGGCGTTGCTAGTCTAACTGGAACTCTTAGACGAGAAGAGGCTTAATGCGGCCAATCACGTCTCGGCTTATCAAAAACGTGTCTCGCGATATTTTCAAAAGAAGGTTATCGAAAGAAAATTCCAAGTGGGTAATATGATTTTGAAACGCAAATTTATCAGATCCGCAGGTCCCAGGTCCAAGCTGCAACCGAACTGGGAAGGGCCGTTTGTAGTTAAGGAAGTCTATCCGGGTAACGCATATCGTTTAGTGAACGCGGAGGGTGAAGAATTATCGAATCCGTGGAATGGGCTATATTTAAAACGTTTTTATCCATAGAGTCAAGCCAGCAACGGCCCGGCGACGGGGTGTGCCTTCACTTGATCGCAAAGGGAGATCCCCGGTTCAACATTCACACACTACACGACCTCCCGTTGTTCGGCTTTCCTCTTTTACGCAACATCATTTCTCCCTTGGCCATGCTTAGGGGAAAGTGAAAATGCTTGTTTTTTCTCTCTCCTCTCGGCTAAGGATAGGGGCAAGTGGTGAATAAGGGGGCGAGAACTGATCTAGACCCCCCGATAAAAGAGGTCTCAAATAGGAGCAGTCCGTTATGACCTTATTCCGTAGGATAAAAGAGCAAGAAAAAAGAAAAAGAAAAGAAATAGAGGAAGAGGGGCAAAATCAAAGATCAAAGCTAAAAGCTCACCCAAAGCTCGATGCTCGAAAGTCTGAAAGTCCCCAAAATAATGAAACTAGGCATGGCAAGAGTGGCAGTACAGTTTCCCCGCGGGACGTTATGAGCTCGGTCGCATGCGTGCCTAGAGCGGATGCAGGTTCGATGACGGACATAAAGCCCCGGCGCAACACACCAAATTCTTTGAAAAGGGTGTCGTGAGAAGAACTCAAGCCCTAAAAACCCCTATACCTATCGCCAGCTTTTCTGCTAAATCCTATTTTATTTTCCAAGGAATGGATCCCACCCCGGGTATGGCCTCGGTAGAGGCACCGTTAAGCGAAATTGGCCCGGTCACGGGCGGTCCCTTTTAGCACATGTTGGACTTGGGAGACCCCTAGTGAGATGGGAGGTTCCCCGTCGTTAGGTTTAAGCTGATTTCAAAATCCAAATAAATCAAATATTTCAAAACTCAAAAAAATCAAATATTTCAAACTCCAAAAAAATCAAATATTTTAAAACTTAAAAAAAATCAAATATTTCAAAATCTAAAAAAATAAAATATTTCAAAATAAAAAAAATAAATATTTCAAAACTAAAAAAAAAATCGAACATTCCAAAATCCAAAAAAATTAACTATTTTTAAAATTACAAAAAGGGATTTCATGATTTGCATTCATAGCATGCATTGCATTCATTTCCATTTTTGTTACTTGCCTATTTAATAAGGCTTACCCCCCTTGACCAAAAATCAAGAACTGGCCATTTCTTAACTTGCTAATCGGCAAGGGGTTAAGCCTAAAACAGATTTAAATCTATTTTTTTTGTTTATGTGTGTGCAGGGGCAGGTTGAAGCTGAAAGGGCGGTCAGTCCATGACCATGCGCGTTTCAAAGTCATATCCCAACTCACTCAATCACACAAGGAAAAGCCCAAACTCAAACCAATCAAATCATCAGCTTTATTCATTCATCTATTAAGCATCTCTAAGCATGAATCTCTACATCGACATCATGGAAGGAAAAGGAAAAGCACTCGGTCATCCGCTAGGCTTCCCTGCGGGGACGTATCTCTCTCAGCTCTCTAACATAGGCCTGGCATGTCGCCGGAATCTCTGCAACCTCGGCTGGTAGGGTAAGCACCCTGCTCACCTCCCACATGATCAGGGCACTCCTGACCGCCTACTTGTCCTCCTCCGTACCGATCCTCCTCGCCTGTAGTGCGGGAAGGTGGGATAGCACTGGTAGAATAGTCCGGGGTAGTCCAACCTGTAGGTAGCATCGGTGCGGGCTGTTCATCGCCAGTGCGGTGTCACTCACGAGCCTCAAATCTAAGCCTGGCCTCCTAGGAACTCTGACAGTGGTGTCACGGAGGAAGTCCAGGCGCATCACGAACCAATCCAGGGGTAGCCTGTTGATGTGCAGTCGCCACTCGTCCCTTGTCTTCTTATCTACTGTCCTGCACTCTACCTGTGGAGAGAACCCGAATGCGCTGCCTATGAAGAAGAGGGGGTGGCTCCCAAAGATCCTGCTAGCTGAAGTGACATCCTCCTTCTGAATGAATTTCATCCTGACACCCATCCAGCACTCTAAGAGTATCATGGAACCAAAGAGAGGACCTCCTAGTGCTGCTGAGGTAAGGCCCTTGTACAAATAGGCAAGGAGGGCTTGAGAGATAGAAAGACCCTGCCATAGGTCGTTGATGGTACTGACAAGAGGAGTCTCTAGCACATGGTCAACGGAGGGGAACAAGATAGCCCCACACAAGCAAATAGACGCGGCCTTGGCTATGGCCTCATCCCACCCACACCTGTTCCTACAATGTTCAACTATCCACTGGCTAAGAGGGAGAAGGTGAATCTGATGTGGGCCTATGAAAGTGTGGATGTCGCTGCTGTCTGGTATGAACCCTCCCAAGATGAGTCCAGGGTCTACAGGGGCAACGGTGTGACACACTGAGTATTCCTCTCCCACCTGGGACCTAGGAAAAGAGAAGAAGGTCTCTGCCTCCTCTAATAGGATAGTGGCCTCGAATGATGGGAAAATGAATGTATGGGTCTGAGGATGCCAGATTTCTACTAAGGCCCAGATGCTATGCCAATCAAGAGAAAGCTTTGGGTAGTTCTAACCTAGTACTAAGAGTGGGTGTAGGTGTCAAGATTTTAGGATGGAAGTCGCTCCTAGGGGCAACGCACGGACCATGGGAGCCATCCACTTTATAGTGGAATAGCGCCTAGAGCCAGGAAGAAGCTGAGATGGAAGAATGAAGAGAGGAAGAGCATGTAAGTGAATGAATAAATTGATTTAAATGAAATCATGCCAAATACCTCTCTCAAAGGGCTCGAGCTGAGATGATGAGGGATCGTGGTCAGCCGTTGGAGCACTTCCCGCTCCTTCCTGGCCGGCTTTGGCCCTTTATTAGTTTCCCCCTCTATAGAACTCCCCTTAAAGGACCTCTTCATGGTGATTTGATGAAGATTAGCAAAGGTTTGAGACTTACAAAGAGGGGTTTGGTGTGAAGTATGAATTTAGAACCCCCTCCTACTTATAGGGCTTAGATAGAGGCCTAAACCCACTAGAAGTGAGTTAGGATAGGCCTAGATCGAGTTGGGATAGAGTTGGGGTCGGGTAGGACGTCTATCTTTGGGTTGGGACTCTCCAAGAGAATCTCGGTTGGGCCCTCAGGTCGTAGCATTGAGCGGTCTATCGATAGACCGCCCTATCCAGTGGATGGTCAGATTCTGACTGTTTAGAAGCTTTTACACCGTTCGAATCCTGAAGGAAGAGCGGTCTGGAATCAACCGCTCCAATTGTTACATGGTCACAAAGGAACCGTCCTATTCTTTGAGCGGCTAACATTAATCCGTTTGATTATCGTGGCAGAGAGGCTTGGAACGGTCTAAGACAAGACCGTGTGGGGTTTGAGCGGTCCCTATTCGACCGTTTGCATATCTGAAGCACTATTTTAACCTGTTCTTACCTATATCACTCACGCTTTGGTCGCGTCTCTCTCTCACTCAGTTTGGCGTCTCTCCTTTGGCGTCTCTCCCTCACTCAGTATGGCGTCTCTTTTTTGGTGTCTCTCTCTCACTCCGAGTCGGCGTCTCTCTCTCTCACTCTGTCGTGTCTCTCTCCTCACTCGCTCACTCGTGTCGTCTCCCTCTCTCTCTCGTATCCATCTCACTCGTGTCGTAGTCGTAATCAGCAAGTCAGTGTCAGTCATTTGCATTCATTCATACATTCATACATCCACAAAATTAAAATAAAAAAAGGCATATCACTATCATTTCATATCATATACAAAAGGTCGGGTCCCAAGTACAAGTCAAGTCTGGCCCTCTCCCTGACCCCCCTCGCTGTCTCCGCCTCCCTCGTGTCTCTTTGGTGGAGGCATCACTGAGGTCGCCTCGTCGTGACGCCATCGGCGCCGCTCCTCATCCTCATTCCTCCGGTGCCGGAGGAACTCATGAAGTAGATCCTAACGGAACCGTGCGTGCCATGATTGCTACCGCTCGGGGTCCCGCTCCGCTCTGGCCTCCGGGTCATCTTCTCAAATGCCCAGTCCTCGCCTCGCAGCTCGGCCGCCTCTAGCCGAGCCCGCTCTACCTCAGCACGGTACTGCTCCGCGTCTTCTGCCCGAGCTCAGAGTAGTTCTGTCTCCACCGTCCCCGCGTGGGAACGCTCCATCTCCGCAAAGAGGCGCGAAGCCTCTGCCACGTCCGCTCATAAGGCCGTAGTCTTGGCACAGAGGCGCTCGGCGTCCTCCAGCAGTCGAGCAGTCTCACCTAGTGACACGGCTAGCTCGATCGTCTGCATACATATTTCATAGTCAGACAATAGCATTTCATAATCATGAGCATAAGCATTAAAGTGAAGTATAATAGTCGCGTACCCTCTCAGCTAGTGCAGCCTCAGCTACCTCGGCTCAGGCCACCATCCGTGTGAAGTCAGCGTCCCGCTCGGCTCGGGTCGCGGGAGTCTGGGAGGAGGAAGAAGAAGGAGCGTCTGTCCCCTGATGCTGAGTCCCCTAGGCGCGTTGCATCCAAAACTCCAGGTCAGTCACATGCATAATCATAAGCATTTGCATAATTTAAAGAGTTTAGGGTTTAAAAAATTCACCAGTAGAGTCAAGGCCCGGCGGGCCTCATCACGCTCACGGATCATCGCATGGAGGAGCCCCTGTATCTCCGTGATCTGTCCCTCAGGGTCGATCTGCATTTAGAAAGTTCAAACATCAGTGCATAGACATATAGGAAGCATAATAGGAAGAGCATTTAGGGTTTAGAAGTCGTATCGGTCAGCGAGCACCACGGAACACCTGGTCCCGGTAGTTCCTGGCGTACGCTGTGTAGTACATCGCGTCGCTCTCAACACGAGCGGTCACCACCCGCCCGTGTGCTGCCCAGTCAGAAATCTGCTTTGTAGCTTTCTCTCTCCAGTCTACCACCGTCGCCGCTCCCCGCGGGTGTCGATTGACACGCACTCCCGGTGCTGGGAAGTCCACCGCTGGCTGCGGGACGCCGGTCGTCCTCATCACCAGTCTGTAGTGTAGTGGCTCCACTACGTTCATGTAGTGCAGCCACATGTCGCGTCCGGAGAAGGCAAGGGCCCCTACTACCCAGGGCTGACCCTCGTGCCCATCCTCTGCATAAGGAGTCCACCGTACCTGTCAAGATAGGAAGTCACATCAGCATCATAATCACAATCATTGCATTAAAGAGTCTAGGTTTAGAGTCGTACCGAGGTGTACGGTATGGTGTCCATGTCATCCTGGAGCTCCCGGACCTGTCGCCGGAGACCTCCACTCTCCCGAGGTGCGGTCCACCTCCTAGCAATGGGTACCCGATCTGGGTGAGTCTCTTCGCCTCGTCCGAGCCCACGTACGTACACGTAGGCCCACACCTGCATTGCATTCCACCAAGAGTCAGCATGTAGTAGTCGTAGGGGTCCTATAGCTAAATGCATTGTAGGAGTCAGAGTCGTACCTGGAGTAGAGGGGAGAAGCCCCCAAGCATCGTTCGTCGGGACGTCGAGCTCAACATGTCAAAAAGGAATGCGAGGACGGCAGCTCCCCACGTATAGTCACCCACATGGCTGAGGTCCTAAAGCAGCGACAGGAAACGACAGCTGATGACGTCCCCTCGTGTCGCAAATAGCAATCGGCTGAACAGCAAAGTCAGGAACCGCCGTAGTACTCTGTCCGCCTCTGGCCCCACTGTAGCTGCTACTCTCGGCGGCGCCAGATCTATCAACCTCTCGAGATGTTGCTCGGGTAGATCTCCTGTCGCGATCGCCGCTCTCCTTAGCTCGAGGCTGTCCTGAAGCCTCGCCCGCGTCAGTGTCGTGGACTGCCGCTCTGGGTGCAGCAAGTCCAGTCCCAGAAGCTCCTGGGCCATCTCCCGGTAGTCGGGATAAGTGCTCCCACTAACCGGTGACCCATGCACACGTAGGCCAGTGAGCCGGGCCACGTCCTCGAGCGTGGGGACCATGTGCCCCCACGGGAAAAAGAACGTGCGACTCAGTGGGTCCCAGCAGTCGTGCAGAGCATAGAGTAGCGGTGTATCAAACCGGCTAACCTCCATGCTCAGGAACTCTGAGAATCCCATGACTCTCAGCCTCTCACGCTGGAAATCGGGTAGTGCGAGATACACTGCCCGAACCTGGAGCCATGAGATCTGGGTCCTACGCTTTCCCTGCATACATTTAGATTAGTTTCATTTTAGTTTAGAATTTTGGCATTTAATTCAATAATCCACTCTCAGCTCACCAAACGGTCCTTTATGAGCCGCTTTTCATTTCCCACGGTTGTACCCTAACCATTTAAATAAGTCTCATGGCTCACCTTGAGCCGTCTTGCTATCTGATGTTTACTTTGGAACGGACCAAACATGGTCGTTCAGTAATCACACGGTCCCCATCTGACCACGTCCCTCCCCTTTTAAGTGGTTAATTATTTGGTGTTGCACGGTCTTTCGACCGGCCGCCTGGTTTTTCAGCGGTCTGGTAATAGCCGTTCTATTCCTACTATTTCAATTCCTTAACGGACCAAGTTAGGTCATCCTACGTTTCCACATTTTGCTTATGACCGTTCTCTTCCTAAGTGTTCCAGATTTTGAGCGGACCATGTATGTCCATCCTAGGTTCTACGGTCTGATGGAGACCGCTCTATTATCAACGTTTCACATTCTAAGCGGGCCAACATGGACTGCCCTAAGGTTAGACGGTTCACATGAAACCATTCGGTGATGTCGATTCGTGTTTTTTGGACAGCCATGTTGATTTGTTTTGCTTCTCTTCTTCTTTTTGTTTTATGTGCAATAAAGATGATAGGCAAAAATCAAAGATCTCAATCAACCCAAGGACATGCGAACCATGAACCTAGGCAACCAGAACAAGCTCTAGCATGGGCATGCTATCTCAATCATCAAACTAAACTAAGGGAATAAAGAAAAACACACGCCGGGGCGTGGAGCAAGAGCAAATAAAAAAAACACACCGCAAGGGTGGAGCAAGCAAAGAGGATAAGAGATATGAGATGGAGAGAAAGCTAATGCCCAATACTAAGAAGGAACGTTATCGCCACCAAAGTAGAAACAAGCCAAAGACTTTAAAACACCTTGGAAATAGGTGGATGAAGCACCCGCCCACGGGAGAGAGAAAATCAGGGAAATCTACAGATCAACGGAATGTAACGGTCGAAAGCCCACACATCATTGAGAAGTGACGGTCGCTCGATAAACCGCTATATGGATCTGACGCGCCTGCACAAGACCGTCAAATAACCTGCAGTAATAGCTTGTGGATTCTTTTAACTCCAACTCCTCCAGCCGGCCATAAGACTTGGGCCTCGTGTGGTGAACCTGTAAACCTGCCAAAGAACGTGAAAACACAAGAGAACAAACCCAGAGTAGCCCTTTAAACAATATAGCATCAATTCGTCAATAAACTTAATAGCATGCAAAAGGAAAGGAAAGTACCGGGGAGGTTTTGGTTTTTTAACCCCTCTGGGCATTTTAAAAAGATAAGAGGATGTTTAGATGATGAAAAACTAGGGAGAACGTGGAAAAAGAAGAGGAACAATGCTTTTGATGAAAGGGAGATGAGGAAGAACACAATATGTAATGATGAACTCTGAAAACCAATGGAATGAATACTCCCTTCACCGTGAAGCAGATGAACGTGAGAGACAATTCCTCTTGGTCAGATGTGACTTTAAAATGCGGCATCACTTCGACGCGAACTCCAGATCTTCCTCCTTCGGGCCATGAAGTTAAGGGTGCTATTTATAGACCCTCAAACTCTCTGGTCGAGCAGAGGATAATCCAGCAAGATAACAGAATAATTCTTAGGAAATCCTTGAAGATAATACCACCAAGAGTCTAGAGAATCAAATAGAAGGTTATGAAGATCAGATTTGGAAGAGAAATCACTAATTCAAACTCTTATCTCGACCACGGAGTAGCAGAGAAAAGGCCTGAACTGCCAGGACTCTCTGTTAGATGTAACGGCTACTCGACAGACCGCCACATGAAAATAACGCGCCAGGGGGATACTGTTACATTCAACCTTATCTCAAAAGAGATAAGGTCAACGTGAAGAAGATCAAACAAGTTGGACTCTCGAAGGAAAGTAACGGCCATGGTTGGACGCGTTGGAAGAAAGTAACGGCTGCACGACAAACCGTCAGAATCAATGGGCAGGCCAACGGATAAGCTTTGAAACAAAGGCCTCAAACTTTAGGACTCTTCAAGAAGTAACGGCCTAGGGCGAATGCGTTAGAAGAATGTAACGCCCATGCGGAGGACCGTTAGAAATAATGAAGATCAAAATTGACAAGAGGGCTTGCTAAGCCTCATCCAATGAAAAGCCACAAGGAACCACACTCAACCAAGGAGGTAAGACCCATAAAATTAGCTTCAAACTGACGAAGGAAACTCAATGAAGAGTGAACAACTTGGAGCATCACATGGATAGAACAAGGAGATGACCCAACTTATTGGTCATAAAACGGGTGTCAACAGATGCCCCTCCTTAACGCCCTCTTTGCAGGGGAGCGAGCGGAGGTGAAGCGAAAGCGATATGGAACATGGAGATGAAGCGGAAGTGGAACGGAGTGGACCAAAAAGTGGGCGTTAAGGTAAACGACACCCGTTCTTTACCAACAAGCGATAGGAATTTTCTGGAAAACTTTGAACTGATCACAAGAAAATAGCCAACCAAAGGATTCATGTCTGGAGGAACTAACAACTAAGGAAAGGAAACATGGCTAGCTGCCGGAGGCAACGGAAAGGAAAGAGAACTGACTAAACTCCAGACAGGAATCTTCAGCCAACCAAATCAAGCGAGAGATCGAAGGAAACCTTCTAATTCAGAGTGGAATAATTCTCCTCATTCGAGCTTAAGGAACACATCTATTCACCATCATCGAGATATCTTGAATAGATGAAGCACATTAATGCTCAAAAGATGCGTATGATGCATGCTAGGCTAAAGAAAAAGAAATCATTAAAACAAAAATGCAAAGAAAGATAAAATAACAAGATACTCGAGAATAATATTGCTAGACTGAAGAAATCAGGGTCAGGACACCATCTGCAACCACGGCGTGCAAGATAGAACCATCGTCCCCAAATTTTTCCAACATAATGGCCTATCCAACGATTAAACATGTGAACTTAGATCATCATCATTTTTGTTTAAGGGGAATATCAGATCCCAGAACACATGAATGACCAGCCGGTTCTCGAGATAATATATCATATATATATAGTAACGCATTAAGGGATAAGGGAAAGAGATACAATACCTGACTTACCTGCCTGATGAACGACAAAGCGTGATGCTTCATTCATGAGAAAGAGGTTAGCCAATAACAATATGAGCATGAAACAAGGCATAACCATTTGTACGTGTGATAAGCATCAATATTATGTATCCTGGCAGAAAATGCAATCATTTAAACATCAAATAGACTATTTCATTCATCAAGAAACTTGCAAGTTTGTAACGGTCTACTTAGAGGGCGTCACATAAAGTAACGGCCAGGGAAGAGCCGTCATAAACTAAGCGGTTCACATTCTCCAATTAAACAGTTCAAATTCATGTAACGGTTAGAATAGTACGCGTCAGAGAATGTAACGGTTAGACTACAGACCGTCACATTTCCTGAGCATTCAAAAAAAACAAACCGAACGGCCCACGGCCTCATTCATTCGTCATATTCAATCCATCAAACGCCCAGAAGAAACCCCAATCGAGACCTCCGGCGACCACCGTCTTCCGCCCATGATGGCCGGCGACGAGGCCCCACAGCCAATGAAGAAGAGGGAGAGAGGGAAGAAGAAGGCGATCCGGCGGTTCCACCGCCGTATAGAACGTGAAGTGGCACGACAGCCGGAGGAAGAAGAATCAAGGAGGAGACCTCCAAGGGTAGAAGAAGAGGCACCAACAGCTGAGGAAGACCAAGGAGAAGCTCCCCTGGATGAGGGAGAACCCAAGGAACAGGAGAAAAAGAGGAAGAGGGGCCAAGATCATGAGGTAGGCCTCCGCCCTAAATTTTCAAAATTTTAATTTTTTTGTGTTTTCGTATGAATGCATGTGGGAATGGGGGTAGAAAATGGGTCCATGAACCCATTAGGATCATGTGTAGGCCTTTTGGCCAAAGAGGGAGAGCCACGGGATGCAAAGGGAAAAACACCCTCTAGCAGGGAATGTGACGGTCCTTCCAGTGATCGTCACATATCTAACGTGTCACCATAGATGCGTTAGAGACATGTGATGCCCCTTACCAGGGCCGTTACATGCGCCAGAGGTCAGAACTATTTTTTAGGTTTTAATTATTCAATTTTTGTTTTTTTTCATTTTATAAATGCTATGCAATAATTTTATGATGCATTTGACTGACTCATGTCCTAAATGAATGCAGGGAAAAAGACGGACGAGGATCTCCTGGCTCCAGATCCGGGCGGTGTACCAGGCACTGCCCGATTACCAGAGAGAGAGGCTGGCTGGGATGGGATTCGCCGAGGTGCTGAGCATCGAGGTGACCAGGATGGACACGCCTCTGCTGTATGCGCTGCACGAGAGATGGGATCCGATTAGCAGGGCGTTCATCTTCCCGTGGGGTCACATGATCCCCACGCTGGAAGACATGGTGAGGATTGCCGGGCTACGAGTCCATGGAGCCTCAGTGACAGGATGGACTTACAGGAACTACCGGGAGATGGCCCAGGAGCTGCTGGGGCTGGATTTGATCAGACTGGGGCAGACGTCATCCCAACTCTCGAGATCAGTTCTGCAGGAGAGCCTAGGACTGAGAGGAGCAGCCATTGCCGTGGGAGAGTTACCAGAGGAGCATCTGGGTAGAGTGATCGACCAGGTGCGCCCACGAGTGGCGGTAGAGGCGGGACCGGAGGGAGATCGCACCCTGAGGCGGTTCCTTATGCTATTGTTCGGGAAGCTCTTGTTCACGACTCGAGCGGATGTGATCAGCTGCAGGCTGCTGCCGATGCTCGAGGATTTAGGCAGAGTTGGAAAGTACGCCTGGGGAGCGGCAATGCTAGCCTTCCTGTTCGAGTCCCTCAGCACAATGGACCGACAAACGATGCTGGGCGGCTTCTCGCCTTTTCTACAGGTAAATGCAATTTAAATGCTTCTATTATGATTACATAAATTTTTATGAAAATGATTATGCAGTTGACTGACTTAACTAAATGCAGTTCTGGAGCTACATGTACCTCCCGGGCATCGGACGGGGCACACTACTCCACGCCGGCCGCATCCCGATCGCCAGACGATGGGTGGTCGCGAGGGACCCGGGGTCGATCATCAGATTGACCCGGGCGATCCAGGATGACTTGGTTTCCTTCCCGAACACGGCGGTAAGCCCGAACTCAAAAATGCTTTCTAAATGATTTTGAATATCTCTATATGCTTCTATATGATAAACTTATATGCTGATGAATGGACTATCATGCTTCCAGGTGAGGTGGACCCCGTACAGAGGCGAGAGTTACGAGGGACAGCCGTGGGTGGAGGCAGCCTTTTCGTACCGGGGACAAGACATATGGTTGCATTGCATCCATATCATCGAGCCTCTTCATTATCGGCTGATTCTGAGGACTCGGGGACTACATCAGCCTGAGGTGATCTTCCCGCGCCGTAGTGACGACCACCCGGGGAAATCAGTGAAGGGAATCAGTGGCGACATAGACTGGTGCGCCCGAAAAGCAAAGTACGTCCATGACTGGAATAAGCGGGGCAGAGCAGTGAAAGAGCGAGATGAGAGCGATGAGGCGTATTTGAAGGCCTTCGCCCGACTGTACGGGGACCGGGTGTACCGAGGTACCCGACGACCGGTATGCAATTCTAAACTCAAAACTCTTAATGCCTTTTATAAAAAAATTTTATCCTATATGCACTGACTCACATGCTTCTAAAAATGCAGCTAGACCCTGAGGGAAGGATAGCCGAGCTCGAGGGGCTACTCTACGCCACTGTCCAGCAGCGGGACGAGTACCGAACTGCCCTAGAGCTCTTGGTAAGACTCTAAAACTTTGGACTTGAAAATGATTATGCTTTATGATGCAAAATGATGACCGAGTATGAATTCTAAATGCAGAGGGCCAAGAGAGCCCAAAGAGCGGGACCGGATGCCCCATCGTCATCCTCACAGCCTGCGGGAGGCGGAGCTGAGCGGGATGCCGACTTCGCTCGAGCGGTTGCTCGGGCCGAGGAGGCGGAGGCCACCCTCGCGGAGCGGGTAAGATGCTAAACGCTATACTCAAATGCTTATGCTTTTATGCAATTTAGATGCTTATGTGACTAACTAGGTGAAATGCAAACTACAGGCGAGAGAGCTAGCAGTAGCAGTGGCCGAGGCAAGGCTGGCTCGAACGGAGGCAGAGCGTCTCCAGGCAGAGATAGAGAGGAGCCGGGCCGAGACTAAGCGAGCCCGAGCAGAGACAGAGCTTGTGTGGGCAGAGATGGCCCGATTGAGAGCGGAGACCCCGCGACGTTCGGATGATGCAGAGGTGGAGCGACTTAGGGCTGATGCTGTGCGCCTAAGAGGTGAGCGAGACCAACTCCGAGTGCAGACTTTTGAGATGAAGGGCGCGATTGGGGCCTTGAAGGATGCACTCCGTCTCCTAGGGAAGATGTCGGGGACGAGCAGTCGGAGCCAGAGCGCGGCCCCTAGCAGTGGGTTTCGAGGGTACTTTACTAGTTCTTCCGGCCATTGGAGGAACGAGGAGGCGGATCAGAGGCGACAGTAGGAGGGAGAGCACAGTGCCATGGGACCATCAGCCAGGCGGCCGGAGGGCACAGGGGATAGTGACGGTGGCCCGGGAGACAAGCCGGCCGAGTGATGCATTTTTTCTTTTGTTTTTACTTGTACATGACTTATATGAAATGAAAATGGGAATGAAAAGTTCTTTTTGGTTTTTGTTTGTGAATGTGTGAATGAATGGATGCGTATATGAATGCAAACAGATGAGCATGAATGAAGGCAAGAATGAATGTGAGAATGTGTGATTGGTAATGCAGGAAATGTATGAGGTTTGAGGGGAATAAATGCATGTTTAAGGAATGGATGATTGTGCGGAGGTGGAATGTGCATGAGGTGGATGAGATAATGTGTGGACAGACAGGATAAATGGAATGAAAAGCATGTAAGAACGCCAGGTCTAAACAGAGGCAGAAGGGAAAAGCAAAATCACAGCAGCAGACAATGTAACGGCCTATGTCCAGACCGTCAGGATCAAGTAACGCATGAGACGGAGGCTGCTAAAGAAGATAGAGGCCAATTTTTGCAAAACTGAGTAGCAGGAATAGTAACGGCTCAGAGAGAGCGCGTCATAAGACTATAACGGTCTAATGCAAGACCGTTAAGCTTGACAGAACAAGGTTGGGCTTAATTAAACCCACAGGAAATATAACGGCCAAGATCTGGCGCGTCAGAGTCAAGTGACGGTCCGACGACAGACCGTTATAGCATGAATTGTACTCTGAGACGGATTGAGCCGTAAGGGGCAAAACCCGAGATAAGAAGCCTTAAATCCGATCTAGACTTCCCCCAGACTTAAGATAAAGCCTTCCAATCTGAATCTTATCTTTCTAAAGCCAAAATCAAGCCTTTAAAACTTGGAAACTTAGCCAAAATCGTATCTTTCTGAATTCTCTGCTAGAAGGGCTGAAAAACCTCTCCTAAGGGCAGGAAACAAGATGAAGAGAAGCTTCGAGGTGATGGCTATGGAGGAGAAAGCCTACACCGGTCCTAAAGCTGCTAGAAAGGAGTATGGGGAGCTACAAAGGCTGACCTCAATTCCCAAGCACCTAAGCTACAATGCCCAAAGAGTGGTAAGCTTCCATGACCTAACCAAGTTTAGAAATTTCTGCACTTGAATTTCTTTCTCATGATCTTCTCCTTTTCTTCTTCTCTTCAAGCCACTTCCGGGTCCAAGATGCTATTCTAATCTGAAGTGGGTGGTTCCCATGGTAAAGGCACTTCCTTTAGAGGTTACATCAATTCTTAAAGCATGGCACCTTCAACCTCTCTTGGTCTTAGGCAAGAATTTCCAGAAATTGACATTAGATTGGCCTAGTATTTCAATCCTCATAGAGTTGTGGCATCCACAAACACACACCTTCATCTTCCCTTCCTTCGAAGCAACAGTCCTATTAGAGGAGGTATAGACTTACCTAGCCTTTCCTAAGACTAAGGTGGGGGATGAAGACCTAGTTTGCTACACGGTGGAGCCTATTGACCCGTCCTTGATTTTGAGTGATTTCATCCACAATCCAAAGGACGTGAGGACCATGATCAGCCCACGGCACATTCACTTGATACCCTTAGCACAGTGGATAGTGTCTCATTGTAAAAACAAGTGGGAGAGACACGAAGCAATAGCCAAGGCGGTGGCGGTTTGCTTATGCGGGGTTTTCCTTTTCACTACAACCGACCACCTTTTAGATACCCAAAATCTCAGCATTATTAGTGGGTTGTGGCGGGGAATGTCCATCTCTCAAGCGATCCTCTCATACCTCTATGAAGGACTCAGCTCGACTTGCTTAGGAGGATCTTTGTTCGGCTCCATGATACTCCTTGAGTGTTGGATGGGAGTGAGAATCAAATTCCAGTCAAAGGAAGACATAACTTCAGCTAGCCAAATCTTCGGGAGCCACCCTCTCTTCTTCATTGGAGGGGCATCTGGATTCTCTTCTCAGGTTGAATGCAAGACGGCGGACAAGAAAACACGGGATGAGTGGCGCCTCTTCTTCAACACCTTGCCAACGGAAAAATTCATCATGCGACCAAGGATCCTTCGGAGCACTCTTCTTAGAATACCGCGGCGTCAAGGCCTGGACCTCCAGCTAGTGGGAAACACCACCATGGCGATCTACAACCCATACCAGTGCCATCTTCAGATCGGACTACCTCGAATCAAAGTTTCTGCACTATCACACTACCCTCCCCTTCTACCTAGGAAGATGGGGACCGAGGAAGATGAAAGAGTAGTACGGAACGTGCTGACCATGTGGGAGATCAGCAAGGTGCGTCCGTGGAAAGAAGAAGTTGAAGAGAACGACAAAGCATGCCGCGTCTACGTGAAAGAGTTGAGGAAGATCCGTCCTCTTGCGGATAAGAAGCTGAATGTAATTTGATTTCTTTTATGAATGATGTATTTTGACAATCAGATTTGGAATTTTTATTAATCTTATGTTTCATTAAGTTCAATTGAATAAGATGTGATTGCCTTAGTTGAATGGATGTGCATTTCGTGGATTGATTGGCTAGCATGATCAGTGGAACAGAGCTTCTGGAGAAAGTAACGGATCTGAGCAGGGCCGTTAGAAAGATATAACGGTGAGGAGATAAGCCGTTACAATGATGAATTGAGAATCATGTTCTCTTGAGGATGTAACGATTCAGAGAAAGACCGTTAGAAGGTGATAACAGTCACGATCCAGACCGTTAGATAGAGAGCTGCTGAGAGAATCAAAGCCGACGTTATGGAGGAGAGAAACGGTCAAGAGCAGACCGTTATATAAATGTGACGGCCCACGGGTGGCGCGTTACAGTCCTAGACCTGCAAATATTTTAAGTTTTAGCCTTGAGCTTGAACCTCCATTCTGCACACACTTAAACATGGAACACGTTAGATCTGTTCTTAGACTCAACCCCTTGCCTTGAAGCAAGTTTAGAGAATGACCGTTTCTTGATATTTGGTCAAGGGGTGGAGCCTTATCAAAAAATAGGTGGAAAACATAATGGAAATAATGTGATGCATGCAATGCATATGATGATATTTTTAGGAGTTTTGGAAACAATATCTGAATTTTTGTGAGTTTTGGAAATATTTGATGTTTTTGGATTTTTGAGATATATGTTGATTTTGGGTTTTAAAATATATGTGGTTTTTTGGATTTTGAAATATATGTTGTTTTTGGATTTTGAAATATATGTTGTTTTTGGATTTTGAAATATACGTTGTTTTTGGATTTTGTAATATATGTTGTTTTTTTGATTTTGAAATATATGTTGTTTTTGGATTTTGAAATATATGTTGTTTTTTTGATTTTGAAATATATGTTGTTTTTGGATTTTGAAAACTAGTGCTTTCCCTAGCAACGCGGGCCCTCCATATTGTATTGAGAATCCCGAGGTTGGCGTGCAATAAGGTGACAATCCCTAGCTAGGGCCCATATTTTCATGACGGTGTTTCTACTAGGGCCATACCCAGGGTACTAATTTCAATCCTGAAAAAAAGGAAAATAGAACACGGGGGTAAGCTTAGGCCAGTCTTAGAAGCTTTCAGGACTTGATTTCCTTTCCAGACAACCCATTAGAGATTTGGTCTGTTGCGCCGGGGCTTTGCGTCCGTCATCGAACCTTTGTCCACTCTAGGCGTGCATGCGACCGGGCTAATTCATCCCGCGGGGAACTGTACTGCCACTCTTGCCAAGCCTAGCTTTTTCTTGTCTTTCTGGAGTATTTGGAATTTATACTTGATAGACCTTTTGAGATGATGCTTTTGATTTTGTCATAAAAACTACTCCTTTGCTTTCTTTTCTTATTTCTTGTGGCGTCAGGTCATAACGGACTGCCCCTATTTGAGACCTCCTCTCGTCAAGGTGCCTGGATTGGTTGCTGCGTCCTTTATTTACTTCTTGCCCCTGGATTTAGCCGAAGGAATAAACGGACAGGGACGTAGACTTTCCCCCAAAGCATGGCCAAGGAGAAACGGTGTCTTTTAAAGCGGAAAACCTGACCAGGGACGTCGTGTGGTGTGTGATTGCCGCACTCGGGACCCTTTTGAATGAAGGGAGGAACATCTCGCTGCTAGGGTGGCACTGATTAGACTCTAAGGAAAGAAACGCTTAAGATACAACCCATTCCACGGGTGAGAGAGCTCCTCACCTTCCGCGTTCACTAAACGGTAAGCATTCCCTGAATAAGCTTCTTTTACAACGAACGGCCCTTCCCAGTTAGGTTGCAATTTAGACCTAGGACCTGCAGACCGAATGAATTTGCATTTTAAAACCATATCACCTTTTTGAAATTTGCGTTCGATTACCTTCTTTTGAAAATAACGCGAAACCCTCTTTTGATAAACAGAAACGTGATCGGCCGCGTTCATCCTCTTCTTATCTAAGAGTTCCAACTGAACCAGCAACGCCTTTCGACGTTCATCGAGATTAAGTTCCTTATCGAGCTGCACTCTAAGGGAAGGGATCAGGATCTCATATGGGAGCACTGCCTCCATCCCGTAGGTAAGAGGATAGGGAGTTTGTCCCGTAGGAGTACGGACGGAGGTGCGGTAAGCCCACAGAGCTTCCACTAATCGTTCTAGCCAGTCTGAAAATTTATGAGATTTGCATGTTTTCTTGATGATTTTAAGAAGGGTTTTATTTGTGGCCTCAGCTTGACCGTTGCCTTGTGGATAATATGGAGATGAATGATGCAATGCTATATTGAACTTCTTACATAGGTCCTTGAGCTCTTGGGAGACGAACTGGGGTCCGTTGTCGGTGATGATGCTGCTTGGCACTCCGAACCGCGAGATGAAATTCTTCATGATAAAGTAGCACACCGTTGAAGCTTTGATCTCTGCGTACGCCTCGGCTTCGGCCCATTTGGTGAAGTACTCAGTGGCGGTAAGGATAAAGGATTTCTGCTTGATCTGAGAATTAGGATAACCGAGCGGGCCGACAACGTCGAAAGCCCACATAGAGAATGGCCAAGGAGCGGAAAGAGGATGGAGAGATGAAGCCGGAGCATGGATTTTATCAACATGGAGTTGGCACTTAAGACACCTCCGGACATAGAGGGAGCAATCTTCCTCTAGAGTGGACTAGTAGTAGCCCTGCTTAAGGATTCTTTTTGCTAGAGCCTAGCCATTGACATGACCTCCACACTCACTAGAATGGGCTGCTTCAGCCACCTTCCAAGCCTCAACATCATCTAAGCATCTCATGAGCATTCCATTGGTAGCGTGCCTGTACAGTTCTCCTGCAACAATGGTGTACCTTGCGGCGGCTCTTCTTATTGACTTGCGTTGCTCGACATTTGCCCCTTCTGGGAATGACTCTTCTTTGCAAAATAATTCGATTTTGTGATACCAAGGCAATTATTCTTCATCCAGAATCTCTTCTAGCTCCATTACAGATACTTCCTTTAGATCTTCCTTCTCAGCCCTTGCCTCTACAGCTTTCCTAAGGTTGATGAACCACGGGTCCTGAAGAGAGGGTGCGTCCAATCTCTGAACGATGATAGTCTCAGTGTTCTGACTGAGAGGGAAAGATAGAGAAGAAGCAAGAGATGCTAGAGCGTCAGCTAGGATGTTCTGAGAACGGGGAGTATGGATATAGATTAGCTTACGGAATTGCCTAGCAAGAAGCGTGACCAAATCTTGATAGGGATTGAGTTTGGGGTCACGAGTACGGTAAGTGGACAGAACTTGCCGTAAGACGAGCTGAGAGTCTCTGATGATGTTCAAATAACGCGCACCTAGGAGATAGGCATGCTTCAGTCCAGCCAGGAGAGCTTCGTACTCAGCGATGTTGTTGGTAGCAGGAAATCAAAGTTGATAAGCAAAGGGAATAGTTACTCCTTCGGGAGTAAGCAGAACAGCGCCGATCCCTCGGCCTTGAGAATTAAGTGCACCATCGAAGTGCAGAGACCAGAAGGGATGGTGAGAGAGAACTGAGAGATGCTCATCAGGGAAATCATCCTGAATAGAATGCGTGTGAGGAATAGGAAGATGGGCAAGATACTCAGCGATGGCGTATCCTTTGACCACCTTCTGAACGACGGATGTGATCTCGAATTGAGAAAGGAAGCTCTGTCAGCGAGCTAACCTACTAGAAAGGATGGGCTTTTCTATGAGATAGCGAATCGGGTCCATTCTAGAGATCAACCTAACTGGGTGGGCAAGGAAATAGTGTTTAAGCTTCTGAGCTACCCACACTAAGGGGGCACAAGTCTTCTCCATAGCGGTGTATCTGGACTCAGCTGGGTTAAACAACCGAGAGAGGTAATAAGCAGCCCGCTCTTTCCCTTCATCGTCTACTTGTGCTAATACCGCCCCTAGGGAGTCTTCGATAACCGAGATGTATAGGATTAGGGGTTTCCCAGGGACAGGAGGTTGCAAAACCGGGGGATTGGATAGATATTCCTTTAAGTCCTCGTAGGCCTTTTGACAATCTTCATTCCATTCAAACTTAACCCCCGCCTTAAGCAATTCATAAAATAGACGGCACCTTTGAGAATGTTGGGATATGAATCTTCTAATGAATTGCAATCGACCGATCAATCCTCTAAGTTCCGTAATGTTCTTAGGCGGAGGCATGTCCATGACGGCATGTGCTTTGTTAGGATCAATCTGGATCCCCCGTTTGCTCACTATGAAACCTAACAGCTTCCCTGAAGAGACTCCAAATACACACTTCTTTGGATTCATTTTAAGCTTGTACTCCCGTGCTCTTTGCAGCACCTTAGCCAGAATAGAGGGGTGTTCTTCTTTGGTTCTTGACTTCACCAAAATGTCATCCACGTGACCTTCCATATAGATATGCATCATGTCGTGGAAGATGGTCATCATCGCCCTTTGATAGGTGGCACCTGCATTCTTCAGACCGAACGGCATAACCACATAACAGTACGTACCCCAGGGCATGGTGAAGGACATTTTCTCTTGATCTTCTGGAGCGAGACGGATTTGATTGTATCCTGAGTAACCGTCCATGAATGACAACGATTCATACCCGGCAGTACTATTGACCAAGACATCAATGTGAGGTAGCGGGAAATCATGCTTGGGACATGCTTTATTGAGATCCCTGAAATCGATGCAAATACGCACCTTTCCATCCTTCTTGATGACAGGGACTATGTTCGCCACCCACTGAGGATATAGAACAACTCTAATGAATCTGGCCTTATACAATTTGTCGACCTCTTCTTTAATCCTTAAGGCCATGTGGGGGTGAAATCTTCTTGACCGTTGTTTCACAGGTGTTGCCCCTGGTTTAAGCATGAGTCGATGTTCCACTAAAGAGGGGTCAAGACCTGGCATGTCCTCATAATACCAGGCGAAGGAATCGCTATACTCCCTTAGAACCTTGATTAGATCTTCTTCTACTTGTGGAGGGAGATTAGCAGCAATAATGATGGGCCTGGGGTCTTCTTCAGTTCCCAGATTGATTTCTTTCGTAGGTTCATCCACTGTTGACGACGGCTCGTCGAATTTCTTAAGTCCTTGTGCGTACAGATCAGTAGTGTCATCTACGTCGCTGTCCTCATTAACCGGATCTTTCGCATCCAGGATTTCATAGACGCCGAGTCCGTCATCGCTCCACACCCCTTCTATTTCCTCCTCATCTTCAATCACGATTGCTGTAGCAACAAATTCCGGACATTTCAAAAGGGCATGACAACGCTGAGCCAGGTCTTGCAAGAACTTATCAGGAACAGATTTGGGAGGACGCGCAAGCAGGCGCAGCTCAGAGGAGGAAGGGTTGGATGACCTAGAACAAGACCCTACTTCTTTAGACCTAACGAATTCTACTTCCCTAGACTCGATAGACCCTAATCCTAACCTAGGAGAAAGGAGACCAAGTGGAAGGGAAGGAGCAGGGGACTCGTGCCCCTGGGATGAGGATGGAGACAAGGTAGCATAATCTTCCACTGAAATGTCCGTTTTGAATTTGACATTTTTTTTTGGAGATCAGCAGAGACTACACAGCAAGATGGAGGAGGCGGGAGCTGCATAGGGAATAGCTCGGGGAAGATGCAGTCAAAGAAGGGATCGGAAGATGAGAACCTCATCTCGTGGAGTTGGGCGTTGGGAGGAGGAGGAGTGAATAGAGTGGATAGATCAATGGGCGGGCAATGCCCACAAGCACAAGGAATAAATAGAATTTCGGGAGGATCAACGAAGGATGGATTTACCATGATAGGAGGAAGATGGGGTAAGAAATCCAATTGCTGGAGGAGAGATTGAAAGCGGGAGGGAGACCAAGAAAAGACAATCGGTGAGCTCCCCTCCTCCTGTGGATCATCAACTGGCCGCTTCTTCGGCCTCCATTGCACTAGCCGAACCTCTTGCTTCTTCTGGTAGTCTTCTTCATGAAACAACCCCTGAAGGGCTTGACCATAATCAAGCATATCATCTTCTGGCCTCTTAAGTGCTGGCGGTGGACTAGCAATCCGACATACTATATTTCTCCCTGACGGAGCTGGCTGCAGAGCTAATGTGCCGGGCTGGAGAGGCCCTCGAACAAAGTGTTAACAGTAGTCCCAGGTGAGTGGCCCAGAATCACCCATCATAGATAATGCAGTTTCTTGATAGCCAAGACCTCTCCTGCCCATCTTTCTTCCCTTGGGTATGGGCTTGGTCATTCCTTGTAATTGTGCACCAAGGCCTCTCCCTGGTAGGTAGCCCAGTTTCAGTATAATGTTCCAGCCTTTTGAGTCTCGGATCTGGGGCTTCATCTTGTTGTTAACTGGAGTAGTGATGGGCCTAGGAGGTGTATAAGCCCAAGGGAAGTTCAAATCCAGCACTGATATGACGGGTCGGCTGCTTGGCCAAAGTGTAAGAAGAATCTGTTCTGAAATGGCCTTAACCGATTGAACCGTGGACAAGCTCTTGACTTTGACGACCCTCCCTTGGAAAGGGAATTTGACGCACTGATGTGCTGTGGAGGGTACGGCACCGAGTGTATCAATCCATGGACGACCCAAGATCGCCTTAAACATGGGGTCAATGTCCAGCACATAGAACTCCACGGGCATATTAAGGGGCCCGAGCTCCGCTTGAATAGTGACTACCCCGTGACATGCTCTCCTTGAGTTGTCATATGCTGCTATAGTGGTGGGGGTAGGTCGTAACAATTCTTCAGATATATTGCAAGCTCGGAGAGTGCTGAGTGGGCATACATTAATTGAAGCCCCTATGTTGACCAGTGCTGCCTCAATGCTGACCTTATTCAGAATAATTGTAATGCAGAGCGGCATCTGCTGAGCTCCTGGAGGTGCTCGCTTGGTTTCTGAAAATGTGATTGTCGGCCCTTTGGAAATAGTTGCTAGTGCTGTTGGTAAGCTGTCAACTGCCATGTCCTCGCTAACCATCACCTTTTGTAAGAAATCTCTGAGAGCATCTTGATGAAGGGTGGACCTCTTGATAACCTCCAGAACTGATATTTTGGCAGGCACTCAGTCCAGATGATGCAGCAAGTCATATTGAGTACCCGGTAGAGGTTCAGCTTCTTCTTGTTCGGCCGTTGGCTGAGAGGACTGGGGATTGGAGGTACTGGGGTAATTCCGATGGAACAACTTCCCGCTTCTTAAGGCGTAATTTGCCGCGGCGTCGGGAAATGATATGATTGGCCCGGTAGGGTGGATGAGTGGAATAGACTACGTGGGAGAGATTATCTGGTGAGGGGTGATGTTGGGGTTAACAAGAGATGGTGGACGGATGAGTGGCGTGGGATGAGCGGAAGGTGGGGTGATGATGGGGGATGGTGGGAGGACGAGTGTAGGTAGGGTGATGGGCGGAGGATTGGATGAGGGGATGGTTATGACCGTAGCGGGGTAACTAATGGTGGGTATGATGGCGCTGTGGGTGGTGGTGGATTTGCTGGTGCGGGTGTGAATGGAAGGACAAGCGGAGAGGGTGTTGGGTGTGTAGGGAGGATAAATGAAGGAGTGAGGGGGTTGCGGTGGTTATGGTGGAGCGCCATTACTTGTGGTGCAGTACCATCATCATCAAAAGACCACTCGGCGTTAGGAGCCGGGGGTTGGACTACATTGACTTGCGGCGGCGCCGGCGGCTGAGGTTGTGGAGTGGGCGGATGGTTTGGCATCGGATTTTGATCGATCCCCAGATCCTGAACCTGCTGTGGTTGCTGCTGTTATGGCGGCTGCTGCGGCTGCGGTGCTTGATGCTGCTGCACTTGCTGCCTCTGCGGCTGCCTTCTCTTTTCCTTAATTTCTGCGATGGCCCTGTGCATTTCGGCCCAATCTATCCTCTGCCCTTCATGAAGATCATATACTAGGTCCCGGAATTGAAAACATCCTTCAATGGTATGTCCCGGTTGCCTGTGGAACATACAATACTTTGTCTGATCAACGGCCAGATTCCAGTTGGGCCGTTCTGGAGGAAGCTGTATGTCATTAACCGACATAAGAGCTGAGAAAATATCCGTGAGGGTTTCTGGCAGTGGGGGATATTGTGCCCTCTTGGGAGCCGGGCGCGTGTTGTTTGGGTTGTTGTTATAGCCGTTGGGTGGAGGGACGTTGTGGTATTACGGGGGTGGTGGTGGTTGTTGTGGTGCGGCGAAGGTGTTTTGTGGAATGGTGAAGGTGGGCGGAGGGTTTTGCGGAGTGATTTGGAAGTTCTGTGGAGCGGGATTTTGTGGAGTGCGGGGGTTTTGAGGGAAGCGGAAAGGTGCGTTTTGGAATGGAAAAGCAACGGCTTGAACTTGCTCATTTGTCTGGACCCCCTTGGTAACCGGCCCTTGTGGCTTCTTATGGTACTTGCGCTTTTAGTTTTCGAACAGAGAATGGATAGGGGAATTCTTAAACTGAGTTTGGATAAAGCGCGCCCGGCTATATAGTTGGTGCATGTTGGCTATGTCGTTCATTGTCAAGATGTTTCGGAAGGTTGGAGTAGCATTTGAAATAAGTAGCTTGACCTTCTCTTCCTCCGGAATATGACCGGGCACCCTAGCGGCCATTTGCCTCCACCTATCTGCATAAGTGGCAAACTCCTCATCTGTTTTCATCTTTTCGGCCACCAGATCTGTAAAAGAATATTCCGGGCTGACCCGGTCTTGAAACCGCTGAATAAACTTGTCTTTTACTACCTTAAAGCTCTCAGCTTCTTCCAATGGCAGAGAATAAAACCATTCCAGTGCAACACCGTCCAATGATCGGCGGAATAAATACGCCATAAGACGATCATTATATTGGAATTGGGCCGATTCATATAAGAAATCCCTCACGTGAATAAAGGGATTGCCGTTCCCGTCATATTTTCTATAATTGGGGAGCTCGGACTTGGGAGGGAACCGGATGTTCTGGAAGCTGGGAACTGGAACATCTGCCAAGGATTGTGGGCCAACCCACTTCTGGAGGAAATCGAGTTGCTGTTGCATGGTGGCCCATTTATCAAGTAATTCCTGCTCTCTGGATGGAGCAGGGGTAGCAAGAGATGATGCTTGAAGTTGAGGAGCAGAGGGGTGAATTGTAGTAGGAGGTGGGAGCCCATAAGAAGGAGCCGAAGGATAAACGGCCGACGTAGGGGGTCCATAAGAAGGATATTGGGCCTGAGATTGACCCAGATTGGAGTGGACTTGGACAACTCCTGCCTGAGGGCGCAGGAAGTCGGAGGGGCCCATGAGGACTTGTGGAACCGGTGGGCTAGACAAATGATGATCCTCCTGAATGAAAGAAGGGATAGGATACTTCCCATTGTCAAAAGATTGCTAGGCCGAAGTAGAAGATTGGCCCGTCTCCATGCTAGTGAATGTGATGGTCCGGGGTTGGACTGGAGTGAGATTAATTGGAGTGAGCTGGATGGAAGGATTGGATTGACCCTGCATGATCGTGGGAGGGGAGATATTGGATCCTTGCATGGCCTGATAGACAGTTTGGAGTTGGGCCGGATCCAATTAGGCCATCATCTGGAGAATGGAGCCCGCAGAAGGAGTAGAGAAGGAAGGGGTAGCCTGACCACCTTCCATGGAGGTAGAGGACGGAAGAGGGGCCGTCCCCTCTCCAGAAGAGAACGAGGTAACCCTAGCAGGGTTTTCAAGAAGCCCTTGAGGAAGAGAATCCTCTTGGGAGCGGGGAGGATTGAAAGAAGCCATGGTGGATTCGAAGAGCGGATTTGAGTAGAACTTGGAGAATGAGTTGACCCTAGGAGGTGCTTCCAACTGATGAAAACAACTCCACATGCAACGAACAACCTTAGCAATATGGAAACAACACAACACAAACACACAATGAGCAACCAAACTTAGACGATTTATCACAAAGATGTAAGTAGCAAGAGATGAAGACACTCAAAGTCAACCGAGTTGTTTAATATGATGCTTCAAGATTCTTATGATTTCTCCTTTGGAACTTTAGTGGATGGATTAATATGAGCTCTCAACAATAGGTTCCTGACGGGAGATGGATGTAAAGCTTGGTTTGACTCTAAGTGTGACCACTCCTTCACTTATGCAACCCTAGACATGGGGTGGAAAAGGTACAACCGGCCCGGCGTCCGTGTGGGAATCCACAGCTCGCAAGGACTTATGGAGGTCCCTAGTGTGATTTTCTAGTCGGCCCCAAGGAATATGGAGACGAGAGGTCCGCACACCAAGGTAGGAAAATGCAATCTAATGTATGAAAGTATGAATGAACCTACGTGCACCGGAGTGCATGCAAAATCTAGCCTAGAATCTAGCAAACAACTATGCACACAATGATGTAAGTATGTAGAACAATCAGGGAGGAAGTCAGATATCACCCAAGCAAGGAAATCACAGCAGAAATTGCGGAAAGTAATGCACATCGGGATGCGTACCTATCTGGAGTATAACAGTCTATAGACCCTACGTCAGAAGATAATAACGGTCGAAGACCAGACCGCCAGAAGTAATATAACGCAGAGCACCAGGACCGTCGGATGAGCCAAAGAGCCAAAAACAACCAGAAATAAAAGGGAAATCCGTGAAAAGCCCGCACACAGGATCAGGCGTATAATGATCCAATGCCCCTGCGTCAGAGTGGAGTAACACAGGGACAGAGGGCTGTCAGAACACCCAGAGAACCAGAAATAAGATGAAGTAAGAGGGAGATCCGAGGACAATCAAACAAGGGAATGATGGCAGGTTTAATCTGAGATCAAGACACGATTGGCACAAGTTGTCCCACCGTGATCGCCAAAAAATTATCTGTTGATTTGTTTTGCTTCTCTTCTTCTTTTTGTTTTATGTGCAATAAAGATGATAGGCAAAAATCAAAGATCTCAATCAACCCAAGGACATGCGAACCATGAACCTAGGCAACCAGAACAAGCTCTAGCATGGGCATGCTATCTTAATCATCAAACTAAACTAAGGGAATAAAGAAAAACACACGCCGGGGCGTGGAGCAAGAGCAAATAAAAAAAACACACTGCAAGGGTGGAGCAAGCAAAGAGGATAAGAGATATGAGATGGAGAGAAAGCAAATGCCCAATACTAAGAAAGAACGTGATCGCCACCAAGTAGAAACAAGCCAAAGACTTGAAAATACCTTCGAAATAGGTGGATGAAGCACCCGCCCATGGGAGAGAGAAAATCAGGGAAATCTACAGATCAACGGAATGTAACGGTCGAAAGCCCACGCGTCACTGAGAAGTGACGGTCACTCGATAAACCGCTATATGGATCTGACGCGCCTGCACGAGACCGTCAAATAACCTGCAGTAATAGCTTGTGGATTCTTTTAACTCCAACTCCTCCAGCCGGCCAGAAGACTTGGACCTCGTGTGGTGAATCTGTAAACCTGCCAAAGAATGTGAAAACACAAGAGAACAAACCCAGATTAGCCCTTTAAACAATATGTAGACACACTAAAATTGACATTATTTTGAGCATATCTCCTATCGCACTGTGATGCCCCATTTGACCCTCAAATCGACTTATTTGAGTGATTTTCCTCCTTTTTATTGAATATCCAACTTCCCCAAGCTTTCCACATGTTTTTCCATTTTTCTCCAGATTTTTCTGAGCCATTTCTCCATTTTTTCGGGCCTTAAATCAAATGGGGGAAGGGACCCGGGCGTCATTTAAGTAACGCCCCGTCAGGCGGCGTCATTTCTTTAATTAGCGACCGTCTGTTCGGTCGTCAATTCTTGTTCAATTCCGAACTCCAGAAGCACCCCTTCCTTTCCTCACTTACACTCCTTTTTAACTTGGGAAAGGGTTCCTATGGCTTCCTAATATTGAAAGGCCACTTGGAGGAAGGATCCCCCTTTCCATCCTACCAAAACTAAGTTTTCTAATTTTTTATGGAATTAATTCCGAATTTCCCTTCCTTTCCTCATTTAACCTCCTTTTCCACTTGGGAAAGGGTTCCTATGACTTTCCAAGGTTGAAGGGACACTTGCCTAAGGTTTATCTCTTCCAAATCCAACTAAAACATGTTTTCTTATTTTCTCTTGGAATTAATTCCGAATTTCACTTTCTTTCCTCATTTAATCTCTTTTTCCACTTGGGAAAGGGTTCCTATGACTTTTCAAGGTTGAAGGGACACTTGCCTAATGTTTATCTCTCCCAAATTCCAACTAAAACATGTTTTCTTATTTTCTCTTGATTTAATTCCGAATTTCACTTCCTTTCCTCATTTAATCTCTTTTTCCACTTGGGAAAGGGTTCCTATGACTTTCCAAGGTTGAAGGGACACTTGCCTAAGGTTTATCTCTTCCAAATCTAACTAAAACATATTTTCTTATTTTCTCTTGGATTTAATTCCGAATTTCACTTCCTTTCCTCATTTAATCTCTTTTTCCACTTGGGAAAGGGTTCCTATGACTTTCCAAGGTTGAAGGGACACTTGCCTAATGTTTATCTCTTCCAAATTCCAACTAAAACATGTTTTCTTATTTTCTCTTGATTTAATTCCGAATTTCACTTCCTTTCCTCATTTAATCTCTTTTTCCACTTAGGAAAGGGTTCCTATGACTTTCCAAGGTTGAAGGGACACTTGCCTAATGTTTATCTCATTCCAAATCCCACTAAAACATGTTTTCCTAATTTCCCTTGGAATTAATTTCGAATTTCAACCCTATAAATAGGACTCCTCTCTCCCTTGTGTTAAAAGGGATCAAGATCAATTCAAGGGGAGGTGCTGCCGGACCAAAGGCTTAAGGAGGAAGACTCCCATGCACCTAAAAGCTTCATCCATGGAGTTCTTCTTCCTCTATTGAAGATTTGGAGCCTCTACATCCATGGAATTCTACATCCTCTTCTTCCTCTATTGAAGATCTTGAAGCCAATTGGAGAAACCACTAAGCTTTCCCCCTCCTATCTCTTATTTTTCTTTAGTTAATTGCATGCATCATTATTCCATCTCTTCCTTTTATTTCTTTTTATCTCCATGTTGAGATCTCCTTAGTGCAACACTTGCACACCTCCCTATTTGCATATCATTCATCATATCTCCCATACCCTTTTGCATAGGGGTTTAAAGTCCAAACACCAATAAGGTGTGTTCATATCCATGCTTTCTATGTCCATATTTACATTTGGATTTGATGCTACACATCTTGGTTTCTAATCCATGTTTGTTTATTGGTGTTTGTTAATTTTGCAAGGGTAATCAATCAAGGAAAACTCTCTTCATCGGCCGGCCGATAGAAAGAGAAGGTGCACTCACAATCTCCCCCACATTTAAGGTATTTATATCGCGATCCCTCCATTGATTATTTGTTATATCCTTTGAGGCCCTCGCGTCTCTGGCGATCACATTCCCCTTAGCATCCTCGCATGCTCCCCTTTTCTCCCTCTTTTCCCATTCTTCTTCTATTCATTTTTTCTTTTTCCCTTTTAATTGTTCTAAGTAGATTTCTTAGAATCTACAAATTGGCGATCACGGTGGGACCACCATTGTTTTTCTTTGATTACCCTTCCCCTTTTGCATCCTCGGTGCAACTCCCTTTGTGCTCCACATAGCACTTTCCTTTTTGTTTTATCACTTGTGCATCGCGTGCACATCCCCCTCCCCTTATATGATTGCTAACTTGTTGGTTTTTGAAAAATTCCACTTTCTTATCTCTCCATCTTTTTTAAAAAAATTTTTTGGATGCCATGCTTCATATTATGTTGATTGCTATGATTTGTATGGCCATGTGAGTGTTTTACCTTATCTTTCTTTGGTTTGGCTCATATCATGGTTCACACTTTCTTTTCTTTGTCTTTTGCATTAGGACTTGCATTTAGGGCATTTGGCTTGGGAGACCTCCTCTCTCTATATTAGGATTTCACACACCCCCTTGGTGAAGGAAGGACCCTCCATTGAGCATTCCGTCTCTTTGGATTGGAAATTCCTAAACCAAGCCTCCATAAGTCCCCGCACCCGTGGATTCCCTCACGGACGCCGGGCAGGTTGTACCCTTGAAGTTCCCGAGTTTAGTTGGCCTATACGTGGTGAGAGAGTGTTCCTAGTTGGCATTGAAGTAATCATATTGAAACTAGGTTCCTCCCTTGTGTGAATCATTCCAAATCTTTGTAAAAAATCATTAATTCACCAAGGTTCAAACATAAAAAAAATCAAGGTAACCATTCCAACTTGTGTGCTTCTTTGCAAATTGTTTGCACATTAAATTGCTTACATAATGGCTTACTTTGATAGACAAAATAACATGTTCAATTCAATTAATGTTCATGAGGGTGATCAACCTAGCACATCTTATTCCCCTCAATTCCAACATGTTCAACATAATTCTCACCATAATTCTTTCAAAGGACCACGTCCTCACTCTTATGGTGTTGCCCGACCCATGGGCAATGTCCAATCCAATGGTCCTTTAATCCAATTGCGAGCCACTATTCCCTCGGGACCGTCTCCTCCCAATGATGAGAAGGTTTCCCAAATCATTCATGCATTAGATCATCTCACCCCTCAACAGATCCAAGCCCTTAAGGCCGCCATTGAGGGTGCATCTCATTCCTCTCCTCCTCCTTCTAATCCTACACGGGTGGCCCATCACCCACCTCCCTCTTTTATTCCTACACGGGTGGCCCATCACCCATCTCCTCCTATTCATTCTACTCGGGTGGCCCATCACCCGCCTCCTTCTATTCCTCCTCCATCACGGCGCCAAGGCCCATTTATTCCTTGCAATCCGGCCCATCCGGGTTCTTCCATGGGTCGACCCGTTAATTCTTCTCCACGGCCTTTTTATACGGCCCCTCCTCCTTCAAGGCCCTATCAACCTTCGGTTGCACAGGTCACACCCCTCCAGCAAACTCTCCTTGACAAAATCACTCTTATGGAGGAACAATTAAAGAGGGTTACGAGCCCGCGGCCCGCTCCTCCTACTCCAGTTAATTCTCTTCACGCTTTCCTGGATGACATTACCAAGATGGAGAGTGAATGGAAAGATAGGAGAGATGATTATGACTTTGGCACTTCAAGCAATCAAGAGCCGGCAATTGAAGAATCTGAAGCAATGTATGATGATGAAGCTATGCAGGCACCCCTTCCGAGTTTCCTTCGTTTCCCACTCCCCCCATTATCATTTGATGAACCCCCTGCTCAGGACGAAGCCACCGTCTCCAATCCAACCCCCGTTTATGAGACTAATTGGTGTTACGATGATGGGTCGATATTCCAATCACCCACGCCGGCACATCTTGAGTCTCCTCCTATCCCTAACTCCGCTCACATTAAACCTCTACCAATTACACTTCCACCTGTCATGTCAACCTTCACAACGCCAGCTTTCCCTGAGCCTTCCCTTAAACCTCCACCAGTTACACCTCCACCTGTTATATCAACCTCCACGCCATCGGCCTCCATTGAGTCCACCATTGAACCTTCCCCAATTAACCTCCCATTACCACCGCCTCAACCCACCTTACCTATTCCACCACATAACCCTTCACCTTTACCCGTGGCTAATCCTGAGCAGGATTCACCCTTTTTTGCACTCGAGCCAACCCCGACTGCTTCCGAGCAAAGGGAGAAGCTCGACGTGTTTGAACCTCCGCCTCCACTTATCCTTTCTCCAACGCCTTTCATTACGCCCCCACCATTCATGGAGCCTTCCGCCTCTGCTTCACTTCCCTCTACTACTCGGAAGGGGAGTGCTTCTACAAACACTTGTGCTGAGGATGATCAAGAGCTGCGAAAGAAGAATTTGGCCATGGCCGCGCTATTCAAAATGCAAGAGTTCATTTGCCGGATGCCAATCCGGGTTATTGTGCCAGGCATGATTGAAGAGGCCAAGTCACCGTCATGCCAAGCACTGATGCTGTGTAAGGGCCAGGCAGGGCACCCTCTGTTCCAACTTCCAAATCTTGAACCCCCGGGCAACATGATGCTTCTGAGCCCTACTTTCCAACTCCCTCACACCATTACTTTTCACCCTCCAAGGGAGTTGTCGTTTACTATTGAAGCTTCGTCATGGGCTTGTATTTCATCCATTAGGCCATTTGGCTGTATTCTTTCACTGCCGTGGAGGGGCAGTTATCTTGGTGCCGAAAGGCCTTCCGCTATTTCATCCACCTTCTTGTCTATCACATCTTTTCCATGGGCCATTCCCAGGGTTAGGAGGAGGATCTCGTCCTCTCGCCCTTCATATTCTCCATATTCATTGCATTCATCGCATCCATCCCATTGCATGCATTTGCACCTCCTGCTTCCCGGGTTTCCAAACCCGTATCTTCCCCGCTTTCCGGCACCTCCGGATATTCCGCACTTCCCATCTTATTCATCTTCATCTTTTTATCCACTATCCCTGGGTCATCGCGTCCCTTTTCCTGCTATCTCCTTGGAACCTCCAGGAATTTTATCCCTCCTCTTTGGGCATCTCGCCCTTTTAATTCTATTCCTCCGGAACCTCCGGACTTTCCCCTCGGACATTGCGCCCCTTTCCATTCTCCTCCTCCGGAACCTCCGGACCTTTCTCTCGGGCATCGCGCCCCTTTCCACTTTCCTCCTCCGGAACCTCCGGACTTTCCCCTCGGGTATCGCGCCCCTTTTCATCTTCTTCCTCCGGAACCTCCGGACTTTCCCCTCGGGCATCGCGCCCCTTTCCATTCTCTTCCTCCGGAACCTCCGGACCTTTCTCTCGGGCATCGCGCCCCTTTCCACCTTCCTCCTCCGGAACCTCCAGATTTTCCCCTTGGGCATCGCGCCCCTTCTGATTTGCTACCTTCGAAACCTCCGAATTTTCCTCCTGATCCTCCTTCATTCCTCTCTCTTGGGTATCGCGCCCCTTTCTATATTCTTCCTCCGGAACCTCCGGATCCTCCACCTGATTGTCTCCATATTTTCCCCGGGCATCGTGCCCCTTTCCATTTGCTTCCTCTGGAACCTCCGAATTCTCCGTCTTATTCTCTCTATCATCTTCCAGGGCATCGTGACCCTCCTGATTTCATTCCCCCGGAACCTCCGGACCCTCCATCTTTCTTCCGATTCATCTTTCTACTCCTCCGGGACATCACATCCTTCATTTTCTTCTTCCTTTTCCATCATCTTTTTCCCTATTTCTCCCCAGGGCATCGCATCCCTTCTTTCAATATTCCTCCGGAGCCTCCGGATTCCTCCTATCATGATTCTCCTCCTCTGCCTCCGGACCCTCCGGATCCACCTCTTTCCATCTACCAATTTCTTCTTCTGATTCCTCCTGATTCTGGGTCTGACCCAACTTCTTCCACATCCACTGCCTTGGGCATCTGCCCTTTCTCCCATTGCTTCCGAGGCTTTAGTCCTCACCCCTCTTCTTGATTTTTCGCTTCTTCTGTAGACTGTTCCATGTGATCAGGGTCTCCGCGCCTTAGTGAGGGAGTTCTAGCCCTCGCCTCTTTTCCTTTTCTCCTTATTCGTCTGAGTCTGGTTTGAGCACCACTCATTCTTGTTAAGCCACTCCCAAAATCTTTTACTTCCAATCCTTTTGACTGCCAAAGAGGACAAATCCCATGATGATCAACCTCGCCTCTGACAGCTGCTTCTACAAAGGTTGCAAGGTAACATATTGGCGTAAGTACACATTTTAATGATATCATTTTCTCATTACTTCACGCATGATTTTCAAAATCAAGTGCTTCTTAATGAGATTAAGAGTGGTGTTTTAAACCTTTATCTTAAGCTTTTGTTTAATTGAAATCATTCTCAAAAGAGTCCTTTAGGCTTATTTTTTTGGCAGCACCTCTGGTTAATAAAAACCCGTGCTGGGAATTCAACATTCTTTCCCCGCTTGTTAAGAGTAACCCTTAGCTGGGCATTCCACACACTTCACGGCGTCCTTAGCCGGCTCCTTTGGTTAAACACCGTTGCTACCTTGATCATGCCATGAGTATATCTGAAAGTCTTTTCTCTTCTTTACTCGGCCGCATGCAGGGGCAAGAGGTTGACGGATGAGATGACCAACCTTGATAATCCCCAATACGAGAGGAGTCTCAAATAGGGGCAGTCTTGACCCAAATTAAATGAGTTTTCATGATATACATTTCGCCAAAAGGGCTATTATGAAAATCAAGTCAAAATTCTGATAAAAGCAAAAGTATGAATTATGGCATGTCAAGAGTGGCAAAGTCCCCGCAGGGAAAACCCTGGTCGTATGCATGTCAAGGGTCTAAAAATTAAAGGCACAAAGCCCCGGCACAACAGACTACCTCTTTGAAGGGAACACCTTGGAAGGAATTCAAGTCCCGATATCTCCCATCCTGCATTAAGTTTATCCTCAATTATTCTTCTCTTCTCCCTCCAAGACCGAATGTTTCTCGGGTATGGCCTTGGTAGGGGCACCGTTGATCAAAGACGGTCGGTTATAGGATGCCACTTTCAATGCACGTCCAGCTTTGGGCAGTTTTAGCGAAAAGGGAAGGAACAAGGACCCCTAGCCAGTGGTTCAAAACACCCTTTGATGCTGTATTAACAATGTCTAAGCCAAAATCAAACAAAAATTGAATATTTCCTGATCAAAATCCAACAAAAATTGAATATTTTCAAAAATTCATAAAAAATCAAAATATTTTCAAAATCCACATAAAAATTCATATATTTTTCAAAACTCATAAAAATTTGCATATTTTCAAAATCCAAAAATTTGCATTGTATTTTCTGATGGTGTTTTGCAGGAACAGCTTTGCAGAGACCAAAAACATGGGATGGGTCATCTCTCTACTTATTGCTATCAATCTATTGATTCTTTCTCGATATTTTCATGACATGCCACCAGGGACATTTTTTTTTATTATCATCTCTTATATCATTCTGATTATCATATCTCATGATTATTCATCTCCAAATCTTTTTTAATCAACTCCTGCTAATTTCATCTGATCACTCCGCCGATGGGCATTATATCAGATCTTGATCATTCATCTCTAAATCTTGATTAGCCAGATTGTCTCCTCATGATAAAACAACAAACAATGCTATGATTTGACTTATGCTATTCATGCCATATACATGCTATAATTGATGCTTTGATGATTGCTATGCTTAAATGCCTTCTTCATTGTTTGTTATCTTTTATATCTTGGCTAATGAATTTTTGAGCGCAGGATAAGAAGCTCTTGGTCCCGCCGACTGGGCATCATCATCCAAGCCCCACGGTGCTTGCACCTCATTTCTTAGTTCCTCATGCTTATTGATATCACCATCTCCATGTATGCATTCTACTATATGTTACATATGTTACTAGATTATATTAAGGACCTTGTGGCTTTGGTAAATCTGGGATTTGAGTTCCCCTTCATCAAAAATAATGATGATTCCAGAGAAGCCTTAGTCACACGGATAGGCCGTTGAGCCGTCCAAGACTGGGGACGATGGTTCCCTTTTTACGAGTTGGTGCGTGGATAAACGGGCTTCGGCTTAGTATCAGCTCGCAGAATTGGTTTCTTGACCCAGTCTGGGCAGTTTAACAATATTATCCTTGATTATATTATATTTTCATTTGTTATTTTCCCTTTAGCCCAGCATGCATTCATGTAGGACTTTGAATTAACGTTGGAAAATCATTCTGATAAGCTGATATTGAGAGTTGAATTGATCTTAATCTTTCTCGATATGAGATTTTCATTGCCGAATTGGATCCTCAGTTCGTTTTATCGCTGTTTTGGGTCTTTTCTCGAGAACTCCTTGTTTGGATTTTTATCATCTTATTTTTTCAATCATTCCCCTTGATCCACCTTGGCTGCAGCACGTCCACATTGGCTGGTAACCGCTCCCCAATGGTGAAATCTACAGGTTTGTGACCTGGGGTACTTCCACCACACTGGAAGTTGATCATTTTATTTTATCTCCTTCGTGCACCGCGTGCACATCTCCCCTTTTATCCAAACATTGTTGATTTCGTTGGATTTCCCGAGATTTACTTCATCTCGAGCTTTTGATTTCATTCTCATCAAGTGATGTTGATTGCGTGTCTCATCACACCTTGACATCTACTTTTCAGTTCGCTCTCACTTCATTCCATTCCATTCCATTCCATTCCATGTTGCTTCACTTCATTCTATTCTATTTCATTCCGTGTCACTCCCTTGCAAAGCAGATGCCAAGGCGGGGCAGCTGTAGACACACTAAAATTGACATTATTTTGAGCATATCTCCTATCGCACTGTGATGCCCCATTTGACCCTCAAATCGACTTATTTGAGTGATTTTCCTCCTTTTTATTGAATATCCAACTTCCCCAAGCTTTCCACATGTTTTTCCATTTTTCTCCAGATTTTTCTGAGCCATTTCTCCATTTTTTCGGGCCTTAAATCAAATGGGGGAAGGGACCCGGGCGTCATTTAAGTAACGCCCCGTCAGGCGGCGTCATTTCTTTAATTAGCGACCGTCTGTTCGGTCGTCAATTCTTGTTCAATTCCGAACTCCAGAAGCACCCCTTCCTTTCCTCACTTACACTCCTTTTTAACTTGGGAAAGGGTTCCTATGGCTTCCTAATATTGAAAGGCCACTTGGAGGAAGGATCCCCCTTTCCATCCTACCAAAACTAAGTTTTCTAATTTTTTATGGAATTAATTCCGAATTTCCCTTCCTTTCCTCATTTAACCTCCTTTTCCACTTGGGAAAGGGTTCCTATGACTTTCCAAGGTTGAAGGGACACTTGCCTAAGGTTTATCTCTTCCAAATCCAACTAAAACATGTTTTCTTATTTTCTCTTGGAATTAATTCCGAATTTCACTTCTTTCCTCATTTAATCTCTTTTTCCACTTGGGAAAGGGTTCCTATGACTTTCAAGGTTGAAGGGACACTTGCCTAATGTTTATCTCTTCCAAATTCCAACTAAAACATGTTTTCTTATTTTCTCTTGATTTAATTCCGAATTTCACTTCCTTTCCTCATTTAATCTCTTTTTCCACTTGGGAAAGGGTTCCTATGACTTTCCAAGGTTGAAGGGACACTTGCCTAAGGTTTATCTCTTCCAAATCTAACTAAAACATATTTTCTTATTTTCTCTTGGATTTAATTCCGAATTTCACTTCCTTTCCTCATTTAATCTCTTTTTCCACTTGGGAAAGGGTTCCTATGACTTTCCAAGGTTGAAGGGACACTTGCCTAATGTTTATCTCTTCCAAATTCCAACTAAAACATGTTTTCTTATTTTCTCTTGATTTAATTCCGAATTTCACTTCCTTTCCTCATTTAATCTCTTTTTCCACTTAGGAAAGGGTTCCTATGACTTTCCAAGGTTGAAGGGACACTTGCCTAATGTTTATCTCATTCCAAATCCCACTAAAACATGTTTTCCTAATTTCCCTTGGAATTAATTTCGAATTTCAACCCTATAAATAGGACTCCTCTCTCCCTTGTGTTAAAAGGGATCAAGATCAATTCAAGGGGAGGTGCTGCCGGACCAAAGGCTTAAGGAGGAAGACTCCCATGCACCTAAAAGCTTCATCCATGGAGTTCTTCTTCCTCTATTGAAGATTTGGAGCCTCTACATCCATGGAATTCTACATCCTCTTCTTCCTCTATTGAAGATCTTGAAGCCAATTGGAGAAACCACTAAGCTTTCCCCCTCCTATCTCTTATTTTTCTTTAGTTAATTGCATGCATCATTATTCCATCTCTTCCTTTTATTTCTTTTTATCTCCATGTTGAGATCTCCTTAGTGCAACACTTGCACACCTCCCTATTTGCATATCATTCATCATATCTCCCATACCCTTTTGCATAGGGGTTTAAAGTCCAAACACCAATAAGGTGTGTTCATATCCATGCTTTCTATGTCCATATTTACATTTGGATTTGATGCTACACATCTTGGTTTCTAATCCATGTTTGTTTATTGGTGTTTGTTAATTTTGCAAGGGTAATCAATCAAGGAAAACTCTCTTCATCGGCCGGCCGATAGAAAGAGAAGGTGCACTCACAATCTCCCCCACATTTAAGGTATTTATATCGCGATCCCTCCATTGATTATTTGTTATATCCTTTGAGGCCCTCGCGTCTCTGGCGATCACATTCCCCTTAGCATCCTCGCATGCTCCCCTTTTCTCCCTCTTTTCCCATTCTTCTTCTATTCATTTTTTCTTTTTCCCTTTTAATTGTTCTAAGTAGATTTCTTAGAATCTACACAATATAGCATCAATTCTTCAATAAACTCAATAGCATGCAAAAGGAAAGGAAAGTATCGGGGAGGTTTTGGTTTTTTAACCCCTCTGGGCGTTTTAAAAAGATAGGAGGATGTTTAGATGATGAAAAACCAGGGAGAACGTGGAAAAAGAAGAGGAACGATGCTTTTGATGAAAGGGAGATGAGGAAGAACACAATATGTAATGATGAACTCTGAAAACCAATGGAACCAATACTCCCTTCACCGTGAAGCAGATGAACGTGAGAGACAATTCCCCTTGGTCAGATGTGACTTTAGAATGCGGCAGCACTTCGACGCGAACTCCATATCTTCCTCCTTCGGGCCATGAGGTTAAGGGTGCTATTTATAGACCCTCAAACTCTCCGGTTGAGCAGAGGATAATCCAGCAAGATAAGAGAATAATTCTTAGCAAATCCTTGAAGATAATACCACCAAGAGTCCAGAGAATCAAACAGAAGGTTCTGAAGATCAGATTTGGAAGAGAAATCACTAATTCAAACTCTTATCTCGACCACGGAGTAGTAGAGAAAAGGCCTGAACTGCTAGGACTCTCTGTTAGATGTAACGGCTACTCGACAGACCGCCACATGAAAATAAAGCGCCAGGGGGATACCGTTACATTCAACCTTATCTCAAAAGAGATAAGATCAATGAGAAGAAGATCAAACAAGTTGGACTCTCGAAGGAAAGTAACGGCCATGGCTGGACGCGTTGGAAGAAAGTAACGGCTGCACGACAAACCGTCAGAATCAATGGGCAGGCCAACGGATAAGCTTTGAAACAAAGGCCTCAAACTTCAGGACTCTTCAAGAAGTAACGGCCTAGGGCGAATGCGTTAGAAGAATGTAACGCCTATGCAGAGGACCATTAGAAATAATGAAGATCAAAATTGATAAGAGGGCTTGCTAACCCTCATCTAATGAAAAGCCACAAGGAACCACACTCAACCAAGGAGGTAAGACCCATAAAATGAGCTTCAAACTGACAAAGGAAACTCAATGAAGAGTGAACAACTTGGAGCATCACATGGATAGAACAAGGAGATGACCCAACTTATTGGTCATAAAACGGGTGTCAACAAGCCACCCTTGGGCTACGTACAGGTTGGGCGGTTCTATGGGAACCACGTGGTTTTGTTAAGCGGTTACTGTTAAACCGCGTTATCACCGTCATCTCCGACGATGGGAGTTCTTCTCCCCACCTCCGTTCACGGCCTAAATGGCCTTTCATGGTGTGTTTAAGGGGTTTATGTGCCCCTATTATCTCCTAGAACTAGCGTGCATACAACAAAAATGAAAATGGGGGGTCTTGGTTCACCTACCTCAATCGGACGAGGTCCCTTAGCCTGCCTCTCTGCCTGCGTTCCCTCATCGACGTCTCCGTCTTTAGGTACAATAGCTCCGGTTTCTTCGACGGCCTTGGACATGGCGGGGGAGCATCTCCCTCGGTCGGCGGCGGTGCCGGCGCCTCCTCCACCTGTGGTACTTCCGCCGCGGCGATGGTCATCGGCGGTGGCACGTCCACATTGGTCATCGGGGGCCGCCTAGCTTGGTGCTTCGAGCGCGTATGGGGGGGGAGATGGGAAGTGAGAGGAGGTTGAGAGAAGAGATGAGAGGGTGGGGAGAGGATGCGAGGCACGGTGTGTCTCCTTCCCTCCCACCGTCAATTACGGTGGGGAGGGAGGGAGATGAACAATTTTTTTGTTTAAGCGTCGCCAATTTTGAGCGGTTCTAAGCTAACCGTTGAGATACTAACGGCACTTCGCATTGAGCGGCTGAGCTCTGGCCGCGTAAATTTTTGAACGGTCTATATATGGGCCGCATGGCTTCGTATTCAAGTCTAAATGGCGCACGATTGAACGGTCCTGGATGAGCCGTTCTGTGGTCTGAGCGGTCTATTCTGAGCCGTTCATATGCTTGAATGTGGTTTGATTTCTTCAGTGCTGCATCATGTGATTCATTTGACTTGATGATATATATATTGCAAACTCTGCTTATTCTTTTACAGCATCACCTTTAAATGCCGCTTCGCTTGCACGGGTAAGTCAGGTATGGCCTTCTACCCCTACATCCCTTATTGCATTACTATATGGTACTATGCTATAATATCTCGAGAACCAGTTGGCTATTTACGTGTTCCAAAATCTGATGTTCCCCTTTAACAAAAATGATGATGATCCAGGTTCACGTGTTTAATTCCCGGATAGGCCGTTAGGTTGGGAAAGTCTGGGGAGGATGGTTCTATCCTGCACGCTGTGGCTGCGGATAGTGTCTTTACTCTGATTCTCCCAGTCTGGCAATATTATTCTCGAGTATTTTATATTTTATCCTTTCTTTGCATTCGTTTTTGATTGTTTCTTTTATTTTAGCCAAGCATCCATCATACGCATCTTTTTGAGCATTCATGACCCATGGTTTGCCTGCTAATGTCCCATCAGTGATGGTTAGCTATGTGTTTAGTGTTTGAGTAAGAGAAGCAATTCCACTCAGAGTTGGAAGGTTCTCTCTGGTTTGTTCACTTGGCTTGATTGATTAAGAGGTCCTCGTCTGGAGTTTTAGTCTGTTTCTTTACTTTTCGCTGCTTATTTCGGTCCCCTCATTGGTCTGAGGGATTGTGTCCCCCATGAGGTTGATCGTGTGTTTCTTTTTATTTTTAGTTCCTCCAGATTGGTGTCGCTTTTGGTCTAACTATTCTTTGTGGTTGATTCAAAGTTTTCTAAAAAAATCCTATCACTCGTTGGCAAAACAAGTGTCGTTTTACCTTAACGCCCATTTTTCGGTCCACTCCGCTTCATTTCCGCTACATCTCTATATTCCATTTCACTTTTGCTTCACCTCCACTCGCTCCCCGGCAAAGAGGACGTTAAGGAGGGGCATCTGTTGACACCCATTTTTTTGCCGACAAGTTGAGTCATTTCTCTTACCACCATTTGTTGATGCCTCAAGTTGTCCATTGCTTAGTGGGCTATTTTCAAGCAGCTTATTGGGCCTATTTTATGGATATCTCCCTCCATGACTTGGTCTGCTTCAATTTAGGGCTTAATGAGCCCTAGTCTGGCTTGATTTATCACATTTTATTAAGTTTCAAGCATAAATCCATTGCGCGGCCCATCGCATGACCGTTCAGTAACTAAGCAGTTGAGGATTAACCGTTTACCTATTTATTGGATATTATGGTGATTTTCTGAATTTCCACCGACAAAGCTTTTGCACGGTTCATAAGTAGCCGTCCAGATCCATGGAACGGTATGCTTATGACCGTCTAGTTCTCAGAGTACCAGATTCGTTGACTATTCAGATAATTATCTAATTATCTAATCTAGGCTGATTTATCACCGACATGCGTTGGACGGTTGATTTTTGACCGTTCAGTGAGCTGAGTGGTCCATTTAGAATCGCCCAATTCATGAGAGTCCAACGGCGAAAATATCGGTCAGTTCGATGGATATTTGGATAATATTTCTCACTTACTTAATTTCCACCGACAGATTGGACGGTCTGGTGACCGACAGATTGGTGTATTGGGCGGTCTATCACGTGACCGCGCAATGGTCCGATTGCTGAAAAACTAAGGTCTTTTCTCTCTCTATCTGTGGTCTTATCCTTGATTTGTTCCAACCATTTCTCCATGGTTTCTCAACCAAATGAGGCACCGTTTCGACTGGTTGGAAGATAATGGCATTATCTATGAATTTTTTTTGGATATCTCGAGCTAATCGAGGCTAGTTTCTTAGGCTCTATAAATAGACCCTAAGGGCAAGCTTTGAAAGGGGGGGAGATTTGAAGGTCAAGGTAAAGCTCTACCGGATTGTTGAGCGACCCAAGACAGGGAGGGAGGCCTTCTACGTCTGCATAGGCCTCCGATTCAGGGAGTACACTGTTTGTTTGAGTTATTAATTCACGAGTCCCTCCGTCCGTTTTCTCATTTCATGCGTCATTCTCCTTTCTTCCGTTTATTTTTCCTCATTCTTTCATCGCATTACATACACCCTCCCATGTTTTTCGGTGCCCCTAGGGGTTTAAAAACCTCTAGGTATCCCCCATTTCATTTGGTTATGTTCGTTTCCTTCTCTTTCAGTATTTACTATGCATTTTAGTTCTGATATTGGGTTCCTTTTTGTGTTTTACACTTTGTTTTGTAGGTCAGCTTCATCACAACACGAGGCCCAGTCCTCCTGGCCGGCCGGGAAGGGTTGGAGGTAGAGATCCCACGTTTTGGAAGTTGGTGGTACAGTGCGGTCTTCTTCTATCCGTTTGAGGGATAGGGCGGCCGTCCATCGACCGTCTAGTTTTGTTCAGCGGTGGATACCGAACCGTTTTGCAATCCGGCTGCTCTTCATCCCGCGTTCATCCCAGCGCTGCCGGGCGGCCTGTCGAGCGACCGCGCATCTTCAGGGTAGTTCTTCCAGAGCCACGTATTGCTGCAGTGCTATTCTAGGTGAGTGTCTCCCCTTTCTTTCCAAGGTACGGTGTACTTGCTTACATACGGCACCTTGGTGGCGATCACACACATCCCACATCCTTCCCCATGTTTATTACACATCGTTTAGTTCTTTACATTAGCACGGTAAAGAAGGGGTTGAAAGGGTAATCAAAAAGGGAATGAAGGAAAACATGTCAACACACCTCATCCCCAAGATAGTCTCCACCTATCCCCACTCCACCCTCCAACCACCAATCACCCACTACCACTTCCCAACACAATCTCCCTCTCCCCAACACAATCCACCCTAGTCCCCACACAACCTTGCAGCTCCCCAGGGATGTTTGAATATTTTTCCCTCCCCTCTCACCCTCCCCTTCCCCAAACCCTAGATCTGGTCACCCCCCACTCTCCCCCTCCATCAACCTAGTTCCTTCTCCTCCCTCCCCTACCTCTTGTGCCATTGGAGCTACTCCCAGCTAGCCAGTTCGTAGCTCAGGATCTGCAGAGGACCAGTAGCTTGCAGAGGTGACCCGGACTTCATCCCAGCGTCCCTGGAGACCCAAGTGGTACCGTCGGAAGCGTCTCCTTGTCTTCTTCGCAACCGCGGTGGTCTTGTCCCAACCTGAGGCTATGGCTGCCCGAGGGAGCTGATCTCCCCACACTACACTTCTTCCTCCAAACTGGTAACCTGAATCCACTTGCAGAGCTTCCCGCGGCCAACCCCTAGAAGATCTGGAGGTAGAATTTGGCTGAGATCATCTACGACGAGTCTACTTCCAGGAACAAGAAGCGGAACGCCGTTCGGCATCCGGAGCTAAGAGTTATCATTTTTATCCCTCGGGTGCGCCGTTTTGTTCCCTCTGGGACTAAATAGATACCCATTCACTGTTTGGAATCTATCTGTCTGCTCTGACCTCCTCCGGTGCCCCCGCGGTCCTCCGTTCAAAAGGGGCTCGACAAAGAATCCAGCGACTCCAGCCCCGCCTGAATCAAAGCTCAGGATCACCCGTGGTGACCACGTCTTCCTGCTGTAGTCGTACTGTAGCAGTCAGAATCAGAGAACCGAGACCATGTTCGCGCCTCTGCCACGATCAGCACCGCCATCCAGAAATTCCCCCAAAAATTGGGCATCTTCCTGGGTCAGCTATGAAGGTTCTCCAACTGGTTTCATCGACAACGGAGTTCGAGCGAGGCCGCAGCGATGCCGACTTCGACCACCTGTCCCCTGTTCCAGAGGGCGGACAGAACCGTCAATTTTCTTTCAATAAGTTCCTAGATTGATTCTCCCTTTCCCGCCTAGTTGGCTTACAGCCCCTCCCTGTGGGAGGTAGTGTTTGGATGTATTCATGATTTCCCCTCCCCTTGATCCACCCCCTAGCATGGGGAGTAGTGTTGTAATCCTTTAAACAGGGTCAAGCTACACCGGCGCTACGTGTAGGGAACCCACGCTTCCCCGCTCGCCCACGTCTCCGAGCGGGACTAGTTTCTTTAAACCGGTCGAGTAAGTGTTCCAACCCTTGCTTTTCTTAGTGCTTGTTCTTTCAATGTTAGCTCATAGTTCCATTGGCCCGTGAGATTGAGTGCCCGATCCGCAAGCTCCTATGCTTCAACAGATCACCGTGGGAGAGAGTGTGCAACCCGTGCCCTTGGCACAACGTCGGCTCCATTGAATTCGGCCTACATACCTATGGATGCACTTTTCGACACGCTCGTTCATTTGTTTCTTTAGGTCGGTTTATTCGGTGGGTTTACTCATTTGTTCTCAGGCGTTCTTAGCCCTGGCGAAAATCCGGCAGCACCTCCCCCGGACCGGGACTTGCCAAAGGTAAAGGAAAGTCACCACTCAGATTGCACCGGGGTAGACTCTCAAAAATCGGAGTGGCCTCACGGCGGTCCGAACCCATGTCTGAGTGTGGAGCGCTCGAGGGCTAGCCTTCAAGAGCGACCATGAGTCACGGGCGATGAATCTTTGGCGCAGGATAGATGTTTGCAACGAGGGCCATGAATGTTCATCCGGTGACGAACTCCTTTGAAGGCCGTGCTATGGAGAAGCAAGCTTCGAAGGGTCTTGGTTGAGGAGGAGGAGGAGGAGAGAAGAAGAAGGAACCGGGAATTAAAGCAGAGGATACTAAGATTGCAAAAGGCCCTTTTCCCTTTTTATTCATCCACATAACCGGGGAAGATTTTAAAATGGAAGGGATTCATCTCTTGATAAAGAAGAAATACATCGCGAGGGGGGAGAGAATACATTGACGAGGGAGGGGGAGAGAGCACATGCTCTTCCCCCTCCGACTCACCTCTCTTCTCTCACGCTCACTCTCTTCTTCTTCTTCACCTTGCCGGCACCGGGGGACCAAACTCCTTCTCTCTTCTTCTCTTCACTACACACAGCCGAGAGCCTTCCCTTTTTTTTTTGATGGCCAGCCCTTTCTCCTTATATATATCCCGGAAGAGGTTCTCTCTATTCGAAGAAGAGCATGCCCCGCCGCTTGCCCACGTCGCGACTGTGTTGCTGTCGAGCTCCTTCGCGCGCCACATTGCTTTCGCCACTTGCAGGAGAATGGGCAGCCGGCCGATGGAATGAGCACAAGGCAGGACGAGGCTCGAGAACTTCCATTCACGGCATATGCTCGGTTGCCCGCCGAATCAAAGTGGGAGTTTTAACCACTTCAGGCTTGTTCGTCATCATGCCGTGCCCAGGAAACAGGGGACCGCATGTTGGCACCCAAAATATGATCGTCGGCGACCAAGCCATAAGGACGAATGACCCGGCCCGCTGAAGCACGGAAGCCGATAAAGGTCAACATATAGAAGATCTCTCATGCTACCAGAGCCTCGAATCACCCCGTATGGACACGGGGACTTCACCTCAGGAGAGCCGAGACAAACTCACAACCAACCGGCAGTGCGATCAAGCCTGCCCAATGAACCGACATCGACTCTTTCGTGTCGCATACACTACACCCGTTGTCCGATCGAGGACGACGGTCTACCCAGTGGCTTCCCGCCTTATGAAAGGCTCTCCTAAAGATGAAGGAGTCCCCCTGGTTCCCCGAGACGGAGGACCGAAAGCTCTGACGGCAGAAGATCCAGATCACCCGGCACGGGTACGGCTTCCCGCCAAGACGGGCCCGTTAGTGGCCAAATGATCGCCCAACTCAGGCGGAACTATTCCTGGTGTTACACCACCCCCTAAGGAGCTTTGGGCACGAGCCAGACCGAGCCAGCAGCACGAATCATAGAGCCAAAGGCCGTGTCAACAGAAAGCCCGTATGATCAAATCAAAGCTATCTGGAATCTCGGGAATGGCCGTACGTCAACTTGGGAGCTTTGACAAGACATCTCGTCGAAGTTTCGAGGAGCATTGGCAAGATAAATGTTCACGGTGACCCTCGGAATCATCCCCGGACTCATCGACTGGCTCGAAGCACACGAGGAGCATTAGCCCGGCGCGCCCTAAATCAGCGCGCCCCTCACTTGATGCCCTTTATCCCGGCGCGCTGAACCCCATCCAGGGCCTGGCTATTCCGGCGCGCAAAGACCCATGAAGCCCTTCCCGACGTGTAGTTCTTCTGGCCGTATGAGGCTTGGGGCTCGATCATGTATATATACAGATGGCTATTCGAAAGAGAAAGAAAGGGAGGAGGAGGATAGAAAGAAAGAAAAAGAGATAAGAGAGTTCTTTTCCGGGAGAAGTTTTCGAGAGAGAGAGAGCTTTCTTGGAAGAGGGGAGTTTCTATCCGAGTGTCCTTCGACGGGCGTCTTCCTCTGTTCTGGGTGAAGTTCTCCGGAGCCGGAGAAGGAGAAGCGGGCCGATACTCTGTTTTGAGAACAGGTGGGCGCCGGCGTCTATCTCTCTCCGCTTTTCGTGAATTTTCCTCTTTCGGGGTTTCCGTCTACCAACTGTAAGCAAGAGAGGGGAGGGATGGCAATGATATGAGCCGACCCCTCCCCTCCTCTGTGACTTCTTCTCTTTACTGTATTTTTCCTCTGCAAACGATGAACAGCGACCGAGCAATGATGCCGGCGCCGGACTCTTAACGTGTAAACGATGGCCCATTCCCATTTCTGGGATGGCAATGTGTATATGAATGTCTGGACCAGCAGGTCGAATGAATGATTTGAAACTTCTATCTCCTTCTATATCTACATCGATGTGTATGTTTAAGGTCTTCCGCGTGTTTTCTCCGATTCTGGTTTCCTCGGAGCCCCGATCATGCCCCGAAGCACCGTGAGCTACAGAAACACCCCTCCCCGGGGTTTTTCCTTTCGACCGTGCTCGTGTCTGATTTAAGGGTCTCCACATCCCCTCCGTGGACAGAGCTATGCTTCTGCATATGCTTCTTTCCACCGTGCTGTCAGGGTCTAACTCCCATTGACTCTTCCCTTCCTGTTGCCCTGTGGCTCACGAGGTGGGAGTCGTTCTTGGGATTGTAAGATGCATCGACTTAACATTGCGCCGTAACTGTTCGAGCATATGCCTCTATGTTTGGCTCGTCCCGCCTGTGCATTGACTACCCCCTTCTGCATCATAGTCATGTGAACCGTTCCGAGATTCTTTTATTTCGTTTCAATCACCCGGGGAGGGGGACATTCCCCAATACTTCACACAGCTGCTGGGCGATCGAGAACTCTACCCATTGATGGTAGATGTTTCCCCAAGGCCATAGCAGATAGCAACAGGGGACTTAGCCTAACAGGCCTAGTCCCGACAATCTGAGACCCAATCGAGGCCAAGAGATGTATCCTCCTCGTAGGCCAGCCCTCGGAGCTTCACCCTCTTGGTGGTCGGTTCCTCCATAGGATGTGCCGTAAGCTGTGGGTTGTCCACCCCTCGCAGGCTAGTCCTCGGGGTGCTGCTCCCATCATCGTTGGCTTCGTCCCTCTGTCTCTTCACCCACGGAGTCTTGGTGCCCCTCGCAGGCTAGTCCTCGGGGTATCCTATCCGATGGGATTTTGCTGGATGCCTCTGTTCAGACCAGCGGTTTAGGGGCTTACTCCACGAGTGAGTATGACCCCGATTCTCCCCTGTAACTCTTCATGTTCAGGGGAGATGCTGTCAAATTTTGTACAGACTCAGCATAACTAAAGCTATAATGAGATGCTCGTTCTGGACTCAATCAACTCAGTGCTCGAGTGGGAACCTCGCACTGACTCATTGCATCGTTTCCAGAGGGTCCTGGACTTCAATCAAACAAACAGTTGGTCTAAACAACTCTAAAATGCTCAATGGAAGCTTAATAAACTTAAAAGGTTCGAAAATGCTCAAAAAAATAAGCTAAAACGGCGTGGTCTTAGCCGGCGCTCCTTAATACGACGCGGCCCCCCACCGCGCCGTATTAACATGTGACTCACGATTTTCCTATTTTTCTTGGGCCCATTCCCGGCGCACCTTTGACCGGCGCGCCCCATTCACTGCGCGCCGTTTTAGATGGTTATAAGGTCGCACTGGATTAACGATTCACCTACGCTTTACCACGCCGGATTGACCCCTTTTACCTACGCTTTACCACGCCGTGGAAGCTATCTCTCGCGCCGTTTCACATCTTTATGTCGTTCTAATCTCTCGTTCGCTCTCAGGGCAATCCTGGCCTCCCATGGTCGATATTGACTACCCTAATCAGCGGTAAATTAAGTAAGGCAAGGGCTGTTCATGCTCCGAATAACCTCTTTACCATGTTGACTATCATGTGTGTGAACACTTTGCTTTCATCATCACCCTTGTGCTATCGTTTCCCTCTCTTATGACGGGGATCAATGAATGTGATTAAGCATTGTTTACTATCATAATTCTGTTTCCATGCTCAGTATAGTTATCATCATCATGCCTGCATGCTTGCATAGACCCTCGGGTATATCAAATGGCGTTGATAGAAGGTCAGGTTACCCCCGATCGGAAGTTTTCGCTATGCGCGATGGTGGTCTTCGGACCCACATCCTCCGCCACGTACCCAAGGTCTCTAATTTAATGAATCATGTCTCCCCTTGCATGATAAATAAATCGCATGTGATCTTTTCGTACTCATAACGTTGCATTCTTTATTCCGGCCTCGACAGCCCACTATCTCGACAATTAATCAAAGGTGTTCCCTCCTTGTGGGGGATGTAATTAACGCCATAACCTTTATGGTATGGCGGACTGTCGGTCCCGACCGAACCTCACTTTCACTCGACACGGGTCAGAATGAGCGCATAATAAACTCGTCACTCACGTGACTGGTACGCCCGCGTCGTCAATCAGTCAGTTAATTACCAGTTAGTTAATCGGTTGATCGACACGTGAAATAATAAATAAGATAAAAAAAGACACGTAAACAAGTCTGGCACACCCGGTGGGACTTGTGTCACCTTTCATCTCTTTGCCGAGCTGTTTGGGCTTCGAGGTCCTCTCAAAGGCTACTGATTGTTGGCTTGTTTGTCTTTACAGGCGTACGATGACAACCAATGGATTAACTGGCGTTGGCTTCGGTCCTTCGATCGTTGCTGGACATGCACAAGGGTACCTGGCGGTGCCCATGGAGTTCGGTAGCTTCCCTGTCGCTGTCGGCTTCCCCAACTTCTTGGGGTTAGCCTTTGTTGATATGCTGGAAGTTGAAGCCCCGGCACCTGTCGAGGAAGCCGTGAAAAAAATGGAGCCTCTGAAGGCTCCCTGCTGCAACGACTCATCCAAGAGTCCGGCCCCGGCCGCTAGCTGTTTGGTGCACCACGTCATACGTGGGACCCGCCCCAATATCGTCAACAAGCACCCTGGAGGACGTCAACGTCGCCAAGCTCAAAGGAGTGCTGCTGTGATCACCGGGACTCTATCTTAGTCAGGGAAGTCTATGATGGTCGGTGGCATGCGCGTCTTCCTCAACAGATGTAATACACGGGTGGCTCCGGATCGAGTCATCCCCACCATCCCTGTCCATAATGCATACCAGGCCCTCGCTGGAAGGAGGGTAGAAAGTGAAGAAACCGGCCACTATGGCCAAGAAAGAACGGCCCCCAGGCCGAGGAAGGTCAAACATGTGTGGGTTCCCAAGCAGACCCAACCTGCCCACCAGCTGACTCCCATCCACCGCCGTCCTATGTATGACAGGGCAGAAGAGAGAAGAGAAAGGGGCTTGCCCCCGAAGAAGCAAGAAGAAGTGGTTGCGGACCCTCCGCGCCGCGAAAGTTTCCAGGCTGTTGCCCGTCAAGCCAATGTCCCAGCTACGGGACGAAGATTCCAACAACCTGCCGACAGAGCTCGGCTAGCCTATATCCCTCCTGCAGGAGGTCGACAACTATCCCCCGTATTACATCTAGAACGGGGTCAAGAAGAGATGACCTGTTTGGTCAGAAACTATTTTCGAGGGTTAGGCAACCCCTCACTTGGTCAACAGCGACTGATGCAAGCAGCCGCCGATGAAGACTATTGCTCGTCAGTGGCAGATGAAGAAGATATGGGAGAAAGAATGATGGTGTCGTCAGTCGACGACAATGGATATGATAACGGCTTCGAGATCAAAGCCGATGAAGCTGTCCCCGAGCGGGAAGAAAGAAGAAGAGTTTCTGTGTTCGAGAGGCTGACCTTCCCGCAGGAAACTAGAAGGAGGGTCCATCAACAGAGGAGAAGGATGCAGGTCTTTACCTACAATATGGCTGGTATATCCAACCGATATGGGGAGCTTCCTGAAGATCCCCAAGAATTGGCTCAGCTGGCCGCACGGACGGGGCCGAGTACTCGCAGAACAGAGGCAGCAAGGGAGCTCTTGATGATGACTAAAGGAAAATAGCCCCAAGTCTACCACCAGTGGGATGACAAGGCCCCCGTCCTGACAGCTAATGTAGTGACGGCAGAGGAAGAAGACGACGTCCCCCTCGACATCCTGCCCGAGGGTACGTCCAGGGATACAACAGAAGTTATCCCCACTACAGCCACTATAGACCCATCGGTCTTGATATTACTTCAACAATATCGGCAAGAGATAGACTTGCTGAAGAAGCAGCTGATGGAGAAAACTAAACAATCCTCAGCTTCCAAGCCACCCGAAGTCCAGGGTGAATCATCTCGGGGAGCAGTCCGTCGTGACGGCCCTCCACCACTCTACACACTGCCCCAGTCGTCAGAGCCAAGCATGGCGATGATGCAACAGCGGCCACCACAGCTCCAGCCGCTGCTACCTCCGGTGCTCCCTCAAGCGCACCAGACACCTCCGCTGCTGCGTCCTCCACAGGTGACCACCCTGGTCACCCCCTACCTACAGCCAGCCCACTTCTATCCGGAGCCAGTTGACCCCACGATCATGAACCAGATGATGGTGGAGAGGATGATCGAGATGAGGCTTGCAGACAAAAGTGAAGGCGACTATATTGCATTTGATGCCTATCGGGTGCCCTACCCGCAACACCATGCGGCTAAATGACTTCCCCTGGGGGTCAACAAGCCACCTAAGTTCGACAAATTCAACGGGAAGGGGTCCCCGAAGGAGCACATTGCATATTACATGACCGTCATGGGTGATCTGGCCACCGACGAGTCATATTTGTTGATGTTCTTCGGGTCCTCGCTGACAGGGCTCGCATTTGAATGGTATTCTAGCCTCTCGGTCGGGTCGATCAATGACTGGCCAGATATGCAGAAGAAGTTCAGGGAAAGATTCCATGTCACAGAGAGGGAGGTCACAGTGGCCGAACTCTATTCAACAAGGCAGAGGGCCGATGAGACAGCCCTCGATTATATCAAGAGGTGGAGGAACCTCGGAATGAGGTGCATGCGGCCCCCGCATCAGGAGGATGCTGTGTAAATCTGCAAACAAAATCTCAGAAGGGAGGTTTTGGAAAAGATGATCGGAATGAAAATACAGTCGTTCGACCGGCTGAATAATGTCGTGGCCAAAGTGGAAGCTTTCCTGGCCAGACCTACCCCTACATCTGCTGCCAGCATGACCCAGAAGGGCAAGGCAGTGGACCGGCGCACGTCGCCTAAAGAAGCGAACGCTCTTGATATAAAGACGTTCGAACAACAGAAAAGTGAAGGCAAGAAGGGAGTCACCCCACAGCCTGCAGAAGCCCCAGACGGCAAAGAAGGTCCTTCGCTGAGGGACAAAATGAAGAAGGCCTATTCCTTTCCAAAAGACAAGACCCGAGTTCTGTTCGACTGGGTAACAGAATACAGCATGGTCACCCTGCCTGAGCCAAGGAGGCCGGAGGACCTAAAAAGAAAAGACAGTCCAAGATTCTGTCCCAACCATCAGATGTTGAGACATCCAATCGAAGACTGCTATGTTTTCAAAGACATCATCGAAGGGATGGTAAAGAAGAATGAAATTGAGCTGGGAGAGTACAAAGTGGACCCTCCTCAGCCACATGAAGCCCCTCGGAGGAGGGCAGCGGTCAACATGATCTCCCTCTACCAGGCATTGCCCGAGGAGATCTCTGAAGCAAGCACGCAGAGCACATACGAAGCTCATTTCTTGGAGCCCGCGAAAGAACAACAGGGGTGGCAGCAGATCCCTGTGAAACACAAGAAGAAGAGGGCACCCCGCTCGAAAGAGGGGGCACATATCCGTGGTGTTACACCCCGGCCTACTCCGTCAGTGGTAGCACCCGTATGGGTCACTCCACCTACAGCTATCAGGATACATATACATAATCGAAGGAGACAAACTCCGCTGCCAGTGATTAAGGAAACCAATCCTAGAATCCTTCGACTGCAAAACCTCATTGAAGGGCTAGATGAATATGTGCAGCCCGAATTGAAACCTCTACTGGTGCGGGACCACGTCCCGTGGCAAGAATTAGAGCAGCTCTCACTTGAACAAAAGGAGGAAGCTGAAGAGGCACTCGACAGAGAGGGTAGTTTATTCTGGGGGCACCCACCCGCAGAAGCAAAAAAGAAGATGAAGCAGAAGAAGAGAAGAGAGGCCGCTGGGGCCAATAAAACACAGGTTGTCTCCTGTAATACACTATCAGCGCTCTTCAACCTACCCGGAGAGGAGGAAGAAGAGGAAATTTGCTTCACACCCCATGCCGGGGGAGGCAAGACCGAGGCCGCAACTGCTGCACATGCCACCCTGTCAGGCCGAAAATGGGGGCTCCAGCCGCCACCCAACCACAATATCATGTTCAGAGGGGAGCAACCCTACAGGACACCTCCGCCGGAGGTCAAGGGAGTCCAAATCCCTCCTCCGTCAGGCCTATACAACAAGAGTGGGGGCAAGGGGGTCCCTTCATTTCTTGAATTTATGAAGATGTCCAAGGGCAAACAGCCTTGCCAGGAGGCTAACCCTACGCCCGGGACCGTTCACCCGTAGCTCGCACAATCTGCTGAAGAGCCAAATACAGATGGAGCTTGCCCTACAGCAACTAACAAAGAAGACCCCGAAGTCGGCACCAGCCAGAAAGGCGTCAAATCTGAGGAAGATGAAGCAGGTCCGTCAGGGCCTGCAAATCAAAACCTCCCCAAGCCCAGATGGGCCGAAGAGATGAAGCTCTCCAATGTCTGAGCCGAGAGCCGAATAATGAAGCTACTCAAGAAGCTCCCTGCTCGATTTACAATCTGGGAGATCCTTTCTTTGAGTGAGGAGACTCGACAGGCGATTATTATTGCTCTGCAAACGCCTGCTCATTTCGAGACTTGCATAGCTGAAGCTGTACTGGAAGCCAGTATGACATTCACTCCAGAAGACATGCTACTGCCTACCATCAGCCATAACAGGCAGCTGTATATGAAGGGGCACCTGAATGGAAGGAAGCTGAACAGGATTCTGGTTGATCCCGGTGCAGTGGTCAACATCCTGCCATATAGAATATATGAGAGGCACCACTTTAACGTGCATCTCGAGAAAGTCGGGGATATGCGTATTGCCGGCTTCAATCAAAAATGTGAAGTGTCGATGGGAGTGGCAGAGTTCACACTGACCCTGGCAGATTTCACTACGATGGTGCAGTTTCATGTCATTAACTCTCGCACCTCTTACAAGGCACTGCTCGGCCGCCCATGGCTGTATGAAAACATGGTGGTGCCCTCCACGCTCCACCAATGCATCAAATACAGTCTCCAAGGGAAGGAGGAGAGGATATTTGCAGACCCCCACCCGTTCGAGGTGTTTGAGTGTCATTTGGCAGATGCCAACTTATATACAAGGCCTTCCCAGAAGACCTCTAAAGCTAGGACCCCTGCGGGGGCATCCAGAAGCACATCCGACAGCAGTTGGTATCCACCACCGCCGCGCGGATATGTCAAGCCAAAGGTGGTCTCCCATATCAAAGCATCCGGGGACGTGGGCAGAACAGCACCTCCAGCATTCTACCCCGAAGCTAATGAAGTGCAGGTCAATCGACAGCACAATTACATCGGAGTCCCAACCGGCCTCATCAAGCCAGTCCTCGGCCTCGATGACCCCACTGTCGAGCCTTTCAAGACTTGGGAGGTGACACAGGAAGATGGACCCAACATCTTGTTCTATACAGCTGAGGAGCATCCCACTCGGGAAGACACAGACTGCAGCCTCCCCGAAGATCTAAGCAACCCGCCGGTTCCTATCCAAGGTCTGGCATTTACAACTAATCGGATGTCCAGGATGTTTCAGAAGCAACACATTCCTCTTGATCAGTCTCAAAAGCGCAAGGAAGCTTTCCAGAAGATGTGGTATCCCGTAAATCTGGACAAGGAAATGAGACGTGTCTCTCAACATCCAGGGTTGGGCTTCACCCTGGAGGAATATTATTACAGTGGGTGGTACGAGGTGGACACTATCTCCGCCTTCTATCCTACTGAAGATAGCCCTCTGGGGGCAACCTTTGATGAATACCCGGTGGAAGCTGAACATGTTGAACTAGCTCGATCCGGAAATCAAAAAATAGAGACCTCGGTCCCCTGCCGATGCTGGGAGCAGGTCCACCCTGAAGAAGCGGCCCTTCAAGCCAAATTTGATACGGCTAGCAGTAGTGAAGCCGAAGACATTGAAGAAGCAGGAGTTTCTCCCTCCAGCGGAGTCCTACTAATGACGATTTCAACACCCTTTCTGCCAATCAAGGAAGCCTTGGTCAACTCCAATCAAGGGGAACCAGCTACCAAGAAAGGAAAAGCCACTTCCACGGAAGGTCTAACTACTCCAGAAGGTGAGACCTCCTCAACATCTGCTACAAAACCGGGATGTTGTCCAAGCCCAGTAATAAACAACTACCAGCCTGTCGCGCCTGCAACCTTATCTACAAACACTGAAGCTGCTCTCTCGTCCCTGGGAGCTGCAACGGTAGCATATTGGCTAATAAAACCATCCGCGCAGCCGCTGGCACAAGAAATAGGGAAACCTCAAGAAGCTCTGGTGGTGTCTGACGAGGAAGTCGAAGTACTCGACCTCAAGACGGTATTCCAGATTTTGTTGACCTCCAACCGGCACCTCCGGAGATAGAAGACGGAGGCCAAGCCACAGTCGATGAACTGATAGAAGTCAACTTGGGAAATGAGGAGGACCCTAGGCCTACCTTCCTCAGCGCCCAACTATCCCCAGAAGAACGGGAGCTGTACATCCAGCTGCTATTAGAGTACCGGGATTGCTTCGCCTGGACTTACAAAGAAATGTCGGGTCTAAGCCCCACTGTCTCACAACGTGAGCTGGCAATCAGCCCTGAGGCCGAACCGATGAAACAACCACCACGGCGCATGAGGCCAGAACTCATCACTCAAATTTGTACTGAAGTCGACAAGCTCATTGACGTGGGATTTGTTGAAGAAAACCAGTACACCACATGGCTGGCGAATATCGTCCCCGTGAAAAAGAAGAATGGACAGATCTGGATATGTGTTGACTTCCGAGATCTAAACAAAGCCTACCCCAAAGATGACTTCCCAGTGCCGATAATAGAAGTCATGATAGATGCTACAACCGGCCATGAGGCCCTGTCATTAATGGACGGGTCATCCGGTTACAATCAGATTTGGATCGCGGAGCATGACCGGGTCCATACTGCTTTCCAAACCCCTAAAGGCATTTATCATTACAAGAGGATGCCGTTCGGACTAAAGAATGCTCGCGCAACCTATCAGCGTGCAATGACCAAAATCTTCAATGAGTTGCTCTACCACAAGGTCGAGTGCTACATAGATGACCTGGTGGTCAAAACCAGAAGAAAAGAAGATCATCTGCAAGACCTTCGGATCGTCTTTCAGAGGCTGAGGCAGCATGAGCTGAAGATGAATCCCATGAAATGTGCGTTCGGAGTGTCGAGCGGAAAATTCTTGGGCTTCATTGTCCAATATCGGGGAATCGAGATAGACCCCGTAAAAATCAAAGCAATTCAGGAGCTACCTCCACCAAGGAATATCTCCGAGCTGAGATCACTACAAGATCGCCTGGCTTACATCCGGCGGTTCATCTCCAATTTGTCAGGGCAATGCCAGCCTTTCCACAAGTTGATGATGAAAGATGTCCCCTTTTATTGGGATGAAGATTGCCAGACATCCTTCAACAAGCTGAAAGACTATCTGAAGACTCCTCCAGTGCTGGGCACACCGGTGAAAGGATGACCATTAATGCTGTATATAGCAGCTACACATAACTCTCTGGGGGCAATGCTGGCCCAGAATAATGAAGAAGGGAAAGAGCAAGCCCTCTATTACCTCAGTCAGAGACTGGTCAGAACTGAAGAGAAATACACTTACATTGAGGAGATCTGTCTAGCACTGGTCTTCGTAGTCAAGAAACTCCGACACTATATGTTGTCACATGAAATCAGCCTGGTATCCAAAGAGGATCCCCTGAAATATATTATGTCCCAGCCAGCACTCAAAGGTCGCCTGGGCAAATGGGCGGTAATCCTTATGGAGTTTGACATCTCTGATGTACCGCGCAAGGCCGTCAAGGGTCAAGCTATTGCAGACTTCTTCACTGAGTACCTGGTACCCGGGGACTGCCCATTGGAGCCGGAGCTTCCTGAAGATGAAACCCTGGAAGCCGTTCAGGTACAGCCCTCCTTGTGGCAGCTATATTTTGACGGCGCTTCCAGAATTCACACCTCTGCCACTGGATCGGCCAGAGTCAGGGCAGGAGCAGGCATAGTCCTGAAATCCCGAGAAGGAGAAGTGGTGCACACATCCTGCTCCATAAATAAACATTGCACAAATAATGAAGCAGAATATGAAGCCCTAATAATCGGGTTACAAAATGCTCTATCCATGGGAATTCAGATGCTGGAAGCATTCGGGGACTCCCTGCTAGTTATAAAACAACTGGAAGGAGAGTTTGATGTGCGAAAGCAAGAGCTTCTCCCCTATCACCAGCTGGCAACCCGCCTGATGTCAAGATTCTACTTCATCAGCATTAGGCACATCAATCGAGGCCGGAATGCTCAGGCAGACGCCCTCGCTAAGCTGGCCAGTTCATTGGCGGTCCCGCCAGACACAATCCTGAATATAACGGTGATCAACCGTCGGCAAGTCCCCAGCGTAACAGAAGTCTTATCCGATGAACAAGAAATCGAGGTGTCAGTCGTCGAAAGGGTTCAACAGCCCGATTGGCGAGAACATCTCCTGCGGTGGTTCCAACACCAGCAGCTTCCAAAAGAAAAAGAACAAAAGATGAAGCTCCTCAGGGTCAAGGACTCTTATGAGATGAGAAGCGGAACCCTGTTCCGAATAATGGCAGATGCCCGAAGGAAAGTCCTACTTCGTTGCTTGTCTTCAACAGAGGCGGGATAGGTGATGCAAGAGGTCCATGCGGGATCAGCTGGAGCACACCAGGCTAGCCCAAAGATGAAAATTGAGATAAATAAATTGGGCTACTAATGGCCCACTATATTTGATGATTGCTGCAAGTTTGCCAAAGCTTGTCAGAAGTGTCAAGAACACGCTAACGTGGCAAGGAGACCTCCAGTGCCATTACATCCGACCCTACCAAGCTGGCCGTTTGCTCAGTGGGGCATAGACATGGTAGGACCGCTACCAGCATCTTCCTCAGGGTGCAAATATATCATAGCAGCTACAGATTACTTCTCCAGATGGGCAGAAGCGGTAGCACTAAGAGATGTAACGGGAGAACTAGTTGCAAGATTCTTTCGGCAGAACGTAATATTCCGGTTCGGGATCCCCAGCCGAATCATCTCTCATAATGGCAGCCATTTTAGGAACCAGAAGGTTTATCGGCTGGCCGACAAATACAAGATTGACTGGAGGACATCGTCCCCCTACAACCCTCAAGCCAATGGACTTGAATAAGCCTTCAACAAGACACTATGCACATTACTGGCAAAGACTGTGAAGTCTAAGAAAAAAGATTGGGAAGAAAGGATGTACGAAGTACTCTGGGCCTATTGTACTGTCTACAAAACCCCAACTGGATGTTCACCTTTCTCCCTCGTCTATGGGTCAGAGGCTGTGGTGCCGATTGAACTGGAAGTTCCTTCGCTGCGAGTCGCCATCTAGCATGGACTAGTCAGCGGTGAACAAACCAATGCAGAGAGAAGATTAGAAGAGCTCGCTGAGCTCGAAGGAAAACGCCTCCGGGCACAACAAAACATCAAACTCTACCAAGCTCGCATGGCCCGTGGTTTTGACAAGCTGGTCAAGGGTCAGGAATTCAAGAAAGGAGACCTGGTGATGGTCAAAAGAAGAGAAGTGATGGCCTCCAACCCCCAAGGGAAGTTAGTCAAAAATTGGGTCGGACCATATATCGTCCGCCGAGTATATGAAGGGGGTGCCTACGTCCTGCTAGACCACAAAGGAGTCATCCAGTTCTCTCCCCTCAACAGAAAGCATATAAAGCTGTATCATGCGGCGCAACCGACATTCCCCGAGTGATCGGTCGGAATACCCATATCTTGGTCTAGTGGCATTCCGCCCTAGCCGAGCTACCTTTCCTTGATCCAGTGGCATTCTGCCCTGATCAAGCTACCCATACCTTGGTCTAGTGGCACTCCACCTTGATCAAGCTACCTCTCCTTGATCCAGTGGCATTCCACCCTGATCAAGCTACCCATACCTTGGTCCAGTGGCACTCCGCCTTGATCGAGCTACCTCTCCCTGGTCCAATGGCACCCCGCCCGGATCGAGCTACCCTTATCTTGGTCTAGTGGCATTCCACCCTGGTCGAGCTACCCTTATCTTGGTCTAGTGGCATTCCGCTCTAGCCGAGCTACCCTTATCTTGGTCCAGTGGCACTCCGCCCTGATCGAGCTACCCTTACCTTTGTCTAGTAGCACTCTACCCTGATCGAGCTACCCTTATCTTGGTCTAGTGGCATTCCGCCCTAGCCGAGCTACCTTTCCTTGATCCAGTGGCATTCTGCCCTGATCAAGCTACCCATACCTTGGTCCAGTAGAACTCTGCCCTGATCGGGCTACCCTTATCTTGGTCTAGTGGCATTCCGCCCTAGCCGAGCTACCTTTCCTTGATCCAGTGGCATTATGCCCTGATCAAGCTACCCATACCTTGGTCTAGTGGCACTCCGCCCTGATTGAGCTACCTCTCCTTGATCCAGTGGCATTCCGCCCTGATCAAGCTACCCATACCTTGGTCTAGTGGCACTCCGCAATGATCGAGCTACCTCTCCTTGGTCCAATGGCATTCCGCCCTGATCAAGCTACCCATACCTTGGTCCAGTGGCACTCCACCATGATCGAGCTACCTCTCCTTGGTCCAATGGCACCCCACCCTGATCAAGCTACCCTTATCTTGGTCCAGTGGCATTCCGCCCTGATCGAGCTACCCTTATCTTGGTCTAGTGGCATTCCGCCCTAGCCGAGCTACCCTTATCTTGGTCTAGTGGTATTCCGCCCTAGCCGAGCTACCCTTATCATTGGTCTAGTGGCATTCCGCCCTAGCCGAGCTACCCTTATATTGGTCTAGTGGCATTTCGTCCTGATCGAGCCACCCTTATCTTGGTTTAGTGGCATTCCGCCATAGCCGAGCTACCCTTATCTTGGTCCAGTGGCATTTCACCCTGATCGAGCTACCCTTATCTTGGTTTAGTGGCATTCCGCCCTAGCCGAGCTACCTTTCCTTGATCCAGTGGCATTCCGCCCTGATCAAGCTACCCATACCTTGGTCCAGTGGCATTCTGTCCTAGCCAAGCTACCCTTATCTTGGTCCAGTAGCACTCCGCCCTGATCGAGCTACCCTTATCTTGGTTTAGTGGCATTCCGCCCTAGCCGAGCTACCTTTCCTTAATCCAGTGGCATTCTGCCCTGATCAAGCTACCCATACCTTGGTCCAGTGGCACTCCACCCAGATCGAGCTACCTCTCCTTGGTCCAATGGCACCCCGCCCTGATCAAACTACCCTTGTCTTGGTCCAGTGGCATTCCGCCCTGATCGAGCTACCTTTCCTTGGTCTAGTGGCACTCCGCCATGGCCGAGCTCTCAAAAGAATACACCATATGGCCGTTGCGGGCCTTACGTCCGAATCGACGAAAGATCATTCCTTTGCGTTAGCATTCAACCCTTGCTAACGAATATACCGCTCTGTTCGGCACAAGGCCTGGTGCTCCAGCCAACAGCCGTCTACTGTCAACCACGGGTCGGATATCACGCTTCGACCTGCCACCCTTCATAGAAATAAAGAAGAAAAGAAAATAAAAATGGGGTTAAAAATAGAGATACCCCGCCAAACTTGCTCCTATATTAGGACGAGTGCAAAAAATGGCTATAACCCAGCTGTGGCGAAAACCCGAAAGGGCGCTATAGGCAAAATCGGGTACCCCGCCACGTGAAAACCCGAGAGGGCGCGTGGGCAAAAGCAAGAGGGGGCTGGCTTTGGCGAAAACCCAAAAGGGCGCTTAGGTCAGTAAAGTGATAATTTTCAAATTCCCCTTCTATTCTCCACTCAATGAAACTCCATAAGGGACAATCATCAAAGCCCCAAAATCCTTGGAACAAACCCATGTTTGACCCTCGTCATCATCGGCGAGATCGGTCGATCTCTACCCTTAACTTGGACCTTCCATCCCTGTTAATAACCCTACCTTCGCTTCGGCATATACCCTATGCTGATGAATAAACCTGTGTTCGACCCTCGTCATCATCGGCGAGATCGATCGATCTCTACCCCTTAACTTGGACTTTCCGTCCCTGTTAGTAAACCTACCTTTGTTTCAGCATATAACCTATGCTGATTAATAAACCCGTGTTCGACCCTCGTTATCTTCGGCGAGATCGGTCGACCTCTACTCTTAACTCGGATCCTACATCCTTGTTAATAAACCATGTCCTTTGCTTCGACATTTAACCAGTGTCGATGAAATAAATCCAGATCGATCCTTGTCATCATCGACAAGGACGGTCAGCATCCTAGCGGTCCAGTTCTTCTGTACTCCGAATTCGAAATCAAAAGAAAAAGTAGAAAAGAAAATAAAAATGGGGTTAAAAATAGAGATACCCCGCCAGACTTGCTCTATATTAGGACAAGTGCAAAAAAGGCTATAACCCAGCTGTGGCGAAAACCCGAAAGGGCGCTACAGGCAAAATCGGGTACCCCGCCACGTGAAAACCAGAGAGGGCGCGTGGGCAAAAGTAAGAGGGGGCTGGCTTCGGCAAAAACTCGAAAGGGCGCTTAGGTCAGTAATGTGAATAAAAAAAAGGAAAGAGTAAATCAATGATGAATAGTGATGATCCATCCTCCGTCCTGAAGACCCTTCACAGCGTCGAGGCGGAGCCTTCATCCGATATCCCACCTACATGAATCTATTGTCTAACCCTTTTCGACCCTTGTCACCATCGGCAAGATCGGTCGCTACCCCTATATGGTTTTCATCACCATCGGCAAGACTGTATACCCCTTTTTTTGACCCTTGTCACCATCGGCAAGATCGGTCACTACCCCTATCCGGTTCTTATCACCATCGGCAAGACCGTCTACCCTTTTTTTCGACCCTTGTCACCAACGGCAAGATCGGTCGCTACCCCTATCCGGTTCTTGTCACCATCGACAAGACCGTCTACCCTTTTTCGACCCTTGTCATCATCGGCAAGATCAGTCACTACCCCTATCCGGTTCTTGTCACCATCGGCAAGACCGTCTACCCTTTTTCGACCCTTGTCACCATCGGCAAGATCGGTCGCTACCCCTATCCGGTTCTTATCACAATCGGCAAGACCGTCTACCCTTTTTTTTGACTCTTATCACCATCGGCAAGATCGGTCGCTACCCCTATCCGGTTCTTGTCACCATCGGCAAGACCGCCTACCCTTTTTCGACCCTTGTCATCATCGGCAAGATCGGTCGCTACCCCTATCCGGTTCTTGTCACCATCGGCAAGACCGTCTACCCTTTTTCGACCCTTGTCACCATCGGCAAGGTCGGTCGCTACCCCTATCCGGTTGTTGTCACCATCGGCAAGACCGTCTACCCTTTTTCGACCCTTGTCACCATCGGCAAGATCGGTCGCTACCCCTATCCGGGTCTTGTCACCATCGACAAGACTGTCTACCCTTTTTCGACCCTTGTCACCATCGGCAAGATCGGTCGCTACCCCTATCCGGTTCTTGCCACCATCAGCAAGACCGTCTACCCTTTTCGACCCTTATCATCATCGGCAAGATCGGTCGCTACCCCTTTCTGGTTTTTGTCATCATCGGCAAGACCATCTACCCCTTTTCAACCCTTGTCACCATCGATAAGGTCGTTCGATATCTGTTGCGGTCTTCGTCGCCCATATACCCTTTTGGGGTCCTCGGACTCTCGACTTGCATAGGTCATTGATTAGTCCCGAGAATAGTCACGGCGCGGTGGAGCGAACACCTCACCCCTTTGCTAAAGGCGTGAGCGCTCTCCTGCCCTAGTGACTCACACACTCGGACTAGAATTGACCGGCGAATGGAAATGGAAAGAAAAGAATAACGACAGGATGGAGTCTTCTTTCAAACAGCGAGACGGAGACTTTTCATTCCTCTGAAATAAGATGATACATGTTACGTGGGGCATTCCCCGAAATACATGAAGCTCATCAAAAAGGGGGAAAATAGAAAAGGACTACGGCAGAGGGCGTCGGAAGATGTCCTCCAGCGCCGGAATACCCAGGGAAGGATGATGGGTCAGTTCTTGCAGCTTGAACTCAGTGGCCTCCAGCTGGGATAGTCTCTCTTCGAGGGAAGCAGCCTGTCCCTCGGCCATCTCTGCCTCCTCCACCCTCTGGATCTCCAGGTGTGCTACCTCCTGAAGCTCAGCCTCTGCCCTTGAAAGTTCGGCATGTAATTCCGCTATGCGGGCCGTAAGGAAGCTTCGGCGCTGCGAAGAGGCATCGGCGTCGTCCCTCATCCTCGCCGCAGTCCCTTTCAGGGAAATGAGAGCTGTCCGGCATTCAGCCCGCTCCAGTGTTACGGCCGCCAACTGGTCAGCGGCCTCCCGGCCTAGAAATTCCCTCCGGTTTACATACTTCAGGAGCAAGATCACCCGTGGAGTCCAGTCGTCCATGGGGCAACCAAAGGCCAACAGCGAGCGGGATAGATGCTCTATCAAGCCCCTCAACTGAACATAAGTTAGATCTCTGCTGGCCGTTACGGTCTGCTGGAGGGTCCCTAGGAACTGCCACACAAAGTCACTCGAGGATTGGAGACCGAGCGGCGATGTCTCGGGTAGTTCAAATTCCACTCTGCTATCCACAGTGGCCCAGATATCGTCGCCCGTCCCAGAAGATGACGATGGCATGAGCTGCAGTCCACTGCTATGGGGAACAACCAAGCTGGCCGATACGGTGGCTGGAGCCTCAATGACAACAATTTCCTTGCCTGCCCCCTGGGATGGAGGTGCAACAGGAATATCAAGAGCCAGGGACGTCTGTTCTTCGACGATCTCTCCGGCTTCTATTTCGGAGGGGCCACCCTTCTCCGGAGCTGATTCTTTTGTGACTTCTAAAGGCTGAAAGTCCGCAACTACTGCCAAACTATCAACCCTCACCAGTGCTCCGGGTCCAGCTGGAGTCATTGCCGCTGCATAGTCCTTAGGGTATCGCACCTCGATAGGCCGCAAGATGGATGGGAGAGTTGCATGGCCCGCGCCTAGAGCCGGGAGTGGTATCTGCACCGTCATAGTTGGCAGTACCACCTCAGTCTGCACAAGAAATATATACATCAAGAGGCTGAAAGGAAAAGGGAGGAAGGGCGGCATACACCGACCATGGATGAGTCCTTACCTCAGCCGGTACTAAGCTTAAATCTCTAAAAGCAACTTCTCCGACGCCAGCCTCTCCGCTTACGAGCGAGCCCGATGGCCCAAAACCACTCCACGACAACCGGGGTGGGCTGAAAGTCAGATGATCGCTTTCATAGGCCGAGGATGCCCCGGCATCCTCCGTCTCTGTGTCAACAGGTGGGAACTCCTCATCACTGGAGCCGCCACCATAATCAACCTGTTCAGAGGAGGAGGATCCCTCTGCTCTTTCGGGACGCTCCACCATCAGAGCAGGAGCCTCACCAGCAGAAGCATCACCCTCAGCAGGAACTTCCCCCGTGCTCTCCACACAAGAAGCAACGGTGGGTGGGATCTCGAGGACAGGTTCACCCTGCCCCGGGATAATTGCTTCTTCGGCACTCTCCGAGCCCGGAAGCAGTGACGGTTGTATATCAACTGAAATTTACGGCAGAAAAGGGTCAAGCCGGCTGAAGACATGAAGATTTGCGGTGGTATCGCAAGTAAACTATGAATTACCTTCCATCTCCTGTATGGGTGTTAGGGAAGGTAGATCTCTTTCTACGGGAGCAGCAGGGATTTCCTCTGCCCCTTCCCTAGCCGCAACATCTACCGTCGCCTCCAGCCCGACGACCGCGGCAACTGCGTCGACAACCGTCAGCATGAGCTAGCCGAGGCAGTCAAAGTGGACTAACGAACTATGATGAAAAGAAGACCCTACCTCCAGCTTATGGCCTTTGTGTCCGAGAGGCCTCAAACTCTTTGAAGGATACAACCGAAGGAAGAGCGGTTGCTGATTCTCTTTCTGCGGCCTTCTTTCGACGCGCCCGTGTCACTCGGGTCATCGCCACCTTCGCCTTCCCAACGGCCTCTCTCAACTGAGATCGAGTCCGCTTTCTCGAATCGCCAGGAGGCAGTGGCGTCGTAGTCGGGGCCGGCTCGGGAACTTCAAAATATGCTGGCTTCTGGGCCTTTATTATCAACTCCCTAAAGTGCCGGGTCTCCTCCGAAGTCGGTCGGACTGCACATGCACATAGGTGAGAATGATGCACCACAATGAAAGAAAGAAGCTGGCCAAAAGGCCTGAATGAAGAAACAGAACATACTTGCTGGCCCCGTATAGAAGGGGAAGAGAGGCCAATAATATAGCGATGGCGTTTTGTCTCTCGAAGCTGCCTCGCGAATAAGCCAGCATAAATCTCCGATCTTCTCACTCGGCTCGGCCAGTAGTGCCAGGTCCTCGTGACCACGAGAAGACAAGAGATAGTATAGGCTCAGATTGTCCAGCCCCTATCTGTCAGCATATTTGAAAGAGATGTGAAAAGGTCGGTCCAAGATGGCTTCACTGGGACCACCCACTGAAAGACCATGTGAGCGAAGAAGCGCAAATAGCTAGGGGGTGTTGTCGTATAAGGCATCCCGCCTGTCTTCCTTGCGGATGAAGGTCCGATAGGGGTACAACCTATCCACCTCAGGACGCCAGTCGGCCACAGCCGAGATAGGCTCCTCTACTGGCAGAGGGAGTTGCTGAAGAATCACCCTCTCGCTGCTTACCCGACATAAACCCCGAAGGGTTTTCACATAATCATCTTTGTTGATCGGGGGCAGCTTCGGTTCAACTTTCGTCTTGCGACCTTTTACAACCTTGCGGGCCTCCAGATAGGCCTTCACTTCTGTATTGGTCCAGGATTTCAACTTCTTCAAATAAGAAGATTCAATGTCAAGAACCAGCTCTGGCTGGGAATCCAAGAACCTGTGCTCTGCCACGGCCCAGCACTCTCGTCGGGAGCTCCTATAAAATCCCGTCCGCGCGTTCCACCACTTGATATATTCAGGCGTGACACGGGGGAAACGGGCAGGGGTTGGCACCCTTAAAGAAACATCCTCCCGGCGATGGAAGAAGTCCCACCATATCCGGGCATCATCATTTGAATCTTGCCTGGCCCTATGCCTGTTGGGCAATGCGAACTGTGAAGAAGAATGCGGAATGTGCTAGTCGTAGCCGAAGTTCCGACTGAAGTGGAACGAGTAGTATGGCTCCAACCACAGAATGCCGCTCTTGCGGAATACAAGGACACTCGGCCTAATAGCCAGCGCCCAATCAACCAACTCCGGCTCAAGAATAGGCCTTGTACATTTGGCCCCGGAAAGCAGATGAATATACTCCTCAGTCTCGAAGAGCTTACACTGCCTCATCCTGTTCACCAGCGGGCTAGAGTGGGCAGCTAAGCTCCAAAAATGAAGGACCCCGAGGGAATCCGTGGGAATACGGGCCAATTTGCCCCGAATGGCGTAGAGTTGCTCCGCTAGTAAAGATGGCTCGGCGCTTGCGAACTCTATCATCCGCGGAATAAGAGGAACCGCCTGTAACGCTCGAGGAGCTGCCTCCGGGAACAGGGTACAAACCCAAGCATTAAAAAAATGTAACGGACCAACCATCCGAAGACTTCTGGGGAGACGCGTCTTGTGCAAGTCTCCCAACATCTTGTAAATAAGACACAGGGCCACCGGGCAAAGAGACAGCTTGGTGCCCCAAGCCATGAGACAGGCTGGATAAATGGCCTCCACCCTGATCACGCTCTCGTCACCTTGTGGAAGGGCGAAAGAACAGAGCGAATAAACCAGATATGCAGCACAGTGAGTGACTGCATCAACACCGGTAGGGTTTGGGTTTTCCCCCTGCCCTCCTCTCGAAGAAGATGATGAAGCGGCCTGGCGTCGCACCCTCTTCTTCCGCTTCTGAGCCACTGGCGCTATCGGAGGAAAGTCTTCGTACTTATTCTTCCCATTGAAGAAATATTGAAGCCAGGTGCCCATTCGCACCCTTTGCTTCTCGTCTGGCTTCCGAGCTTCCCTCGTGTCGTGCGACGAATGAAAGAGGGTGCGGTACGCCTTCATCAGATATCGATAGGCGTAACCCGCTAGATACCGACCGTCACCGTCGGTCTGATCCTTTAGCCAGTCAGGCCAACAAACTTCTTCATACGGTTCCCCATCAATGGGTAGGCCGCTGAGCTGTGATAGGCTCCACAAGTCTAAAGAGGTCTCTCCCTCTGAAGTGTAGAAAGTGTTATATTCGGGGCAGAATACCTCGATCATACCACAGCACAAGCCCCGGGAGATTGGATACCGGTACCTTGAAGCATACACGCTATGATATACGCCAGCCCTGGTCAGAATTGGAGCATAATGATGCAGCACATAGTCTGTGAACTCCACTGCTCCGGGCCTGAATGCGTGGGCATCGGTGGCCCTCAGCTCAGCAAACCACCCCACAGATATCTGGTGCTTGAAGCGGACCGCCAAGAAATCCAGCAAGAATGATTCTTTTCTGTACGACCACTTCAGCTGGGCAAGAAATAAGCCAAAGATCAGCTTCTCCCGGTCTACTCTGCCCGCAGAATCATTCCATCAAGCGGGTACAAATTCAGGGGCCCTGGTCAGCAGCCCGTCTTCTGGAGCCAAATCTTGTAATCCCAGCACGGTGCTCCATTTCCTAACCTCTCAGGGGAGATAAATGGGTCTTCCCCGCACCACGCAGTCCGTCAGACTGTCTCTCTCCACCAGCAGGGCCTGCTCAACTTTTCGAAACAACGAACACGTCCCTCTTCCCTTGAAGGTTGAAGCGTTGTAGAAGGGACATCAGGTGTTTGTCTTTGGGATAGTCCCTCCTAGCGACACCTTCCCTGTCATAATGAAAGGAGTCGCCCCCAAGAATGAGGAGATGGCTGGTATCCACAGTGTCTGTCTCCGAATCTGAAGATTCCGCAACCACGGCCACTTGACCGTGCCCCCGATCAAGGGAATTGACGTTCGCTCACGTCACCACGGCACGAGAAGAAGAGCCGGATGCCATAATAGCTGCAAAGAAGCACATCAAACGATAAGCAAAAGTCAGAAAATAGCCAATCAAAGGAAGACTTATGACAAAATTTCGGCAGAGTCTCTCCAGCACGGGAGATTGCCAAAGGAAAGCGGGAACACGTCCACTAAAGGGACGTCCCCTAAAAGGCAGCCATCGGCATTACACCGAGGCCAAAGGAACACCCGGGGGAAATAGCTCCGAGGGCAAGCCCTGCTAGAAGCCTCCCGGGGCCCAAAGAAAGGGTTCGAAACCCAAATGGACAGCACCTCACTCACCCCGAAGGAAAGAACCGCCACCGCTCTCGCCCTTAGCTCACTCGGCACCAGAGGGACAGAAGAAAGGGAGGAGAGAGAAAGAAAATCATCAAATGAGAGGCGATGAAGAAAAAATGAGGAAGAAAGAAGTAAATAGGGGGAGTCTCCCCCTTGTTAAACCGGCGCGCTATTTAGCGCGTCGGATTAAAAAGCCCGTAAGCAAAAGGCGCATCGAGGAAAGGCGTGCCGGATCAACCCCCAGCGCCAAGGCCGCGCCGGATCAACGGGAATACGCAAAGGGCGCGCCGGATTACCCGCGCCGTATTACCCGCGCCGTATTAACTTCTAAACGGCGCCGGGTTAATATCTGTGCCGAATTAAAAGCCATCCCAAGCTCCTGTCAATTGAAGAGGGAATCGTTCCGGGTGAAATTCATCCGTCGGCCCTACTGCACTCATGCCTTGCTCGCAACACCCACGTCTGGGGGGCATTTGTTGGCACCCAAAATATGATCGTCGGTGACCAAGCCATAAGGACGAATGACCCGGCCCGCTGAAGAACGGAAGCCGATAAAGGTCAACATATGGAAGATCTCTCAAGCTGCCAGAGCCTCGAATCACCCCGTATGGACACGGGGACTTCACCTCAGGAGAGCCGAGACAAACTCACAACCAACCGGCAGTGCGATCAAGCCTGCCCAATGAACCGGCATCGACTCTGTCGTGCCGCATACACTACACCCGTTGTCCGATCAAGGACGACGGTCTACCCAGTGGCTTCCCGCCTTATGAAAGGCTCTCCTGAAGATGAAGGAGTCACCCTGGTTCCCCGAGACGGAGGACCGAAAGCTCTGACGGCAGAAGATCCCGATCACCCGGCACGGGTACGGCTTCCTGCCAAGAAGGGCCCGTTACTGGCCAAATGATCGCCCAGTTCAAGTGGAACTATGCTTGGTGTTACACCACCCCCTAAGGAGCTTTGGGCATGAGCCAGACCGAGCCAGCAGCACGAATCATAGAGCCAAAGGCCGTGTCAGCGGAAAGCCCGTATGATCAAATCAAAGCTATCTGGAGTTTGGGGAATGGCCGTACGTCAACCTGGGAGCTTCGACAAGACATCTCGTCAAAGTTTTGAGGAGCATTGGCAAGATAAATGTTCACGGTGACCCCCGTAATCATCCCCGGACTCATCGACTGGCTCGAAGCGCACGAGGAGCATTAGCCCGGCGCGCCCTAAACTGGCGCGCCCCTCACTTGATGCCCTTTATCCCGGCGCGCTGAACCCCATCCAGGGCCTGGCTATTTCGGCGCGCAAAGACCCATGAAGCCCTTCCCGGCGCGCAGTTCTTCACGCCGTATGAGGCTTGGGGCTCGATCATGTATATATACAGATGGCTATTCGAAAGAGAAAGAAAGGGAGGAGGAGGATAGAAAGAAAGAAAAAGAGATAAGAGAGTTCTCTTCGAGAGAGTTTTTGAGAGAGAGAGAGCTTTCTTGGAAGAGGGGAGTTTCTGTCTGAGCGTCCTTCGACGGTCGTCTTCCTCTGTTCTGGGTGAAGTCCTCCAGAGCCGGAGAAGGAGAAGCGGGCCGATACTCTGTTTTGAGAACATGTGGGCGCCGGCGTCTATCTCTCTCCGCTTTTCGTGAATTTTCCACTTTCGGGGTTTTCGTCTACCAACTGTAAGCAAGAGAGGGGAGGGATGGCGATGATATGAGCCGACCCCTCCCCTCCTCTGCGACTTCTTCTCTTTACTGTATTTTTCCTCTGCAAACGATGAACGGCGACCGAGCAATGATGCCGGCGCCGGACTCTTAACGTGTAAACGATGGCCCATTCCCGTTTCTGGGATGGCAATGTGTATATGAATGTCTGGACCAGCAGGTCGAATGAATGATTTGAAACTTCTGTCTCCTTCTCTATCTACATCGATGTGTATGTTTAAGGTCTTCCGCGTGTTTTCTCCGATTCTGGTTTCCCCGAAGCCCCGATCATGCCCCGAAGCACCGTGGGCTACAGAAACACCCCTCCCCGGGGTTTTTCCTTTCGACCGTGCTCGTGTCTGATTTAAGGGTCTCCGCATCCCCTCCGTGGACAGAGCTATGCTTCTGCGTATGCTTCTTTCCACCATGCTGTCGAGGGTCTAACTCCCATTGACTCTTCCATTCCTGTTGCCCTGTGGTTCACGAGGTGGGAGTCGTTCTTGGGATTGCAAGATGCATCGACTTAACATTGCCCCGTAACTGTTCGAGCATATGCCTCTATGTTTGGCTCGTCTCGCCTGTGCATTGACTACCCCCTTCTGCATCATAGTCATGTGAACCGTTCCGAGATTCTTTTATTTCGTTTCAATCACCCGGGGAGGGGGACATTCCCCAATACTTCACATAGCTGCTGGGCGATCGAGAACTCTACCCCTTGATGGTAGATGTTTCCCCAAGGCCATAGCAGATAGCAACAGGGGTCTTAGCCTAACAGGCTTAGCCCCGACAATCTGAGACCCAATCGAGGCCAAGAGATGTATCCTCCTCGTAGGCCAGCCCTCGGAGCTTCACCCTCTTGGTGGTCGGTTCCTCCATAGGATGTGCCGTAAGCTGTGGGTTGTCCACCCCTCGCAGGCTAGTCCTCGGGGTGCTGCTCCCATCATCGGTGGCTTCGTCCCTCTGTCTCTTCACCCACGGAGTCTTGGTGCCCCTCGCAGGCTAGTCCTCGGGGTATCCTATCCGATGGGATTTTGCTGGATGCCTCTGTGCAGACCGGCGGTTTAGGGGCTTACTCCACGAGTGAGTATGACCCCGATTCTCCCCTGCAACTCTTCATGTTCAGGGGAGATGCTGTCAAATTTTGGACAGACTCAGCATAACTAAAGCTATAATGAGATACTCGTTCTGGACTCAATTGACTCAGTGCTCGAGTATGAACCTCGCACTAACTCACTGCATCGTTTCCAGAGGGTCCTGGACTTCAATCAAACGATTAGTTGGTCCAAATAACTCCATAACTTTCAGTAAAACTCAAATAAACTCAAAGGGTTTCAGAAATGCTCAAAAAATAAGTTAAAACGGCGTGGTCTTAGCCGGCGCGCCTTAATACGACGCGGCCCCCCACCGCGCCGTATTAACATGTGACTCACAATTTTCCTATTTTTCTTGGGCCCATTCCCGGCGCGCCTTTGACCGGCGCGCCCCATTCCCTGCGCGCCGTTTTAGCTGGTTACCGGATTAACGATTCACCTACGCTTTACCACGCCGGATTAACCCCTTTTACCTATGCTTTACCGCGCCGTGGAAGCTATCTCTCGTGCCGTTTCACATCTTTATGTCATTCTAATCTCTCGTTCGCTCTCAGGGCAATCCTGGCCTCCCATGGTCGATATTGACTACCCTAATCAGCGGTAAATTAAGGCAAGGGATGTTCATGCTCCGAATAACCTCTTTACCATGTTGACTATCATATGTGTGAACACTTTGCTTTCGTCATCACCCTTGTGCTATCGTTTCCCTCTCTTTTGACGGGGATCAATGAATGTGATTAAGCATTGTTTACTGTCATAATTCTATTTCCATGCTTAGTATAGTTATCATCATCATGCCTGCATGCTTGCATAGACCCTCGGGTATATCAAATGGCGTTGACAGAAGGTCGAATTACCCCCGATCGGAAGTTTTCGCTATGCGCGATGGTGGTCTTCAGACCCACGTCCTCCGTCACGTACCCAAGGTCTCTAATTTAATGAATCATGTCTCCCCTTGCATGATAAATAAATCGCATGTGATCTTATCGTGCTCATAATGTTGCATCCTTTATTCCAGCCTCGACAGCCCACTATCTCGATAATTAATCAAAGGTGTTCCCTCCTCCTGGGGGATGTAATTAACGCCATAACCTTTATGGTATGGCGGACTGCCGGTCCCGATCGAACCTCACTTTCGCCCGACACGGGTCAGAATGAGCGCATAATAAACTCGTCACTCACGTGACTGGCATGCCCGCGTCGTCAATCAGTCAGTTAATTACCAGTTAGTTAATCGGTTGATCGACATGTGAAATAATAAATAAGATAAAAAAAGACACACAAACACCGCATTGATGATGGGATGGCTTAACTGCGCGTCAGATAAACGCCTCAGAAAATGGCTTGTTCGCATCACCTAATCTGGCGCGGGGGAATAGTAACCACGCCGGAATAGCTTTTCTTTTGCTTTCAACGTGAGCACGCCATGGTAAATATTTGAAGAAAAGACTTTTACAAATGGGCAAATGGGCGCGCCAGTTTTGTCATCCTCAAGGGCGCGCCGGTTTAACAAGGTAAAGGGGGGCATGAATCAAAGGTGAGTGCGCCATTTAAGCAAGGGGGCGCGACGTTTTAAGGCACGCCGCTTTAAGGCCCTTCCGCACTGTTTTAAGCACCGAATAGATTCTTTTCGAAGCCACAGCCATTTATGTGAATGTTGGCACTCCCGAAATGTTCCGGTTGCGATGCATGGCTTCCACAATTTTCCGTTCGCAGCCTCCAGGACTCGGTCCCAGACTTTGCGTGACTTTCGATGCAAGCTGAGACTGTGCTGGAGTTCCCGGCTCTTCTTTGATTCAGCTCTCGGCACGGCCGACTGTAGAGTTGTGGCCGTATCTTCTGCCCGGGGGGCTCCCTCATCGGCTAGCGGACCACCAAGCGAGTCTTCGTCTCGATCGGGTCAGGTATGAGGTTTATTCGGCATTTCCGTCTTCGACTCGCGCTCGAATGTGTAGACGCGAATGTCACCATGATCATCATCGTCATTTTTTTGGTGTCCACAAATGCCCCCCACTCGCGGGCGGCGCAAGCGAGGGACGAGTGCGTGGGGCTCGCGAGTGTAGAGTTCTTTGAGAAGACATCTATTCTTCTGAGCTAGTGGGATGCTAGCCCGGTGCGAATTCACGGGAAAGTGCTCACTCCTTCAGCGAAGGGATGAGGGGTTCGCTTCACCGCATATGCACGTGGATCGAGATGTCTGAGTGGGGGTTTAGTCATCGGCATGGGGTAAATACCGAAGCAAGGATGAAGGGTCTATGCGTCATCTTAGGCAGGAGGCCTAAAATGACTTAGATGAGGCCAATCCCAAGGGGAAGTTGGTGACTCGCGCTGGGTTTAGGAGAGTTGTTCATTCATCGACTCGGATGGGAGGTCCCAGCCGAAGGCTTTTAAGAGGGCTCCGATAGAGTGAAATGGATTTTATGCATTCGGGTGGAACGTTTGAAGTGAAGGGTTTATTTGTTGGTGCCGACAGGGTGTCAGGAGCTGACGTGGTCTATTCATTGGCACAGGGTGAGTGCCAAGGCAAAGGGGTCTTTCATTCATTGACTTGGACGGAAGGTCCGAGCCAAGCAAAGAGGTTCTCTTTATTCATCGGCTTGGACGGAAGGTCCGAGCCAAGGAAGAAAGTTCTTTTTTTTATTCATTGACTTGGACGGAAGGTCCAAGCCAAGCAAGGAAGTTCCCTTCTTTTTTTTCTCTTTTTTTTCATTGACTTGGATGGAAGGTCCGGGCCAAGTAAGAAGGCTCTATCTCTTTTTTCTTCATTAGCTTGGACGGAAGGTCCGAGCCAAGCAAAGAGGTTGTTTTTGTTCATTGACTTGGACGGAAAGTCCGAGCCAAGCAAAGGAGGTTCTTTTTGTTCATCAACTTGGACGGAAGGTCCTAGCCAAGCAAGAAAGTTTTTTTTTATTCATTGACTTGGACGAAAGGTCCGAGCCAAGCAAGGAAGTTCCCTTCTTTTTTTTTTTTTTTACTCATTGACTTGGACGAAAGGTCTGAACCAAGCAAAGGAGGTTTCTCTTCTTTTTTTGTTCATTGACTTGGACGGAAGGTCCGAGCCAAGCAAAGGAGTTCTTTTTGTTCATCAACTTGGATGAAAGGTCCGAGCCAAGCAAAGGTGTTCTTTTCCCCCTTTTTTATTCATTGACTTGGACGGAAGGTCCGAGCCAAGCAAGAAAGTTCCATTTTTTTTTATACATGGACGGAAGGTCCGGGCCAAGCAAGAAGGCTCTCTCCTTTTTGTTCATTGGCTTGGACGGAAGGTCCGAGCCAAGCAAAGAAGTTCTGTTTGTTCATCGACTCGGACGGAAGGTCCGATCCGAGCAAGGAGGTTCTTTTTGTTCATCGACTTGGACGGAAGGTCCGAGCCAAGCAAGGAGGCTCCTTTTGTTCATCAACTTGGACGGAAGGTCCGAGCCAAGCAAAGGTGTTCTTCTGTTCATCGACTTGGACAGAAGGTCCAAGCCAAGGGTTTATTCGTCGGTGGGACTAATAGTTGTAATATTAAGGTGGTCTATTCATTGACAAGGGGTGAGTACCAAAGCAAGAGTCTTTTATTCATGGAACCAGACGAAAGGTCCAGGCCACTGGTTTATTCATCGATGCCAACGGGGAGTCGGGGATCGACGTGGTTTGTTCATTGACACGGGGTTAGTGCCGAAGCAAGGGTCTTTTTGTTCATGGAACCAGACGAAAGGTCCAGGACACAGGCTTCTTCATCGATGCTGACGAGGTGTCGGGAGCTGACGTGGTATGTTGGTCTCTTCTTCTCTGCATCAGTGCTGACAGGGCGCGGTAGCTGACACGGTTTGTTTGTCTTTTCTTCTCTTCATCAGTGCCGACGGGGTGTCTGGAGCTGATAGGGTTTGTTTGTCTCTTCATCTTTTCATCAGTGCCGACAGGGTGTCGGGAGCTGACGTGGTATGTTGGTCTCTTCTTCTCTTCATTAGTGCTGACAGGGTGTTGGGAGCTGACAGGGTTTGTTTGTCTCTTCATCTTTTCATCAGTGCCGACGTGGTGTCGGGAGTTGACCTAGTTTGTTGGTCTCTTTGTCTCTTCGTCAGTGCCGACAGGGTGCCGGGAGCGGACATGGTTTGTTGGTCTCTTTGTCTCTTCATCAGTGCCGACGGGGTGTCGGGAGCTGACCTGGTTTGTTGGTCTCTTTGACTCTTCATCAGTGCCGACAGGGTGTCGGGAGCTGACATGGTTTGTTGGTCTCTTTATCTCTTCATCAGTGCCGACAGGGTGTCGGGAGCTGACAGGGTTTGTTTGTCTCTTCTTCTCTTTGTCAGTGCCGACAGGGCGTCGGGGGCTAACGTGGTTTGTTTGTCTCTTCTTCTCTTTGTCAGTACCGACAGGGCGTCGAGAGCTGATGTGGTATGTAGGTCTCTTCTTCTCTTCATTTGTGACGACAGGGTGTCGGGAATTGACATGATTTATTTGTCTCTTCTTCTGTTCATCAGTGCCGACAGGGCGTCGGGAGCTGACCTGGTTTGTTGGTCTCTTTGTCTCTTCATCAGGCCTGACGGGGTGTTGGGAGCTGACCTGGTTTGTTGGTCTCTTTGTCTCTTCGTTAGTGCTGCAGGGTGCCGGGAGCTGACATGGTTTGTTGGTCTCTTTGTCTCTTCATCAGTGCCGACAGGGTGTCGGGAGCTGACAGGGTTTGTTTGTCTCTTCTTCTCTTTGTCAGTGCCGATAGGCGTCAGGGGCTGACGTGGTTTGTTTGTCTCTTCTTCTCTTTGTCAGCACCGACAGGGCGTCGAGAGCTGACGTGGTATATTGGTCTCTTCTTCTCTTCATTAGTGCCGACAGGGTGTCGGGAACTGACATGGTTTATTTGTCTCTTCTTCTGTTCATCAGTGCCGACAGGGCGTCAGGAGCTGACCTGGTTTGTTGGTCTCTTTGTCTCTTCATCAGTGCCGACGGGGTGTCGAGAGCTGACCTGGTTTGTTGGTCTCTTTGTCTCTTCATTAGTGCCGATAGGGTGCCGGGAGCTGACATGGTTTGTTGGTCTCTTTGTCTCTTCATCAGTGCCGACGGGGTGTCGGGAGCTGACACGATTTGTTTGTCTCTTCTTCTCGTTGTCAGTGCCGACACGGCGTCGGGGGTTGACGTGGTTTTTTTTGTCTCTTCTTCTCTTTGTCAGCACCGACAGGGCGTCGAGAGCTGACGTGGTATGTTGGTCTCTTTTTCTCTTTATTAGTGCCGACTGGGTGTCGGGAATTAACATGGTTTATTTGTCTCTTCTTCTGTTCATCACTGCCGATAGGGCGTCGGGAGCTGACCTGGTTTGTTGGTCTCTTTGTCTCTTCATCAGTGCCGACGGGGTGTCGGGAGCTGACCTATTCTTCATCAGTGCCGACGGGATGTTTGCTTCTTGTGCACCCAAGGTGGGGTGTATTGTTGTTTTTGATGCCCCAAGGTGGAGTGTATTGCCGCTTCTGATGCCCCCAAGGTGGGGTGTAATTCTTCTTAAGATCCCCGTAAGCTGGGGTGCATTCTTCACGGCTTCTATGCCCCCGTGGCGAGGTATGTTGCTTCTTCAAATGCCCATGAGTTGGGGTGTATTCTTTTGTTTCTTACACCCTGATGGTGCGGTGGATGAATGCTCTCTTCTAATTCATGGCTGTGCTCGGCCTTATTGCTATAAAGCATTCCCTACAGTGGGGAAGAGTTCGTCAAGCTAGAGTTACGGCTTGTTGGATCTTTGAGCAGTCACTAGAGGGGCCGTCTTATGCCAGATAAGGGCAGCAGGAAGGTGGAATGGGCCAAGGCATTGCACCACAGACTTGGACCCTCCTAGAGTCAGGCGGGATGACGGCCTTCTTCTTGTCATTTTGGTCGGCGATGTTTACCAATTTTTTTCTTTTTGTCCTTTCTTTTCTTCTCTTCTTTTTTTTGTGTAATAGACCAAAGGCGGGTGCGCAGGAGAGCGCTCACTCCCTCAGGGAGGGGATGAGTGGTTTGCTCCACCGCATCAATCCCACAGTGGTAATCTTTATTCAGCATGGGTCTCGATGGATATGGCCATACAACCCTCTCTCGCCAATTTTTTCACTTCTCTTTTTTTTCTTTTTTTTCTTCTTCATTTCTTTCTTCTTTTAGCGGCCTTCATGATTCCTGGAAGCTGCATATGCCTCGAAATAGCATCCCCGAGGCCAAAGGGACAATTTCACCTCGTCTGACTTTTCTCCCCGTAGGGCTAACAAAGACAGCACCTGTAATTCATCAAAGCAGACAAACATCATTTATTAGGAGGCCATGAGACCCCGAATCCCGGCGAAGAGATGAAGGGTGTTTTAGTCCCACCGGGCGTGCCAGACTTGTGGACACACTTTTCGACACACTCGTTCGTTTGTTTCTTTAGGTCGGTTTATTCGGTGGGTTTATTCGTTTGTTCTCAGGCGTTCTTAGCCCTGGCGAAAATCCGACAGCACCTCCCCCGGACCGGGACTTGCCAGAGGTAAAGGAAAGTCACCACTCGGATTGCTCCGGGGTAGACTCTCAAAACTCGGAGTGGCCTCACGGCGGTCCGAACCCATGTGTGAGTGTGGAACGCTCGAGGGCTAGCCTTCAAGAGCGACCATGACTCACGGGCGATGAATCTTCGGCGCGGGACAGATGTTTGCCACGAGGGCCATGAATGTTCATCCGGTGACGAACTCCTTCGAAGGCCGTGCTATGGAGAAGCAAGCTTCGAAGGGTCTTGGATGAGGAGGAGGAGGAGGAGAGAAGAAGAAGGAACCGGGGATTAAAGCAGAGGATACTAAGATTGCAAAAGGCCCTTTTCCCTTTTTATTCATCCACATAACCGGAGAAGATTTTAAAACGGAAGGGATTCATCTCTTGATAAAGAAGAAATACATCGCGAGGGGGGGGGAGAATACATTGACGAGGGAGGGGGAGAGAGCACATGCTCTTCCCCCTCCGACTCACCTCTCTTCTCTCACGCTCACTCTCTTCTTCTTCTTCACCTTGCCGGCGCCGGGGGACCAAACTCCTTCTCTCTTCTTCTCTTCACTACACACAGCCGAGAGCCTTCCCTTTTTTTTTGATGGCCAGCCCTCTCTCCTTATATATATCTCGGAAGAGGTTCTCTCTATTCGAAGAAGAGCATGCCCCGCCGCTTGCCCACGTCGCGACCATGTTGCTGTCGAACTCCTTCGCGTGCCACATTGCTTTCGCCACTTGCAGGAGAATGGGCGGCCGGCCGATGGAATGAGCACAAGGCGGGACGGGGCTCGAGAACTTCCATTCACGGCATATGCTCGGTTGCCCGCCGGATAAAAGTGGGAGTTTTAACCACTTCAGGCTTGTTCATCATCATGCCGTTCCCAGGAAACATGGGACCGCATTGATGACGGGATGGCTTAATAGTGCGTCGGATAAACACCTCAGAAAATGGCTTGTTCGCATCACCTAATCCGGCGCGGGGGAATAGTAACCGCGCCGGAATAGCTTTTCTTTTGCTTTCAACGTGAGCACGCCATGGTAAATATTTGAAGAAAAGACTTTTAGAAATGGGAAAATGGGCGCGCCGATTTTGTCATCCTCAAGGGCACACCAGTTTAACAAGGTAAAGGGGGGCATGAATCAAAGGTGAGCGCGCCGTTTAAGCAAGGGGGCACGCCGTTTTAAGGCGCGCCACTTTAAGGCCCCTCTGCGCCGTTTTAAGCACCGAATAGATTCTTTTCAAAGGCACGACCATTTATGTGAATGTTGGCACTCCCGAAATGTTCCGGTTGCGATGCATGGCTTCCACAATTTTCCATTCGCAGCCTCCGGGACTCGGTCCCAGACTTTGCATGACTTTCAATGCAAGCTGGGACTGTGCCGGAGTTCCTGGCTCTTCTTTGATTCAGCTCTCGGCACGGCCGGCTGTAGAGTTGTGGCCGTATCTTCTGCCCGGGGGGCTCCCTCATCGGCTAGCGGACCACCAAGCGAGTCTTCGTCTCGATCGGGTGAGGTATGAGGTTTATTCGGCATTTCCGTCTTCGACTCGCGCTGGAATGTGTAGACGCGAATGTCGCCATGATCATCATCGTCATTTTTGTGGCGTCCATAATACCCTTGGGAGAACCCTTGGCCATGCTGGCCCTCTACCAGCAAGGGCCCAGCCCTCACAACCTCCACTCAATATCACCGAGTTACCCCGGGACTTGGGTGAGTGTCGGGTGAGTGGCTGCCAATATCGGTCTGTTTCGGTTGCGAATTGTGCTTGCTTGTTAAAGTCCAAGGGTGTGTCACATCAATTGGTATCAGAGCAAGTTCTAGACCTATCTCTACTAAGTCTTGTCCTAGGGCCATTGCATTTATCCCCCGTTCATCATGGCCATTTCCTACTTAGTCTACTCGCCACCCATGGACTTCATTCTAGATAGGGATATTATCTTTGACGGATCATGTTCTAGTGATTACCTTAGGTGTGAGGCTACCATAGAAGGGTACTTTGAAGAGACTTGGGTATATGGACCCGTGAGAGTCATCAAAGCCAAGGGACGACTTGGGGTCAAGCCAAGGAAAAGTGGCGGAGCATAGAGGGCTTAAGGAGGGTTGAAAGATAAGAACCTATTCACTCATGGGAAGAGATGAAGGTTGAACTTAGGAAGATCTACATCCCCAAATATTCCCACCCCTCCTACTCAAACACCCCTAGCCCGAGGAGCACTACCACTCCTCCATCCCCACCCGGCCAAGTTGAGACCACCCTTAGGCCTCCACCCCCACCACTCCCAACAAATTCCCTCTCAACTATCATCACTACACTTCGCCAACAAATCCTCTCCCTTAAGACCCAAATGATCCAAGCATCCACCTCCCCACCAAACCCCATGAGGGTCCCCACACCCCAACGAAAACCCCCTTCCACAACCCTCACTATCCAAACCCAATTGGCCCCCACTTCCACCCCTCCACAATCGGCCGATCCCAAGGGGAAGAGACCCCTAACCGACCTAGTTTTCCCTATGAGGACCAGCACTCACCCCACTCTTACCATTCAAACCCACGTGGACCCCGTGTCCACCCCTCCACCTAGGCCCACTACGGCCACAACCCCCCAACCCACAATTCCCCACGAAACCCATACTCCACAAGCCCCCTTGGTCCCCACCACTACCCCTCCATCTTCCCCTATAAGGGACACTCCCCCCAAGACCGACCAACCCAAGCCACCCCAACCAACCCATCTTTCACTCCCTCCGCCAAAACTCCCATGTCCTAGGCCTCCACTACTTCCCCTCCCTATCCCAAGCCAAGTTTCCCTTTACCCTCCACCCCGGGTGCACCATACACTAACCATCACCACCCCACCCCCAAAAGACCCTCTCACCTCCTTGGAGGAAGAACCCATACCCTACCCCATAGTGGTGAACACTCCGGACCCTATCCCCCCCACGGAGACCACCCATGTCCAAGTGGAAGAAGAAACCTCACATGGTGGCCTTCACCTTACACCACCCTTTCTAGTTGGGGCCGAGCTCATCTTAGGAGAACCCCTTATTAGTTGGTTAAAGGAGAGCCCAATAAGAGAGATCACGGCCCATGATTTCCCTCCCATGGAGTAAAATCATCCCATAGTACCCTTCTTCTCCTATCACATCACCATCCAATCATCTTACCAAGTGGAAATCTTAGGGAATCTTCTTAAATGCTTAGCATGGCAAATAGAGTTTAAGAGCATGTTGACCCCGGTGACCAACCAATCTAGGACCCTTGACCTCCTACACCAATGTGTCGAGTCTATCACCTCAGTTTGCACCATTGGTTGCTACACTAGCGACCTCCTTTTACTCCTCCCCACACCCGATGATCCCGACTCCATTCTGAAATTGGAGTTCCTTATATCGGAAAGAAAGCCAAATCATCCCCTTATGGCTGACCCACTCACCAAAGACTTCGGCCCACTTATTTCACTAGATGTGGATGATCCACCACCATTTGAGAACCTTGAGGACATAGAACTCCTCTCCCTTGGTAACCCTTTCCATGACCCCTTTGACCACTTCCTATGGGAGCCTAGATCCCTATGTGATTCACCACCCTTACTCACCACCCACCTTTTCTTACCCCAATCCACCATGAGTGACCCAACCACCTTATCCACCACCCACCTTTCCCTACCTCAACCCACCGTGATTGACCCAATCCACCCCATCCTAGACCCGGGTTACACCATGGGAGCCATGACTTTGGGCGATATACACCTAGGGATCGAGATAGTGCCCCACTTCATGATATCCACCTTCCTAGACCCCTTTGACCCATTCCAATGGAAGTTGAAAAGCCTACACATAGGAGACATCTTTGGCACAAGAGTGCATAAGCCTTGGCGTACAACACCACTTGGCATGATTCATAAGTCGGGTCCACTCGTTCATATCACCCACATGTCAAGTAGGATGCATGATTGGTTCATATTCGGGTGTATCGGCCCTCCCTCATTTAACATTGGTCATACACATGTCAAAAGCATCTACGGACGTCCGGGTCCCCCGACATTTATCACCACTTTGCATGATAGGTTCACCTACTGGTGCCCTGGCCCACCTAGGCCCACCAAAGTCTACATAGCAACATTACAGGATAGGTCCACATATGGTTGTCCCGGCCCTCCTCATTCCATCAAAGTCTTCTTAGCGTCAAAGCATGATTGGTCTACTTTTAGTTGCCCAAGTCCACCCATCACCCCTAGAATGTCAGCATTCACAAAATTGCATGAAAATATTCGCAAGCACATCAGCAAGGAAAATGAGATTTATAAAATGCAGGCTGACTCCCATCAGCATCACCAAGAATTCCATGTGGGTGACTTTGTGATGGTGAGGACGGAGAGGCTCTCCCCGTGAGCCATCTCCAAATTGAGGCCTCGTGGGGCTGGTCCCTTCCAGGTTCTGAGGCGCATTGACACTAATGCCTATGAGTTAGATCTTCCCGAGGAGTATGGAGTGAGCCCCACATTCAACGTGGCCAACCTAGTACCATATAAGTGTCCCACGGTGGTACCCAATGAGGATATTGAGCCCACACCCCTCATTGAGAGAGCACCCACCCGTGAGAAGAGTCCACTAGCCAGGAGAGCCCGGCGTGAGCGAATTGAGAGAATATTTGATGAACATGTCACTGCCATTAAGAGCAAGGTGTATGAACGCTATCTCGTCGGGTGGATGGATCGGTCTCCTTCGGAAGACTTGTGGGCAGTATCACTTCTACACCGTCCGAGGAAAGAAGGACTCTTACTCGACGGAGTCGAGTTCTCCGCACCCCGGGAGTATGATGGGGACATCACCTCCTGTGCCCACATTCACGGCTCGTCTCCTCGCCCAGTTGCATCCGGCATGGTCTAGTTATTTATTTTGAGTCATATGTAATTTTTATTTGAGTCATATCATTGTATTTTTCCTTTTATTTGAGTAATTTCCCTAGGTCTTTTATTTATTCCCCTAAGTTTGAGTGTCATTAGGTTGATTAGACTAGCTATTGGGCCCAATTCAGTGGGCTAGGCCCAGGGGTGCCCCCTACACCCTTGGTTATTTGTCGTTGTAGCATGAGTCAGGGACTTTTTGTAAAATGTGGGTTGCCTATATATAGGACCCCATTCCCCCATCTGAAGTTAATGAAAAATTTGCCATTTGAGAGTTCAAATTTCAGATTTCTTGTGAAGTTAATCCATTAGTGGGTGAGAAGCCCTAGGGAGAGAATCCCACCCAATCTCTCATTTACTCTCTCTCTTCATCTCCCCTCCCTCTCTCTCTTAGGGGTTCGCCCCCTTCTCTCTCTCCTCCCCTCCCAACCACTTTCTCTCTCCCTTCTTCCTCCATTAAGACCTCTTCAACTCCCCACGACCCTCCTCTGTACTCCACCCCATCCCCAAGATAGTCTCCACCTATCCCCACTCCACCCTCCAACCACCAATCACCCACTACCACTTCCCAACACAATCTCCCTCTCCCCAACACAATCCACCCTAGTCCCCACACAACCCTCCAGCTCCCAAGGAAAGTTTGAATATTTTTCGCTCCCCTCTCACCCTCCCCTTCCCCAAACCCTAGATCTGGTTGCCCCCCACTCTCCCCCTCCATCAACCTAGTTCCTTCTCCACCCTCCCCTACCTCTTGTGGCATTGGAGCCACTCCCAACTAGCCAGTTCGCAGCTCAGGATCTGCAGAAGACCAGTAGCTTGCAGAGGCGACCCCGACTTCATCCCAGCATCCCTGGAGGCCCAAGTGGTACCGTCAGAAGCGTCTCCCTGTATTCTTCAGAACCGTGGTGGTCTTGTCCCAACCTGAGCTCGTGGTTGCCCGAGGGAGCAGATCTCCCCACACTGCGCTTCTTCCTCTAGACTGGCAACCTAAAGCCACTTGCAGAGCTTCCCGCGGCCAACCCCTGGAAGATCTGGGGGCATAATTTGGCTGATATCATCTACGACGAGTCTACTTCCAGGAACAAGAAGCGGAACACCGTTTGGCATCCGGAGCTAAGAGTTATCATTTTTCTCCCTCGGGTGCGCCGTTTTGTTCCCTCTGGGACTGAACAGACACCCATTCACTGTTCAAAATCTATCTGTCTGCTCCAACCTCCTCCGGTGCCCTCGTGGGCCTTCGTTCAAAGAGGGCTCGACAACGAATCCAGCGACTCTAGCCTCGCCTGAATCAGAGCTCAGGATCACCCGTGGTGACCTCGTCTTCCGACTGTAGTCGTACTGTAGCAGTCAGAATCAGAGAACCGAGACCATGTTCGCGCCTCTGCCACGATCAGCACCGCCATCCAAAAATTCCCCCAAAAATTGGGCATCTTCTTGGGTCAGCTATGAAGGTTCTCCAACTGGTTTTGTCGACAACAGAGTTCGGGCGAGGCCGCAGCAACACCGACTTTGACCACCTGTCCCATGTTCCCGAGGGCGGACAGAACCGTCAATTTTCTTTCAATAAGTTCCTAGATTGATTCTCCCCTTCCCGCCTAGCCGGCTTACAGCCCCTCCCTGTGGAAGGTAGTGTTTGGATGTATTCATGATTTCCCTTCCCCTTGATCCACCCCCTAGCATGGGGAGTAGTGTTGTAATCCTTTAAACAGGGTCAAGCTACACCGGCGCGGCGTGTGGGGAACCCACGCTTCCCCACTCGGCCACGTCTCCGAGCGGGACCAGTTTCTTCAAACCGGTTGAGTAAGTGTTCCAACCCTTGCTTTTCTAAGTGCTTGTTCTTTCAATATTAGCTTATAGTTCCGTTGGCCCGTGAGAGTGAGTGCCCGATCTGTAAGCTCCTTTGCTTCAAGAGATCGCCGTGGGAGAGAGTGTGCAACCCGTACCCTTGGCACAACGTCGGCTCCATTGAATTGGGCTTCCATACCCTCGGGAGAACCCTGGGCCTTGCTGGGCCTCTACCAGCAAGGGCCCAGCCCTCACAACCTCCACTCGATATCACCGAGTTACCCCGGGACATGGGTGAGTGTCGGGTGAGTGGCCGCCAATATCGGTCCGTTTCGGTTGAGAATTGTGCTTGCTTGTTAAAGTCCAAGGGTGTGTCACATCAATTGGTATCAGAGCAAGTTCTAGACCTATCTCTACTAAATCTTATCCTAGGGCCATTGCATTTATCCCCCCGTTCATCATGGCCATTTCCAACTTAGCCTACTCGTCACCCATGGACTTCATTCTAGATAGGGATATTATCTTTGACGGATCATGTTCTAGTGATTACCTTAGGTGGGAGGCTACCATAGAAAGGTACTTTGAAGAGACTTGGGTATATGGACCCGCGAGAGTCCTCAAGGCCAAGGGACGACTTGGGGTCAAGCCAAGGAAAAGTGGCGGAGCATAGAGGGCTTAAGGAGGGTTGAAAGACAAGAACCTATTCACTCATGGGAAGAGATGAAGGTAGAACTTAGGAAGATCTACATCCCCAAATATTCCCACCCCTCCTACTCAAACACCCCTAGCCCGAGGAGCACTACCACTCCTCCATCTCCACCCGACCAAGTTGAGACCACCCTTAGGCCTCCACCCCCACCACTCCCAACAAATTCCCTCTCAACCATCATCACTACACTTCGCCACCAAATCCTCTCCCTTAAGACCCAAATGATCCAAGCATCCACATCCCCACCTAACCCCAAGAGGGTCCCCACACCCCAACGAAAACCCCCTTCCACAACCCTCACTATCCAAAACCAATTGGCCCCCACTTCCACCCCTCCACAATCCGCCGATCCCAAGGGGAAGAGACCCCCAACTGACCCGGTTTTCCCAATGAGGACCACCACTCACCCCACTCTCACCATTCAAACCCACGTGGACCCCGTATCCACCCCTCCACCTATGCCCACGACGGCCACCACCCCCCAACCCACAATTCCCCATGAAACCCATACTCCACAAGCCCCCTTGGTCCCCACCACTATCCCTCCATCTTCCCCTATAAGCCACACTCCCCCCAAGACCGACCAACCCAAGCCACCCCAACCAACCCATCTCCCACTCCCTCCCCCAAAACTCCCATGTCCTAGGCCTCCACTACTTCCCCTCCCAATCCCAAACCAAGTTTCCCTTTACCCTCCACCCCGGGTGCACCATACACTAACCATCACCACCCCACCCCCAAAAGACCCTCTCACCTCCTTGGAGGAGGAACCCATACCCGACCCCATAGTGGTGAACACTCCGGACCCTATCCCCACCATGGAGACCACTCATGTCCAAGTGGAAGAAGAAACCTCACATGGTGGCCTTCACCTTACCCCACCCTCTCTAGTTGGGGCCGAGCTCATCTTAGGAGAACCCCTTATTAGTTGGCTAAAGGAGAGCCCAATAAGAGAGATCACGGCCCACGATTTCCCTCCCATGCAGCAAAATCTTCCCATAGTACCCTTCTTCTCCTATCACACCACCATCCAATCATCTTACCAAGTGAAAATCTTAGGGAATCTTCTTAAATGCTTAGCATGGCAAATAGAGTTTACGAGCATGTTGACCCCGGTGACCAACCAATCTAGGAGCCTTGACCTCCTACACCAATGTGTCAAGTCTATCACCTCAGTTTGCACCATTGGTTGCTACACTAGCGACCTCCTTTTACTCCTCCCCACCTCCGATGATCCCGACTCCATTCTGAAATTGGAGTTCCTTATATCGGAAAGAAAGCCAAATCATCCCCTTATGGCTGACCCACTCACCAAAGACTTCGGCCCACTTATTTCACTAGAAGTGGATGATCCACCACCATTTGAGGACCTTGATGACATAGAACTCCTCTCCCTTGGTAACCCTTTCCATGACCCCTTTGACCCCTTCCTATGGGAGCCAAGATCCCTATGTGATCCACCACCCTTACTCAGCACCCACCTTTTCTTACTCCAATCCAGCACGAGTGACCCAACCACCTTATCGACCACCCACCTTTCCCTACCTCAACCCACCGTGATTGACCCAATCCACCCCATCCTAGACCCGGGTTACACCATGGGAGCCATGGCTTTGGGCAATATACACCTAGGGATCGAGGAAGTGCCCCACTTCATGATACCCACCTTCCTAGACCCCTTTGACCCATTCCAATGGAAGTCCAAAAGCCCACACATAGGAGATATCTTTGGCACAAGAGTGCATAAGTCTTGGCGTACAACACCACTTGGCATGATTCATAAGTCGGGTCCACTCGTTCATATCACCCACATGTCAAGTAGGATGCATGATTGGTTCATATTCGGGTGTATCGGCCCTCCCTCATTTAACATTGGTCATACACATGTCAAAAGCATCTACAGATGTCCAGGTCCCTGACATTTATCACCACTTTGCATGATAGGTTCACCTACAGGTGCCCCGGCCCACCTAGGCCCACCAAAGTCTACATAGCAACATTACATGATAGGTCCACATATGGTTGTCCCGGTCCTCCCCATTCCATCAAAGTCTTCTTAGCGTCAAAGCATGATTGGTCTACTTTTGGTTGCCCGGGTCCACCCATCACCCCTAGAATGTCAGCATTCATAAAATTGCATGAAAACATTCGCAAGCACATCAGCAAGTAAAATGAGATTTATAAAAGGCAGGCTGACTCCCATCGGCATCACCAAGAATTCCACGTGGGTGACTTTGTGATGGTGAGGACGAAGAGGCTCTCCCCGTGAGCCATCTCCAAATTGAGGCCTCGTGGGGCTGTTCCCTTCCAGGTTCTGAGATGCATTGACACTAATGCCTATTAGTTAGATCTTCCAGAGGAGTATGGAGTGAGCTCCACATTCAACGTGGCCAACCTAGTACCATATAAGGGTCCCACGGTGGTACCCAGTGAGGATATTGAGCCCACACCCCTCATTGAGAGAGCACCCACCCGTGAGAAGAGTCCACTAGCCAGGAGTGCCCGGCGTGAGCGAATTGAGCAAATATTGGATGAACATGTCACTGCCATCAAGAGCAAGGTGTATGAACGCTATCTCGTCGGGCGGATGGATCAGTCTCCTTTGGAAGACTTGTGGGCGGTATCACTTCTACACCGTTTGAGGAAGGAAGGACTTTTACTCGACGGAGTCGAGTTCTCCGCACCCCGGGAGTATGATGGGGACATCACCTCCCGTGCCCACATTCATGGCTCGTCTCCTCGCCCCGGTTGCATTCGGCATGGTCTAGTTATTTATTTTGAGTCCTATGTAATTTTTATTTGAGTCATATCATTGTATTTTTCCTTTTATTTGAGTCATTTCCCTAGGTCTTTTATTTATTCCCTTACGTTTGAGTGTCATTAGGTTGATTAGACTAGCTATTGGGCCCAATTCAGTGGGCTAGGGCCAGGGGCGCCCCCTACACCCTTGGTTATTTGTCGTTGTAGCAAGAGTCAGGGACTTTTTGTAAAATATGGGTTGCCTATATATAGGACCCTATTCACCCAATTGAAGTTAATGTAAAATTTGCCATTTGAGAGTTCAAATTTCAGATTTCTTGTGGAGTGAATCCATTAGTGGGTGAGAAGCCCTAGGGAGAGAATCCCACCCCATCCCTCTCTTACTCTCTCTCTTCATCTCCCCTCCCTCTCTCTCTCTTAGGGGTTCGCCCCCTTCTCTCTCTCCTCCCCTCCCAACCACTTTCTCTCTCCCTTCTTCCTCCATTAAGACCTCTTCAACTCCCCACAACCCTCCTCTTTACTCCACCCCATCCCCAAGATAGTCTCCACTTATTCCCACTCCACCCTCCAACCACCAACCACAATCTCCCTCTCCCCAACACAATCCACCCTAGTCCCCACACAACCCTGCAGCTCCCAAGGGAAGTTTGAATATTTTTCCCTCCCATTTCACCCTCTCCTTCCCCAAACCCTAGATCTGGTCGCCCCCCACTCTCCCCCTCCATCAACCAAGTTCCTTCTCCTCCCTCCCCTACCTCTTGTGCCATTGGAGCTACTCACATCTAGCCAGTTCGCAGCTTGCAGAGGTGACCCTGACTACATCCTGGCGTCCCTAGAGGCCCAAGTGATACCGTCGGAAGCGTCTCCTTGTCTTCTTCGTAACGGTGGTGTCTCCTCCCAACCTGAGCTCGTGGCTGCCCGAGGGAGCCGATCTCCCCACACTACGCTTCTTCCTCCAGACTGGCAACCTGAAGCCGCTTGCAGAGCTCCCCATAGCTAACCCCTGGAAGATCTGGAGGCGGGACTTGGCTGAGATCATCTACGATGAGTCTACTTCCAGGAACAAGAAGCGGAACCCCGTTCGGCATCAGGAGCTAAGAGTTTTCATTTTTCTCCCCCGGGTGCGCCGTTCTATTCCCTCTGGGACTGAACAGACACTCATTCACTGTTCGGGATCTATCTGTCTACTCCAATCTCCTCCGGCACCCACGCGGGCCTCCGTTCGAAGAGGGCTCCACAACGAATCCAGAAACCTTGGCCCCGCCTGAATCAGAGCTTAGGAGCGCCCGTGGTGACTTCGTCTTTCTACTATAGTGGTATTGTAGCAATCAGAATTAGAGAACCGAGACCCTCTTCGCGCATCTGCCACAATCAGCACCTCCATCCAGAAATTCCCCCAAAAATTCGGCGTCTTCCTGGGTCAGCTATGAAGGTTCTCCAACTGGTTTCATCGACAACGGAGTTTGGGCGAGGCTGCAGCGGTGTCAACTTCGACCGCCTATCCACTGTTCTAGAGGGCGGACGGAACCGTCGATTTTCTTTCAATAAGTTCCTAGATTGATTCTCCCCTTCTCGCCTGGCCGGCTTACAGCCCCTTCCTGTGGGAGGTAGTGTTTGGATGTATTCATGATTTCCCCTCCCCTTGATCCTTTAAACAGGGTCAAGCTACACCGGCGCGGCATGTGGGAACCCACGCTTCCCCGCTCGCCCACGTCTTCGAGAGGGACCAGTTTCTTAAAACCGGTTGAGTAAGTGTTCGAACCCTTACTTTTCTTAGTGCTTGTTCTTCAATATTAGCTCATAGTTCCACTAGCCCATGAGAGTAAGTGCCCGATCCGCAAGCTCCTTTGCTTCAAGATATCACCGTGGGAGAGAGTGTGCAACCCGTGCCCTTGGCACAACATCGGCTCCATTGAATTGGGCCTCCATACCCTTGGAAGAACCCTTGGCCTTGCTGTCCCTCTACCAGCAAGGGCCCAGCCCTCACAACCTCCACTCGGTATCACCGAGTTGCCCCGGGACATGGGTGAGTGTCGGGTGAGTGGCCGCCAATATCGGTCCGTTTCAGTTACGAATTGTGCTTGCTTGTTAAAGTCCAAGGGTGTGTCACATCAAGACCCCTCAGGGTTTTCACAGACCGATCCGCCAGTTGAAGGATTATAGATGTGGGCTTCAATTCTCCTATATCAAATTGCTCATATATAATGGTGGGCAATAGATTCACGCTAGCACCTAAGTCTAGCAATGCTTTATCAAATGTAACTCCACCTATATCACATAAAATTAGAGGAGCTCCGGGATTCTTCAAATTCTTAGGTAAGTGGTTCATCACGACAACACTGACATCTTCAGATAGGCGGATCTTTTGAGTTATCGCTTTAGGCTCCCTCTTCGGAGTACATAGCTCTTTTAGAAACTTTGCATATGCCGGCACACGCTTGATCGCATCCAAGAGTGAAATATTGATATTCACCTGTTTACATAATTCCACTAATTCTTTTTGCTAGAGGATTTGTTCCTCGGGAGCAAGCTGTGAGGCTCAGCAGTGTTGAGGATTTGTTCCTCGGGAGTAAGCTGTAAGGCTCAGCAGTGTTGAGGACTTATTCCTCGAGAGCAAGCTATGAGGCTCAATGGCTTGGGATCAGTTCCCCGAAGTTGTGGATCAACGGTTGTGTTGGAGTGTTCTCTACGTTCTTGCTTGAGCAAGGGAAGCCTCACTCAGGTTGAGTGAGGGTGGACGTAGATCTCAAGGTTGAGATCAAACTACCTTAAAAACCTCTTTGCATTGTGGCTTGCAGTGTGCACTTGATTGTCCATATTCTCTACCTTCTTCACAAAGTCAGTCATATGTTTGGTTGAGTGCATTGTGTTCGAGTTCAGTTCTGCTTGAAGCATCCATTCTGAGAGAGTGTTCTGCGATCTATTATTCATTATCATTTAACTTGGGATAAGCTAAGTGTTTGATATCCGTTCTGCATGATCCAGTGCATGCCAAAGTCCGCTTCTGTTTAATTCTAGCATATCATCATATGTTTGATTGTGGTTCAATATGAACCTTTGGATGTTGTTCGCTTCAGCTTGGTGTATCTTCATTATGTGCAAAGTACTCAGCATGGGTTTCGTATGAAATGTTAGACATCGTTTAGTGAACAGGAGTCTGAAGAATTAGCTTAGCTTTATTCAGTCTGAATTGTGTGTGAGTCCATTTTCTTTATCTCTTTCACAGGTTGGCTTGAGTGCTGCACACATCACAGATTAGACCTAGCCTCAGTGTTCGGAATTGGAGTAGTGTTCAAGTGTTCGATATCAGTTTTGATTGAAGCGTTAACTGCTAGATTAATCTCTGAATTGTTGCCTTGTCTGAACTAATATTATGTGTTAAAATTCTACCTAACTGAACTGCTTCGAGTGTAAGTTAGAGTTTGAACTACTTCCAGTGTGAGTGAGAAGTTGTGCTTGAGTGTTGTTGAGTTCTGTGGGAAGAAGGTCTGAGGAATTTGCTTCCGTTATAGTTTGTTTAGCATTGCAATCATACTCATGCTCTAAGTAGTTGAGAATAAGTAGGGTGTAATTTTAATTGAGTATAAACTTTTTAGTGGGAACTATTCACCCCCCCCCCCACCTCTAGATCTCATCCTTGCACCCATCATTCTATGCAATGCATGGAGGAAGGAAATGCAGACCAGCCAATTACATGAAGAGACATGATTACCAATTGCTTAGAGAGATGATGCTTTCATAGTAGTCAGGAGAGATCATTGTAGATGATACAAAAGTAACAAGCAATGTGGAGACATGCAATATCAAGGGGGTCAATTTGACTTGATGTCAAATGCCATTACAGCCAGATAGAAGTCTGGACACAAGGGGTCGACCCTTGGGGTCGACACTTGGAATTAATCATAGAAGAAACAGATCCAAGAAATATTAGGATGGGAGTTCTTCAGCCTGAAGCTAAGTTCATAAAAGCAGAGTTAGAGATTTTTCAAAATCTTCAGTTATAGAATTTCAATGACGAAGCCCTTATAATCAGATTGGTTTAAAACTGATGAATTCTGAGTTTCTCAATAATAAGCATTTAAAAAAAATCTGCATTCAATATTAATAGAAATGAACCTCAGTTACATATAAAAGCCAGGTTAACCTCCTTTCATCCTACACATTCAGTTCCATTAGCTCCTTTGAAAGAAACAATGGTAAGTATTGAGATTAAACACTTGAAGTTTATGATTTTATCCATGGGGCACAACATTTTCAGATATTTCTTTTAAAGCCACATGTTGCCCCCCCTTTTTTTTAATTTATAAGAACATTCAGGTGCGCCATGCACCTTTTGACATGAGAGTGCACATTGACCAGACGCCATCACCTCCAGTTACTCAGTATAGCTTACCATTCTGCTTCAATTAGAACAGAGGTAGCAACGCACTTCATGACTTTGTCCACTCCACTTCTGTCACGCCCCGAGATTATGCGGCGGAAACAATCGGGAACGTGAACAGCCGGCTAGTACGTATCAAGCAAGTAATATAATCAGAGCGCTAACACATTCACACATAAGAAATGAATGCACAATATTTGGACAAAATCTTTCCTTTGTGAAATAATGATCAAAAGTACATAAGGTGACTCTTGACTCTTTGACTAACTAGACTCAATAAAATAAAAAATTACATAGCGACTCTTAACTATCAACTAATGACAATCTAAGGCTTCACTCCTTCTTTCATTGCTCTCAGATCCATCACTTGAATAGTCTGAATCCGACCCGCTAGAATTTCTTAAAAAATATTAAAAAAGTAGGGAATGAGCACACATGCCCAGGTATCTACGTGTCAACATGAAGGAAATGTTTAAGTAATTAACACTTTAGCTCTAGAGTGTAAAATAAGTTATGAAAATACAATGAAACACGTGAATAAACCAAAGTAACACAAATAACAAGATATGATCAAGGTGAGATATGAGAGTTCATGTAGACTTGGAAATATGATCAAACAAGAATATAACATGAATGTAATTTGGCCTTTCATGAACAAGAATGTACTTTTTTATAACCATAAGGGCTATGCACTAGAAAGTCATGTAACGAGAATGTACTAGCAAACATGTAATTTCATAAGATTGCCTTGTGGATCTTCACCCGTTTATAAAAAAAGTACTCCCGACGTAATGCAACGTCAGTGTTCATCATACCCCATGGTTTATAGTATGTTTCCGGCTATCTGCCAAGGGGACTATAGTGGAGCCCTTGGACACTGTCCGTGCCCACTCTTGCATCTTCAAGTTATAAATCAAGCTACTTTCACGAGAAATATAAATATTGTCAATAATGTAATAAGTTTAGATAAGTGATCACAATAACCAAGGTAAGAGCGTACCAAAATGAATTTTATGAGTTTCAAGGAAGATTTAATAACTAGGTTATAACATGGAAGAAATCCGGTAGCATAACGGCATATTCTTTAATTTCCATAACTCATTAATAACTTATTGAACAAGTTGTGAGGTTCTAGATAATCATTTGACCATCTAGGATCATAGAAAAATCAACCATCGTGTCAAACCCCGAGTTAAGAAAACGGAAGATTGTTGCGGTCGTTTACTGGACCGTATGTGGATCTATGAGGTCGCGACTGGACCGTTTAACGACAGAGTCGATGAAACGAATGAACTGGAACCACGCAGTTAAGGCAGGGCCGCTAGGCGTCCTTGGCGGTCAAGTAAATGGCTGCTACCAGACTCTGGCGATCTCCAGAGGGCCGCTAAGGTCCAAAACACAAAACACTGCTAAAATACTTTCTAGACAATTAGGTTTTGAGGGTACAACCAGCTCAGCGTCCTAGTGGGAATCCCAGGCTCACGGAGACTTACGAAGGCCTTGAAACAAGATCACCTAATCTAGTGGAAGGAATATCCAACGGAGAGGATCACAAGTCTAAGACTGTGTGCTTAAGTGCAAAGTGTATCTAATGACATCGTACCGGAATACGTGCCATGTACTTAAGAAAGATTCAAGGTGAGAGTGAGATCGTAAAAGATATTGATCAAAATATCACTACAAAGTCCATGAATCTTATGAAGTTATGATCATTAATATAAGAGTATATGTTTTGGCATGAAAGTAACATAAGTTTAAAATAAGCATTTAAACCATGTAAGAAATACAATCTATCAGGGATGGTGCATAATATAACCAATATTATGAATATAAAGTCAAAACTAAGAATAAGACCTCATTAACCAGGATTAACATATAGTCAATAGGGTCAATCTACCATCTGTTTAGAGTTAACAAAGTGCAGATTATAGAAATCGATTAACAGTCATAGGATGGCCGCTTACCAGGGCTTAGCGATCTGTCGCAAGGCCGCTAGGTACCTCTGGCGGTCACAAAAAGACCGTTTCTTTCTATATGTGGCAAACAATATAAAACCCAAAGAGCAGGCCAAATCTAAGAGAAATAGGTGCATAGAAAAATATGCCAATAGGTAAATAAGGCCTGATGCAACTATATTAAAACATGGAGATGCATGAGTTTGAGTGAAGTAAGCCAACATTATCAATTTTTTATTAAGGCGAAGGTTCATGCATGCTATGTTAACCCTATATGCGCAGTCATAATAAAACATCAAATTCACCATGTACAATCAATGAAAATAGGAGGGAACAAGGGGCTTTTGTTCCAAACACATTAATTTAGCCTTTTCATGAGATAACCTACCTTTGATTCGATCCCTAGACTTTACATTTATGATTGGAAGTAGACCCTAGTTCCTCCACGTCCTGTGCCAAACCAGCAACTTCCCGTTCTTCTATCTCCTAATCCTCTTGACCTAAATTCATGAGAATTTAAGGATAGGTAGAAGATATATAGGGTAACAAAAAGTTCTAAAGGACCAACTTGAACTAACCTCATTCAGGGCTTCTAATCTCCTGATTTTTATTGGACCGACGCTCTAGTTCCTGTGAAGACTGTTGCAAATTAGCAACTTTCAGATGCTCTATCTCTCCAATGGCTGGGTCTTCTAGCACGAAAATTTGAGGGAAGTTAGATAAAACTATGGAGAACATAAAGTTCTAAAGAACTAACCTAAAAAGTGTTGGGGGTGCAAGGCACGGATTCAGAGGGGGGGTGAATGAATCCCCGTTCAAAACTATTGCGGAATAAAACTTTTGCCTACACTCAATGAAGTCTACTGAGACCACTGAGCTCTCTTACTTCGGAAACTAAAAATGCTGAAGATAGATAACCCAAGGAATTGCGCAGACTCAACTCACAAATTCACTCAAGGGACGAGAAGCACTAAGAAGCATATGTTTCTATTAAGCACGAAGTTGAACACTTAACAACAATACCAAATCACGCAGGAAAGCTTCTGATATAGAACACTCAAACAACCTGAGAAGGGGGATAGAAGATATGGAAATTTACGCAAGGCAAACCATGATGGACAAGATATTTTATGTGGTTCGGCCAGACCATAGTTTGCCAACGTCCACCCCTCACCCCAAACCGGAATGAGGCTTCCCTTGCAAAAGAAAGAACCACAGACTCAGTCTGCAACAGACGATGCCTAACAGCTTGACCCAGAGGAACACTCTCCTCTCTTCCTCCAACCCGGAGGGGAAAATCATGAATGACGCCCAGTCACTCACAACCGGAGACCCAAGTCTCCCTTCCTCTGAAACCTAGAGGGAACCACAAGTGACACCCAGTCACTTACAAACTAGAGGTCACAGACCTATCTTCCTCCACACCAGAGGGAATCCACGAGTGACACCCAGCCACTTGCAAACCGGAGAACACGTCTCCCTTCTCCTGAGACCACAGGAGGAACCCCGATCCTGAACAAGGGAAACAGAAAGCACTGAGAATTAGAGAAGAACAAACGAATAACAAAGAGAAACAAAAATAGATATAGCTCCGAGGAGCACAATGACTGTGGATTTGATCCACGAGTCAATTCATGATCAGATCTTCAGGATGCGCTGGCTGCACACTCTTTCTCCTTCTCACGATTTTCTTCTCTCTCACTCTGGCTCTCAGCTTCTTCTTCACTCACTGACTACCTCTCTTCTTCTTCTTCTTCTTCTGTTGGCTCTCTTTTCTTTTCTTCTGGCGGCCTCTTTTTCAGCACCACCACCCTTCTTCGAAGGGTAAGGTATTCTTATATAGGAGCAAGGGCTCCGTAAGGATCAAGCAACAGAACCCTACTGACATTCCATTGGTCCATGTGTTAGGGAATAGAAGCTTCCTTTCCTCGGATCACGTGCCCATCATTTCTCCCTTTATCCACGAGCCAGCCTTCTGCCTTTTCAAAGATCACGTGCCTCTTCTACGAACAAAATTATTCCCTATAAGTAAAGTCAACAAGCTTTTAGTCAAACACCTTATAAACATTAGTCATGAAGGATGTATAGACTCTAAATTGTAACGTTCCGACATGCACAGACCTTAGGTTGCTATGAATAGGACATGCACTATCAAACTTGCACCAAGGTAAAGAATGCACAGACCTTATTTTGCTCAAGGCAAAACTTGCACCGAGGTAAACAATGCACAGACGTTGTGTAGCTCAAGCATACGTAAAGATAGGAATGCATCGATGTTGATCCTTTGAAACCAAACCTTGCACCGACCGTGCTACTATGCATCAAACAATAACTTGCACAGACTTCCAACATGCACCGACTTGGAAGCTCATGTGCACAAGACCGAGCATGAGGCAAAAGATGCACCGATGCAAGGGTTGCATCGACCGTGGTCATGATGAAATTGAAAACTTGCACCGAATTCATGCAATATGAGACTCAAATGGATGAGACGCTAACAGAGACACAAGAGCATAAGTGCATGAGATGCAGACACGATCGCAACTGTGCATGAGACGCTAATAGAGACGCAAGACCATTAGTGCATGAGACGTAAATAAAAATATGTATGAGACACAAGGCATGCGCTAGAGACGCAGGCGAGAGAGAGACCCTAAGATTGGCGCTAAAGACGTAGCATGAGACGCATGCTACAGGAATGTGCACGGACTTTGAACTACAACTAGAAACATGAACTAGCACCGACTATGAGTGCGCTGAAGGCAAGAACTGCACTGACCATGTATCCGCACAAGACAAACATGCACGAACCTATGCATGAGTGTGTCACAATATGCACCGACTTAGTTAAGGATAAAACTAAAACATGCACTAACTATATTGAGCATATATGCACAGACCCAAGGTGCTATGTTCAAAATCTGCACATACTTCTCATATGAACAAGGCAATGTGTGCATTGACTTGATATGTGGAGTAACATGAAAGTGCATAGACTCTACTTGCAACAAGCGAGTATCAACCAGTGAATGTTTGTGCACACTACGTGTTTGATAAAATGACTTTGCAACATACACAAGTGCACAGACTTGTAATGTGAAACGTGAGCAGATGCTACTAGCATTGACCTTGGAGATGTATGATACAAGGCACGCACTAACCTGTTAATGAGTTGACTTTGACTTGGGTTGACCTCCTTTTCATGACCCGTGAGTCATTCTTAAACCTGTTCTGACATTTTCTCATAATACATCAGGATTATATCATCAAGGATGTACATATAAACATAATGAGACATAATATTTCTCATCATCAAAACTCCAGAACCACATGGGACACAACAATCTCCCCCTTTTTGATGATTTTAATATTATGAGTCATTGCAATAGATTCACTATGATGATTATGAAATACCAGTATGAAATATGAGTGAAATATGAAAGGTCATGAACATTCACCATAGAATAGCTCAGTCAAAAATGAGCATGTAAAGCACCATGAGTGCAGCAACTGACAAGAATTACAATTGATGATGCAAATGATGACTAACCAAGAGTGACAAATGCTGAATGACCAAGAAGGGCAAATGACCAAATGACTCAATGACTCACAAGAGTTCTCCCCCTTTGATAACATCAAAAAAAATGGAATGATCAATGACTGCTGAAGGAGATGATATTGGAGCTATTATGCAAACTGAGTTACTGTAATGGCCCAGAATATTTATATTATTTCAGGAATTATTTAATGATTTTTTGGAATTCATTAGAAATTTATTTAGGCCCAATTATGGTAAACAATTAATCTAGCCTATTTAATTGAAGCCCAACAGGTTTAAGGACCAAGTCCATGAAGTTTGGCCCATATTCTAGAAGGTTATTTAGCCTATTCACGAATTATAAGGATAAATACTCATTAATTAAATAAATAATTGGATAAGATGAAATTAGAATTTGAATTCATTTCAAATTCGGCACCTACGATAGGTAACGGTCTATCATGCGACCGCCACAGGGACCTAATGCTCCAGGGTTCGATCGTTACACTCTATCAGTTCCGTGAATTGAAGAAAGACCAAAAAGATTAGATTTTTGATAGTCTATCTCTTAGGGATCGAGATGGGAGGACTAGTAAACGTGTTAAGGACTCTCAGAAGTCGATCTAAGGTCTAATAAGAACTCTAGAATCGATCTAATCCTCAAAACCATAGCTAGAACCTATAAATAGACCCTAGTTTTGACCTGCGCGACCCTTACATTGGCTCGCGTAATCTGCCAAGATTTAGCTTAAGTTCTATTTCCGCGAGAATTTTTAAAAGGGGATTCATTCACCCCCCCCTCTAAATCTTGGTGTGCACCACCATTACGTTCCAACAATACTTTTGACCTTAACCACCCGCCCTTGGAATGGGAATTTGAGGCATTGGTAGGTAGTTGATGGTACAACATTTAGATTGTTGATCCACGGTCTCTCGAGAATGGTCTTGAACATTGGGTCTATATCAAGAACGTACCACCGGCATGGATAACGGCTCGAGTTCAGCTTGAAAGGTAATTAATACCATGACACGGTCTCCTCGAATTGTCATTGGCAGCAATGGTGGTAGTTGTTGGGCGAAGATGCTTCTCATATATGTTGCAGGCCCGCTGGGTGCTTGGAGGACACACATTAATCGATGCACCCGTGTCCACAAGAGCATAGTGGCATCCGCCTCGCTTCGGGAGGCACGAATTATACCTCAAAAAATGTAATAGCCAGCCCCTTGGTAATATTAGTGGCCAGTGCGGAAGGTAGACCATCAGTTGCCAGATCCTCATTTACCATGATCTTTTGCAGAAAATCTTGAAGAGCATCTTGGTGGACCTTGGATCTCTTAATCAATTCCAGGATAGAGATCTTGACGGGCATGCAGCCTAGATGATGCAACAAGTCATATTGCATGCCCGGGAGTAGATCCGCCTCTTTTTGATTTGTTGCTTATTGCGAGGACCGGGGATTACCCATGGTTATACCAACTGGCGGGTTGGTGCGATGAAACATACACCCGCTCCTTAGGGCAAGACTTTGTGCCGATAATGGGTTGACAGCATCCAGGATTGGCAGCTTAATGGACCCATTTGGACGGATGATGGAAGTTGGGGAATGTGATGGCAATGCAGGGATGTCGAAGGTGGTGTAGGGTTTAATGGGTCTGGACGATAGTATCAAAGATGGACAGTCGAATGGGGGTGCTTGAGTGGGAGTGGATGGCGTAATGGGTCCTTGCGGGAGGATCAGGGTAGGCGATACGACAATGGGGGATGATGGTGGAAGGATGAGAGGCCTAACGGATGAGGGAGGTATAGCAGAAGAAACGGAAGGCAAGAGCGACAGATTTGATGGACTTGGAAGATTAGGGGGCAAGATGATGGAGGCATTAGGGGAAGGTGAAGGTCTTGGGATAGGGGATGCATGACAAGAGTGGTGGAGGGCCATCAGTCGTTGTGTAGGAGGCTCGTCATCATAAGACCACCTTGCTTTAGGGGCTAGGTGATGCACGAAGGGGTCAACCAGAGCTAGTGCTGGTAGTTATGGATTTGGAGTGGGCAGGTGGTTCAGCATGGGATTTTGTACAATCCCCAAGTCTTGCAGAGATGGTTGCTGTTGTGGTGGCTACTGTACCTGTGGTTGCTGTGACTGTTGGGGCGGCTACTGCTGTCGGGGCACCTGGGCCTTCTCTTCTCCTTCATCTCAGTAATAAGTCTATATATTTCAACCTAGTCAATCATGTGCCCTTCATGAAAATCTTATACCAGATCTCTAAATTAAAAACAATTGCCTAGAATGTGCCCGGGTTGTCGATGGAACATGCAGTAACGGGACTGATCAATTGGCAGGTTCCAGATGATGAGCCTTTCCGAAGGGAGTTGGAGCGCACCAATGGACATTAAGGCTGAGAACACGTCTGGGAGGGGTTTGGGTAATGGTGGGTATTGAGCCCTCCTCGTATCTGGGTGCTTGGGTGCATAGACGTTAGGTGGAGGGACATTATTGTATTGCGGAGGTGGAGGTGGTTGGTTTAGCAGGGGTGATGGTTGAGCATTGCGGTGAGCCTGGTGAGTTTGCGGCATGGGGAAGCAGTTGTTGGTAGAAAAAGTAACGGCTTGGACCAGCTCGTTGGTTTGGACTCCTTTGATATCTAGCCCTTGTGATTTCCTATTGTATTTGGGTTTTTGGGCCTCAAACACGGCATGGATGGGGAAGTCCATGAATTGTGTTTGAATGAATCGTGCCCGGTTATAAAGTTGGCGCATATTCGAAACATCGTTCATGGCCAAGATGTTTCTACATGTGTGTGTGCCTTTGGAAATCAACAACTTGACCTTCTCTTCCTCCAGAATGTGACCTAGTACCAGGGCAGCCATCTGCCTCCATCGATCAGCATAAGTGGCAAAATCCTCATCGGGCTTCATCTTCTCCGCGATGAGGTCGGTGAATGAGTACTCTAGGCAAACTTGGTCTTGAAACCTTTGGATGATCTTTTCTTTGACAACCTTGAAATGCTCAACATCTTCCAATGATAAGGAATAGAACCACTCCAATGCGACCCCATCTAATGAACGGCAGAAAAGATACGCGGATACAGAGGGGGGTGAATGTATCCCTCTAGAAAATATAGCCCAAATTAAAACTCTAAAGCTCAGATATGTGGAATAAAAACTAATGAGCTTTCCAAGATGAAATGATAAGGTAACAAATGAACAAACAGTTGGACTGCAACAATGCAGCCACCTGATCAACCAGAACCGAAGGCAGAGCTAAACAACCCAAACACACTTAGCAGAATATAATGCTCAAAAATAACTCTCTAGATAATGCAACTAGCCAAGCATGCACAACCTGTGAATGGGAGGTAGAAGATATGGAGCTAACGCAAGGCAAACCACTGCACAAATAATTTTTAGGTGGTTCGGTCCTCCAGACCTACATCCACCCCTCACTCCCAACCGGAGTAAGGCTTCACTAGCCAACGCTAGAACCAAGCAGACTCAGTCTGCGAACAAGGTGCTGCCACACAGCTTGACCAGGGGAACAACATCCCCTCTTCCTCCCAACCGGAGGGACACCCCAAGTGACTCCCAGCCACTTAGAAACCAGAGACCGAAGTCTCTCTTCCTCTAGACCGGAGGGACCCCTGGACTTGCTACCCACAAGTCCAGAACCGGAGATCAGATCTCCCTTCCTCCAAACCAGAGGGAAACACACAAGTGACTTCTAGCCACTTGCAAACCAGAGGTCGCCGACCTCTCTTCCTCTAGACTAGGAGGGACCCGACCTCAATGCAGAGGATCGGAAGAACAAGAATAACCAAATAAAAACAAAAGGAAAAATAAGAAAGGAAAAATACACAGCGATCAGAAAGCTGTAAAGAAAGATAACATAGATGTGGCTCCCATGGAGCTGACTGGCCTAGATTTGATCCACGGTCCAGTAGACAGATCTTCAGTAACTTCTTCCTTCTTCTCCACGAACTCTCTCTCTCTCTCTCTATCTCTCTTCCTTTCTCCTCTACTCTCCTTTTCTCTCACGCTGTTCTCTCCTTCTTCTCTGCAACTCTTTTTCTTCTGCTGCTCACTCTTCTTCTATTTCTTCTTCTTCTCTTTTTCTGGATCGAAGGGCTTTCTGCTCTCCATGCTTCTTCTTCGATCTATCTTCATCTGTTGGATGAAGGCTTCCTTTTGTAAGCAGCCGCAGTAGCTAGGGTGATAGGTGTGTGCTTCCCACGCCTTCCGTCTAGAAGATTCCTCCTCGGATCACGTGCTCAGCACCCACCTCGGATCACGTGCTCAGCACCCACCTCGGATCACGTGCCCATTCATCAGTACGCTCAGCAACTGGAGTTGAGGTGGTGTCAACACACTTGCTCCAAAGGGTTGATGCAGCCTTCAAAGACATTTGACCAGCAAAACTCAAGTCTGCTGCGTTGACTCCATCAGCCTGCTGCGTTGACGCATCGGTGATCCAGTGATCAAGTCTTCAGCAGATGGGCGTGCTGCGTCGACGCTCTCAGCATGCTGCATTGACGCATTTGGACGCTGCGTTGGCCCAATCATCAGTCTGAATCGTCTGCAAACAGAGATAAAAGGAATGTATATACTTAGTTAGTTCAGGCTCTTATAACAGCGAGTGTATATACATTTGAACAATTAGCACATGGACAGTGTATACACTTTACCGTAAAGGACAATGCATGAGTGTAGTGTATAGACTTGGTGTTTAACATGCATGAGAACCAGTGTATAGACTTTGAGTATTAGAGCCAATGTATAGACTTGAACGTCCACTGTGGATGTATAGACTTGACGACCCTGAGCCAATGTGTAGACTTTGTGCTGTACAGACTTTAGGCTTTGAACGCTTGAGCTGAAGACAATGTACAGACTTAGCGATGTATAGATTTGGCCAGTAAAACGTAGGAAAAGGTATGAGTGTATAGACTTGGCCAAACATAGGAAAAGATGTGGAGTGTACAGACTTGGTGAAACAAAGTCCAGTGTATAGACTTGGTGAAATGACGCCAATGTACAGACTTGCAGGTGCGAAGCCGATGTACAGACTTGGTTCCTGTAGCAGTGTATAGACTTAAAGGTCCGAAGGCGATGTATAGACTTGGTGAACACTGCAACATCAATCGGATGTATAGAGTTTGTGATGTATGGACTTAGGTGAGCTTGAGCCAGTGTATAGACTTTAGGCAAGGAGGCCGATGTATATACTTCGAGAAGTGATGCACTGTTCACGCTGTACAGACTTGACGTTGAAAGCTGAGGGCACAGTATGATGTACAGACTCAGATTCTAGACCAGTGGCTGTACAGACTCGATGCTCCAGCAGTGAATAGACTTCCAATGAATGAACTGAGGGGTCGACCCATCAGCACAAGGGGTCGACGCACTATAGACCAGACCAATGATCAAAACCACCATTAAAACCATCATCAAAATCACCGGGGCACAACAATCTCCCCCTTTTTGATGATGGCAACACTACACAGTGAGTCAAACTGATGACTCAAACTATTCTCCCCCTTTGACTTCATCAAAAAGAAAATAGTTTGAGAAATTAAAGCATTTATAATAAAATCAGTCAATTTCTTCCCCTTGCAAGAACATGATTCTCCCCCTTTAAGAGTTTCAGCAAAAGCATGAGTTAGAGATGATCAAAAGAAGCTTGCATGCAAAGATTGAATGAAATTTTCCCATTGGCAAACAATCAACATAAACAGATACCAGAATGCAAGATCTCCCCTATGAATGCAAGAGCACAATTCGCCCCTTTTAAGAGTTTCTATGCAGCATGATGCATATGATATGGAAGCTCCCCCTCAATAAGTGGAATCTTATGAGATGAATGGGACGGAGATCATAGGGGCAAACAAGGACAAGTTCAGATCAATGAGCAGAAGAGGTTCAATTAGCAGATTTTTAAAGAAGCTCCAATCTCAGAAAATTCAGTTAGATTTTCAGAGAGATATCAATCTCATAAATCCAAAACATAAGTTTTTCAAAGTCTTCCATTATAAGGGCTTATGAATGAGCTTTATTGAACAGCATGGTTTAAACATGATGTATGTAGAGTTTATCAATAAAATTCTGTATTGATATCTAAAATCATGGTTTAATAAAAATGAACCAAGCCCTCATATTTATCTTGATAAAACTCCCTTTCTCTTACACAATCAAATTTATTGACTTCTTTCGGAATTACATGCATCAGTATTGAAATCAAGCAATTATGAAGTCATATGATTTTGTCTAGGGTTGTAGCAATTTGATTTTAGCATCAATATTCAGATATTTCAATTCGTTCAACAATTTTTCATGCTACAAATTTTACGAGCACTCTAGTTCAGTGCACACCTTGTAACTAGAGGATATACCTTGATCAGAGGCCAATATCCCTAAGCACTTAGTGTGACTAACTGTCATGCTTTATATGAATAGAGATAGCATTTACACATCATGACACTCTGCAAATCATTTCTTGATGAGTGAGTTGTATTTCTCAGTGTGCATGCCATTGCTCTGCCTGAAATTCAATTATTCTTAATCAGAGTTAACTATGGTACCTCATGACACAGTCCTTTGGACATGTGTTTCTCAGTGACCAAGGTCATTGCTCTGACAAAAAATACCCTTTAGACATTTCAGAAAAATTCATTTGCTTCAAATCAATAACAATTTCATGTACTTAACCAAATAAAGTCATGTATTCAATAATGTAGATTTCAGAAGATTTTACAAGACACAGCATGAAACAGATGGTTAAGGTTTATTAAACATGCTTCAGTTATTTTTAAGAGATTTTAAAGCCAAACTCATTGAATACATTAAACTTAAACCACATGAGTTATTTCAGTCATTCATAAAAATGTATAATAGAAGATTTCTAGTTCAAGAATTTTCAGATTTATGATCGAGATAGTCCCTTTGAAATCTTCATGAAAGACTGATAGAAATCTGAAGCCAAATGATACCAATTGATAGGAGAGATTTTGAAGCTCAATGTTTTCAAAAATATGTTCAAGGTCTGTCAACAAAATCAATAAAGAAGGATATGCAATGAATTCTCACAGAGATGTATGCACTTGACCACCTGCATGCAATGCATTGACTCCCCCTGACAACATCCATTCAGACAATCTTTTTGGCATTTTTCATGAAATGCAATGCAATTAACTACATGCATGCAAAGACTCAACACTGAATGCTATGTAAAGACATGCAATTAACTCCCCCTCTGACAAGCAACTATCAGTTAGAAGGCATACGGATGAATTAAGAATTGAATTCAGATTAAGAAGACAGCAGTGAATTTACCTGAAGTGTTCAAACATGGGGTCTTTTTATGTGCCCTGGTTTATTACCCCTTTATTTCATCCAAGGCACACCTGCTAGGCACCTTCCTATTTTCCACTAGCAAGAACCCAAGTGGTCTTAGGTCTTGCATAGTAATTAGCCCATTTTGGGACTGCCTGCATCTTTTTCTGTGCCAAATAGTCATCAGAGTTCATGATAAAATAGTTATGCATTGAATGCCCAGACAGCCCACAATAGTGGCATGAACTAGCAGGTTTCATGTTCCTCTTATGTATACTAGCATGAACTTGAGCATCATAAGAGTGAGCATGAGGGTTTCTGTTATTATTATGAAACTTTTTCTTTTCATGACCAGCTACCCTGCAAGCAGCAACTTGGTGGCCTGGTCTTCTGTAATTTGAGCAAACAGGAATTCTTTTAAAAACAAGTTTGTTCCTATCAAATTCTTTGGAATTTCTATTCCTACCCTGGACATGCCAGCAGTCCTTGACTGCATGGCCATGCTTCCCACAATGGGAGCAGAAAGGGAACTTTCTTCTAAAAGAACTTGCCCAACATTCAGTGGCCTTGTGCCCAAGCTTGTTACAATTAAAACATTTGACATGCTGGTTCAAAGAAGCAGTTTTGTTTATATTAATAGCATGTTGGTTAGCATAAGATTTAGCATGATGTGAGAGTAGTTTTTTCTTTCCATTAACAAACCAACATTGAGCAAAGGTGTTGCCTAATCTACCACAATGAGAGCATTCACTTTTCTTTGAATGAACAACAGGTTTTTTATCATGATATTTCCTAGCATTCATCATTTCAGCATTCAAATCATCCAGTTCGTTTAATTCACACTCATGCATCAAATGGCCAATTCTATGGCAGTAATAACATGACATTTTCTTTTTCTGAACCTCATGATTTCTGACATGAGTTTTCCTGACATGCATTTTACTGGCATTCATGTCATCTTTTCCTTTCAGTTTGCATTTATGCATTTGATGACCAGCTTCATGACACTTAAGGCATGACATGAGTTTCCTGTTAGCATGAGATTTAAAAATAGGATGCATGTAAGTAGTAGAAGCCATTTTGTTCTTTCCTTTTTATTTTTCAGTTGGCTTCAGAATTCTTTGAGCAGCAAATTGAAACACTGAAGGATTGGCTGAACTAATAGAGGCAACATTTGAAACAGCTGAAGTTTGAATCTTATTTTCAAAACTCTTTTTCTTTGTTGGGTTATAGCCCAACCCTTCTTTTTGAAAATTGACTTTAACACCTAGCAATTTATCTAGATTTTCTTGACCATCAACAAATTTGGACAAAGAATTTTTCAAGTCATGAATTTCATTTTCCAAAGAGACAATCAACAATTCAGAGTTGGCAATTTCTTCATCACTATTTGCAAGTTTATCATTAAGTCTTGAATTCAAAATCTTAAGATTCTCAACTTCAATTTTAAGATTATCTGAGCTCTCAGAATTGTCCAATAACACACTCTTTCTTTTTTCAAACACAAGAAGCCTCTCAGCCATACTACTGTTCAACATTTTCAGTTTTTCAATTTCTTCCTTGAACTTGTCATTCTGAGTCAGTTCCTTTATTAAGATCTGATCTTCACAAGGTGGTTCAAATTGTTGATTAGCTTCAGATTTTTCAGTTAGCAGTTTATTTTCTCGTTCAAGGTTTCTAACTTTCTGAACATTTTCTTCAATGATTTTCCTGAGAGAGTCATTTTCAGATTTAAGTTCATTCAGTTCTGAGTTAACAGATACTTGATTCTCAAGCTCACGAATCTCAGATATAGAAGCATCATTTATTTGTTTCAATTTTAAACAATTTTGACATGAAGAGGAATTTGCACTGTTTAACCTAGTACCCTTTTTCAGTTTCTTATGTTCCCTTTTTAATTTTTCATATAATCCCAACAAGTCAGCATAAGTATTTTCCAAATCATCCACAGTATAATGTTGGAAAGGGTTTACCTGATCATCATTGTCCTCTTCATCACTTTGATTGTTGCTGTGATCAGTCCCATTGGCCATCATGCAGGCGTCCTTCTTTGACTGGAAAGCTATCTTCAGTTTGTCCAGGATTTCGGCGGCTGACCTGCAATGATAAAAACACGAGTGTAAGGCCTTGTCAGTGGCAGCCTTCATAATTTCCATAGACTTCATGTTTTGATCACACATGTATCTATCACTGTCAGTCCATTTGGACGTTTTCTTTGGCAGTATGTGTGGACCATGCGAAATCAACTTCTATAGATCCGGATCAAGTTGTTTGACATAGGTACGCAGACCTCTAAGCCACAACTTCAATCCAGAACCACTAAAGATCGGTGGATGCTTCATTTAAATCAGTTTAGGAGTAAAACCAAGCAATAAAACGCAATCAGAAATGCACCTCTCAGACCAGCAGGATCCCCTACAGATCGTTGAATCTGGAGAAATAGGGAACTGCTCTGATACCAACTGTTAGGGTGCTAGGCCCGGATATAGAGGGGGGGTGAATGTATCCCACTAGAAAATATAGCCCAAATTAAAACTCTAAAGCTCAGATATGCGGAATAAAAACTAATGAGCTTTCCAAGATGAAATGATAAGGCAACAAATGAACAAACAGTTGGACTGCAACAATGCAGCCACCTGATCAACCAGAACCGAAGGCAGAGCTAGACAACCCAAACACACTTAGCAGAATATAATGCTCAAAAATAACTCTCTAGATAATGCAACTAGCCAAGCATGCACAACCTGTGAATGGGAGGTAGAAGATATGGAGCTAATGCAAGGCAAACCACTGCACAAATAATTTTTAGGTGGTTCGGTCCTCCAGACCTACATCCACCCCTCACTCCCAATCGGAGTGAGGCTTCACTAGCCAACGCTAGAACCAAGCAGACTTAGTCTGCGAACAAGGTGCTGCCACACAGCTTGACCAGGGGAATAACCTCCCCTCTTCCTCCCAACCGGAGGGACACCCCAAGTGACTCCCAGCCACTTGGAAACCAGAGACCGAAGTCTGTCTTCCTCTAGACCGGAGGGACCCCTGGACTTGCTACCCACAAGCCCAGAACCGGAGATCAGATCTCCCTTCCTCCAAACCGGAGGGAAACACACAAGTGACTTCCAGCCACTTGCAAACCAGAGGTCGCCGACCTCTCTTCCTCCAGACCAGGAGGGACCCGACCTCAATCCAGAGGATCGGAAGAACAAGGATAACCAAATAAAAACAAAAGGAAAAATAAAAAAGGAAAAATACACCACGATCAGAAAGCTGTAAAGAAAGATAACATAGATGTGGCTCCCATGGAGCTGACTGGCCTGGATTTGATCCACGGTCTAGTAGACAGATCTTCATTAACTTCTTCCTTCTTCTCCATGAACTCTCTCTCTCTATCTCTCTTCCTTTCTCCTCTGCTCTCCTTTTCTCTCACGATGTTCTCTCCTTCTTCTCTGCAACTCTTTTTCTTCTGCCGGCTCACTCTTCTTCTATTTCTTCGTCTCCTCTTTTTCTTCTTCTTCTCTTTTTCTGGATCGAAGGGCTTTCTGCTCTCCATGCTTCTTCTTCGATCTATCTTCATCTGTTGGATGAAGGCTTCCTTTTGTAAGCAGCAGCAGCAGCTAGGGTGATAGGTGTGTGCTTCCCATGCCTTCCGTCCAGAAGATTCCTCCTCAGATCACGTGCTCAGCACCCACCTCGGATCACGTGTTAGGTGCCAGCTTCGGGTCACGTGCCCATTCATCAGTACGCTTAGCAACTGGAGTTGAGGTGGTGTCAACACACTTGCTCCAAAGGGTTGACGCAGCCTTCAAAGACATTCGACCAGCAAAACTCAAGTCTGCTGCGATGACTCCATCAGCCTGCTGCGTTGACGCATCGGTGATCCAGTGATCAAGTCTTCAGCAGATGGGCGTGCTGCGTCGACGCTCTCAGCATGCTGCGTTGACGCATTTGGACGCTGCGTTGGCCCAATCATCAGTCTGAATCGTCTGCAAACAGAGATAAAAGGAATGTATATACTTAGTTAGTTCAGACTCTTATAACAGCGAGTGTATATACATTTGAACAATTAGCACATGGACAGTGTATACACTTTACCGTAAAGGACAATGCATGAGTGTAGTGTATAGACTTGGTGTTTAACATGCATGAGAACCAGTGTACAGACTTTGAGTATTAGGGCCAATGTATAGACTTGAACGTCCACTGTGGATGTATAGACTTGACGACCCTGAGCCAATGTGTAGACTTTGCGTTGTACAAACTTTAGGCTTTGAACGCTTGAGCTGAAGACAATGTACAGACTTAGCGATGTATAGATTTGGCCAGTAAAACGTAGGAAAAGGTATGAGTGTATAGACTTGGCCAAGCGTAGGAAAAGATGTGGAGTGTACAGACTTGGTGAAACAAAGTCCAGTGTATAGACTTGGTGAAATGACGCCAATGTACAGACTTGCAGGTGCGAAGCCGATGTACAGACTTGGTTCCTGTAGCAGTGTATAGACTTGAAGGTCTGAAGGCGATGTATAGACTTGGTGAACACTGCAACATCAATCGGATGTATAGAGTTTGTGATGTATGGACTTAGGTGAGCTTGAGCCAGTGTATAGACTTTAGGCAAGAAGGCCGATGTATATACTTCGAGAAGTGATGCACTGTTCACGCTGTACAGACTTGACGTTGAAAGCTGAGGGCACAGTATGATGTACAGACTCAGATTCTAGACCAGTGGCTATACAGACTCGATGCCCCAGTAGTGAATAGACTTCCAATGAATGAACTGAGGGGTCGACCCATCAGCATAAGGGGTCGACGCACTACAGACCAGACCAATGATCAAAACCACCATTAAAACCATCATCAAAACTACAGGGACACAACATAAGGCAGTCATCATTGTTGATAAAAGATCCACCCCTAAATAATTGAATAAGTGCAGGCATAAATGTGATGATATGAGAAAGGAAAGGGGCGATGAAAAGATAAGAAAATGTACTGTGATCGCCACCAAGGATTAACAGCGCTGAAGACATGAAGAAGATAGTATGCACTGCATAGCTTGGAACGATGAAAGACTGTCCAAACAACCCAGGGTGCTGGGCTAGGATGCAGTCAACAACTGACCGCCACCATGAAATCGTGGCCCTCGATCAACTGCTATCATCACGAGACTACGGGCACTTTTGGTGCAGCTCTCATCACCTTCCAGCCGGCCAGAAAGCAAGCGCCTCTTGCCTGCGACTTGCCTAACCTACGAATCAAAACAACAAAGGATAAAAACCCATTAGAACATGAAGGTGTAGCATCAATCCCACAAAGAAATAAAGCATGAAAATTGGGTGTGTGATGATTGAAAATGTAAAAACACAATTGGGCAAAGATGAAAAGAGATGTAAAACATGCAAGTGCAAGCATGAGATGTGCAAGAGAAGAGCGCAAAAAAATAGTGCAGAAAAGAGAACAAAACTGAAATAGGAAGAACCCTAAATAAGAGAGTGAGCTGTAAAACATCCCTAGATAGCCTGGGGTCGAAGAGAAGAGTCGACTGTGTGGCATGGCTTTGCCCCAGATCAAAAAATGCCCTCTTCTAGAGCCCATGGCCAAGGGAGACTATTTATAGGCCTTAAAAGCCCTAAATTGGAGTTTGAGGATAAATCCCATAAATAGAGGATTTTGATTGATAAATTTCTGGCATGTTAACTCAAGAGTGGATGGCTTAAACTAGGACTCTAAGGCGTTGTCGGGTCGAGAAAACGGAGTTCGGGATGAACAAGTCTCTTCACTGAGAACACGGTCTATCGCACGACCACAAGTTGAAGAACGCAGTCCTCTAAGAACCGCGACCTGGCCAGAGAAAGAAAAGGCCAAAGATAGCGTCGACACACCCACGACCGATGGGTCGACCCATGGAAAACGCGGTCTGCTGGTCGACCATGCTCTGATGATCGCGATTGCCCGATAGACCGCGACCTAAAAGAAATGCTGAACTCAGAATGATGCTGTGAGGAGCATGTTTGCATTGATATGATCAAACAAGTTAAGAACATATCTCTACACAAGCAGTGTGATTAAACAAATCAAGGGTGAATCTGAAGAAGGAAGATAATCAAAATAAAAATGATATGCTGGTAGCAATAAAAGAAAAGAAATTCATTGTAAGACCCAAGAATTTTTATAAATTATTTTTGGTATATTTAATTATTTTATGGGAATTTTAAAGACCCAAAATGGATTAATAAATAAATGTTGAATGTATAAGTAATTATAAGGCCCAATTGTGTTAAATAATTAACTTGGCCTATTTAAATAAAATTCAAAAGGTTTAAGGACCAAGCCCATTAAGTTTTGCCCATATTCTAGAAGGATATTTAGCCTACTTAAGGATAAAATACCATTTTTATGGATAATAATATGGATAATTAACAAAAGAGTTTGATTTATGTTGAACTCTGTGCACGTTGGATGTAACGGTCTATCGTGCGACCGCCACAGCCATGTAACGCACCAGTCCTGATATGTTACACCCTGTCAGTTCCGTGAATGGAAGAACGAGCAAAAGGATTGGAGCTTTGGGATCCTATCTGCAGGAGATCAACTTGGGAGAGCTTAAAACATTACTAAGGACTCTTAGAGGTTAGGTTCTGGCAAATTAAGGACTCTAGAATCGATCTAATCCTCAAACCCTAGCCAAAATCCTATAAATAGGACCTAGTTCTGAACTGAGCGACCCTTACTTTTGGCTCGTGAAGAAATAAGATAAGGAGTCATAATTTCGGGTAAGTTCTTTAGAAGATTTTACCTAGTATACTTTAGACTAATAGTTCTCCAAATTTCGTGCTAGGAGATCAACCAACCAAGGAGATAGAAGCTTCCAAAGTCACTGATTCAGTCATAGCAGTCCAGAATTCAGAGCAAAAGACCCCTGAAGATCAAGAGATTAGGACGTCTAAACGAGGTAATTAGAGTTCAACCCTTTAGAACTTTTTGTTCACCTTAGTTTCAGCTTCTTACCCTCAAAATTTCACGTCCTTGGGGTCAAGAGATTGGAGAGATAGAGTGACGTGAAGTTGCTGAAAAACCTGAGGAAGGGAAGAACTAGGGCGTGTCTTATAGTCCCAAATTGGAAGATTAAAGCTCATTTAAGAGGTAGGTCATCTCATGATTGGTAAAAATATATTGTTAGGGATAAAAGCCCTCTGGTTTGGATTGATTTCATGCATGATAGATCATAAATTTCATGTTTTCATAGTTCTCTACATTCATGCATCTCTTAGCCCTAAATGAAAAATAAAGAAATTATCTTGTCTGTTCACTAAAACCCATGCATATAGTTGGCCTATACTTCGTTTATCATGTCTAGAATAGTTGTAGTATTTTGATTTCCAGGCATGTTATGGTTTCATAAACCTTTACTTTATTTTACTGCCAGCAGAGGCTCTGACGCACCAATGTAAGACCGTCACAATGATCTAACGGCCTTACGATAAGCCGTCACAACCTCTGCTGTATCTTAAGTACTTTGTGGTCTCTGACGCATCTTAATAGGAGCGTTACACTATTGTAACATCCCCTCGATAAACCGTCACAAGACTGTAACGCGCCTATCCTAGACCATCAGACACTGTGTTCTGTCAGCCCGAGGTAGAAGTTTACTTATAAATAAGCCTAGTTATCTAAGTTTGGACCTGTTATCATGACTTTATGTGTAGTTACTGATTCATAATAGAAATTGCATGATTAAGGTATCTTAAGTTATTTTAAGTTATGTTAATTTCATGTGCCAAACTTCTATAGTTTTGTAACCTAAATCATGATTTTCAATGATGTATTGACGGAGTTTTATCTTGGTTTCACGTTACTACACATTCTCTCTATATCAATAGAGTCATTTCTTTAAGTACATGGCACATATTCCGGTATGTTGTCCATTAGTTCACACTTTGCACTATAGGAATACTATCTTGGACATGAGGACCTCTCTATTGGATATTCCTTGCAATGGACTAGGAAATCTTCTTTCAAGGTTTCCGTAATTCTCTGCGAGCCTGGCCCACTAGGACGCCGAGTTTGTTGTACCATTAAAACCCAATTGATTAGAAAGCACTATCGATATTTTCTGGTTCTAGCAGTGTAACGAACCTAACTCTGCCATGGCCAGTCCCAAGCCCAGATGAGAAAAGAGGAGGGTTTGCGTTAGGTCGACAGACAGTAGTAAAATTTTGTCACATCTCCAACATGAATTCTGATCCAAATACATTATGTGCTAATGCTAGGGCGTTCCCCGTAAGCGACGCATTACATCGGAACCCGGATGGAATGACAAGTGAGCAAGGGCTAGCTAGGGCGTTCCCCGTAAGCGACGCGTTACATCGGAACCCGGATGGAATGACAAGTGAGCAAGGGCTAGCTAGGGCGTTCCCCGTAAGCGACGCGCCGTAATGGCGCCCGATTGCGGTGTCAAATAGGCAAGGGTTTTCGTGTGGAGTTGGACGCACACGGGTAAAGAAGCAAGTCCAAAAACATAGGATCCGTCTAGCTACTTGGAATATAGGAACTTTAATGGATAAGAGTTTAGAATTAGTTAAGTTAATGAAGGACAGGAGGATTAACATAGCTTGCCTACAAGAAACTAGATGGAAAGGACATAAAGCTAAAGATATTGATGGATATAAAATTTGGAATACGGGTAATAATAATTCTAGAAATGGTGTTGCTATAATAATAGATAAAAACTTAAAAGACAGAGTTGTGGAAGTAAATAGATTGGGGGATAGACTAATGTTAATTAAACTTATCTTAGGTGAGGATACTTTGAATATAATTAGTGCATATGCACCTCAAGTAGGATTAGAAGAGCATATTAAAAAGCAATTTTGGGAGGCTATTGATAGTTTGATCCAAAACATCCCTAGTAAAGAAAGAATCTTTATTGGAGGGGATCTTAATGGTCATGTGGGTAAAGATAATAGAGGCTATGAGAGGATTCATGAAGGGCTTGGTTTTGGCAATAGAAATGATATGGGTAATACTATTCTTTATTTTGCTATGGCCTATGATCTAGCAATTACTAATATCTTCTTTAAGAAGAGGGACGAACACTTAATAACATACAAGAGTGGAACACATATAAGTCAAATTGACTATTTTCTCATTAGGAAGGTAGATAGAGTTTTATGTAAAGATTGTAAAGTTATTCATGGTGAGAGTCTAGCCCCTCAACATAGGTTGTTAGTAATGGATGTCACTATCCCTAAATTCAAAAGAAAGATCATTATAAATAATTATTCTAAGATTAAATGGTGGAATTTAAAAGGTAAAAGTTTAGAAACATTTATAAATCATCTATTAAAGGAAAATATTTGGAATTTAGAACAAGAAACTAATGTAATGTGGAATAATGTTACAAATTGTATAACGAGGGTTGCAAAACAACTCTTAGGTGAATCTAAAGGTAAAAGGAATTTAGAAAAAGAGACTTGGTGGTGGAGTGAGGAAATCTAAAATACCATTAGAGTAAAAAAGGAATGCTTCAAAATTTGGCAAACTAACAAAAATGATCAAACCCTAGAAGCCTATAAAATCGCTAAAAAGAGAGCTAAGAAAATAGTTAGCGAAGCTAAATCAAAGGTATTTGAAGATTTATATAATAAATTAGGAACCCGAGAGGGTGAAAAGGACATATTTAAACTTGCTAATTTAAGAGAAAGGAAAACTAAAGATTTAGATCATGTTCGGTGCATTAAAGGTGAAGATCAAAAAGTTTTAACTAAGGATCTTGAGATTAAAGGGAGGTGGTATAGCTATTTTCAGAAGTTACTTAATGGAGATTCCGTCAATGATTTATCTTTAGAAGGTACCCAAGAGTCCACAATATTTGATAAATATCAATATTTCAGGCGTATTAAGATGTCAGAAATGGAGAATGCTTTAAGAAAAATGAAAGTGGGTAAGGCCTTAGGACTAGATGGCTTACCTATTGAAGTATGGAAAGGCCTAGGAGATATTGGTATTCAGTGGCTAACTAAATTTTTTAATAAAATTTTAAAGGAACGGAGAATGCCAGAAGTTTGGAGAAAAAGTGTTGTAGTTCCTTTCTATAAAAACAAAGGAGATATTCAAAGTTGTAACAATTATCGTGGAATTAAGCTTATGAGTCATACTATAAAACTTTGGGAAAGAGTAATTGAAAAATACCTCTGATGTATGACTACTGTATCGGAAAATCAGTTTGGTTTTATGCCAAATAGATCTACTACAGAAGCTATTTTCTTACTACGGCAGCTAATGGAGAAGTATAGAGAGATGTGAAAAGATTTGTATATAGTTTTTCTTGATTTAGAGAAGGCGTACGATCGAGTACCGGGAGAATTGATTTGGTGGACATTAAGAAAGTAAGGAATCTCTCAAGGATATGTTGATTTGATTAAGGATATGTACGACGACACTATTACTAGTGTTCGAACTATTGCTGGGGAGACTGGTGAATTTCCCGTTTCTATAGGTTTGCATCAAGGTTCTGCACTAAGTCCGTATCTCTTTGCCTTAGTTATAGATCAAGTAACTAAACAATTGTATGAGGATATCCCTTGATGTATGCTTTTTGCAGATGATATTATTTTAATTGATGAGAGTATTGATGCTCTAAATGCTAAGTTAGAGCGTTGGAGACATGCCTTGGAGTCTAAAGGTTGTAAAATTAGTAGGAGTAAGTCAGAGTTTATGCACTATAATTTTAGTAATGGGAGAGTGGTTCAAGAAGACATGGTTCTAATTGATGGACATAACATTCCGAAGAGTAGTAGCTTTTGATACTTAGGGTCTATCATACAAGAGAATGGGGAGATTTATGCTGACGTTACACATAGGATTAAGGCAGGCTGGTTAAGATGGAGAAGTACATTAGGTGTCCTTTGTGATCGTAGTATGCCTGTGAAAATCAAAGGGAGGTTTTATAGAACGGCTGTGAAACCTGATTTGTTATATGGTACCGAGTGTTGGGCAGTACGAAAGGAACACATCCACAAAATGTGTGTAGTAGAGATGAGGATGTTGAGATGGATGTGTGGCAAGACAATGAAAGACAAGATTAGGAATGAGCGTATCCGTAAGGACTTAGGGATAGCTCCAATTGATAGTAAAATGAAAGAAAATAGACTCATGTGGTTTGGACATGTGTGTCGTCGCCCTAACTCAGCGCCGGTTAAAAGATGTGACCAAATCTTAGTGGATGCTAGTAAAAGAGCTCGGGGAAGGCCTAAAATGAGATGGTGCGATGTTATTAGGAAGGACATTAGTTTCTTGGGTTTAAATACGAATCCTACACTTGATAGAAATCTTTGGTGGAACAGGATTCATGTAGCCGACCGTAATTAATTGGGATAAGGCTCTGATGATGATGAGCAGTGTAACGGACCTATATTGGACCGTCAGGCCCATATAATGGCCCAATATACAACCGTCACATTTAACTGAGTCCAATTATTTTTTCTGGAATCAGTCGTTCTAACGGATCAAGGCTCGACCGTCACGTTAACGTAATGGCCCAATACAAGACCGTCACATTGAATTGAGTCTATTTTCTTCTTTTAGGATTCAGACCATTGTAACGGCCCAACACTGGAGCGTCACATGAGTGTAACGGCCTAGTACTTGACCGTCACAATGCTTGAGCTAGTTAACCCGAGGTTTGACCCAAGGGTTGATATTCTAAAGTTCCTAGATGGCTTGATAATGGTCTAGGACTTATCATATTGATCAAGAAACTTAATATAATGAATGGAAGTTAAAGAAATGTACCGTTATGCTGCCGATTTGTTTCCATAAACATAACATTATCTTAATTCATTCTTGATCTTTCATATTCTTAATAGAAGCATTCGTTCTTTGATAATTGTTGTCATGAGCTTATTGATTGAACTTATTACTTTCTTGGCCATACTTTATTGTTACACTCATGGAAGTAGCTTGATTTATACGTGAAGATGCAGTTCAGGCGCTGATTGTGTCCAAGGGCTCTATGCTAGTCCCCTCGGCTGATTGTCGGAAACATACTATTATAAATCATGGGGTATGATGCTACTGGCGTCGCATTGCGCTGGGAGTACTTTCTTTATAAATAAGTGAAATCCATGAGCACTCATGAAAATCTAGTGAATTACTACATGATTGACGTTCTCGTGCGTAACCTTTATGGTTATGAAAGTGAAAAGTGAAAGTGCATTCTCGTTACATTCTTATTCGTGAAAGGCCATGCTAGATTCTTGATCATACTTTTTACATTCTTGCTAGTTCATTCTTGCTCTCATTCTATCTTACATGATCATCTTGTTACTTTAGTTTGATCGCGTGATTGATCGCATTTGCATGATTTTACCTTAATTCTTTAGAGCTAAAATGTTAATTACTTTAATGATACCTTCATGTTGATGCGAAGATACCTACTGGGCAAGTGTGCTCATTACCTATTTCTAATCTTTTCAGGAAATGAAAGTGATTCGACTTCAGATTCGGGTTATACAAGTAGTGGGTCCGAGAGCAAATGAAAGTGTTGTCAAGATGAGAGTGAAGACTTAGGAAGTCTATAATATTTAGATTGAGTCTATGTAATTTTCTTATTTCTTGAGTCTAGCATGATGAAGATAAGTTGAATTAGTGGTTCTATTTGAATATTTGATTATTATGAAATAAAGTTGGAGTTTGATTAAAATAATGTGCAATTACATTTATGTGTGTGATTGTCTTGCGCTCTGATCATTCTTGCTTGCAAGAGGCTTACCATGCTGGATGTTCACATTCCTCGAGCAAGTCTTCCGCAGTCATAAAATTTCGGGGCGTGACATTCATATAAAGGTGATGATAAAGAAAGAAGAAAAAGAATAGAAGAAAGAAAATCAAATTGTGCTCATATGTGCGTTGGTTTAGGCATTCATGCATCCATATGTTTTCCGAGTTTAGAACGTCCTAAGGCATGCTGCATCAGGGGTCGATCCCATGGGTCGACTCCTTGAATCCGTTTGCCACTCAATAGTTAGTCCTATCATGGAACATAAATAAAACACTTTACATGCATCACACTATCCATTGTCAATGCCCATCTCATTTTCATGAGTATGGTTGAGCACACTCCCTCATGCATTCCCCAACATGAAGTAACCCATCTACATTCATATTAAGTCATGCATGCACATGCTTGCGAGTTGAACCCCCTTGCGCGAGCTAATCTCGAATTTGGCTGAACCTTTAATGCGTCGACGCATGAAGGGGCCTGCATCAACGCACCTGTTTGTTGACCTGCTAACTGCCTAAAGTTAATAACAAAAGGAGGCAACAAACAAATTAAACAAGATAATGACAAGAAGCTCTGGCTGAAATGACAAAGAACTATGGAGAACCCAAAGGAATTGAATAGAAATGACACTGTAATGGCAGTAAATAACTTATCAAGAACTTGAACGAAACATAAAAAAAAGAAAAAAAAGGTACAACATAAAACTTCTCTGGTAGAGTGATTAAAAAAATCTGGAAACGAACATGGCATGTATGCCCATGCACATGTATGACTGGCCCTTACAGGCCTTGCTTTGCATTGAGGAACTGCCCTGATGAGGGTCGACCCCTTTCAGCAGGGCTCTACTTTGGCCTGCTAAATAGGGACCTGCACAAAGTTATTCCCGGGTGAAGCCCTTTACTGATCCAACTGCTGCCCAACCCTTTGGTACTGCAGAGACCAATTCAAAGCACCATTTGTGTACATGTCATGATTAAAGAAAAAAGGGATTCTTGCTAAGATTCCTGCAGTCAAGAGACCAACTCTCTGTTGGACGTTTGTGACCTCCCTAGTGTTTTGATGATGTGCATCACTATGTTAAATATTGTTATTTTTAATCAGATATCATGAGTAATGTTATGCATTCGAACTTTCCATGATTAATAAGAAAAACTACTATGAGTTAAATACCCTACATGTCCGTACTATTCCTTTCATTCTTCGTGTTGGTTGTGTTCACTTCACTTCGTGATGTCTTTTTCAACATCGTGTTGTTCCAACAATGCTTGTTGGTTGTCTTCGTGTCGTGTTTTGTTCCAGCGCGTGCTGAACACTACAGCACCTCGTGCTGTTTTCTGTACCACCTCATGTCGCTCCATCCTTGTCACCCCTAATTCTTCAAAGTCTATACGCTGGATCGTCCTTCTGTGTGTCTCATTCAAAGTCTATACATCCACCGTCTTACCCAGCGTCTTATGCAAGTCTGTACAGCCTCTGCGTTTCAAAGTCCATTTGTTGCACTATCAAGTCTGTACATTGCCTTCAAGGCATCAAGTCTATACAGTGGATTGTGCTTCATGCATTGGACAAGTCTGTACATCGACCTGTTCACTCGTTTGATCAAGTCTATACATTGCGTTGCCTTACCTACGTTCAAGACCACCAAGTCTGTACATTGGGTAAAGTCTACACATCGCCTCGGTCACTTGCTTCAAACTCTATACAATGTGAACATTCATGTCTATACAGACTTCACCTCATCTCAAGTCGAGTCCAACTGTGTTGTCTCCATGTCGTTCTTAGTTCGAGTCGTTTCTTTGTTATGTCTGTCTTCGTGTTGCTTCTCCTAGACCTCATGTCTTTGAATTGTTCCATGTTGTTTTCGTGTCGTCCTCGTCTTCGAGTCGTTTGTAAGTTCGAGCGAGTTTGTTATGTCGTGTTGTTTTTGTATTCATGTCTTCGTGTTACTTTTGTATTCGTGTCTTCGTGTTATTCTTATGTTTATGTCCTCGTGATTATTTATTTCTATCTTCGTCCTGTTTCCTTCTGATCGCGTGTCTGTCTACCTTTTTCACTCCGTGAGACTTCCTTCTCACCTCGTGCTGTTCTCTTCTGACTTCGTGTCGTTCTCTTCGTAGTGTTTGTTTTTGTTACAGTGATACTTCGTGTCGTTCTATTCGTAGTGTTTATTTTTGTTACAGTGATACTTCGTGTCGTTCTCTTTTTACTTCGTGCTGTTTGCATCTGACCTCATGTCATTCTCTCCTTGTCTCGTACTGTAATAATCTTGTGTATCTCGTGTCGTTCTCAGTAAAGTGCATCTCGTATTGTTATCACATACCTCATGCAGTTTTAGTTCTTGCGGCCCTCAGTGTTAATGGTTTTTTATCTCCTTGCAGGTCCGAGGAAGAACATTCACCTGTGTCTGGGCTGCACGTGATCCGATACTAAAGGAACCAATGCTATAAGGACACGTGGCAAGAAGGTTCTGGATGAAGCGTGGGAGGCACACGCATTCTGCACCTTACCCACCTGCTGCTGCGGCTATATAAGGAAGCCTTCGTCCACAGATGAAGGTTGATCGAAAGGAAAAAGTAAAAAAGGAGAAGTGAAGAGAGTTCGATCCAGAAGAAAAGAAAGAGAAGAAGAGCAGAAGGAAAAGAAGAGAAAGAGAGAGTTAGAGAGCTCGTAAGGGTGAAGAGAAAGAGAAAGTGAGAGAGAAGAGAAAAGGAAGAGAAGCTTACCTGAAGATCTGTCTACTGGACCGTGGATCAGATCCAGGCTAGTCAGCTCCGTTGAGAGCCACATTGTGCATTTCACTTTTCAGCGTTCTGTTTGCTGAAGTTATCTTTCATTTCGTGTTTCTGTTTTTCTTCTTATTTGGTTTTCCTTGTTCTTTCGATTCTCAGTAGTGAGGTCGGGTTCCTCCTGTGGATTAGGAGAAGGGAGATCTGATCTCCGGTTGCAAGTAGCTGGGAGCTACTTGTGGGTTCCCTCTGGTCAGAGGAAGGGAGACTTGTCTCCGGTTCTGGGCTTGCGGGTTGCAAGTCCAGGGGTCCCTCTAGTTGGGAGGAAGAGGGGAGGCTGTTCCCCTGGTCAAGCTGTGTGGCAACAACTGTTTGCAGACTGAGTCTGCTTGTCTAGCATTGGCTAGTGAAGCCTCACTCCGGTTGGGAGTGAGGAGTGGATATAGGTCTGGAGGACCGAACCACCTAAAAAGTCTATTGAGCAGTGGTTTGCTTTGTGTGCTTGCTTCCGCTAGATGCTTGGATACCGCTTCTTGTGTTTGCTCATAAGTTTAATTAAATTCGTTTCATTCTGTGTTTGCGTCTAGCATCTGAGTTTTTAATTGGCCATTATTCATTGAAGGATACATTCACCCCCCTCTGTATCCGGGCCTAGTACCCTAACACTTGGTATCAGAGCAGGTATTTCCCAATATGTGGTCCAACGGCCAGGGAAACGGATCCGCTGGTCCTCGCAGCTACATTGCTGAAGGGCCAGGGAAATGGTAATAACTATTTTTTCTGGAAGAACAGGATGGAAGTCTTTATCAGGGCCCAAAGACACAAGCTCTGGAGAGTAATTACAGATGGTCCGTGCCAACTTCCACCGAACGAAGACATATGGACAGAGGAATAGGTAAAACTCTCTGCACTGAATTGGACAGCTCTTGGCATCATACAGTGCGCCGTCCACCCTGAAGAGTACTTGAGGATTTCAGCGTGCAAGACTGCAAAGAAAATGTGGGATGAATTGCAGTTAATATATGAGGGCACATCTCAAGTAAAAGCTACCAAGATCAATATGCTTACAACTCAGTATGAGTTGTTTAAAATGAAGCCAGAGGAGTCGATCACAGAAATGTATGCTAGATTGTCTGTGATCATCAATAGTCTGAGAGGATTTGGAAAGGAGATTCAGCAAGAAGACATTGTCAGGAAGATCCTTAGGTCCCTAACTCCCATCTGGGATACTAAGGTGACCGTCATAGAGGAATCAAGAGATTTATCCGCCATGTCAGTAACCCAGCTGATTGGGTCTCTCATGACCCACGAAATGAACTTCAGATAAGGGAATGATGGACATGACAGAAAGGGAAAGAATGTTGCTCTGAAGGTCTCACGACATACTAAAAAGAGCAGCAGCAGCAGCAACAGTGGTGGTAGCAGCGAAGACTCTGACGGATTCTCAGACCTGGACAAGAGCGAGCAGGCCATGCTCACCAGGCAATTCAGAAAGTTCCTGAGGACTAAAGGGAAATTCTACAGGAGAAAGAGATTCAATGCTGCAAGGAAGTCTCCTGAACGAGAACTTGAGAAGAACCGGTTTGTTAAGAAGGTTACATGCTACCATTGTCAGAAACCTGGTCACATGAAAAGTGAATGTCCAGAGCTGCAAGCTAAGGCTCCCGGATACCAGAAGAAGATGGTGCACAAGAAGAAGAAAGCCATGTTGTGCACATGGAGTGACGAGGAGGAGGATCCAGAAGCCACCTCGTCTAGTGAAGATGAAGAGAAGACTTGCCTCATGGCCAACCATGAGGAAGAGGTAACGAACTTATTTGAGAATTTTACTTTGGATGATTGGGAGGACGCTTATGGCGACCTGTTAGCTAAATATAATTTTCTAACCAAGGAGCACAGAATGCTTAAACGAAAGTTTCACTCTGTTTCTGAGGAACACTCTATTGCTGTTACGGACAACATGAAAATCAAGGAGATGGCCATTGAGCTAGATCAGGCTAGAAGTGAGATCGAGAAGTTTAGAATGGAAAGAGAGGAAAATCTAGCTAGGATGAATGAGCTGAAGAGTAAAACTGAAGAGAGTAAAAAGGAGTTTAGACTGATTACAGAAAAATATGAGGCGGTTAGAAAAGTCAATCAAGAACTCCTGGACCAATGTAATGAGCTTCAGAAGGAGATTGAGAACAAAAGAAAAATGCTAGAAAAATTTACAGAGGGGAGAAACAATCTGGATGCCCTTCTGGGGTCGAGAGTAAACTTCAATAGGGAAGGATTAGGATACAGTCCCACAAGTAAAAAACCCTTTGAATTCAGAACTGTCACGTTCTGCCCCGCCAAGGGCAAAGAAAAACTAGAAACCCCATCCAGCTCCAAATCTGTCTCCACATTGAAGGTTTCGACCAGCAAATCTACTCAACCCACTGGTCAGCAGACTAAGTCAGGAAATCCTGAGACTAGAACTGTTCCTGTGCAACAGGTGTGGAATAAGGGTTCTCACACGACCATTCCTATTGATTTCACTAGAAAGGTGAACAGTTTCGCTAAGAAAATTCAGCATGATAGTTATCAAGGAAAGCATGCGAACATGCATCACCTTCAGCACAATTCTCATTTGAATAAAAATGGCTACATGAATTATGCTCAGCACACACGTGTTTCCTCTAAGAGGCCAAACAACAATTTCTCTGCTCGGAAACAACATAATTTTAATAGGAATAGGCTCATTCAACACCCACTGAGAAATGCCAAGAAGGAAGAATCAATTTACATGAAACCTCTGAAAAGAACAGTAAAACAAATGTGGGTTCCTAAGTGTGATTTGGATAAATTGAAAAATATCTTTGGACCCAATTTGAATTGGGTCCCACATTACTTTGTCTGAACTTTCGCAGGTTAGCCTGGCAGCCGAGCATAACAAGTGGTATCTTGACAGCGGCTGTAGCAGGCACATGACAGGAGACCGGTCCAAATTTAGCAAACTGAAAATGAAGTTTGGGGGCCTAGTCAAATTCAGTGGAAATAACAGAGGAAGAATAATTGGAATTGGTACAATTGGTAAGTCCTCTACTAACTCCATTGAAGATGTGTATCTTGTAGAAGGACTTCAGCACAACTTGATAAGTATTAGTCAACTCTGCGACAAAGGACACAAGGTACTCTCTGACAACAATTCATGTACTGTTTTTGAGCTGAATTCCGATAACGTCATGTTCAAAGGTCATAGAGTAAACAATGTATACATCGTAGACCTGGATGATAATCCTGAAACTCACTTGTGTATGTCTGCTAATTCTGAACAGGTTGCGTTTGACTGGCATAGGCGTCTAGGCCATGCTAGTTTGTCTACATTGAATAAACTGTCTAAGCATAACCTAGTTAGAGGTTTGCCCCGAATAAGATTTCAGTTAGGATCCAAGCTATGTGATGCTTGTGCACTAGGTAAACAGACTCGTGCAGTTTTTAAGTTGAGAACTGAGAATCTTTCATCTAAACCGCTACAGCACTTGCACATGGATCTCTTTGGTACTACTCGCATACAAAGTTTGTCAGGTAAGAGATATGGATTAGTCATAGTGGATGACTACACTAGATTCTCTTGGTTGTTTGGTTTAGCAAATAAAAATGATGCTTTTGTTCACTTTGAAGAACTTTTCAATAAAATCAAACTGCAAGGTGAACATAATATCATTACTATTCAGTCTGACCACGGAGGAGAGTTTGAAAACTCTTCATTTTCTGAATTTTGCTCAAAAGAGGGAGTGACTCACAGATTCTCTTCTCCCAGGACACCGGAGCAGAACGGAATTGTTGAGAGAAGAAACAGGTCAATAATTGAAATGGCCAGGACTATGCTGATTGAGAGTGGACTTCCAAGGAGATTTTGGGCTGAAGCTGCGAACACTGCATGTTACATTCTGAATCGAGCCTTGGTAAGACCTACTCATAGGAAAACTCCTTATGAACTTCTCAAGGGTAAGCAGCCAAACATTTCTTACTTTAAAGTTTTTGGCTCGAAATGTTTTATTCACAATAATGGTAAGAATGGGTTGGACAAATTTGAAGCAAGGAGCTCTCCTGGAATTTTTCTCGGATATTCAGAAACTTCAAGGGCTTACAGAGTTTTCAATAAAGTTGACCAAACTGTTGAAGAAACACCGCATGTAGTGTTTGATGAAAATGGTTTCTCTAACAAAGTGATGGATGATGACAGGGAGCCATCTAATGAGGGAGATTTCTTGGAGAGAATTGAAGAAGAAGAAATGCAGCCAGCTGCTCAACCAGAAAACTCACAGCAAGAAGGAGCAGCTGAAGTAGGTGAACCCTCAGGTGAGATAATATTTCACAAAGACCACCCTAGTGAAAATGTCATAGGAAATTTGCATGATCCTCCTAGGACTAGGTCTCATTTTAGAATTGTCCAAGAATAGGACTTAGCTGCATTGGTATCTCAGGTGGAACCCAAATCTGTGGAAGAAGCCTTAAAACATGATTCTTGGGTATCCGCCATGAGTGAGGAATTAAATCAATTTGAGAAAAATATTGTATGGGAACTAGTTCCCAGACCTGATAACACTCATGTCATTGGCACTAAATGGATTTTCAAGAATAAAGTTGATGAGAATGGAGCTATCTCTAGAAACAAAGCAAGACTTGTAGCTCAAGGCTACAGTCAGGAATTTGGTGTGGATTTTGATGAATCCTATGCCCCAGTGGCTAGGATGGAAGCTATACGAATTCTGCTTGCATTTGCATGCTCTAGGAACCTTCGGCTGCAGCAGATGGATGTCAAAAGCGCATTCTTAAATGGGATATTGAAGGAAGAGGTATATGTTGAACAACCTCCAGGTTTTAATTTCTCTGTTCAGCCTAACATGGTTTTTAGGTTGAATAAAGCCCTCTATGGATTGAAGCAGGCTCCCCGAGCCTGGTATGAGAGACTTTCTGAATTTCTCTTGAGCAAGGGCTACACTCGAGGTAAGGTTGACCAAACCCTCTTCACCAAAAATCTCGGAAAGGATCTAATAGTGGTCCAGGTATATGTTGATGATATCATCTTCGGATCTAACAATTCAACATTGTGTAAAGAATTTTCTGAATCTATGTCTCATGAATTTGAAATGAGTTTAGTTGGCGAACTAAAGTATTTTCTTGGGCTGCAGGTCAAACAGATGGAGGATGGTTGTTTCATAAATCAAACCAAGTACACTCTGGAGATGCTGAAAAGGTTTGGAATGACCAACCTCAAGACTATCTCAACACCCATGGGCACCAACTCCTCACTGGATTCAGACGAAAAAGGTAAAGAAGTGGATGCTAAATTATATAGAGGTATGATCGGTTCACTCCTCTACTTAACAGCATCCAGGCCTGACATTCAATTTAGTGTAGGGATGTGTGCCAGATACCAGTCTAGGCCTACTGAATTATATTTGACAGCTGTAAAAAGAATCTTTAGATACTTATCTGCTACCCATGATCTAGGTCTTTGGTATCCAGCATCATGTAGTTTAGATCTCATTGCATATACAGATGCATAGTATGCAGGATGTAAATTGGACAGGAAAAGTACTAGTGGTCACTGCGAATTTTTAGGAGGATGCCTAGTCTCTTGGGGATCCAAGAAGCAACACTCTGTGGCTCTTTCTACTGCTGAAGCTGAGTATGTGGCAGCAGGGAGCTGTGGCACACAGGTTATATGGATAAAACACCAGCTTCTGGATTACTCAGTTGAGCTAGGTTGCACTTCCATTTTTTGTGACAATACTAGTGCAATAAACATTGCAAAGAATCCTGTACTTCATTCTCGAACTAAACACATCGAAATCAGGCATCATTTTATTCGTGATGAAGTAGCTAGGAAGACCTTTGAATTGATCCATGTTGGCACTAACTCACAAATTGCAGATATTTTCACTAATCCACTGGATACTGAAAAATTTAGCACATTGCGCAGAGAATTAGGTATTTACAGAATTTCATGATTGAATAATTGATCTCTAAATAATCTGTCATGTGCTCTTATGTTTATCTTTTCTCATTATCAGTTGCTGAAAATAACCTCATTATGGGTATTTGATGATTCACTCGTACTGATTGATACCACTTTATTTTCCTTGAGGTGTTTTGAGGGTTGTCTTGGTTAAGTCTGAGTTGGTGTCAAGGTCTCAGGGGGAGCTAGATTGATTATTGGTGTCATGCTCTTTTGGCCAAATCTGGACATACTCTGAACGGACTTTTGCTGACCTTATAAGAGAATCAGTTTGAGTAGGTGGATAAAAGAATTTTTTGAATGTTTTATCCGTTAAGACTGTTCATCTAATTTCTTGTTGGAATTTCGGCTGTTAGTCCCACTGAGATCAAAATCTGAATTCAAGACTATCTTCCTACACTGTAACTAACTTCTGATCTAGCTAGTACAGCATACCTACTTAGTCTAAGTTGAGTCCGAAATGAGGTATATAGTGTTTTTGTCTGAAAAACTTTGGAACTGGTGTATTGTTCTCAAACTGAGTCAAGACTAATTTTCAAAGCTTAAAGTGCAGTTTAATGAAAAAAAATTCATGAAAGAAGTTTTACAAATCTTGTTATTTGTTCATTGAGTAACTGGGACTTTCATCAATGAAGTGAAAGAATTCCATGTCATGAGATGGCAGTAAATCAGGCTTAATTAGCTGTCTTGATCATACAGAGCTATGGTATATATCTGGTTAGTAACTGGGGTGTCTGGCCTCTGGTAAAGGTGTCACCTTAATGTCAACACCAGTTAGAATACTATCTCTGTCCTCTTGTTAGAAGGGGTAATGTGGTCTTGCCACCAAGTAACTGGGGATTCCTGCCTCTAAACAAGGTGTCTCCCTAATGTCAAAGGTGTACTTGACAGATTTATCTTTGATCTTGACCATCTTTGAAAAATTTTCTTTCTCTTGGTATCCAGATTCTGTTCACTTGGCATTTAGGTCTTGGTTTGTTTGTTTTCAATACCACAGGTCTTTGTTTTTCTTGACTTCCTTGCTTTATACTCTCTGAGTAAAGACTTACTCTGACCATACTAGTATCTTGTACCTTACTTGCTTAGAATCTGGTTCTGTGTATGGAGCAAATCTTCATTCACCATTTTGCACAGTCTGACTAACTGATCTTCAAAATCCTCACATAAAATTAATGGCGTTCTTAATTGCTTAAACATCTCAATAACTCTCCTTTATCAGCCATACTCTCTATTGTTTTTCTCTCCACTGTCAGCAATTGTCTTTTCGTGATATCTTCAGACCTGCCCCTAGTTTTTGATGATGTCAAAGGGGGAGAGTGTCTTGCTTGTGCTTTTGTGCTTTGCTGAGGGGGAGCGAAAGATAAGTGTCCTGAGTTTTCTAGTCAGAGGAAAGTGGATGTTGTGTTCAGGGGGAGCTCTTGGGAGTCGTCAGAGGAGGCGAGTGTGTTGTGTGTCTGCATTGCTTATTTTCACAGCTTATCTTCATGCACTTCATCTCTGTTATTTAATATAGTGTTGCCATCATCAAAAAGGGGGAGATTGTTGGACGTTTGTGATCTCCCTAGTGTTTTGATGATGTGCATCACTATGTTAAATATTGTTATTTTTAATCAGATATCATGAGTAATGTTATGCATTCGAACTTTCCATGATTAATAAGAAAAACTGCTATGAGTTAAATACCCTGCATGTCCGTACTGTTCCTTTCATTCTTCGTGTTGGTTGTGTTCACTTCAGTTCGTGATGTCTTTTTCAACATCGTGTTGTTCCAACAATGCTTGTTGGTTGTCTTCGTGTCGTGTTTTGTTCCAGCGCGTGCTGAACACTGCAGCACCTCGTGCTGTTTTCTGTACCACCTCGTGTCGCTCCATCTTTGTCACCCCTAATTCTTCAAAGTCTATACGCTGGATCGTCCTTCTGTGTGTCTCATTCAAAGTCTATACATCCACCGTCTTACCCAGCGTCTTATGCAAGTCTGTACAGCCTCTGCGTTTCAAAGTCCATTTGTTGCACTATCAAGTCTGTACATTGCCTTCAAGGCATCAAGTCTATACAGTGGACTGTGCTTCATGCATTGGACAAGTCTGTACATCGACCTGTTCACTCGTTTGAGCAAGTCTATACATTGCGTTGCCTTACCTACGTTCAAGACCACCAAGTCTGTACATTGGGTAAAGTCTACACATCGCCTCGGTCACTTGCTTCAAACTCTATACAATGTGAACATTCATGTCTGTACAGACTTCACCTCATCTCAAGTCGAGTCCAACTGTGTTGTCTCCATGTCGTTCTTAGTTCGAGTCGTTTCTTTGTTATGTCTGTCTTCGTGTTGCTTCTCCTAGACCTCGTGTCTTTGAATTGTTCCATGTTGTTTTCGTGTCGTCCTCGTCTTCGAGTCGTTTGTAAGTTCGAGCGAGTTTGTTATGTCGTGTAATTTTTGTATTCATGTCTTCGTGTTGCTTTTGTATTCGTGTCTTCGTGTTATTCTTATGTTTATGTCCTCGTGATTGTTTATTTCTATCTTCGTCATGTTTCCTTCTGATCGCGTGTCTGTCTACCTTTTTCACTCCGTGAGACTTCCTTCTCACCCCGTGCTGTTCTCTTCTGACTTTGTGTCGTTCTCTTCGTAGTGTTTATTTTTGTTACAGTGATACTTCGTGTCGTTCTCTTCGTAGTGTTTGTTTTTGTTACAGTGATACTTTGTGTCGTTCTCTTTTTACTTCGTGCTGTTTGCATCTGACCTCGTGTCATTCTCTCCTTGTCTCGTACTGTAATAATCTTCTGTATCTCGTGTCGTTCTCAGTAAAGTGCATCTCGTATTGTTATCACATACCTCATGCAGTTTTAGTTCTTGTGGCCCTCAGTGTTAATGGTTTTTTATCTCCTTGCAGGTCCGAGGAAGAACATTCACCTGTGTCTGGGCTGCACGTGATCCGATACTAAAGGAACCAATGCTATAAGGACACGTGGCAAGAAGGTTCTGGATGAAGCGTGGGAGGCACACGCATTCTGCACCTTACCCACCTGCTGCTGCGGCTATATAAGGAAGCCTTCGTCCACAGATGAAGGTTGATCGAAAGGAAAAAGCAAAAAAGGAGAAGTGAAGAGAGTTCGATCTAGAAGAAAAGAAAGAGAAGAAGAGCAGAAGGAAAATAAGAGAAAGAGAGAGTTAGAGAGTTAGAGAGCTCGTAAGGGTGAAGAGAAAGATAAAGTGAGAGAGAAGAGAAGAGGAAGAGAAGCTTACCTGAAGATCTGTCTACTGGACCATGGATCAGATCCAGGCCAGTCAGCTCCGTTGAGAGCCACATTGTGCATTTCGCTTTTCAGCGTTCTGTTTGCTGAAGTTATCTTTCATTTCGTGTTTCTATTTTTCTTCTTATTTGGTTTTCCTTGTTCTTTCGATTCTCAGTAGTGAGGTCGGGTTCCTCCTGTGGATCAGGAGAAGGGAGATCTGATCTCCGGTTGCAAGTAGCTGGGAGCTACTTGTGGGTTCCCTCTGGTCAGAGGAAGGGAGACTTGTCTCCGGTTCTGGGCTTGCGGGTTGCAAGTCCAGGGGTCCCTCCAGTTGGGAGGAAGAGGGGAGGCTGTTCCCCTGGTCAAGCTGTGTGGCAACAACTGTTTGCAGACTGAGTCTGCTTGTCTAGCATTGGCTAGTGAAGCCTCACTCTGGTTGGGAGTGAGGGGTGGATGTAGGTCTGGAGGACCGAACCACCTAAAAAGTCTATTGAGCAGTGGTTTGCTTTGTGTACTTGCTTCTGCTAGATGCTTGGATAGGCGCGCTTCTTGTGTTTGCTCATAAGTTTAATTGAATTCGTTTCATTCTATGTTTGCGTCTAGCATCTGAGTTTTTAATTGGCCATTATTCATTGAAGGATACATTCACCCCCCTCTTTATCCGGGCCTAGTATCCTAACACTCTCTGCCCTCAACAAAAAAACTCATAGCATCACTCACATTTTTGCCTGCGTTTTCACTATAAGAATTTCCTTGCATCTTGCATGAGTGAATTTAAAAGCCCCGCATTCATGAATATGTTTAGGGAATATTAAGGGTCGCCTTCATGAACCATGAAATTCATTTGCATGAATGGCTACATGAGTAAATCCAAGAATCCCCTTGCATGTTGCATGAATAAATAACACCCCTCGCATGCTTTGACGAGTGCATGCCTGTCATTTCTGGTATATAAAAGGGTGACTCGTGGAAGGTCAAGTTGCGTCCGACTATAAACTGTTACTATGCGTAAGTAAAATACTCCGCCACGTACCGGAAGTCACCCTCTATGAATATGTAATTAAATTCTTGCATGTCATGGGCAAAATTTGTTTGCAAAGTCATTTCTTGCATCGCATGAATTTAGTCTGAACAGTCTGCCATAGAGCATAGCAACATTAAGCTGCTGGGAACAGGGGTAGGATGACCTACCCCAGGTCCTAGGTCAACCTACTGCCTGCCAGCAGACCTCACTTGTCACGCCCTGTACTCTATACCGTCGAGGTATTGTCCGCTTTGGCCTACCGACCTCACGGTTTTGTCCCTTTCTGATAGTGATCGACTCCAGAATGGGGGACTTCCCGAGAGGTCACCCATCCCAGTACTACTCCCCATTAAGCACGCTTAACTTCAGAGTTCTTTTCAAGAACTGAGCCGACACTTCAAAAGGCACCTCTAGCATTCTTCAGCCAAGTGGCCGAATTTCTCGCAAAAAGTGCATGCTGAGGCAACTTGCTCCTTCTCTTCCTTAACATTTTTATTATTCTTCTAGGAACTTCCACCATTCTCGCTCCTTCATCTTTTCTTGCTGTCACGGCTTTTGTATGGTTCTGTGATGCTAAACTTCTTCTTCTTATAATGCCGATCAGATCGTCGGCTAGATTCTTCTCCTTTTCCTTTCAACTTTTCGACCTTCTCTAAGGTCCTCTCGCATAGATATGCCCTCTGAACCATCTCCGCATTAGTGCGAAAATTCAGTGTCCCAAGTTGATGAATGAAACCGGGTTGTAACCCGTCCATAAATCGATTTACTTTTAATAATTTCGTGCTAATAAGGTGTGGTGCATATGGTGCTAGTCTTGAAAACTGCAGCTCATATTCTGCCACCGACATCATCCCTTGACGAAGGGAGGCAAACTCCATGGCCTTCCTTTCCTTTACATGTTCGGAAAACTACTTGGTACAGAATAAAGTAAGAAACCCGTCCCATGTATGAGGTGCATCGGCCGGAGGTGCCGGAACCGACTTCCACCATGTACGGGCATCTTTACTTAGTTGAAATGTTGCTAGACGCACCTTCTCTTGATCAGTGCATTGAATAACGTCAAATATCCTATTCATCTCATCGATCCAATTTTCTGCCTCATCGGGATTTGAAGATCCATAGAATCACGGAGGATTTAGACTCTGGAAGTTGCGATGTAGGTCACCAGCCCTTGCCCCTGCACCACTTTGTGCTATAGTTTGCAATGCCTGAGTGAGGCCGGTAACTGTTTGTTGCATACCGTCCCAATCTACGCGATGAGCCATTTGTAAAATAGGGTACCTGAGAGAGAAAAATAACAGCTTGTTATTTCTCATGAAAATCAACCTTAAAGCTAATTAATTATCTTATCCCGGGCTCTACCCAATCCTCACATGGGTATGGAATTTCTTCCTTAGTTCATAGGTAGGGGTCCTTAAACCTTGGACTTATCCTATGACATGATTCCTTTCCCTAAGTCCTGAGACTTAGGCTCTGATACCAACTTAACTGTCACGCCCCGAGCCTTTATTATAGCGGAAGACTCGCTCGGGGAGCGCGAACAGTCGGCATGGTAAGCCTCTTGCAAGCAAGAACGACCAGAGCGCAATACAATCACACACATAAATGTAATTGCACAGAATTTAATCAAACTCCAACTTTATTTCATAAATGATCAATACTCTAAATACAACCACTTTCCATCATCTTTCATTCTACTAGACTCAAGAAATAGGAAAATTACATTGACTCAATCTAGACATTATAGACTTCCTAAGTCTTCGCTCATCTTTAATCACTCTCGGATCCGCTACTTGAATAATCCGAATCCGAACCCGACTCACTTTGATTTCCTGAAAAAGATTGGAAATAGGTAATGAGCACACTTGCCCAGTAGGTATCTTCGCATCAACATGAAGGCACTATTAAAGTGATTAATATTTTTACTCTAAAGAAATAAGGTAAAATCATGCAATGCGATGATCACGTGATTAAATCAAAGTAACAAGATAATCATATAAGATGGAATGAGAACAAGAATGAACTAGCAAGAATAGAACAAGAACATGATATTGGCCTTTCATGAAAAAGAATATATCGAGAATGTACTAGCAAGCCACATATTCATCACTTTAGCATCTTATGCTTATGAGCAAGTGCTTCGTGAATTTCTGTGGAATATCAAGCAAGAATGTCATGTCGTGTCGTGGATCTTCACTTATTTATAGAAATAGTACTCCCAGCGCAATGCGACGCCAGTAGCATCATACCCCATGGTTTATAAAATTGTATGTTTCCGGCAATCAACCGAGGGGACTAGCATAGAGCCCTTGAACACAATCAGTGCTCGATCGCATCTTCAGGTATAAATTAAGCTACTTCCACGCATGTAATAGTAAAGTATGGCCAAGAATATAACAATTCCAAATAATGAAAATCAATGAATGAATGCATCAATTTGAATATAAGAGATCAAGAATGACTTAGACTATGCTATGCTTATGGAAATAAATCGGCAGCATAACAGTATATTCTCTTATCTTTCATTATATTAAGTCTATTAAGCAATATGATAGGTTCTAGATCATCAAGGTTTATCTAGAAACATTGAAATGTCAACCATTGGTCAAACCTTGGGTTGAGATATTCAAGTCATGTGACGGTAATTCACTGGGCCGTTACATTGTGTGACGGTCTAGTATAGGACCGTTACATTTGTCTGAATCCAGAATCAAGAATTCAACCTCAGATGAATGTGACGGTCGTATATTGGGCCGTTACATTAGACTGACGGTCCAATACAAGGCCGTTACATTACTAGAATCAGAAAACAACGATAGTGTATTCTAGTTAATGGGTTTTAATGGTACAACCAACTCGGCATCCTAGTGGGAATCCCAGGCTCGCGGAGAATTACGGAGGCCTTGAAACAAGATTTCCTAGTCCATTGGAAGGAATATCCAATAGAGAGGTCCTCAAGTCCAAGATTGTGTTCCTATAGTGCAAAGTGTGAACTAATGGTCAACATACCGGAGTATGTGCCATGTACTTATAGAAATGACTCTATTGATAGAGAGATACAAGTATCAACGTGAAAATCATGATGAAAACTCCGATAATACAATAGTTAAAAGAATCATGATTTAGAATACAAGACTATAGAATTTTTGGCTTATGAAACTAACATAACTTAAAATACCATTAAGTTCCTGAAATCATGCAACCCCTATTATGAATAATTAAAATAACCTTAAATTCACATAATCAGGTGAAAACTCTAATCAACTAGGCTTAATAATAAGTAAGATTGACGAATCTTATTCTATCTAGGGTTGACAGAACATAGGGCTTCTGACGGTCTATAGGTGGTGCGTCACAGTAGTGTGACGGTCTATCAAACAGCCGTTACAGTAACATAACGCGCCTGTCCGAGTGCGTTAGAGATAACGGGGAAATCCAAATATAACAGAGTGTGTGACGGTCTATCGTAAGGCCGTTACATGAGTGTGCCGGTCCTACGCTGATGCGTCAGAGAGTCTGCTAACAGAAAGCGATATAAAACCTAAGGTATCAACTAACATCATGTCTGTAAATCAAATACCATATCTATTCTAGGCATGATAACGAAGTATAGGCTATCTATATGCATGGGTATCCGTGAAATAGACAAGATACATCTTTTTAAATTTCCAATTAGGCTAAGAGATGCATGTAATGCATAGAACTTAGTAAAACATGAAATCGATGCTCTACTATACATGAAATTCAATCAAACCAGAGGGCTTATAGTCCTATCAAGTTATTTTTGCCGTTCATGAGATAATCTACCTCTTGTCTAGGCTTCAAACTTCTAATTATGGTCTGAACACTGAACCCTAGTTCCCTTCTTTCTGTGATTTTTCAGAAACTTCCTTGGGCTCTAACTCCACGACCTCTTGACCTAAAGACGTGAAATTTGGAGAGGAGTTAGTCTAAAGTATTGTAAACAAATACTTCTAAAGAACTTACCAAAGATTACCCCTCCTTATCTTGATTCATTGTGAGCCAAAAGTAAGGGTCGCACAGTTCAGAACTAGGTCCTATTTATAGGGTTTTGGCTAGGGTTTGAAGATTAGATCGATTCTAGAGTCCTTAATTTGCTAAAACCTGATCTCTAAGAGTCCTTAGTAATGTTATAACTCTTCCTACGTTGATCTCTAGTGGATAAGAGTCCAAAGTTGTGATCTTTATACTTGTTCTTTCCTTCACGGAACTAACAGGATGTAACGGTCTAATGCAGGTGTGTTAGAGGCATGTAACGGTCTCACGATAGACCGTTACATTTATTGTTCCCAGAGTTCAACATGAATCAAACTCTTCAGCTTACGGAATTCACAGAGTGTAACGGTCGTAGACCCATGCGTTACAAGCATGTGACGGTCGCACGATAGACCGTTACATTCAACGTATATAGAGTTTCAAATAAATAAAACTCTTTTATTCATTTTCCATATTATTATTTATATAATTCATTTTTATCCTTAAATAAGCTAAGTAACATTCTAGAATATGGGCCAAACTTAATGGTTTTGGGCCTTAAACCCTTTTTAGATGATGTGTAAATAGGCTTGGTTAATTATTCAACCTAATTGGGCCTATGATGACTTATTAGTCCCAGAATTCATTTATTAATATATTTAGGCCTTTATAAATTCTAGAAAATTATTTATATAAAATTCCGGGGCACTACATCACTGGCCTGCTGACTGTTCTTTGGTAGTAGGGTCTTCTCTTCCCCTCTCCTTGCCATATTTCCATATGCATCATAAATGCATGACCATGCATATAAAAAGGGGGAAGACAATTGGGATTAATCCACAAACATGGTAAAAGCATGAAAACATCATATGCATCTACCTTAGGCATATTGCTTGCCACTGCTGCATATGGGAGGTATGTCTGCCCACATAACCTCTGGGCCTACTGGCTGCCCTCAGGGTAACAGATTTCCCCCTTAACCTATTTCCCAAATATACACATGCATATGCACGCACGATCATGCATAAAAAAAAGGAAAAGATATAAAAGAGCATGAATTGAAGAAAAAATGTGAGGTAATAGCTCTCAACCCACTACACTAAATCCATAGCTCCGACGCAAGAAGGATGAAGAAGAAGAAATGAAGAAAATACTAAATTCAATTGGCCTGCCCAAGGCTGCGCCGACGCATCTTGGGGCTTGAGTCGACTCAACCCTTCTCAAGTCAATTTGACCTTCGGCTACGTCGACGCACCACAGAGCTTGCATTGACTTCCCCCAAAGTGCCCTGAGCCTTAGGCGGAGTTGACTCCACCTTAGGAAGAGTCGACCTAGCCTTAGGCAGGGTCGACCTTGCCTTATGCAGAGTCGACCCAACCTTAGGCAGAGCAAAAAAAATAAATAATGATAAAATAAATAATAATAGGTGGGAAAGGGCCATGATAATACAACCTGAAGTAAAGAAAACACATGATTAAAAGAAACAAGCAATTGGAGTAAAAGTCTACACTCAAGTGGAATTAAACTAATAAGATAAAATGCCAAAACCAACATGTACTGACGTGCATTTTGGAGACCTCATCTTCCCTGGACCCTGGACAAGGGAACATCAATGATGTCCCTATAGGCTGGGCTTGGACCTTGGGGACCATCCACGTCATGGTCATGGCCCGACCATGCTTTGGGCCAATACCCCCTAAAACCTGACCCATTTTCATTGGGATCTAATCTCACTCTTTTATTAAGTATCAAACTTGCCATGTTCTCGACAGATATTCGCCCGAAGATTATCTACGTCCTCGTCGTTACTTTTAACTCGTACTCTCGTCCGGACATGAAATGGTCAATGAGCGACCAAGATGATTTGAATACTTACACCCTAACACGGGGATTTTTAATACAAATAAAGATCTTCATTATCTCATCCCATTAATGCTAATCTTAGACTATAGGGCCCCTTTTCCTGGTGATTAATCAAGGATTTTCTACCCGACAGAGAGATATAATTAACGTCGTGGCCTTTATGGCACGGCGGGTTTTGGTCCCAACCCGATACCCACTTTCGTCTGATCTGTCAGACGGTGTGCACTAAAGACTCCTTTAGAGCCCGAATAAACTGTCACTTTGTGATCGGCATGCCTACGCACTAAACAAATGAAATAAATAAATCAATCAATGAATAAATAAACAAAGAAAAAGTGCGTCCACATATGGCAACGGACTTCGTTCAATCTTTCCGATGAATTTCTGCCAATAAACAGTTAGTAAAATATATTTTTTAAAAATATATTATTTAATTTTAATTTATTTCATATGATTAAAATTTATTGTTTATTATTATTATTATGGGGGGATGCATTTAAATGTATCCTTTGAATTTAATGTTTATTATATAATGTGGGTGTGTGTTCGGGAAAGGGAGGGGGACCAAGCCGGTGGGGAGGGGTGTACAGTGTGGAGGGTGGGGGTTCGGGAGAGGGAGGGGGCACATTGGGGATGGGAGAGTGGGGGTCCGTTGGGGACAGGAGGGTGGGGAGGGGAGGGGGGCGCAGAGGGGAGGGGAGGGGAGGTGGGGGACGGGAGGTGATAGTGGGGAATGGGATGGGACGGGAGAGGTTGGGAGGGGGTTCGGGAGAGGGAGGGGGGCACAGTGGGGAGGGGAGAGGAGGGTGGGGGGAGTGGACAAGAGAGGACTAGGGGAGGGGAGTGGACAAGAGAGGACTAGGGGAGGGGAGAGTAGGGTGGGGGGGAGGGGACAAGAGAGGACTAGGGGAGGGGAGGGGGGCACATTGGGTGATTGGGGAGGGTGTTGTGCCCCTACTTTTGATGATGTATGACTATGCCTCATTGATGAGTTTAATATACATTTGATGATGTCAACATGTTTGAAGTTTAGGTCAAATCAGCGCTGGTGATTGTACTTGCAGTCTTTGATATGATGCTATGGTCTCATGGCGTCGACACTACTGCATCATCTGCATTAGCACCAGCAGTTGCCAAAAAAGCCAGCATCAGCAATACCAGCAATAGCCACAGCTGCATTAGCCACGGCAGCATGCCTCAGCAATAGCTAAAAGGCATCAACAGCACAAGCTAGCAACAGCCGACAACCATAAGGTTAACAGCAGTAGAAGCAAGCATCTCCTAAGGAGAAATGGTAATGCTAGTAAGGAGCATTGGAAGTTCACAAACAAAGGAGCAAAGGTCTTTCCTCGTAATGAAATAAAGTTGAAAATGATTGGGTAGAACATCAAAGTGCAAGCAAGGAGCCATGGATTTCATGAAAGATAAGATGCAAAGAATTGGGCAGAAAAACATGGAGTCAGAGAGTTCAAAGCAGTGTCGACTCATTCTCACAAAAGGAAGAATAGCCAAGACATTCTTGGAAGGCTGCATCGACCCCACTCAAAGCAGTGTCGACGCCCTTGCTTACGAAGGAAGAAAAAGCCCAAATGGGTATCAGGCTGCGTCGACTCCATGACAATTCTGCATCGACTCCGAACGCATTCCCAGCAAGCACTAAAGTAGTCTTCAAGCTGCGTCGACCTCACCATTGAGCCACGTCGACCTCATCAAGCTCCAGTAGAAGTCAGATAGGCGCACGTCATTGGATGCGTCGACCCCACTCTCTCAGGGCGTCTGTAGTGCCCCAGAATTTATATAAATAATTTTTAAATTATAAAATAATTTTTTGGAATTTATATAAAGGCCAAAATATATTTAAAGGGAGCATTGAATTAATAAGACATTATAAAGCCCAATTGGATTGAAATAATTAACCTAGTCTATCGAATTATTATCCAAAAGGTTTAAGGACCAAGCCCATTAAGTTTGGCCCATGTTCTAGAATGGTACTTAGCTTATTCACGTATTTTAAGGATAAATACTATTTTTATAAAATAATTATATAGATAATTAACCAAAAGAGTTTCATTAATATTGAACTCTATACACGTTGAGTGTAACGGTCTATCGGGCGACCGCCATAGCCATGTAACGCACCTATGGACGACAGTTACATCCTGCACTTCCGTGAAGTGAAAAACAAGCCAAAAGATTAGATTGTTGCTAACTTATCTCTTAGGGATCGAGATAGGAAGACTAATAGAGGTGTTAAGGACTCTTAGAAGTTGATCTAAGCTTTAACAAGGACTCTAAAATTGATCTAATCTTCAAACCCTAGCCAAAACCCTATAAATAGGACCTAGTCCTGAACAGAGCGACCCTTACTTTTCGCTCGTGAAGAATCAAGGTAAGGAGTCATAATTTTGGATAAGTTCTTTAGAAGTTTTTGTTTAGTATACTTTAGACTAATAGCCCTTCAAATTTCGTGCTAGGAGACCAAGCTACCAAGGAGATTGAAGCTTCCCAAGTTGCTGATTTACCACAAGAAGATCAAGGATCAAAGGGTAGCACCTAGCATCAAATTTGAAGTTTAAAGGTCTTAGAAGAGGTAGGTTATCTCATGAACGGTAAAAATAACATGTTAGGGATAAAAGCCCTCTGATTTTGTTTGATTACATGCACTTTAGCTCATGAATTTCATGTTTTAGTAGAGACATGCATATATCTATATTCTTAGCCCTAACTAAATTAAAAAGAAACTTCCTTGTGAAATTCACAGAGAACCCATGCATGATATTCGTTTAGCCTTCATTCTATCATGTGGGAAATTATATGTATGATTTTCAGACATGATGCAAGTTGAACTTAGGTCATTGTTAATTATTGCTGTTAGCAGAGGCTCTCACGGATCAGGGTAGGACCGTCACATGATATAATGGCCTTACAACCGACCGTCACACACTCTGTTATGTTTTTATTTCCCTGATTGTCTCTAACGCACCAGGACAGGAGCGTTACATTACTATAACGGCCCCTCGATAGACGGTCACAAGCACTGTGACGCTCTCCTGTTAGACCGTTAGACTGTGTTCTGTCAGCCCATGATAGAATAGTAACCAGTTAAATTAACCTATAATTAAGCCTAGTTAGCTAAGTTTTGACCTGTTATTATGATTTTAAGTTTTCTTACTAATTCATATTGCAATTTGCATGATCTAGGCATCTTGAACTATTTTAAGTTATGTTAATTTTATGTGCCAAAACTTTATAGTTTTGTAATTAAACATGATTTTCCAATGTTGTATTGACGGAGCTTATCTAGGTTTCACGTTGTTACATATTCTTCCTCTATCTATAGAGTCATTTTTCTTAAGTATATGGCGCATATTCCGGTATGTTGTCCATTAGTTCACTTTGCACTATAGGAACATTATTCTTGGACATGAGTACCTCTCTATTGGATATTCCTTCCAATAGACTATGAAATCTTGTTTCAAGGCCTCCGTAATTCTCCGCGATCCTGGGATTCCCACTAGGACGCCGAGTTGGTTGTACCATTAAAATCCATTTGATTAGATTACACTATCTATGTTTTCTGGTTCTAGCTATGTAACGGACCTATAATGGACCGTCAGGAGCACCTAACGGCCCACTATACGACCGTCACACTTCACTGAGTCTATTTTATTAGTTCTAGATTCAGACTAATGTAACGGCCCAGAACTAGACCGTCACATCATGTAACGGCCCAGTACACGACCATCACACTACTTGAGTACTTAACCTGAGGTTTGACCCAAGGGTTGATATTTCAAGGTTTCTAGATGACCCTTGATAATCTAGAACTTATCATATTGCTTAATAGACTTAATATAATGAATGAAAGTTAAGAAATATACCGTTATGCTACCGATTTATTTTATGAGCATAACATTATTTAATGTCATTCTTGATTCCTCATATTCAAATTGAAGCGTTCATTCATTGATTCTTATTATCTTGAATTTATTTGAACTTATATTCTTGGGCATACTTTATTGTCATGCGTGGAAAAAGCTTGATTTATACTGATTGTGTTCAAGGGCTCCATGCTAGTCCCCTCGGCTGATTGTCAGAAACATACTATTTTATAAACCATGGGGTATGATGCTACTGGCGTCGCATTGCGCTGGGAGTACTTTCTTTATAAACAAGTGAATTATCCATGGCTCGTGAAGTGAAAATTCACAACACGATGCAGAATGATTGATTCTTGTACATGACTTTCTTGCTTGATATTCCACAGAAATTCACGAGGTACTTGCTCATAAGCAAAAGATACTAGAGTGATGATTATGTGGCTTGCTAGTACATTCTTAATACATTCTTGTTCATGAAAGGCCAATATCATGTTCTTGTTACATTCTTGCTTGCTCTCATTCTATCTTACATGACTATCGGGTTACTTTGGTTTAATCGCGTGATCATCGCATTGCATGATTTTACCTTATTCTTTAGAGCAAAAATGTTAATTACTGTAACAGTGCCTTCATGTTGATGCGAAGATACCTACTGAGCAAGTGTGCTCATTACCTATTTCTAATCTTTTTCAGGAAACGGAAGTGAGTCGGGTTCGGATTCGGAAGGTTCAAGTAGCGGATCCGAGAGTGAATAAAGAATGAGCGAAGACTTAGAAAGTCTACATTGTTTAGATCGAGTCAATGTAATTTCGTATTTCTTGAGTCTAGTAGAGTGAAAGATGATGGAAAAATAATTGTATTTGACTATTAATCATTTATGAAAAAAAGTTGGAGTTTGATTAAATACTGTGCAATTGCATTTATGTGTGTGATTGTCTTGCGCTCTGATAATTCTTGTTTGCGAGAGGCTTACAATGCCGGCTATTTACGCTCCCCGAGTTAGTCTTCCGCTGTAATAAAGGCTCGGGGCGTGACAGTTAAGTTGGTATCAGAGCCTAAGTCTCAGGACTTAGGAAGATGAGTCATGTCATAGGAAAAGTCCAAGGTTTAAGGACCCCTACCTATGAACTAAGAAAGAAATTTCCACACCCATGTGAGAATTGGGTAGAGCCCGGGATAAGATAATTAATTAGCTTTAAGATTATTTCTCCCAATTTCATGAGAAATAACAAGTTGTTATTTTTCTCTCAGGTACCTCATTTTACAAATGGCTCATCGTGTAGATTGGGATGGTATGCCTTGACATGAAAGGTTATGATGCCATTTTAGGGGTAGATTGGCTTGTAGACCATGAAGCTTATATCAATTGCCGAAATAAGATTATATCCTTTCGAAAGCCCGGTCTTCCGAGATTCTCTTTTCTTGGCATCAAGTACAAGAAACACCCCACTATTGTATCCTCACTTCACGCTTGTAAACTTATCTCGCAAGGATGTGAAGCTTTTCTTGTTTCTGTCATTATTACAGAGTCCAAGGAAATTATCATAGCAGACATCCCTATTGCAAATGAGTTCCCCGATGTGTTTCCCTCAGAACTACCCAGTTTACCACCCGAGAGGGAAGTGAACTTCACGATTGAACTCATTCCAGGAGCAGCACCTGTTTCTATAGCCCCTTACAGGATGTCCCCCACAGAACTTAAAGAATTAAAAAGGCAGTTGCAGGAACTACTAGACAAGGGCTTCATCAGACCTAGCACATCCCCTTGGGGTGAGCCGATTTTATTTGTCAAAAAGAAGGATGGTTCTCTCAGGCTATGCATCGATTACCGGCGACTGAATCAACTTACAATTAAAAACAAGTATCCATTGCCGCGTATTGATGAGCTCTTCGATCAGCTTTCGGGAGGAGAATAATTCTCTAAGATTGACCTCAGGTCAGGTTACCATCAGCTTAGAATTAAAGAAGAGGACATTTATAAATCAGCTTTTTAAAGTCGTTATGGCCACTATGAATTCATGGTAATTCCATTTGGGTTAACTAATGCCCCAGCAACATTCATGCAACTTATGAACAATGTCTTCCAGCCATATCTAGACCAGTTCATCGTCGTCTTCATTGATAATATCTTGATATATTCCCAGACCAAAGAGGAACATGACCAACAATTGAAAATAGCTTTACAAACACTTAGAGAACACAAGCTTTATGCCAAACTCAATAAGTGTGAATTCTGGCTCAAGGAAGTCTTATTCCTAGTCCACATTATTTCAAAAGAAGGTATTGCTGTGGATCATTCTAAGGTAGAAGCTGTCAAGAATTAGAGTCGGCCAACGACTGTATCTGAAGTAAGAAGCTTTCTGGGTCTAGCTGGTTATTATAGGAGATTCATTAAAGACTTCTCAAAAATTGCGGTTCTTTTAACTAGGCTTACAAGAAAAGAAAATCCTTTTGTCTGGTCAAAGGACTGTGAAAAGAGCTTTCAAAATCTCAAGAATCATCTTACTACAGCTCCTATTTTATCACTACCGGTGGAGGGTGGTGGATTTGAAGTATATGCGGATGCGTCTGGTATTGGCTTAGGATGTGTCCTCATGCAGAATGGAAAGGTGATATGTTATTCTTCAAGACAATTGAAACGGCACGAGGAAAACTATCCTGTGCATGATTTAGAATTGGCAGCAGTTATTTTCGCCTTGAAAATTTGGCATCATTATCTTTATGGAGAAAAGTTTACGGTCTACTCAGACCACAAGAGCTTGAAATACTTATTCTCTCAAAAAGAGCTTAACATGAGGCAGAGGAGGTGGTTAGAATATCTCGAAGACTTCGATTTTGCTATTCAGTATCATCCTGGCAAAGCTAATGCTGTAGCAGATGCACTCAGCAGGAAACTAATGGGTATGCTATCAAGTCTTATGATAAATGTAACTAACCTTGTTCCTCAATTTGCTCAGTTGAACTTAGATATTGACATAAAGGAAGAAGATTGTTTCATAGCCAATATCCGAGCTCAACCTACATTGATAGAAGATCTGGTCAAGCTGTAAAATGATCATCCTATATTACTAGAAATTAAGGCCAATATTGAACAAAAGTCAGATTTTTCTATTTCCAATGACGGGAGATTATTATTTAAAGGCCGAATATGTATACCAGATCATGAGGCTACAAAGAAACTGATCCTAGATGAAGCACATAATTCCAAATACACAATTCATCCAGGAGGAACAAAGATGTATCAAGATCTCAAAAGAAATTTCTAGTGGCCCAATATGAAGAGGGAAATAGCTGATTTCGTGTCTCATTGTCTTACTTGCCAACAAGTAAAAGCCGAACATTTTAGACCCGCCAGAAAATTGCATCCTTTGAATATTCCCGAATGGAAATGGGAGAGTATAGGGATGGCCTTTATTATGGGTTTACCCAAGACCAGAGGTGGACACGATGGTATATGGGTAATCATAGACCGATTGACTAAATCCGCGCATTTCATACCAATCAAGAGTCGATGGTCTGTGGATATTCTAGCAGCAATATACATAAGAGAGATTGTCAGATTACATGGTGTCCCAGTCACTATTATATCTGATAGAGATCCTCGATTCACATCACAGTTCTAGAAAGGTCTTCAACATTCACTAGGGACTAGATTGAATTTCAGCACAACTTTTCATCCACAAACTGATAGTCAAACAGAAAGAACAAATCAGGTGGTAGAAGGCATGCTCAGGGCTTGTGTCATTGATTTTGGAGGAAGTTGGCATGATCACTTGCCTCTGGTAGAATTTGCATATAACAACAGTTATCAAGCAAGCATACAAATGGCACCTTTTGAAGCTCTGTATGGAAAAAGCTGTAGATCACCAATATGTTGGAATGAAATAGGGGAAAAGCAATTTCTAGGCCTCGACCTTATAAAGGACTCTACAGAGAAGATCAAGCTCATTCAGGAAAGGATGAAAATGACGCAAGATAGGCAAAAGTCTTATGCTGACAACCGAAGACGTGACTTGGAATTTCAGGTTGGAGATCATGTATATCTGAAGGTTTCTCCAGGTCGTGGTATTCGAAGATTTGGCATTAAAGGAAAGCTAACTCTTAGATTTATTGGCCCATTTGAAATTCTCGAAAGGATTGGTGAAGTGGCTTACAAACTAGCTTTACCTCCACAACTAGCAGGAGTTCATGACGTATTTCACGTCTCTATGCTGAAGAAATATGTATACGACCCTGACCACATTATCACTTATGATATTCTGGTAATTTAGAAGGACATGACGTACGAACAAACGCCAATAAAGATTCTGGAACAAGAAGTGCGTCAATTAATAAATAAAGTTATTCCTATGGTCAAGATTCAATGGAAGAAAACATGGCGATACGAAGCAACATGGGAAACCGAAGCAGCCATGCGGAAAAGATTTCCAGAACTATTTAACTGTAAGTACACTCTCCAAAATCCATATATTGAATTTGGGGACCAAATTCTTCTAAGTGGGGGAGGGTGTAGTGCCCCAGAATTTATATTGATAATTAACTGTATTTTAAGGATAAATAGAATTTTTATAAAATAATTATATGGATAATTAACCAAAAGAGTTTGATTAATATTGAACTCTATACACGTTGAGTGTAACGGTCTATGGGGCGACAGCCACATCCATGTAACGCACCTATGGACGACTGTTACATCCTGCAGTTCCGTGAAGTGAAAAACAAGCCAAAAGATTACATTTTTGCTAACTTATCTCTTAGGGATCGAGATAGGAAGACTAATAGAGGTGTTAAGGACTCTTAGAAGTTGATCTAAGCTTTAACAATGACTCTAAAATCGATCTAATCTTCAAACCCTAGCCAAAACCCTATAAATAGGACCTAGTCCTGAACAGAGCGACCCTTACTTTTGGCTCGTGAAGAATTAAGGTAAGGAGTCATAATTTCGGGTAAGTTCTTTAGAAGCTTTTGTTTAGTATACTTTGGACTAATAGCCCTCCAAATTTCGTGCTACGAGACCAAGCAACCAAGGAGATTGAAGCTTCCCAAGTTACTGATTTACCACAAGAAGAGCAAGGATCAAAGAGTAGCACCTAGCATCAAATTCAAAGTTTAAAGGTCTTAGAAGAGGTAGGTTATCTCATGAACGGAAAAAACAACATGTTAGGGATAAAAGCCCTCTGATTTTGCTTGATTACATGCACTTTAGCTCATGAATTTCATGTTTTAGTAGAGACATGCATATATCTATATTCTTAGCCCTAACTAAATTAAAAAGAAACTTCCTTGTGAAATTCACAGAGAAGCCATGCATGATATTCGTTTAGCCTTCATTCTATCATGTGGGAAATTATATGTATGATTTTCAAACATGATGCAAGTTGAACTTAGGTCATTGTTAATTATTGCTATCAGCAGAGGCTCTGACGGATCAAGGTAGGACCGTCACATGATATAACGGCCTTACGACCGACCGTCACACACTCTGTTATATTTTTATTTCCCTGATTGTCTCTAACGCACCAGGACAGGAGCGTTACATTACTATAACGCCCCCTCGATAGACCGTCACAAGCATTGTGACGCTCTCCTGTTAGACCGTTAGACTGTGTTCTGTCAGCCCTTGACAGAATAGTAACCAGTTAAATTAACCTATAATTAAGCCTAGTTAGCTAAGTTTTGACCTGTTATTATGATTTTAAGTTTTCTTACTAATTCATATTGAAATCTGCATGATCTAGGCATCTTGAACTATTTTAAGTTATGTTAATTTTATGTGCCAAAACTTTATAGTTTTGTAATTAAACATGATTTTCCAATGTTGTATTGACGGAGCTTATCTAGGTTTCACGTTGTTACATATTCTTCCTCTATCTATAAAGTCATTTTCCTTAAGTACATGGCGCATATTCCGGTATGTTGTCCATTAGTTCACTTTGCACTATAGGAATATTATTCTTGGACATGAGGACCTCTCTATTGGATATTCCTTCCAATGGACTAGGAAATCTTGTTTCAAGGCCTCCGTAATTCTCCGCGGGCCTGGGATTCCCACTAGGACGCCGAGTTGGTTGTACCATTAAAACCCATTTGATTAGATTACACTATCGATGTTTTCTGGTTCTAGCTATGTAACGGACCTATACTGGACCGTCAGGAGCACCTAACGGCCCACTATACGACCGTTACGTTTCACTGAGTCTATTTTATTAGTTATAGATTCAAACTAATGTAACGGCCCAGAACTAGACCGTCACATCATGTAACGGCCCAGTACACGACCGTCACACTACTTGAGTACTTAACCTGAGGTTTGGCTCAAGGGTTGATATTTCAAGGTTTCTAGATGACCCTTGATAATCTAGAACTTATCATATTGCTTAATAGACTTAATATAATGAATGAAAGTTAAGAAATATACCGTTATGCTACCGATTTATTTTATGAGCATAACATTGTTTAATGTCATTCTTGATTCCTCATATTCAAATTGAAGCGTTCATTCATTGATTCTTATTATCTTGAATTTATTTACACTTATATTCTTGGCCATACTTTATTGTCATGCGTGAAAAAAGCTTGATTTATACTTGAAGATGCGATCAAGCACTGATTGTGTTCAAGGGCTCTATGCTAGTCCCCTCGACTGATTATCGGAAACATACTATTTTATAAACCATGGGGTATGATGCTACTGGCGTCGCATTACACTGAGAGTACTTTCTTTATAAATAAGTGAATTATCCACGGCTCGTGAAGTGAAAATTCACAACACGATGCAGCATGATTGATTCTTGTACATGACTTTCTTGCTTGATATTCCACAGAAATTCACGAGGTACTTGCTCATAAGCAAAAGATACTAGAGTGATGATTATGTGGCTTGCTAGTACATTCTCGATACATTCTTGTTCATAAATGGCCAATATCATGTTCTTGTTACATTCTTGCTTGCTCTCATTCTATCTTACATGACTATCGGGTTACTTTGGTTTAATCGCGTGATCATCACATTGCATGATTTTGCCTTATTCTTTAGAGTAAAAATGTTAATTACTTTAATAGTGCCTTCATGTTGATGCGAAGATACCTACTGGGCAAGTGTGCTCATTACCTATTTTCAATCTTTTTCAGGAAACGGAAGTGAGTCGGGTTCGGATTCAGAAGATTCAAGTAGCGGATCCGAGAGTGAATAAAGAATGAGCGAAGACTTAGGAAGTCTACATTATTTAGATCGAGTCAATGTAATTTCGTATTTCTTGAGTCTAGTAGAGTGAAAGATGATTGACTATTAATCATTTATGAAATAAAGTTTGAGTTTGATTAAATACTGTGCAATTGTATTTATGTGTGTGATTATCTTGCGCTCTGATCATTCCTGCTTGCAAGAGACTTACCATGTCGTCTGTTCGTGCTCCCCAAGTTAGTCTTCCGTTGTAATAGAGGCTCGGGGCGTGACAGCGTCGACACAAGGGCTCTTACAAAAACCATTGTAAATGCGTTTCTCCAAGGATGCGTCAACGCACCCTTGTAGCTGCATCGACTCCATGAAGGCCTGGCACGCCAACAACTCAAAGAAGCTGTGAAGCTGCGTCAATGCACTAGAAGCTTTTGAAGCCTATATCTGTTAAATCTGCAACGTTACAGAAAGTATCCAGGAACCAAAAATAAGTGACATAAACCTCCAAAAATATGCTTTTTGAGGTCTAGAAAAGATTCCTTGGACAGAGATCCGGCCCTTTCATCATGAGGCTTTAGGATAACCTTTTGGGAGGCAGATTTGTTAGGCATCTGATTTGGGAAAGGTCCGTTTTCATGGTACCCTACCTTTTTCCCATGAGCCAATCAAATTGCAGTCTCTGGAAGAATCTGGCAGAAGATCGGATTTGAAAAAGTCTGTACCCCTACTCTACTATATACTGGACCAATCAAAGAGCACCAGGGAAAAAGGTATTTGGTCAAAGAACTTCATTGTCTATTCTGACCAAACAAATAATGGCTTAGAAGTCTCCAAGCCAATAGGAAGCCTCCACAGGATGCACCATGATATGTAGAATCACTCCAAGGCAGGAAAACAATTTTTCCTTCAACCTCCATTCCAGGAGAAGAAACTAGTAGCCCCAAGCTCATCACTTATGATCCAATGACCCAGAACCTGGCAACTAAAGATCTGAAGTGCTTCAAGGATCTGAATGGCTCAGATTGCACTCTTCAGGTCAAAGGTCCAGATCTCAACTTCACTCTGTAAATATGTTGCCTCAGCCACCTTGGAAGGTTTGGCCGAGCAAGTGCACTGAGTGAGAAATCATCTCAGCTCGTCCCAACAAAAGAGAAAGAGAAAAAGGGAGAAGACAGGAAGAAAAGAGAGTGAGCAGCCGTGAGCTTCATGAGAAAGATCTGAGAAGAAAAAGAAGATAGAGAGAGTAGTGAGCAGATCGCAGTGACCAAGAAGGAAGAAGAAATGTCTAGAGCATCAGAAAAATAGTCAAGTGCTTCCTTGGAAGCTACATTACGTTTTGTGTTGAAGCACTTTTCTTTTCTTTGTTTTTCATCATCTTATCCTTGCATGTCGTGTTGTGGTTACAACGTGTTTTCTAGTACTCTGGTTAGAGACAGGAGTTGGTTTTGTGGGGAATTATCCTGGTGTTTTTGCTGCACTTGCAACATGTTTTCTTCTTTGTTTGTGTGTGTGTAGGGGGGGTCATCCCCGTTGCTGCAGCTCTGCAGCATGAGGACTTTGTCCTCGTTAGGAGCTTGCTCCTTGTGTGTGGGGGGTTTGTCCTCGTTAAGCTTTGTGTCAGTTGAAGCTGTGAATAAGCGTGTGTGTGTGTGTGGGGTTCGTCCCCGTTAAGCTATGTATCAACTGTTGCGCCCCTACTTTTGATGTTGACTAACTATGAATCATTGTAATTATGTTCTCTCATTTTATTGGACCTAAGTTTGCATAATTCACCTAAGTACACGTGATGGGACATCGGAGCAAGCAATTTCATTTACCTTTGTTTAGATATTTTTTTGGAATGTATTTGGGTATGTATTTGTATTTGTGGGTATTTATGAGTGTAATTGGGTCAAGAGTGTAATATGGGCTAAAACTTCATGTAAGGGGTCCAATTGCCAAAATGGGCCTCAAGACCTTTAGGAGCCCAATTGGGCTTTCCCTCCCTGGTGGGCCACCATTCATAGAGGGCCCAATATGGTGGCCCATGGTCAAGGAGACCATAAGTTGCAATAGTTGACCAAGGAGGGGGGCGCCCCCTTGTTTGTCCCCATGTGGGAGAATGTTTATTATTTTTTAATCTCACTTCCCCTTTATGCCCCTTTGACCAAGGGTATTAGAGGTCATTAGCCAAGGTCTAGGGTTAGATTATAAGACCTCTCTTGTGGCATTTTATGAAAAATTAAAGAAAAAATTGAATGAATTATATGTGAATTTGGCCAAGGGGCGCACCTCCCTCTCTCTCCCTTCTTCTTGTTCTTCATCTTCTTCCTTCTTGATTCAGGGTGTGAAGCCCTAAATATTGGAGTGAATACAACTTCTACCTCTTCCCTGGAGTGTGAAGCTCCGCCACTGCCGCCTCCGCCGCCATCGGAGCCGCCAACGAGCCGCCACAAGCCACCCTCCACCCTGCTGTCCTGAACCACGAAATCCAGAACATCAACCTAAAGAACAGGTTGGTGCTCCCAGTCCACAGCTCTGATTGAGCTGAAATTTTTATGGGTTGTTCCCCTTCGTGTTAGATTTCCCCCAATATAAATTTTGTTCCATTCCGATTATGTTTGCTCCTCCTCCCAGGTTGTTCTTCTTACCCCTCGCAATCTGCCTGGTTGCAGATCTGCAGGATAAAGTCATGTTCTCTTATTTTTCCCGTCCCTCAAAACACCTCCTAAAAATTCCAAAATAATTATGTACGTCCCCCACATAGTCCTATTACACCCATAAATTCCACAAGCCCTAAATCCACCGCCAACCCCTCAGTCAAAAATCATCTTTAGACAGCTCCCCTCCTGTTCTGCTGGATCTAGATTCCGAGCCAGAAAAGAGTCCGTGCCACAGTCATTTTCATTTTCAATCCTTTCACTGGATGGATCTTAAATCAACATATGTCGTATATTTTTAAGTCCACTTTCCAACGGTGCCAACCGCGTCCCGATCCGACACCGGATCTGGGCGTACCAGCCGTTCTCGTGGAAGCGCGCATTCTGGTCCTAGATAGGCCAGCAAAGAAGGTCGCTGGAGAAATTCATCGAGAAATACATCGGAGAAGATTCAGTGACGGCCACTCCCAGGGGTCGACCAAGGACTCTTTGCCTTCATTCAGGTGAACCACCGCCGTTAGAAGCTTACCGGAGGTCGTCATCCCTTTGGAGGCCATTGTTCACTGTCCTACTGGCCAGCAACTTACAGAACCGGAGCTGCTGCCCACTGCCGCCCGGAACCCACCGCCTTGCTGCCCGTTGTTGACACCCATTTTAGCCCACAAGTTATGTCATTTCTCTTATTCACCATTTTTGATGTCCCGAATTAGCCATTGTTTTGGAGCTTTCTCGGATGGATTTCAAGCCCATTTTTACCATTTCATATCCTTTGAGTCTTGGAGATCATGATTTCTTATAGCCTCGGAGCTTATCTTGTCAAATTCCGGCTTCCAAGTCGACTTTCGGCCCATTTAGGCCAGATCCCCTTAAGTAATCGGCTCTCTCTCACTGTGCAGTCCTAAAAGTGGTTCTTTTTCACCCTATTCTTGTCCTCTTTTCAAAGAGTTGTCTTCATCAAAGTTGTTCCTCTTTCAAAGATCTACAATTTCTTCTTCTACACCGTTGGCCGGTTCTGCCCCGGTTGTGAGTTATTCACGTTTTTCCAGCAGGCTGTGCTGTTCACCTACATTCCAGAATTTTCCTCTCTCTTCCAGCCCCATTTTCTCCATCTTTCAATCATTTTCTGAAATTTCTTTCTTCATGAAAGTTGTTCCTCTCTCAGTTATCTACAACTTCTATGTTTACCACTTTGTCTAGTTCTGCCCCGTTTGAGAGATAAGCTTCAATTTATAAAGTCGCGCGTAGTCTGCCCAGAATTTTCCTTCATCGATGTGAAGGTCTAGTGTGGGTGCGTTACATCAGTGTAACGGTCTATCGTAAGACCGTCAGAGTCCATGTGACGGTCCTACAGTAGTCCGTTACATCCAAACTTGCCCGAAATCGTCCCGTTCGACCTCCAGAGTGTGACGGACCTACCCTAGTCCGTTACATAACTCTGACGGTCTTACGATAGACCGTTACACACACCTGAGAGTCTAATTCTTGTTGGACTCTGCTCCATTTCTGTGCGCCGTTGCCCTCTTGTAGAGTCCATAACTTCTTAAATTCTACTCCGAATTGATCCCCGTTTTTTCCTACTTCTAGCCCTTTATATTATCTTGAATTCAGTCCAAAGAACTCCAAATTTCATTGGCTATATCTCTCAAGATCTGGGTCGCAAGATCAGGATTTAAGTATCCTGGTTCAACTAAAACTCTGCAGATTAAGCTCCGGGGCTACCTTCTAAGAGTCATATCTTCTAGAATCCTCCTCCGAATTGATCCCCGTTTGTTCCTATCTCTTGTCCTTAGTATTATCTCGAGTTTGATCCAAAGAACTCGATTTATCTTGGACTCTATCTCCAGGAATCGTGATAAGAAGATGAGGTTTTCTTGTAAAACTCTATAAAAACTGCCCAGTTCGCAGTCGCGAAGGGGGGCTCTTTCCGGACGTGGGGCGAAGCCATGCTGCAACGCCGACTCAATCCTTCAACCCTATCTTGAAGAGGGAAGTATTAACTTTCAATTACATCCTTCTGGGCTTGATTTCATGGTCTACACTCTTAGTTCTCTTCCTCTCAAAATTGCAAATCATCACAGTTTTCTGCACTTTCTGCTACACATGCGTTTTTCTCCGTTTTGCATCATCGCTTTCTCTCTATTCTCTCAATCAAATCTCATGATTTCAAATCGCATGCCTACACAACACACTCACCTATCTTTTCCACGCTTCCACAAGGGTTAAAAAACCTCCCCTCGGTGCGTTCTCCCCCTTTTATTCATGCTATTTTATCACTTTGGGCAGATTTCTACACTTCATGTTCTAATGGGTTTTTGCCTTTGTGTTTCATCTTTGTTTTGCAGGAGAGCATGAATACAACGTGAGAACCTCTTCCTCTAGCCAGTTGGAAGGAGAGGAGGTTTGAATCCACAAGTTCCCTGCACCTCGTTTGTCAAGCGCAATCAAGTCTTTAAGTTCCAAGGTATACGACGTCGTTCCTCTCCTTTCTTCATCCTTTGGCGTTGTTAATCCTTGGTGGCGATCACGGTTAGTATTTCTGTCCTTTCATCCCCCTTGTCTTTGATTAACATATTTATACATGTATGTATTTAAAGGGGGCGGGATAGGAATCTAATTAAAAAACAAATCAACAGTTTTTTGACGATCATGGTGGGACACCAATGCCCATCACGTCTGTTTTCATGCTCTTTTGTAGGTTGGGTGGGTGCATGTTCATGTTTAGGTGATATTTCTTCCATTCTCCAACTATTTTTGGTGTTTTAAGGGCTCTGGTAGTGTGACGGTCCTGCAGTAGACCGTCACATGCATGTAACGGTCCTTTGGTAGACCGTTACACGGCTTCTGGCAGTTTTGCGTGCATGCTCACAGGGCCGTGTTCATCTAGGCATAACTTTTGATCCCGGAGTCCGATTGAGCTGATTCTTATTGCGTTGGATAGCCCTTTGTATTGTCTTTCCATCCATATATCATTTACATCATTTGGTTAACATTTGCATATTCTAATATTGTCCAACTTTTTGAGTTTTGTGCATAAGTTCTGCAGGCAGGCTCAGGGACAGGTTCACAGGTACATCTTTAATGAGTGATTTGACTGCCTTCCCAATGTCTGATTACACTGATTTGTGATCCATTGGATAGTCCTTTGTATTGTCTTTCCATCCATAGCTTATTTGCATCATTTGGGTCTCATTTGCTTAGTTAAAAATTGTCATCATTTTAGCATTTTGTCCATAAAATCTGCATGTGGTCTGCGCATAGGTTCACGGGGGCATCTTTGCTTAGTGATTTGATCGACCTCCCGGGGTCAAATTGATCTGCTCTTGGGGCCGTTGTGCAGATCTTTGTATTGTCTTTCCATCCATATACTATTTGTTTTAGTTGGATCATGTTTGCATAGTTTAATCTAGTCTTGATTTTCTAGTTTTAAGCTAGAATTTGCATACACTCCGGTGCACATACGGCCATACGTTGCATATCATAGTTACATTTCCTACCTTGGTGCGTGGACCTCTCGTCTCCATATTCCTTGGAGCCGACTAGGAAAGCACATCAAGGACCTCCATAAGTCCCCGTGAGCCGTGGATTCCCACACGGACACCGGGCCGGTTGTACCTTTCCACCCCTTAGGCTTGCATTTGCATAAGTGTGAGGGAGTTAACCTTAGTCAACCCAAAGTTTGGATCTTATTCCCATAGGATTCCTATCTCGAGGGAATTATTATTAATTCAAATCATTAAAAGGTCCATTGAAATCTCTAAAATATTTCCCATCATATCAACTTGTTTGACTTGGGTGAAAACTCTTACATTGCATTGATTGTGTTATTTGGGCTTGTCCAAGCCCATTAGTGGTGTTTTGTGTTGCACCCACATCTTTCATCATTATTAGGCCCACTTAAGTCAGTCCATTTTGTTGGTTCATTATCCAGTCCATTGTCCCGTGGTCCATTGTCCATTCATCTTTACATTAGTGGGTCAGTCCCCTCTTGTCCTCGAGCCCATTAAGCCATTGCTTCCCCACTTGTATTGTCTTTGATCTCCTTGTATTAAGTCTCCATTTACCCTCATGGAGCATCATTCCAACCCCTTGTATCATCATTTTCCCAAATTTTCTTCCTATTCCCGTATGGAATCCTCTTCCCATGCGGGCCCATCTTCTCGTGGTCCCTCTGACCCATCTGAGGAACATGCCAATATCATGGCCCATCTATCATGCCTAGTTCACCAAATGGACCCGGCCCAGGACCAACGTCTTATTGCATCTCATCTTCATGGGCCTTCTTCTCATAATGGGCCATCTTCTATTCATGGGCCTCCTCCTTCTCCTTCATATGTTGCTGGCCCAATTGCTAATGGGACTTATTCTCTTTATGGGCCTCATCCTTCTGCCCATGTTGCTGCTAGCCCAATGGGTCCTTATGCTCATGCTTCTTCCAGGCCCACATATCCTTCCATTCTGGGAATGGACCCTTCTTCTTCTCAGTCCGGATCCTCTTATCCGGCCCATTACCATCAAGCTCCTGGTCCTAATTCACAACCTCTTGCTCAAGCTGACCCATATTCTTCTCGATCTCTCCCTACCCAGGAGATGATTGCTCAAACCCAACGCCAACTTAATGAGCTTCAATGTCGGATCGATCCCAAATCCTATTTAAGTGTTCCGTTCGCATTTCAAGGTCTTCAGCTTCCGTCTCCATCACAAATTCCCACATATCACCGTTATAGTGGAGTCGGTGACCCGTATGTGCACTTGAAGGAGTTCGTTTATGAGTCGGCCCAGTTTCGACATGACCAACACTTGATGGCTTATCTATTTGGTCTGTCATTGGAAGGCCTGGCTCGGGATTGGTTCTTCTCTCTTCCGCAAGATCAAGTCATGAATTTTCAAGCCGTGCAAGGGAAATTTCTTCAGCAGTTTCAAGACCAGGTTGGGCCCAAGTACTCTATTGTGGATCTGGCCCATGAGATGATGAAGCCCGAAGAGGAGTTCTCTACTTTTGTCGATCGTTGGCGTCGCCTTGCCGCGCAAGTCCCGGGACACATTCCTGAGAGAGAGCAAATCAAGATGCTGATATCCAATGCAACGCCCGAGTACCGCTTTATCTTAGCCCTCAATGACATCACCTCCTGGCAACAATTATACAGCCGAGCCCGCTTCATTCGCCAACAAATCCAAGATTCCCTTGACCTCGAGTCTCCACCATCCACCTCCACATATCAACCATCACCCTCCACATGTCAACCCTACGCTCCCATGAGTCAGTCGGCCATGAGTCAGCCTTCCGCCACATATCCCTCCACGAGCCAACCTCCTGCCTCTACATACCCATACGCCTCAGCATATCAACCTTCCATGAGTCAGCCTCCCGCATCCACATACCCATCTCCATCTCCACTTCCGGTCAAGGGAACACCACATCCCGAGCAAGTAGATGCCGTCTACATACCCCCTCATCCTGTTCCACACATGCCTTCACCAAAGCCCTCCACTACTAGCCACACACTCCTGCCTACGCAACCTCCACTTCCGTCTCCACAACCTTCTCCACCATTACATATCCCTCGGCATCCACCTTGCCCGAAGCAGGCTCCTCATCTTCCTTTGCCGGAGTGTTTCACCGATATATTTCGGGCTTTGATGGCCACTCACGCGTTGCCATTCTCTCCGGTTGTGCCTTACTGACCCGCGGTCGGGGATATGCTTCAGTTCTGTGATTTCCATCGTCAGCAGGGGCATTTGGTTGAGGATTGTCCCGAGTTCCGGGATTATGTTTATGATCTGGAAGCTAAGAAAAGGATTGATTGGGCCGCCATGCATAAAGTTATTTTACATCTTCGCAACCAACAACAGCAGCAAGAAGTGCCACCCGGGCAGCCGTCTCTGTTACTTCAAGGTCAGGGGCACCCCTATTATTCCTCGTCTAGTGCTGCACTCGCTCCATCACCTACTCCGTTACCTCCACCATCTCTTACCCCGGCTCCATCACCGCCACAAACCCAAGCCTCTGCTCAGGCTAGTGCCTCCCCTTTTTCCCCTGCCGCCACTACCACTACTTCTATCCCTAACACCGCTCGACGCGTTGTGTCGACACTTCGACGGTGGACACCACAACCTCCCTCTTCACCCTCTCTACCTCCATGTCCACTACCCCCATCGCCTTCATCACTATCCTCACCATCTCCATTGCCATCACCATCATCTCCATCTCCACCACCAATGCTTCCATCACCACCTCCATCTCCACCCTCGCCTCCATCTCCGCCATCACCTTTGCCCGAGCCTGAGCAAGCCAAACCTTCTCCTTTATCTCTACCCTCAGCCACGCCTTCGCCGTCGCCTTTATCGCCACCCGAGCCTATCATAGCCACATCGCCTGCGCCTTCACTTTCCATCACCACTCCCGTTGGAGCCTCCATGCCTTCCAAACCTTCACATGTTCCACCGAAACATATTCCCTTTACTTCTCCAACCACTACCACCCCACGGAGCGGGTGTGCACTTCCTTTGGTGCCCCTCGGGTCTAATCCCCAGGGAGACAATAAGTCAAGTCAGGATGATTCAGTGCCGGCCGTGCATTTCAAGATTCAAGATTTTATCTTTCGGATGCCGGTTCGTGTCCTCGTCCCTGGTTATTTTGGGGATGATCCGCCTCTACTTTCAAAGATGAGAGTTGCTAAGAAGAGTTCCCTTGAGTTGATGCCAGTTTCTTCACAAGCGAGGCCGGTGGCAATCTCCTTGCTCGCCGGAGAGTTCGCCGTTGATGTTATTATTTCTCCTCGCTCTATTGTTGTTCAGATGATAGGCCAAGAAGGGTTCTCTACCTGTGTTGTGCTAACGCATACGGTCGCCAAGCAGATTATGCACTCTATGTTCAAAGAGCAATTGGCCATATCTTCTATATTCTCCAAGGACATTCTGCACATTCTATGCAATCTCCCTTTGTTCATTAGCAAGCCGGCCATGTCAATGCCGCACATTACTCTCCCTCAGTTTCGTCCTGCTCTTCTGGTAAGGGAGTTATGCTTCGTGCCCAGTTGCCGAGTGGAGATGCTGAATCTCATGCTACTTGTGCCAAGTAACAAGACTCCATGGTTTTATGATATTCAACATTATGAGGAGTTAGTTGTTCAAGAATGTCCATCTATTGTTGTTACCACTGGGTGTCTAGGGGCAACTGCCCTGATGAAGCTGCATATTCATGATCGGGCCAAGCCATCTGTCAGGTGGACCCGTTATTTGAGAAAGTATTACAGATTGAGAAGGCCAAAGGTCCGAGTCCGTGCCAGGCGAGTCCATGTTCAAGAAGTATCAGCTAAGAAGAGGCGGTGGCGTAAGTTTAAGGGCCGTCAATTGTGCACTCAGGGGTCCACTTCTCTTCCTTCTTCTTCATTTCACTCATCATTTCTTCTGCTCGGTTCCCACCCCTGGGTGGTGTATCCGCCCTCTCCTAATTCTCCCTCAACGATTCTCTCCTCCCATCTTAGATCCGTGACTCCCCGTTCTTCCTTTTCCTATCCGGAACCTTCGAACTTTCCATCTCCTCACCATTCTCGGCCTCAGTCTATGTCCTCCTCTGATTCTTCTCCTCTGGTATCTCCGGGTTCTCCTTCTTATTCTCCGACCTTGTCGAGTGTCTCTCATTCTCCTTCTCCGGCACTATCGGATGATTCTCGTCCCTCTTCTCCGACCACGTCGGATGACTTTTCTTATTATCTTTCTACTCTCTCCTCCTCACCCTTTCAGGATCATTACCCTTTTTCTTGCTGCTTTCGAGGCTTTAGTCCGCCTTGATCTTGGCTAATCTGATTTCTTCTGTAATTGGTTCCTTGTTATCAAGGTCTCTGTGCCTTAACGAGGGAGTTCTAGCCCTCGTCTCTCTTCCTTTTTATCCTTATTCGTCTAGTTTAATGTCTGCCGCTCCTCCATGTAGAGGAATCTTTCATCCTTTGCTATCCTCTCTCTGTCGTCCTATCAAGCAAGGAATATGAAGCTCGTGCTGTGCGAAGCTCGATGATCACGATTGCTTCAGGATGCTAGTTTTGTTCCGTGGATTTGCAAGGTATCTTTATTTTGTGCAAAGAACATGCTATTATTATCACTTATTTACTCCTGCACATTATTAAGATTAACGTTGGTTCCTTACATGGTTAAGTGGCTTTTAGAAATTTGCTTAGTTCATTTAAAATGAGTTCGCTTCTGTAGCATCCTTAGGCTGGTGATAGCTCCGCGCTGGGAGTCCAGTTCATTCCCCGATCCTTGAGGGTGACCTTTGAGCATGGGTTTTTCACACACTACACGGCAAGCCATAGCCAATATCTCTAGTGCAACACCGTTGCTGCTTTGGCCATACTTTGGGTATGCACGAAGGCGTTTTCTCTTATCTACTCGGCCAAGTGTAGGGGCAAGAGATGGATGGATGAGATGACCGACCTAGGTGCTCCCCAATACGAGACAGGTCTCAAATAGGGGCAGTCTTGACCCTCGGAAGTGAGCTTTCATGCAATATCTAGCCAATAAGGCCTACCAAAAATAAGAATGAATATGCAAAATTATGAAAATCAAAGGCATGGCAAGAGTGGCGAAGCCCCGCGGGACGTCATGAGCCTGGTCGCATGCGTGCCTGATAAATATGGGTCTCAAAATAAAAGACACAAAGCCCCAGCGCAACAGACTATCTCTTTGAGGGGTGGTGCCCTGGAAGGAATTCAAATCCTGATGTCTCCCATCCTGCATAAAGCTTGTCTCCAATTTTCTTCTATCTCCCTCTTAGGTTGGGTTGTATCCCAGGTATGGCCTTAGTAGGGGCATCGTTCTTTAGAGGCGGTTGGTTATGGTAAGCCACCCTCACATGCACGCCCTGCTTAAGGGAAGCCTTTAATGAGAGGGGAGGGACGGCGATCCCTGGCCAGTAGTTCGAGCCCGTCTTTGGGTGCTGCAGATTGCTATGTCAAAATCTACAAAAATGAAATATAGTTCAAAATCCAAAAAATTCAAATATGTCAAAATTCTGAAAAGAAAAAAAATGAAATATAGTTCAAAATCCAAAAAAATCAAATATGTCAAAATTCTTAAAAGAAAAAAAAAGAAATATTGTCAAAATTCCAAAAAAAATTGAATATGTCAAAAAAATAACAAAAATTTGAATATGGCAAAAAAAAATCATAAATACAAAAATCTAAAAATACTTCTCTTCTATTCCTTTTATTTTTATCTTGAGGACAGATATGTAATCTGTTTGCTAAGTGTGCAGGCTGCAGGTTGCAGGTTCAAGCTTTCCTTGCTCTATCATTCGCTCTGTCTCCTGCTCACATTCTTCGATCTATTCTCATCTCTTCAATATCTCTTCTGAAGCTCATGGCCTTCCCAGCTTTCACTTATCTGCTTAATCATGTCTCCATGAGTGGGCAATATCTCATGATCTTGAACCTGGCGGTTCCGCTTCATCTGATCTTGGCTTTGATTGAAGAATATGTTTGTTATCTTTATCATGTCTATGGTCCTCCATGTCTTTTGTCCCGTCGTGTCATTCGTCACACGTGTCCCTATCCCGCCGTGTCATTCATCACACGTGTCTTTGTCCTCCGTGGTATTGTCATCCCACGTGTCTTTATCCCACCATGTCCTTATACCACCGCGTGTGATATTCCACCGTGTGCATGTTTTCTTGTCCCACCGTGCCTTTAGTCGCATGTATGCTTGCCATTTATTTATGTGTTATGTTTCATCCATCTTCGTTATGTTATGTTGTGCCATGTTTCGTTCATATTTCTCTTATTATGTTGTGTTCATGTCATGCTCGTTCATATTCGTTCATGTTCATATCATGTCATGTCATGTGGTTGTGTCTTATGATGAAAATCCATACAAGTAGAAATTAAAAATTCTAAAAAAGATGCCGTTTCGCTTGGCAGGTAAGTACGGTATGGCTCTCTATCCCTGCTCATTGTTGCATTACTATATGGTATCTACATTATTATAACCTCTCAAGGACCGGCTGGTTGCCCGTGTGTTCTGGGATCTGATGTTCCCCTTTAACAAAAACGATGATGATCTAGGAGCATACGGTTAATCGTTGGATAGGCCGCTCGGTTGAGTCGGGTGGGGGACGATGGACTCTGTCTCGCACGTCGTGGTTGCAGAAGATTCTTGAGACCCGTCCTGACTCAGTCTAGCAATATTATCCTTGAGTATTTTTTATTTTTTATTTCTTTGCATTCATTTTGATGATTTATTTATTTTAGCCCAGCATGCATCATGTCATTTTGAGCATTCATGCCTCGTGATCCATTCAACGATTTCTCCTCAGCAATGGTTAATTGCACTTAAGCTCTCTTGGGTAAGAGATTCCTCATTCCACTCTGAATTCAAACGATTTTTCTGATCTTGCCGCTTGGTCTGTGTGGCCAGTGTGGTTCCTATCTGGATTTTATCTCAGTCTTATTCTCCTTTCCAGCTCTTACGTAGTGTTCTTTCCGACCCACTCATTGTCCGTGGATTGTGTCCCCGATGAGGCTGGTCATGTTTCCTTTCCTTTAGTTTAGTTCTCCAGACATGTCTCATCATTGTTATCCATTCCAGGTGGTTAGTTCGGCATTTTCGGGAAAATTCCTATCGCTTGTTGGTTGTGACGGGTGTCTTTTTACCTTGATGCCCGCTTTTCAGTTCTCTCCGCTTCATCTCCATTTCACGTTGCTGTCACTTTCGCTCCATCTCCTTTCCATTTCATCTCCGCGCCACTTTCGCTCGTTCCCTTGCAAAGCGGACATCAAGGAGGGGCATCTGTTGACACCCATTTTAGCCCACAAGTTATGTCATTTCTCTTATTCATCATTTTTGATGTCCCGAATTAGCCATTGTTTTGGAGCTTTCTCGGATGGATTTGAAGCCCATTTTTACCATTTCATATCCTTTGAGTCTTGGAGATCATGATTTCTTATAGCCCCGGAGCTTATCTTGTCAAATTCCAGCTTCCAAGTCGACTTTCGGCCCCATTTATGCTAGCTCCCCTCAAGTAATCGGCTCTCTCTCACTGTGCAGTCCTAAAAGTGGTTCTTTTTCACCCTATTCTTGTCCTCTTTTCAAAGAGTTGTCTTCATCAAAGTTGTTCCTCTTTCAAAGATCTACAATTTCTTCTTCTACACCGTTGGCCGATTCTACCCCGGTTGTGAGTTATTCACGTTTTTACAGCAGGCTGTGCTGTTCACCTACATTCCAGAATTTTCCTCTCTCTTCCAGCCCCATTTTCTCCATCTTTCAATCATTTTCTCAAATTTCTTCATGAAAGTTGTTTCTCTCTCAGTTATCTACAACTTCTATGTTTACCACTTTTTCTAGTTCTACCCCGTTTGAGAGATAAGCTTCAATTTCTAAAGTCGCGCGTAGTCTGCCCAGAATTTTCCTTCATCGATGTGAAGGTCTAGTGTAGGTGCGTTACATCAGTGTAACGGTCTATCGTAAGACCGTCAGAGTCCATGTGACGGTCCTACAGTAGACTGTTACATCCAAACTTGCCTGAAATCGTCCCGTTCGACCTCCAGAGTGTGACGGACCTACCCTAGTCTGTTACATAACTCTGACGGACTTACGATAGACCGTTACACACACCTGAGAGTCCAATTCTTGTTGGACTCTGCTCCATTTCTGTGCGCCGTTACCCTCTTGTAGAGTCCATAACTTCTTGAATTCTACTCCGAATTGATCCCCGTTTTTTCCTACTTCTAGCCCTTTATATTATCTTGAATTCAGTCCAAAGAACTCCGAATTTCATTGGCTATATCTCTCAAGATCTGGGTCGCAAGATCAGGATTTAAGTATCCTGGTTCAACTAAAACTCTGCAGATTAAGCTCCGGGGCTACCTTCCAAGAGCCATATCTTCTAGAATCCTCCTCCGAATTGATCCCCGTTTGTTCCTATCTCTTGTCCTTAGTATTATCTCGAGTTTGATCCAAAGAACTCGATTTATCTTGGACTCTATCTCCGGGAATCGTGATAAGAAGATGAGATTTTCTTATAAAACTCTATAAAAACTGCCCAGTTCGCAGTCGCGAAGGGGGGCTCTTTCCGGACATGGGGCGAAGCCATGCTGCAACGCCGACACAATCCTTCAACCCTATCTTGAAGAGGGAAGTATTAACTTTTAATTCCATCCTTCTGGACTTGATTTCATGGTCTACACTCTTAGTTCTCTTCCTCTCAAAATCGTAAATCATCACAGTTTTCTGCACTTTCTGCTACACATGCGTTTTTCTCCATTTTGCATCATCGCTTTCTCTCTATTCTCTCAATCAAATCTCGTGATTTCAAATCGCATGCCTACACAACACACCCACCTATCTTTTCCACCCTTCCACAGGGGTTAAAAAACCTCCCCTCGATGCGTTCTCCCCCTTTTATTCATGCTATTTTATCACTTTGGGCAGATTTCTACACTTCATGTTCTAATGGGTTTTTGCCTATGTGTTTCATCTTTGTTTTGCAGGAGAGCATGAATACAACATGAGGCCCTCTTCCTCTAGCCGGCTGGAAGGAGAGGAGGTTTGAATCCACAAGTTCCCCGCACCTCGTTTGTCAAGCGCGATCAAGTCTTTAAGTTCCAAGGTATACGGCGTCGTTCCTCTCCTTTCTTCATCCTTTGGCGTTGTTAATCCTTGGTGGCGATCACGGTTAGTATTTCTATCCTTTCATCCCCCTTGTCTTTGATTCACATATTTATACATGTATGTATTTAAAGGGGGCGGGATAGGAATCTAATTAAAAAACAAATCAACACCCGTCAACCCAAATTCGGTGCTCCCGACATGTTTGTGTAGCCCTTTACCTCCTTGCGTGGAGTGGGTAATACATTTCACTTATGTAATATTTGGCTAATTACTGTACCGGGAGTATGAAGCTTGGCCAGGAACGTCTTTCCCACGCCCGGTAGCGTGGAGGTATTGTTTCCGCTCCTCACTCAACATTTTTGCTTATTTCCTATACAATTCTATATGCCGCTGCTAGAGTGTTAGGATAACTTAGCTCGCTTAAATTTCAATCACCCCTGCGAGAGAGACCGAGACTGTCCCGTGACCCGATCCGGGCACGAAAGTGAGAGTTGACCACCCTGGCTCATTGTCGGTTTCTCAACTGCACACATCCGCACGCTTCCCTCGCGAGGGATGATCTCGAGTTTGCCTAGAGTCCAAGGTTTGCATATCAATTGACATCGAGTCGCGTCCTGTCCCGCATCAAATTGGTATCAGAGCATAAGGTTGCGTCTATGGTAGTTTTATCCAAGGTGTCGCATTGCACCCTTTACCCGGTATATTAAAAGGTGCCTCCGGAATGATAAGTTACGCCTATTGGGAAGGTGACACACTTGCGTGAGTGCGATCTTCGGAGCAAACCTCTGCCACGTATTGGATATCGGTTGAGTCTATTCCAAGCTTTGTGTTGTTACATGCCCACCCGCCGAGGTATCCAATACCATCGCCCCGCGCCTATGGCCAACCCATGGGATACCGTCTCTAGAGACCTACAGTCCTTGCATGAGGCAATAATGGCCCTCGTAGCTCAGATGGACCAATCCGAGGCGACCTTTAGGAACTTCTCGGGCCGCATGGATGGCCGACTTAATGGCATGGAGGAACGGATGGAGTCATCCAATAGATCTGTTCAAGGTATGGTCGGACGGTTGGATAAGATGTCACACGGAGACCCTCCTAGAGCGGCCCAGGGCCCACCCACACCCACTCCAGCGGCGGCCCAAAGCCAAGTCGCTCCCATAGCCCAAGTCCAGCCCGCTCGCACTACCCTTGACCCTCCAACACATGTTCCTCAGCCAGCCCCTCATCGGGCCCTCGAACCACAGCTCCGTGACCTTGGTCTTGAGGACTGTGGGTCCGATAACACTTATGAGGGGTATGGCCGACGCCGTCGTGGCCTTTATCAGTAGAGAGATGAGGAGGACGATAGAGTCCTTAGGACCATGCGAGTCGACCCTCCCATTTTCGACAGGTCCTTGGAACCGAAAGTCTATTTAGATTGGTGTTGACACCCATTTTATACCCAATAAGTTGGATCATCTCCTTATTCATTCTATATGATGCTCCAAGTTGTTCACTCTTCATTAAGTCTCTTGATTAGTTGAAGCCTATTTCTTGGGTCTTAACTCCTTGATCGGATATGGTTCCTTGTGACTATTTTCTTGGCAATGCCTCTGTTCCTTTTGATCTCCATTTTTTTGATAATAACGGTCGGTCCTAGGCGCGTTGTTTCATTCTGACAGATGGGTCCTGGACCGTTACTCTTTTGAAGAGTCCTAAGGCTTAAGGCCTCGTTTTAAAGCTTATCCTTTTGATTACACGTTGATAATAACGGTCTGTCGTGCAACCGTTGTTTCATTCTGACGCCCTATGCCTTGGCCGTTGCTTCCTTGAAGAGTCCAACTTGTTGGGTCTTCTTCCCGTTGATCTTATCTTTTAGGGATAAGGTTGATAGTAACGGATGTTCCTTGGAGCATTATTTCCAAGTGGCGGTCTGTCGTGCAGCCGTTACTTCCTTCAGAGAGTCCTGGCAGTTCAGGCCTTTTCTCTACTACTCCGTGGCCAAAGATAAGGGTTTGGATTGATGATATCTCTTTCAAATCTGATCCTCGGAACCTTCTGTTTGTTTCTATGGACACTTGGTGATATTATCTTCGAGGATTTGCCAAGAATTATCCCTTTATCTCGCTGAATTATCCTCTGCTCGACCTGAGAGTTTGAGGGTCTATAAATAGAACCCTTGACTTCATGGCCCAAGGAGGAGGATTTCGAAATTCATGACGAAGTGCTACCGAACTCAGGAGTCATCTTCATCCAAGAGGAACTGCTTCCCACGTTCATCCATCTCATAGTCAAGGGAGTACTTTGATTTTGGTCTTTCAAGTTCATCATTGCATGCTTAAGTTCTTCCCTAGTTTTCCTCAATCAAAGCATTGTCCCTCCTCTTTCTCCATGTTTTCTCACTGTTCTCTAAGCATCCAAACATCTTCCTAATCTTTTAAAACGCCCAGAGGGGTTAAAAAACCAAAAACTCCCCAGTAATCCCCTTTCCTTTTGATGTCTTTAAGGTCTTTTGAGAATTGATGCTATATTATTGAAAGGGCTAATTTGGATTGCTTTGTTCTAGTCTTCCACATCTTTGGCAGGTTTACAGGTTCACCAGTACGAGGCCCAAGTCTTCTAGCCGGCTGGAAGAGTTGGAGTTAAAAGAATCTACACTTTGCTTGTCACGCCCCGAGCGCGGAAGATACTCGGATATGCGCGACGAGTTTATATCAATCATGTCAATCAGAGTAGTAGTGTATTCGACACCAACAGAGATGCGCAAAATAGAAAGATAACCCAATCCTTTATTTCATAATGGATGGACTATTACAAATCCAATACTCTATTCAAAAAAGAGAAAAGTACATAGTCGACTCAAGAAAATAGGAAAAAGACTAGATGACACTTGGAAAAGCTCTAGCTCTTTCACTCTTGACTTTCCCCATCAGATTGACCTTCTTCGTCGGACTTACCTGAAAAGTAGGGAACACACGGAGTGAGCGAACGCTCAGTAGGAAATTATATCTCAAGCGCTAGCAAGGGGTTTAAATAATTACATTTTTCATGAATGTACTATAACTATGCATGCTCGCATAAAACGACAAGATAGAGAGAGAATTTATCAATAAGACGGCAAGATGAACTAGTCATGAGCTTTCAAGAAAAGATAACAAGATATTCAAGCAAGTACTTCTTAGCAAGTCATGTCAAGAACTTTGGCTATCATGTATCAAGCAAGCAAGTAATTACCCTTTCTCGGGTCATGCAATTCATGTCAAGTCAAGTACGAGTCAAGTATAAGATTTGTGTGGAATGTCCAATCAAGCTAGTCATACACTCGGTATAATGCCAGATACCTTATCATTCAACTCACATGGGCACAAGTACTTTCGGGTGCTCCTCCCAGGACCAGATCGGGCCCTATATGCGCAGGCATTTATCATGTATATTTGACATCCACTCTTGTATATATATATAGCCAATAGGGAATTTCAACAATTTAAGCTTGTAGACACGTAGGATAACTTTGAGATAATGGAGTCCAAAAATACGACATTGGACATAGATAGGCGATAACAACGGTACAATCACGATGAACGATGAAACTAGGTGGAATTAGGTTCCCTTAACTCGGGTACCATGACAAACAAGTATGGACATTCTTTATATAGAATTGAGGTCCACATGAACAGTACATCAAAGGCAAGATACCCTCATTCTTATTATAGAATTGAGGTCCACAAGAATATCAACAAATGGCATGATATCATCATCCCATTAAGAATTCTCATGATATACTCTTTGCATATCATAAGGGCCGGTATACCATGTTTTCTTTAGAGTGACATGGCATTCAATAGTGTAATGGGTTTTCAGGGTACAACCAGCTCAGTCGACCTTGAGGGAATCCAAGGTACGAGGAGTCTTACGGAGGTCTCTATGACTAACTCGCTAGTCCAAAGGAACGTAATGCCCAATGGAGAGCTTGTATGTCAATGAGAATTGAGGGTGATCGATAAAACATCATGAAACGTGGGACTATACTCAGGGAGTGGAGATATAGTGCCGATATACATATATATAGATATATTGAAACCATCGGTTATCAGAAACAGGGTAAAAAAAATTTTTACAGGAAAATAACGACTTAAGTAAAGTCACTACTCAAGTAATTAACGCCTTCAGTAAGGGCGTTTATCTATTTTACATTTTTGTAAATTTTCAATATTTCCATATTTTACCAAAAACGCGCCCTGGTAAGGGGCGTTTAATTAAAATTTGACGACGTCTACAATGGTCGTTCATTCTTTACCTCTATTTTTGCAGAATATATATTTTCAGTAATTTATCAGAAACACGCCCTGGACAGAGGCGTTACTTTTCAATTCATGCCCTGAACAGGGGCATTAGTCAAGTGAGAGACGACCTATACAAGGTCGTGTATTTCAAGAATTTACAATTTTTTTCAAGTATTGAAATTTCCAGAAAACGAGATATGGTCATGACAGGATAATATCAGGATGCACTGATTTAGAATCATGTTTAAGTGAATATTGGACTAATTAACATGGGTAATTATCAGGTAATTAAATTGACGTATGTGTACAGGGCGTCAAATCTTTTGAATTGACGACCTTGTCAGGGTCGTTTATTTAAATAGCGCCCTAGTCTGGGTCGCGTATAAAATTAGCGCCCTTGGAAAGGGCGTTTCTTTCCAACAATAGAACTTTTAAAACTCGTGAAAACTATTTGCATGAACTAATATATATGGTTTAATATAGTTGTTATGGTGATTTGGGCTACAGTGCTTGAGAAAACCTACCTTGATGATGATAAACTGACGGATGAACAGATGTAGGTTCTGAACGATACTCTGTTTTATAAACAGAGTCTTTTTGAAGCTTTCGATCCTAATAGCAGCAGCAAGGGTAAATAAGAGGATGTAGATGAAGAATCCTCAATACTTCAATCAACCGGGTTCACTTCTACAGACAACCTGTAGAGACAGAAGAACGAAGAAGAAGATATTAAAATCTTCTTATACGTAACCGAAAGCAAGGGGAAATAACTTACTTGTTCTTCGGAAGACAGCAGCTTTCAACCTGTAATCAGAGAAGAGTATGAAGAATCATTAGTTCTTCATGCGTTGATCGAACACAATATAAGGAAGAAGGAAGAAGAAGAACCTGCTGTTCTTCGCATACCTTTGAAAACTCCGAACGCCAAATAGCGTTCTCGGTTCAAGCAGAAGGTTATTTATAAGATATTGGAAATCCTAATAAGGTTAGTGTTCGATTGGAAGTAATACTTCCATGATAGAGTTATTACTACATTCGAACTCTTTCTCATAGTTATCAACTTACCCTGGATAGACTCCGGGGTCGAACGAAACTCGAACTGAATTAGCGACCTAGGTCAGGGCGTCGAATTTAAATTGACGTCTTGTCAAGCGTCGTTTCTTGTTGAAACGCGTCCACGCAAGGGACGTTATGCTAACTTGCCCTTTTTATTTATTTTGGTCGTTTGCAATTTGACGCCTTGATGTATGGGCGTCCTTTCTCAAAACACGCCTTAGGTAAGGGCGTTTTATTTTAAAGTAGCGCCTATATCTGAGGCGTTATTTTCATCAGGGTTTAATTATTTTTATTCTAAGCTCTTTCGTTTATTTACTAAATCTTTTAATCTATTTTGATTTATTTATTCCTTTTAAATTTATCAGGGTTGCTACACCCTCCCCCACTTAAAAAGAATTTGGTCCCCAAATTCCATATCATATATTTACATTTGGAGAGTGTAGAGTATGTACCTTCTAAAATAAATCTGGAAATTATTTCCTCATAGATTCCTCGGTCTCCCATGTAGCTTCATGTTCTGAATTCTTATTCCATTGTACTTTTAGCATGGGAATAACCTTATTCCTTAGGATACGTACTTCTCGATCTAAGATCTTCATAGGCTTCTGTTCATACGTGAAATCTTTCTGGATCACTAGGTCTCCATATTCAATAATATGTGATGGGTCATGTACATACTTCTTCAACATAGATATGCGGAACACATCATGTACTTCAGACAGTTGAGGGGGCAATGTGATGCGATAAGCAACCTCGCCAACTCTTTCTAGTATCTCAAAAGGTTCGATAAATCTTGGTGTAAGCTTGCCTTTAACACAAAATCTTCGTATTCCACGTCCAGGCAATATCTTGAGAAATACATGATCTCCAATTTGGAATTCGAGATCTCTTCTTCTTGTGTCGGCATAAGCCTTTTGCCTTGTCTGAGCTACTTGCAATCTTTCCCTGATTACTTGTATCTTCTCAGTTGTATCCCTTACCATGTCTGGACCTAACAGTTGTTTCTCTCCAACTTCATTCCAGCACAAGGGTGATCGGCAACTCCTTCCGTATAAGGCTTCAAAAGGTGCCAGTTGTATACTTGCCTAGTAGCTATTATTGTACGCAAATTCGACCAGAGGCAAGTGATCATGCTAGTTTCCATCAAAATTAGTAATGCATGCTCTAAGCATATCTTCAACTACTTGATTTGTTCTTTCGGTCTGACCATCCGTTTGAGGATGAAAAGCTGTACTAAAATTAAGTCTCGTCCCCAACGAATGTTGTTGTCCCTTCCAAAAATGAGAAGTAAAACGGGGATCTCTGTCAGACACGATTGAAACAGGAATACCATGTAATCTGACTATTTCCTTGATGTATAGTGCAGCTAAGACATCAACTGACCATCGACTCTTGATTGGCAAGAAATGCGCGGATTTGGTCAATCGGTCAATGATAACCCATATTCCATCATGTCCTCTTTTTGATTTAGATAAACCCATGATGAAATCCATACCAATATCCTCCCACTTCCATTTAGGGATATCTAGAGGATGTAGCTTTCCAGCAGGCTTTTGGTGTTCTGCCTTGACTTGTTGGCATGTGAGACAACGTGATACATAGTCCGCTATTTCTCTTTTCATGTTGGGCCACCAAAAATTTCTTTTCACATCTTGGTAGATCCAGGATGAATCGTATACCTTGATCTGTGAGCTTTATCTAAGATCTTCTTTTTTAATTCTGGGCAGTCCGGTATACAAGTTCTATTCTTGAACATTAATCTTCCATCAGAAGCTAGTTGGAAGTCCGATTGTCCTTCTAATCTGCCCTTGATTTCTACTAATGCAGGATCATCATCCTGAAGTGCTTGTATCTCAGATAATAAATCTGACTGTATGCTTACATGAGATAATGTGACACATCTAGGGTCCGTGTCCATGCTTATATTGAGTTCAGAGAATTGTTCTAGCAATTTCCATTCTTGAATCAGACAATTGGTTAACAGTGCTCTCGGCTTTCGACTAAGGGCATCTGCTACATGATTACCCTTTCCGGGATGATGTTGTATATTAAAGTCGAAGTCCTTGAGATATTCTAGCCATCGTCTTTGTCTCATGTTTAGTTCCTTCTGTGAAAAGAGATATTTAAGACTCTTGTGATCGGAGTATACAGTAAACTGTACTCCATAAAGATAATGTTTCCATATTTTGAGTGCAAATACTACCGCGGTCAATTCTAAGTCATGGACGGGGTAGATCTCTTCATGCTTCTTTAATTGACGAGAAGAGTAGGCTATAACCTTCCCTTGTTGCATTAGAACACACCCGAGGCCAATGCCAGAAGCATCAGTGTATACCTCGAACTTTTCTCCTTCAATTGGCAATGCTAAGATAGGAGCTGTAGTAAGATGATCCTTGAGAGTTTGGAAGCTTCTCTCACATTCCTCATCCCATTCATAACGGATCTCCTTGCGAGTTAACCTCGTAAGTGGCACGGTGATTTTTGAGAAATCCTTGATGAATCGCCTGTAATAGCCGGCAAGACCTAAGAAACTTCGGATCTCGCTAGCATTGGTCGGTCTTTCCCAGTTCCTTACAGCTTCAACCTTTGATGGGTCTACAGACAAGCCATCCTTTGATATAACATGTCCGAGAAAAGTCACTTCTTCAAGCCAGAATTCACACTTGCTAAGTTTTGCATATAATGATTTGTCCTCAATATTTGTAATGCAATCCTCAAATGTTCCTCATGCTCTTCCTTGGTCTTAGAATAAATCAATATATCATCAATAAAGACCACCACGAATTGATCCAAATAAGGCCTGAATATACTATTCATTAACTGCATAAAGGCAGCAGGGGCATTCGTTAGTCCGAAAGGCATAACAACAAATTCATAATGGCCATACCTACTTCTGAATGCGGTTTTATGAATATCCTCGTCCTTGATTCTTAGTTGGTGATATCCGGACCTAAGATCAATTTTGGAAAAGTACATGGATCCTGAAATTTGATGAAACAATTCATCGATTCTCGGCAGTGGATACTTGTTCTTGATAGTGAGATGATTCAATTGTCGATAGTCGACGCATAACCTCATGGATCCATCTTTCTTCTTTACAAATAATATTGGCGCTCCCCACGGGGAAGTACTTGGTCTAATGAATCCTTTCTTAATGAGTTCCATCAATTGCTCCTTTAACTCCTTGAGTTCAGCAGGTGACATCCTATAAGGTGCCTTTGAAATCGGACCAGCACCAGGGACTAAGTCAATGGTGAAGGCCACTTCTCTTTGCGGGGGTAATCCCGACAAATCTTCCGGAAACACGTCCGGAAATTCTTGTACCACTGGAATGTCTTCTAGCTTAATCTCCTTAGCTTCTTTAACTGTGACAAATGCGAGGAAAGATGAACATCCTTTCCTGATGAGCTTGCTAGCTCGGAGAGCTGAAATAATAGGGGATTTGCTCCGACTCTTAGGGCTAGTAAATATTAGTTCTGGGAATTCCTTGAATGTAACCTTACTATTGCGGCAATCAACCGTTGCCTGATACTTGGATAACCAATCTGCCCCTAGTATTACATCATACTCTTTCAGATCTAAACATATGAGATCAATAGGGAGATTTTGACCATGAATCAATACTTCGCAGTTTTGGTAATGATGTGTAATATCAGTCTCATCATCCAGAGGAGTAGATAAAACTAACTTTATCATTCCGGTTCTAGGGGTAATGGGTCAGCAAACTTTTTAGAAACAATAGAATGCGATGCACCAGTATCAATTAAGACATATGCATTCCTGGAACAAACTTTCAATGTACCTTCCACTAAGCCGCCTCCTTCTACTTGCTCGGTCTCCTTGATTGCATGAAGACGAGCATTCTTGGTTACTGGGCGCTTCCCGTCAACGGCTTGGTCGTTAAGTAATGGGCAATCGGGAATCCGATGCTCACGACTCCCACAACGGAGACATGCTCCTAGTTTCCTCCAGCATTCTTCTGCTCTATGACCCGCTTTATCACAATGCTTGCACACTGTATTTGGAGAGGTAGTGGTGATAGAGAAGGGCTTGGTCTTCTTGAACTTTTGGTCTTGTGAGGATGCTCCTCCATTGCTAGGCCTTTTCTTGAAGTTGGGTTTAAAGGAACCCGAACCTGTAACTTGTTCCTTCTTATCCTTACCACGAATCCTCAGACAGTTCCGTGGCATCTTCTAATAGTTGAGCTCGGCGTACTATTTCCGAGTAGACTTGAATGTCCATCGGCGCCAGTTGAGTAATAGCTTGGGGCCTGAGCCCATTTAGAAACCTCCTAGCTTTCATTTTCGCGGTGCTAACTCGATGCTTAGCATATCGAGACAATCTAGAGAATTGGGCCTCATACTCGGCCACTGATAAAGATCGTTGCTTTAATGCAGCAAATTCTGCAGCCTTCTTTTCCTGAACTCGGTCCGAGAAATATTTCGCGTTGAAGTGTTCAACGAATTCCTCCCACGAAACCTGATCTTGATTTATAGTAGCCTCTATTGATTCCCACCAGCATCTAGCATCCCTTTCTAACTGAAAAGTAGCTAATAAGACCTTATCTTGATCCGTGCATTGCATAACACGGAATATTCGTTTTGTTTCCCTAATCCAGTGTTCAGCGTCATCTGGATCAGTAGAACCCATGAACTTGGGTGGGTTCATGTTCTTGAAAGTCTGGTGGAGACTTCCTGCTCGTTGTCCACCTCCTAGTGTTACTTGCTGCAGTACTTGAGTCATGCCTTGAAGGGTACGCTGCATGTTGCACCATTGAGCACGTTCGGCAGCCATTATCCTACAATTACAATAACTAGATTAATATGTGCTTGTATTTAAAGACTCATATACTATGTTAACTTTAACCCTTGGTTCTACCCAATCTCACTGGTTGAAGGTTTAAAACTTATCCTTGAACTTGGGTTTTTCCTAGGAATTGAATACCCTAGGCTTTGATACCATAAAAACTGTCACGCCCCGAGCGTGGAAGATACTCGGATATGCGCGACGAGTTTATATCAATCATGTCAATCAGAGTAGTAGTGTATTCGACACCAAAACAGAGATGCGCAAAATAGAAAGATAACCCAATCCTTTATTTCATAATGGATGGACTATTACAAATCCAATACTCTATTCAAAAAAGAGAAAAGTACATAGTCGACTCAAGAAAATAGGAAAAAGACTAGATGACACTTGGAAAAGCTCTAGCTCTTTCACTCTTAACTTTCCCCATAAGATTGACCTTCTTCGTCGGACTTACCTGAAAAGTAGGGAACACACGGAGTGAGCGAACGCTCAGTAGGAAATTATATCTCAAGTGCTAGCAAGGGGTTTAAATAATTACATTTTTCATGAATGTACTATAACTATGCATGCTCGCATAAAACGACAAGATAGAGAGAGAATTTATCAATAAGACGGCAAGATGAACTAGTCATGAGCTTTCAAGAAAAGATAACAAGATATTCAAGCAAGTACTTCTTAGCAAGTCATGTCAAGAACTTTGGCTATCATGTATCAAGCAAGCAAGTAATTACCCTTTCTCGGGTCACGTAATTCATGTCAAGTCAAGTACGAGTCAAGTATAAGATTTGTGTGGAATGTCCAATCAAGCTAGTCATGCACTCGGTATAATGCCAGATACCTTATCATTCAACTCCCATGGGCACAAGTACTTTCGGGTGCTCCTCCCAGGACCAGATCGGGCCCTATATGCGCAGGCATTTATCATGTATATTTGACATCCACTCTTGTATATATATATAGCCAATAGGGAATTTCAACAATTTAAGCTTGTAGACACGTAGGATAACTTTGAGAGAATGGAGTCCAAAAATACGACATTGGACATAGATAGGCGATAACAACGGTACAATCACGGTGAACGATGAAACTAGGTGGAATTAGGTTCCCTTAACTCGGGTACTATGACAAACAAGTATGGACATTCTTTATATAGAATTGAGGTCCACATGAATAGTACATCAAAGGCAAGATACCCTCATTCTTATTATAGAATTGAGGTCCACAAGAACATCAACAAATGGCATGATATCATCATCCCATTAAGAATTCTCATGATATACTCTTTGCATATCATAAGGGCCGGTATACCATGTTTTCTTTTGAGTGACATGGCATTCAATAGTGTATTGGGTTTTCAGGGTACAACCAGCTCAGTCGACCTTGAGGGAATCCAAGGTAAGAGGAGTCTTACGGAGGTCTCTATGACTAACTCGCTAGTCCAAAGGAACGAAATATCTAATGGAGAGCTTGTATGTCAATGAGAATTGAGGGTGATCGATAAAACATCATGAAACGTGGGACTATACTCACGGAGTGGAGATATAGTGCCGATATACATATATATAGATATATTGAAACCATCGGTTATCAGAAACAGGGTAAAAAACATTTTTACAGGAAAATAACGACTTAAGTAAAGTCACTACTCAAGTAATTAACGCCTTCAGTAAGGGCATTTATCTATTTTACATTTTTGCAAATTTTCAATATTTCTGTATTTTACCGAAAACGCGCCCTGGTAAGGGGCGTTTAATTAAAATTTGACGACGTCTACAATGGTCGTTCATTCTTTACCTCTATTTTTGCAGAATATATATTTTCAGTAATTTATCAGAAACACGCCCTGGACAGAGGCGTTACTTTTCAATTCATGCCCTGAACAGGGGCGTTAGTCAAGTGAGAGACGACCTATACAGGGTCGTGTATTTCAAGAATTTACAATTTTTTTCAAGTATTGAAATTTCCAGAAAACGAGATATGGTCATGACAGGATAATATCAGGATGCACTGATTTAGAATCATGTTTAAGTGAATATTGGACTAATTAACATGGGTAATTATCATGTAATTAAATTGACGTCTGTGTACAGGGCGTCAAATCTTTTGAATTGACGACCTTGTCAGGGTCGTTTATTTAAATAGCGCCCTAGTCTGGGTCGCGTATAAAATTAGCGCCCTTGGAAAGGGCGTTTCTTTCCAACAATAGAACTTTTAAAACTCGTGAAAACTATATGCATGAACTAATATATATGGTTTAATATAGTTGTTATGGTGATTTGGGCTACAGTACTTGAGAAAACCTACCTTGATGATGATAAACTGACGGATGAACAGATGTAGGTTCTGAACGATACTCTGTTTTATAAACAGAGTCTTTTTGAAGCTTTCGATCCTAATAGCAGCAGCAAGGGTAAATAAGAGGATGTAGATGAAGAATCCTCAATACTTCAATCAACCGGGTTCACTTCTACAGACAACCTGTAGAGACAGAAGAACGAAGAAGAAGATATTAAAATCTTCTTATACGTAACCGAAAGCAAGGGGAAAGAACTTACTTGTTCTTCGGAAGACAGCAGCTTTCAACCTGTAATCAGAGAAGAGTATGAAGAATCATTAGTTCTTCATGCGTTGATCGAACACAATATAAGGAAGAAGGAAGAAGAAGAACATGCTGTTCTTCGCATACCTTTGAAAACTCCGAACGCCAAATAGCGTTCTCGGTTCAAGCAAAAGGTTATTTATAAGATATTGGAAATCCTAATAAGGTTAGTGTTCGATTGGAAGTAATACTTCCATGATAGAGTTATTACTACATTCGAACTCTTTCTCATAGTTATCAACTTACCCTGGATAGACTCCGGGGTCGAACGAAACTCGAACTGAATTAGCGACCTAGGTCAGGGCGTCGAATTTAAATTGACGTCTTGTCAAGCGTCGTTTCTTGTTGAAACGCGTCCACGTAAGGGACGTTACGCTAACTTGCCCTTTTTATTTATTTTGGTCATTTGCAATTTGACGCCTTGATGTGTGGGCGTCCTTTCTCAAAACACGCCTTAGGTAAGGGCGTTTTATTTTAAAGTAGCGCCTATATCTGAGGCGTTATTTTCATCAGGGTTTAATTATTTTTATTCCAAGCTCTTTCGTTTATTTACTAAATCTTTTAATCTATTTTGAATTATTTATTCCTTTTAAATTTATCAGGGTTGCTACATTGCTACTGCAGGTTATCTGACGGTCTGGTGCAGGCGCGTCATCTTCTCCTGGCGGTCTATTGGGTGGCCGTTACTTTCCAAGTAACGCACAGGGGGCGGGTGTTTCATCCACCTATTTCCAAGGTATTTAAAGGTCTTTTGGCTTGTTTTTACTTTGGTGGCGATCACATCTTTCCTTAGTCTTGGGCATTAGCTTTCTCGTTCATCACATATCTCTTTTATTTTCTTGCTTGCTCCACCCCTTGTGGTGTGTTTTTATTTACTCCTTGCTCCACGCCTCGGCGTGTGTTTTCCCTTTCCTTTAGCGTAGTTTGAGTGAGATAGCATGCCCATGCTAGAGCTAGCTTTGATTGCCTAGGTTCATGATCACATGTTCATAGGTTAAGAGCGGATCTTTGATTACTTGCTTGTCGTTTCATCATTCAAAACCCCAAAAAAAGGATAGACAGGCAAAATAAAATCAACATATAATTTTTTGGCGATCACGGTGGGACAACTTGTGCCAATCGTGCTTTTGATTCCTGTTTAGACCTGCCATCATCTGCTTGTTGAGTTTCCCCCTTTACTTCCTGCTGATTCTGGTTTTCTGGGTGCTCCGACGGCCCTGTGGCCCTGCGTTACAGTCCTCTGACGCAGGGGCAGTAGACCGCCACTTTGGTTCTACTGCGTGAGCTTCCACGGGTTTTTCCTGTTATTTCTGTCCGATTTTGGCTCTGGCTCATTTGACGGACCCATCTCCCTGCGTTATATCATTTCTGGCGGTCTGGCATTCGACCGTTATTTTACTCTGATGCAGGGTTCTTCGACCGTCATACTCCTGGCAGGTACGCATCCGAGGTGCATTTATTTCCACAGTTTCTGCTGTGATTTATTGCTTGGGTGGTACTTGACTTCCTCCTTGTTTTGTCCATATGTTCATATCATTGTGCATCATTGATTGCTAGATTTTAGGCTAGACTTTGCATGCACTCCGGTGCACATAGGGTCATTCATCTTGTCATATCTTAGATTGCATTTTCCTACCTTGTTGTGAGGACCTCTCGTCTCCATATTCCTTGGAGCCGACCAGGAAATCATAGCAGGGACCTCCATAAGTCCCCGCGAGCCGTGGATTCCAACACGGACGCCGGGCCGGTTGTACCTTTCCTACCCCGCGTCTAGGGTTGCATAATTGAAGGGGTGATTACACCTAGAGTCAAACCAAGTCCCATATCCATCTCCTACTAGGAACCCATTGTTGAGGGCACATATCAATCGAATCCACTAAAGTTCCAAAGGAGAAATCATAAGAACCCTATCGCATCATTCTAAACAACTTGGTTGCCTTTGAGTGCCTTCATCTTTTATCACTTGCATCTTGTTAGAATCATCTAAGTTTGGTTGCTTATTGTGTGTGTTTTTTGGTTGTTTTTGCATTTTGTCAAGGTTGTTCGTTGCATGTGGAGTTGTTTTCATCCATCCGAATCATCTCCTCAAGTCAATTCCTTCTTCACATTCTATTCCAATCCTCTTTTCGAGTCCACCATGGCATCCTTTAATCCTCCCCGCTCCCAAGAGGACTCCCTTCCTCAAGGGCTCCTTGAGAGCCCTCCTAGGGTTGTTACCTTTTCCTCCGGGGAGGGGACTACCCCTCTTCCGTCCTCCACTTCTATGGAAGGTGGTCAAGCTACCCCTTCTTTCTCCACTCCTTCCGCGGGCTCCGTCCTTCATATGATGGCCCAATTGGATTCGGCCCAACTCCAAGTTCTTTATCAGACCATGCAAGGGTCCAACGCATCTCCTTCTACCATCATCCAAAATCAGTCCAATCCTTCCACTATTGGGCTCCCCGCTCAGCCCATTCCAATTGATCTTACTCCGGTCCAACCACGGACCATCACTTTCACGGGCATGGAAACGGGCCAGTCTTCCAATTCGGCCCAACAATCTTTCGATAAGGGAAAGTCGCCCATCCCTTCTTTCGTTCAAATGGATCATCACATATCTACTCTGGTAGCTCCGCAAGTTCTCATGGGCCCTTCCGACTTCTTGCGCTCTCAGCAAGGGGCGGCCCAAGCTTATCCTAATCTGGGTCAAGCTTATGCCCAATATCCTTCTCACGGGCCCCCCATCCCTACTGTTTATCCCTCCGCTCCTTCCTGTGGGCACCCACCTTCTGCTACAACCGTTTCATCTACTCCCCACACCCAACCAGCATCTTTCACCGCCCATGCTCCCTCCCGAGAGCAGGACTTGCTCGACAAGTGGGCCGCCATGCAGCAACAACTCGATTTCCTCCAGAAGCGGGTTGGCCCACAATCTTTGGCCGATATTCCTGTTCCAAGCTTCCAGAATATCCAATTCCCTCCTCAATCAGAGCTCCCTAACTAGCGCAAGTACGACGGGAACATAAATCCTTTTATTCATGTGAGGGATTTTCTATATGAATCGGCGCAATTCCAGTACGATGATCGCCTTATGGCGTATTTATTCCGTCGATCTTTAGATGTTGTTGCCCTGGAATGGTTCTATTCTCTACCACTGGAAGAGGCTGAGAGTTTCAAGGTAGTCAAGGATAAATTCATCTAGCGGTTTCAAGATAGGGTCGGCCCAGAATACTCATTCACCGATCTAGTGGCCAAGAAGATGAAACCAGACGAAGATTTCGCCACCTATGCAGACAGGTGGAGACAGATTGCCGCCAGAGTGCCTGGGCACATTCTGGAGGAAGAAAAGGTCAAACTGTTGATTTCCAATGCCACCTCGACCTTTCGCAACATTTTGGCAATGAACAACATAGCCAACATGCATCAGCTCTACAGCCGGGCGTGCTTCATCCAAACTCAATTCAAGGACTTCCCAATCCATTCGCTCTTTGAAAACCAAAAGCCCAAGTACCACAAGAAGCCACAAGGGCCGGTTACCGAGGGGGTCCAGACAAATGAACAAGTGCAAGCCGTTGCCTTCCCGTTCCAGTCTACACCATTCCGCTTCCCCCAAAACCCTCGCAATTCCCAAAACCCCGCTCCACAAAACTTCCAGGCAACCCCACAAAACCCTCCGCCTACCTTTGTCACTCCACAAAATGCCTTCACCAGTCCACAACAACCACCACCCCCGCAATACCACAATGTCCCTCCACCTAACGGCTATAACAGCAACCCCAACAGCAAGCGCCCGGCTCCCAGGAGAGCCCAGTACCCTCCCTTGCCGGAGACACTTACAGATATCTTCTCCGCCCTCATGTCAGTGAATGCTATCCAACTTCCTCCAGAATGGCCTACTTGGAATCCAGCCGTTGATCAGACTAAATATTGTATGTTCCATAGGCAACCGTGCCATACCATAGAAGGGTGTTTCCAGTTCCGGGATCTGGTATATGATCTCCATGAAGGACAAAGGATAGATTGGGCCACAATGCATCGGGCCATTGTTGAGATCAAGGAGAAAAGAGGGCAGCAGCCGAGGACGCAAGGGCAGCAGCAACAGGCACCGCTACCATAGTAGCTACCACAACAGCAACCACAGCAAGTACATGACCTGGGCATCCACCAGAACCCGATGCCGAATCATCCCCCCGCTCCTCATCAGCAGTCGCCAGCACCAGCACAAGTAAATGTGGTCCAACCACCGGCTCCAAATGTCGGGTGGTCTTTTGATGATGATAGTGCCACACCACAAGTCATGGCCCTCCACTATAACCACCGCAATCCTCTCACACCCACCTTCGTCCTTCCTGCACACCCAACATCCCCTCCATTCATCCTCCCGATTACACCTGCTTCAGCAGATTCCTTACCACCCACCGTTCCATCATACCCTCCGCCACTTAAACCCGTCACCGTCATCACACCACCATCCAACCCTTCATCCATCCTTACCCTTCCGCTAGCCTTCCCTCCACCGGCGTCGACACTCATCACCACCCTGCCTTCCACCAACCCTTCGCCCATCATCCGCTCATCACCCACTGCCACCACAAACCTTACGCTCCACCAAACCATCTCCCCCGCACCACCTGTTCCATTCATCCACCCCGCAGGGCCCATCATACTATCTTCAGATGCTGCAGCGAATTGTGCGCTAAGGAGCGGGAAGATGTTCCATCGGAATTACCCCACTACTTCTAATCCCCAGTCCTCCCAGCCAACGGCCTAGCAAGAAGAAACTGAACCGCTGCCAGGTACTCAATATGACTTGTTACATCATCTAGACCGGGTGCCCGCAAAAATATCTGTGCTAGAGCTGATCAAAAGGTCTACCCTTCATCAGGATGCACTAAGAGACTTTTTACAGAAGGTAATGGTCAGTGAAGATATGGCAGTCGACAACTTACCGACCGCACTAGCAACCATCTCCAAAGGGCCGGCAATTACATTTTCAGAAACTGAGCTAGCACCTCCGGAAGCTCGGCAAATGCCGCTCTGCATTACAATCACTCTGAACAAGGTCAGCATTGAAGTAGCGCTGGTTGACACAGGGGCTTCAATTAATGTTTATCCACTTATCACCCTCCGAGCATGCAACATATCTGAAGAGTTATTACGACCTACCCCCACCACTATAGCAGCATATGACAACTCGAGGCGAGCGTGTCACGGGGTGATCACCATTCAGGCAGAGCTCGGGCCCCTTACAATGGCTGTGGAATTCTATGTGCTCAATATCGACCCTATGTTCAAGGCTATCCTGGGTCGTCCGTGGATTGATACGCTTGGTGCCGTGCCCTCCACCGCACATCAATGCGTCAAATTCCCCTTCCAAGGGAGGGTCGTCAAAGTTAAAAGCCTGTCTGCGGTACAGACAGTTAAGGCCATATCAGAGCAGGTTCTTCCCACACTTTGGCCAAGCAGCCGGCCCGTTATATCAGTGCTGGATCTGAATTTTCCTTGGGCTTACACAGCTCCCAAGCCCATCACTACTCCAGTCAACGTCAAAGTGAAGCCGCAGATTCAAGATTCCAAAGGCTGGAACATCATACTGAAACTGGGCTATCAACCGGGGAGAGGCCTCGGTGTGCAATTACAAGGAATGACCAAGCCCATACCCAAGGGAAGAAAATTAGGGAGGAGAGGTCTCGGCTACAAGGAGACAGCATTATCAACGATGGGTGATTCTGGGCCACTCACTTGGGATTATTGTCAACATTTTGTCAGAGGGCCTATCCAGCCCGGCACATTAGCTTCAAAACAAGTCCAGCCAGAAAAAGATGCAGTCTGTCCGATTACCAACCCGCCCCCATTGCCGGGAGGGTCAGATAATGATATGCTCGACTATGGTCAGGCCTTGCAGGGGCTCTTTCATGAGGAAGAATGTCAGAAGGAGCAAGAGGTTCGGCTTGTGCAATGGAGGCCGAAGAAGCAGCCTAGTGCTGATTTACAGAAGGAGGGGAGCTCTCCAATTGCCTTTTCTTGGTCTCCCTCACGCCTCAAATCTATTTTCCAGTGAGGGGACTTCATACCCCGCCTTCCTCCTATCATAATAAATCCATCCTTTATTGATCCGCCCGGGATTCTATTTATTCCTTATGCTTGCGGGAAGTGCCCACCCATCGATCTATCCACTCTTTTCACTCCTCCTCCACCCAACGCCCAACTCCACGAGATGTGGTTCTCTTCTTCCGATCCTTTCTTCGACTGCATTTTCCCCGAGCTATTCCCTATGCAGCTCCCACCTCCTCCATCTTGCTGTGTAGTCTCCGCTGATCTCCAAAAAAAAAACGTCAAATTTGAAACAGAGATTTCAATGGAAGATTACGCTATCCTGTCGCCCTCCTCCTCCCAGGGGCACGAGTCCCCTGCGCCTTCCCTTCCACTAGGTCTTCTGTCCCCTAGGTTAGGATTAGGGTCCGTCGAGTCTAGGAAATTAGAGTCAGTCAGGTCTAGAGAAGTAGGGTCTTGTTCCGGGTCATCTAACCCTTCCTCTTCTAAGCCGCGCTCGCTTGCGCATCCATCCCGATCTGTTCCTGATAGGTTCTTGCAAGATTTAGCTCAGCGTTGCCATGCTCTTTTGAAGTGCCCGGAATTTGTTGCTACGGCAATTGTAATTGAAGATGAAGAGGAAATAGAAGGGGTGTGGAGCGATGACGGATTAGGCGTCTACGAGATCTTGGATGAGAAGGATCCAATTAATGAGGACAGCGATGTAGATGACACCGCCGACTTATACGCACAAGGATTGAAAAGATTCGACGGGCCGTCGTCGTCGGTGGACAAACCTACAAAGGAAATCAATCTAGGAACCAAAGAAGACCCAAGGCCCATCATGATTGCTGCAAATCTCCCTTCACAAATAGAAGAGGAATTGATTAAGGTTCTAAGGGAGTATAGCGATTCCTTCGCCTGGTCTTACGAGGACATGTCAGGTCTTGACCCCTCTTTAGTAGAACATCGACTCGTGCTTAAACCAGGGGCAACACCTGTGAAACAAAGGTCAAGAAGATTTCACCCCCACATGGCCTTGAGGATCAAGGAAGAGGTCGACAAACTATACAAAGCCAGATTTATCAGAGTAGTTTTATATCCTCAGTGGGTGGCGAATATAGTCCATGTTCTTAAGAAAGATGGAAAAGTGTGCATATGCATTGACTTCAGGGATCTTAATAAAGTATGTCCCAAAGATGATTTCCCGCTACCCCATATAGACGTCCTAGTGGATAATACAGCCGGGTATGAAGCTCTCTCATTCATGGATGGATACTCGGGCTACAATCAGATCTGTCTCGCTCCGGAAGATCAAGAGAAAACTTCCTTCACCACGCCCTGGGGCACGTATTGTTACGTGGTTATGCCATTCAATCTAAAGAACGCAGGTGCCACCTATCAAAGGGCGATGATGGCCATCTTCCATGACATGATGCACATCTATATGGAAGCTTACGTGGATGACATCCTGGTGAAGTCAAGAACTAAGGAAGAACACCCCTCTATCCTGGCTAAGGTGCTGCAGAGAGCCAGGGAGTACAAGCTCAAGATGAATCCGAAGAAGTGCGTATTCGGAGTCTCCTCAGGGAAGCTGCTAGGGTTCATAATAAGCAAATGGGGGATCTAGATTGATCCTAATAAAGCACAGGCCGTCATGGACATGCCTCCGCCAAAGAATATTACGGAACTTCGAGGATTGATTGGTAGATTGCAATTTATCAGAAGATTCATATCCCAACATTCTCAAAGGTGCCGTCCATTTTATGAATTGCTTAAGGCGGGGGTCAAGTTTGAATGGAATAAAGATTGTCGGAAGGCCTATGAGGACCTCAAGGAATATCTATCCAATCCCCCGGTTCTGCAACCTCCTGTCCCCGGGAAACCCCTAATCCTATACATCTTGGTTATTGAGGACTCCCTAGGGGCGGTTTTAGCACAAGTAGATGATGAAGGGAAAGAGCGGGCTGCATACTACCTTTCTCGGTTGTTTAATCCAGCTGAATCCAAGTACACCGCTATGGAGAAGACTTGTGCCGCTTTAGTATGGGTAGCTCAGAAGCTTAAATACTACTTCCTTGCCCACCCAGTTAGGTTGATCTCAAGAATGGACCCGATCCGTTATCTCTTAGAAAAGCCCGTCCTTTCTAGTAGGTTAGCTCGCTGGCAGAGCTTCCTCTCTCAGTTCGACATCACCTTTGTTGTTCAGAAGACAGTCAAAGGATATGCCATTGCCGAGCATCTTGCCCATCTCCCTATCCCTCACACCGATTCTATTCAGGACGATTTCCCTGATGAGCATCTTTCTGTTATCTCTCATCACCCCTTTTGGTCTCTGCACTTCGACGGTGCGCTCAACTCTCAAGGCCGAGGGATCGGTGCTGTTCTGCTTACCCCGGAGGGGGTAATCATTCCCTTTGCTTATCAACTTCGGTTTCCTGCTACCAACAACATCGCTGAGTACGAGGCTCTCCTGGCCGGCTTGAAGCATGCCTACCTCTTAGGTGCGCGTTATTTGAACATCATAGGAGACTCTCAGCTCGTCCTACGGCAAGTTCTATCCACTTACCGTACTCGTGACCCCAAGCTCAAGCCTTATCAAGATTTGGTCACGCTTCTCGCTAGGTAATTCCGTAAGCTGATCTACATTCACACTCCCCATTCTCAGAACATTCTAGCTGATGCTCTGACATCTCTTGCTTCCTCCTTATCTTTCCCTCTCAGTCGTAGTACTGAGACTATCGTCGTCCAGAGATTGGACGCACCCTCTCTTCAGGATCCCTGGTACCTCAACCTTAGGAAATTCGTAGAGGCGAAGGCTGAGAAGGAAGATCTCAAGGAAGTTTCATTAGCAGAGCTAGAGGAGATTCTGGACGAAGAGGAATTACCTTGGTATCATGAAATCGAGTTGTTTTGCAAAGAGGGGTCATTCCCAGAAGGGGTAAAAGCTGAGCAACGCAAGTCAATCAGAAGAGCCGCCGCAAGGTACACTATTGTTGCAGGAGAACTGTACAGGCGCGCTACTAATGGAATGCTCATGAGATGCTTAGATGATGTTAAAGCTTGGAAAGTGGCTGAAGCAGCCCATTCTAGTGAGTGTGGAGGTCATATCAATGGCCATGCTCTAGCAAAGAAGATCCTTAGGCAGGGCTACTACTGGCCCACTCTAGAGGAAGATTGCTCCCTCTATGTCCGGAGGTGTCTTAAATGCCAACTCCATGCTGATAAAATTCATTCTCCAACTTCATCTCTCCATCCTATGACCGCTCCTTGGCCATTCTCTATGTGGGCTTTCGACGTTGTCGGCCCGCTCGGTGATCCTAATTCTCAGATCAAGCAGAAGTCCTTTATCCTTACCGCCACTGAGTACTTCACCAAATGGGCCGAAGCCGAGGCGTACGCAGAAATCAAAGCTACAACGGTGTGCTGCTTTATTATGAAGAATATTATCTCACGGTTCAGAGTGCCAAGCAGCATCATCACCGACAACGGACCCCAGTTCGTCTCTCAAGAGCTTAAGGACCTCTGTAAGAAGTTCAATATTGCATTGCATCATTCATCTCCATATTATCCTCAAGGCAACGGTCAAGCCGAAGCCACTAATAAAACCCTTCTTAAAATCATCAAGAAAACATGCGAAGCTCATAAGTTTTCTGATTGGCCGGAAAGATTAGTAGAAGCTCTGTGGACTTACCGCACCTCCGTCCGTACTCCTACGGGACAAACTCCCTATTCTCTTACCTACGGGATGGAGGCTGTGCTCCCATATGAGATCTTGATCCCTTCACTTAGGGTGCAGCTTGATAAAGAACTTAATCTCGATGAACGTCGAGAAGCGTTACTGGTTCAGTTGGAACTCTTAGATGAGAAGAGGATGAACGCGGCCCATCACGTATCCGTTTATCAAAAGAGGGTTTCGCGTTATTTTCAAAAGAAGGTAATCGAACGTAAATTTCAAAAAGGTGATATGGTTTTGAAACGCAAATTCATTCGGTCTGCAGGTCCAAGGTCTAAATTACAACCTAACTGGGAAGGGCCATTTGTCGTAAAAGAAGCTTATCCAGGGAATGCTTATCGTTTAAGAAATGCGAAAGGTGAGGAGCTCTCTCACCCATGGAATGGGTTATATCTTAATTGTTTCTTTCCTTAGAGTCTAAGTGATGAGGGCATCACACCACATACCCTCTGGCTTGGCACTTCTCTCCCTCCCGGAGGCAGCTAGGGAGCAGCCCTACTTCAGACGGAACATTGGTGCTTATCACCCTATTACATTTTCCTATTTTCTTGAGTCATTTTGATGTATTTGCCTATGTTTTGAGTCATGTTACTAGGTTATCATGTTATTTACTTATGCTTGTATGTAGGCTAGTGGGCTAATGGGGCTAGTAGGTCTTATTGGGCCATTTCTTTGGTCTGGCCCATGGGCGCCCCTCTCCCCACCCCTTGGTCTTCCGTCATTTGTCCATTTCATGAGGACTTCTTTGTAAATTGGGTTTTCCTATATATAGGACCCCAAACCCCCTCTTTTGAAGCTAATGAAGTATTGAATATTTGAGCATAAGTGCCCCCCTCTCTCTCTCTCTAGCTCTCTCATTCTCTCTCTCTCTCTCTCTCTCTCTCTCCTCCCCACCCCAAATTCGAAATTCACTCTCTCTCCTCCCTATTCACCTCTAATTAAGACCCCTCCCCCTTCCCCATACCTCCCATTTAAGTCTCCTCCAACCCCTAGGTGGAATCCCTTTCTCCTAGGCACCTCTCCCTCTTCCAAGGCACCCCTTGGCATTCCCCATACACCCCCTCACTTCCCCAAGCACACCCTTCACCCCTCCCAAGCTAAAATTCAAATTTTCCTCCCTTTGGGGACTGCACCCCATTCATTCCCAGCCCCTTCAGCTCCCTAGGTCGCAGCCCCCCCCCCCAACCCCCTTCCCCATTGTTCTTCCATTAGCCTAGTTCCACCACTATCTCTTTCCCTTTGCCCAAGTCTGCAGGTGGCAGAGAAAGGGTCGACTTACTGAAGAATCCACGGATTCATACGGCGTCGTATGAAGGCGTACCCTACCATTCTGGAAAGGTCGTCCAGTTATCTTTGCAGGCGAGGCAATCTCGTCCCATTCTGAGTTCGGGGCTGTCCGGGAGAACCATTCTCCCCCGACTGCGCTGGGCTCCCTCTGCAGAGTTCCTGAACCTGATTGGAAGCTGTACCACGACAAACGGCGGAGGATTCAGACTGAGAGTTCTTCAACAAAGTTCTTTCACGTCCTATCCTCTTCCAGGATCAGGAAGCAGAATCGCATTCGGCATCCAGAGGTCAGAGTTATGGTCTTTCTACCTCGACTGGTCGGGTCTGTCTCCCACAGGTGGCAGTGACCTGCCTCCACTCATCGGCATCCCTCAGTCCGCCCCAACATCAGACGGCTTCTCCACCAGTTTTCCCGCAAAGAGGGTTCATCCATGGTTCCAACAACTTTGACGGTTCGAGATTTTCTGTCCGGGAGCGGCCGGGACAACTTCTGTAAGTCACTGTTCGTGCCAGGTAGCTGTTGCGGCCAGAAGCTGCCACCTTGTTCGAAGATCTACCCGGACCAGCCACTGGATGATTCAAGCCACAAGTTCTTCTACGAATATCTTCCTCCACCTGTTCCCATCCAGGAGCAAGAAGCAGAACCACATTCGGCATTCGGGAGTCAGAGTTCTGATTTTTCCCCTACAGTCGCGCGGGTCTGCCTCCTGCAGTCTGCAGCGACCCGTTCCCACTCGTCGGCGTCCCCTTGTCCACCCCGACCTCAGAAGGTGTTGCCGTCAGTTTTTCTGTGTAGAGGCTTCGTCCCCGGTTCCAGCGGCTCCGACTGTTCGTGATTCGGCGTCCATGAGCGACCGGAGCCACTTCTGCAAGTTGCAGACAGAAATAGGGAACCACCCGCCCCAGAATCTGTTGCTCTGTTCAGACCTCCACTACAGCCATCGCCGATGACAGAATAAATTGATATAAATCAGAGGCGTTTGGGTTCCTGTTACGAGAAGATCCCCCCTGGGCTTGTCATCGGAGAAATTCCTGACCGAGATCTACAGGGACTACACCGACTGCCTATCAACATCCACAGCCAGCGACCCACTTTGGAAGCGGTCCCTCCTCGTGGGCTACTAGCTTATTTCCCTCCTCTTGCCTGGCCGGCTTACCGCCCCTCCCTGCGGGAGGTAGTGTTTGTTGTAATCCATCAATTCCCATCCCCGAGATCACCCTCCTGCGTGAGGTGTAGTGAGTGTACACTTAAACAGGTTCGAAGCTTCATCGGCGCAGTGTGCGGGGAACCCACACTTCCCCGCTCGCCCTCGTCTCCGACCGGGGTTGGTTTCCTCAAACCAACCAGGTGAGCCTCCTGCCCTTGCCTCCTTATACTTGTTTATTTAATATCTGCGAAACATATCGGCCGGTAGGAGAGCGAGTGCCCGATCCCGGCGCCACCTTTCAGTGTGGTCACCGTGGCTATAAGTGAGAGAGTGACCCCGTGCCTTTAAGGCATCCGGCCGCCCTTGTTTGTGGGCTTTCAAACCTTCGGGAGGGCTAACTAAAGTGGTGCTGGTCCTCTAACCAGTCAGGGGATATCTCCATCACCTCGACTCGGCATCACCGGGTCACCACGGGAATCGTGTGCGCACGGTGCGTTGGTAGCTTTAACATATTCTCGGCGCCTTGTAATTGTGATTGCGAATTAGGTCCAAGGAATCAAAGTCTCCGCTGCATTTGGTGTCACATCACTAAGCCACGTGCTTCCCCGGCAGCAGGATGCTCCCTCCTGTTTCACTAAGAAGGGTCCCGAGTAAGGCAATCACACACTACACGACATCCCTGGTCGGGTTTTTCGATTCTAAAAGACACCGTTTCTCCTCGGCCATGCTTTAGGGGAAAATCGAAGTCCCTGTCCTCTTCATTCTTCGGCTAAATCCAGGGGCAAGAAGTAAATAAGGAGGCGACAACTAATCCAAACGCCCTAACGAGAGGAGGTCTCAAATAGGGGCAAGTCCATTATGACCTGACGCCACAAGAAACGAAAGGAAAAGGAAAAGGGTAATCTCTGCGACAAAATCAAAAGCAGCATCTCAAAAGTTTACTATTCCAAAACTCCAAGAATGCAAAAACAGAAAAACTAGGCATGACAAGAGTGGCAGCATAGTTCCCCGCGGGACGTCATGAGCCCGATCGAATACATGCCTAGAATGGACGAAGGTTCGATGACGGACACAAAGTCCCGGCGTAACAGACCAAATCTCTAACAGGGTTGTACGGTGAAGAAATCAAGTCCTAAAAACTTCCATATCTGGCCTAAGCTTACCCCCATGTTCCTTTTTTTTCTTTCAGGACCAAGATTGGTACTTTGGGTATGGCCTTGTTAAAAACACCGTCATGAGAAGTGGGCCTTGGCCAGGGATTGTCACCCGTATTACACACCAACCTCGGGACTTCTGATTCTGAATAAGAGGTCGTGTCACTAGCGAGGCACTGGTTTTCAAAATCCAAAAACGTCAAATATGTTCAAAATCCAAAAACCATCAAATATTTCCAAAATCCAAAAACATCAAATATTTTCCAAAATCCAAAAACATCAAATATTTTCAAAAATCCAAAAACACCAAATATTTCCAAAATCCCACGAAAAAATTTCCAAAAACTCCATCATGTGCATAGCCTGCATTGCATTTTCATTATGCTTTCCACCTATTGAAAAAGGCTCCACCCCTTGACCAAATATCAAGAAACGGTCATTATCTAACTTGCTTCAAGGCAAGGGGTTGAGTCTAAGAACGGATCTAACTTGTTTCATGTTTGAGTGTGTACAGGCAGCAGGACAAGTTCAAAGTGATAATTCACAGAAATGCAGGTCAAAGGCAGTAACGCATCAATTCCAGACCGCCACATGAATATAACGGTCTCCCTTCGGCCGTCACTTCATTCAGGCGTGGGGCTTTTATTTCATCAAACGGTGTCCCTCTGACGGCCTGGCTTATGCCATCGTTTATATAACGGCCAATCTCCCATCCGTTACTTGCTTCAGAGAGCGGGATTGATAATGCTTTCGTTCTGACGGCCCATCGTCAGGCCGTCGTTTCTTTACAGCGGCCCACCACCCATCCGTTACATCCTCCAGAGGCTCTGCCTCTTCACATCACTCTGGCCATTCAAACCACAAAACTCACATCCGTTCAGTTAAAACAATATCATCTCATTCAAGCAAGATTAAAGATTCCAACTTTGATTGTTAATAACAAACAACTTCTCTCATGAACAAAAGAAAATCAAGGCACATTCAATTTCTTATCCGCGAGAGGGCGGATTTTCCTCAACTCTTTCACGTAATCACGGCGTGCTGCGTCGTCCTCTTCAACTTCTTCTCGCCACGGGCGCACCTTGCTGATCTCCCACATGGTCAGCGCGGTCCGTACTGCTCTTTCGTCTTCCTCGGTCCCCATCTTCCTAGGTAGGAGAGGAGGGTAATGTGATAGTGCAGGAGCTTCGGTTCTTGGAAGTCCAATCTGAAGATGGCACCGGTGTGGGTTGTAGATCGCCATGGTAGTATTTCCCACTAGCTGGAGGTCCAAGCCTTGACGCCGCGGTATTTTAAGAAGAGTGCTTCGAAGGATTCTTGGTCGCATGATGAACTTATCTATTGGTAAAGTGTTGAAGAAGAGGCGCCATTCATCCCATGTTTTCTTGTCCGCCATCTTGCATTCGACCTGAGAAGAGTATCCAAATGCCCCTCCAATGAAGAAGAGAGGGTGGCTCTCGAAGATTCGGCTAGCTGAAGTTATGTCTTCCTTTTGTTGAAATTTGATTCTCGCTCCCATCCAGCACTCAAGGAGTATCATGGAGCCGAACAAAAGTCCTCCTAGGCAAGCCGAGCTAAGTCCTTCATAGAGGTATGAAAGGACCGCTTGAGAGATGGACATTCCCCGCCACAGCCCGCTAATAATGCTAAGATTTTGGATGTCTAAGAGGTGGTCGGTCGTGGTAAAAAGAAAGACTCCGCATAAGCAAACCGCCACCGCCTTGGCTATTGCCTCATGTCTCTCCCACTTGTTTTTACAATGAGACACTATCCATTGCGCCAAGGGTATCAAGTGAATGTGGTGTGGGCTGATCATGGTCCTCACGTCCTTTGGGTTATGAATGAAATCACTCAAACTCAAGGACGGGTCAATAGGCTCTATTGTATAGCAAACCCGGTCTTCATCCCCCGCCTTAGTCCTAGTAAGGGCTAGGTAGGTCTCTACCTCTTCTAATAGGACTGTTGCTTCGAAGGAAGGGAACATAAAGGTATGAGTTTGTGGATGCCATAACTCCACAAGTGCTGAAATACTTGGCCAATCTAAGGATAATTTCTGGAAATTTTTACCCAAAACCAAGAGTGGTTGAAGGTGCCAAGCTTTAAGGAATTGATGTGACCCCTATAGGGAGGGCCTTTACCATGGGAGCCACCCACTTCAGATTAGAGTAGCATCTTGGGCCAAGAAGAGGCTTGAAGAAAGAAGGAGAAGAAGAAGTCATAAAACAAATTGAAGTGCAGAATTTTCTGAACTTGGATGTGTTGTTGAGGGACTTACCACCCTTTGAACATTGGAGCTTAAGTGCTTGGGAATTGATGTCAACCGTTGGAGCTCTTCATGTTCTTTTCTAGCAGCTTTAGGTCCGTTGTAGACCTTCTCCTCCAAAGCCATCACCTCGAAGCTTCTCTTCATCTTGATGTCTGCCCTTAGGAGAGGTTCTTCAACCCTAAAGCAGAGGTTTTCAGCAAAGATACGATTTTGGTTGAGTATCCAAGTTTTAAAGGTTTAATTTTAGCTTTAAAAGGATAAGACTTGAGTTGGAAGGCTTTATCTTCAATCTAGATAAGTTCTAATAAGAGATTAGGTGGCTAAACTTCGGGTTTAAGTTCTCACGGCTCAATCCGTCTCGGAATACAACCCAGGATCTAACGGTCTATCGTACGGCCGTTATTTCACTCCGACGCGCTAACCTTAGGCCGTCGCATTTTCCTGTGGGTTTAATTCCCCGATCATGTTCTGTGAAGATTAACGGTCTAAGGGCTGACCGTCGTTTCTTGTAACGCGCGAACCCTGAGCCGTTACAATCCCAGCCACTCAATTCGTTCTACTCTGGGCTAAGCACTACCTGACGGTCCTGTTAGTGGCCGTTGTTTCATTCTGACGCGTCTACTGTAGGCCGTCGCATTTTCTGTTAGTCGCCCTGCAAACTATCGTTCTGCCATGATTAACGGTCCAGCTTTAGGCCGTTATTTCCCTTTGACGCACCTTCAGTTGGCCGTCATTTATCCTGTAACCTCAGCTACAGGATGGGCCTCCGTTATGATTAACGGCCTTTGGCTAGCGCGTCGTTTGATTATGACGGTCTGATCCTAGACCGTTACTTTCTCTGCAGTTGAATTCAGGCTATTCCTTCTGCCCTTGCCTAGACCTGGCGGTCTCTCACATTGTACACCTCATTCGCTCTGCATTTTCACACACATATACTCCTGCAAATGACTCATGCAAGCATTTCTGCCTATGTCTCATTCATTCATACACACCTCATCCGCGCATGCATTTTCCAACATACAGTCACTTGCCAAAACCATTCATTCATTTCATCCGTCCCTGCACAATCAAACACACATCCATTCATTCACTAAATAAACAGAAAACCCAGAAAAAGATTTCATTCCATTCCATAAAGTTACGTACAAGTGATAAGAAAACATAAAAATACATCATTCGGTCGGCTTATCCGCCGGACCGCCATCATCCTCTCCATCCTCGGGTCTCCTCGCGGGTGGTGGCGCTATCGAAGCACTCTCCTCCTGCAGTCCCCGCTCCGCCCTCTCATTCCTCCGTTGGCCGGAGGAGCTGACAAGAAAATCCCCTACCGAGCCGCTCGGGGCAGCACTCCTCCGTGCCCCACTCTGGGAAGCACTCCGCTCCGGTCCCCTGCCCATCATCCGGACCGTCCGCTCCAGCGTCCGCAGCTCGATCTTCAGCGTGAAGATCTGACGCCGCGTCTCTCGTGCTTCGGTCCGGTAGCGATCCAAGTCCGCCGTCCCGATTCGGAGCTTCTCCACCTCAGCTTGAGCCCGAGCTAACTCCGCCCGTAGTCGCTCCCCCTCTACCTCGTCCAAGCGTCGCGGGGTCTCTGCTCTCAACCGGGCCATCTCTGCCCGTACAAGCTCTGTCTCCGCTCGGGCTCGATCAGTCTCAGCCCAGCTTTTTTCTGCCTCTATCCTCGCCTGCCTGGCCTCGGCCACTGCTGCTGCTAGCTCTCTCACCTATAGATTGCATTTCATATAGTTAATCATAAGGCATTTTTTGGCAACATCATAAGCATGAGCATTTTTAGCATCATACCCGCTCTGCGAGGGTGACCTCCGCCTCGTCGGCCTGGGCAACCACCCGAGCAAAATTAGCCTCCTGTTCAACCCTGCCTCCCGCAGGCTGTGAGGAAGACGATGGGGCATCCGGTCCAGCTCGTTGGGCTCTCTCGGCCCGCTGCATTTTATAAGACAGGGTTAGGAACCTTGGTTAATCAGCATGTGCATCATAAGCATCAATTGTCATAATCATAAGCATTTTTAAGTCTAGGTTTTAGAGTCTCACCAGGAGCTCCAGGGCGGTCCGGTACCCGTCCCGCTGTTGGATGGTGGAGTGGAGTAATCCCTCCAGCTCAGCTATCCGTCCCTCAGGGTCTAGCTGCATGTAGAAAGCATGAGTCAGTACATCTATCACATTGCATTTTTTTGCATATAGAAAGGGTTTAGAATTGCATACCGGTCGTCGGGTACCTCGGTACACCCGGTCGCCATAGAGTCGAGCGAAGGCCTTCAGATATGCCTCGTCGCTCTCATCTCGCTCCTTCACCGCTCGGCCCCGCCTGTTCCAGTCATGGACGTACTTCACCTTCCGGGCGCACCAATCCACATTACCACTGATGCCCCTTGCTGACTTGCCGGGGTGGTCATCGCTGTGGCGTGGAAAGGTCACCTCGGGCTGATGTGGTCCCCGGGTCCGCAGGATTAGCCTGTAGTGTAGAGGCTCGATGATGTGGATGCAGTGCAGCCATATGTCTCGTCCCCGGTATGACAAGGCCGCCTCTACCCACGGCTGTCGTGTGTAAACCTCGCCGCGGTATGGGGTCCATCTCACTTGAAGGCATTTTAGTTCATTCATCAGCATTAGCGTATAAAAGCATTAAAAGGATTAGAGGCATTTAAAAAGCATTTAGGAGCATGTAGAAGCATATAGAAATCATTTTGAGTTCTGGACTCACCGACGTATGTGGGAAGGAGTCCAGGTCATCCTGGATCGTCCGGGTCAGTCTGATGATCGACCCTGTGTCCCTCGCCACCGACCAATGCCTCGCGACCGGTATGCGGTCGGGATGGAGTAGCGCACCTCTCCCGATGCCCGGGAGGTACATATAACTCAAGATCTGCATTTTTAGAAATCAAGTCAGTCGCATGGCATATCATAAGCATTTTAGCATAAAAGAAAGCATTTTAGCTGCATTTACCTGTAAGAAAGGCGAGAAGCCGCCCAGCATCATCTGCCGGTCCGTAGTGCTCAGGGACTCGAACAGGAATGCGTGCACTGTTGCTCCCCAAGCATATCTCCCAACTCTGTGCAAATTCTCTATCATCGGCAGTAGTCTGTAGCTAATGACGTTTGCCCGAGTCGCGAAGAGGAGCTTCCCGAATAGCAGCATCAGGAAGCGTCTGAGCACTCTATCTCCCTCAGGTCCTGCCTCTGCCGCCATGCGAGGGCGCACCTGGTCTATCACTCTGCCCAGATGCTCCTCGGGTAGCTCTACTACGGCTATCGCCGCTCCTCTCAGTCCCAGGCTCTCCTGCAGTGCTGATCTCGAGAGCTGGGAGGAAGACTGTCCCAGCCTGATCAAATCTAGCCCGAGCAGCTGCTGCGCCATCTCCTGGTAATCGCCGTAAGTCCATCCGGTCACTGCGGCTCCGTGGACTCTCAATCCCGTAATCCTCGCTACGTCTTCCAACGTGGGGATCATGTGGCCGCACGGGAAGATGAAAGCTCTGCTGATCGGATCCCATCTCTCGTGCAGCGCGTACAGCAAGGGCGTGTCCATCCGGATCACCTCGATGCTGAGCACCTCGGCGAATCCCATGCTGGCTAGTCGCTCCCTCTGGTAGTCGGGCAGTGCCTGGTACACCGCCCAGACCTGCAGCTAGGAGATCCTTGACCTTCATTTTCCCTGCATGTTATTTAGATCATAAGTTAGTTAATTGTATCATAAAACATTGCATAAGCATTTTAAAATTGAAAACTAAACAAAAATTTGAAAATTGAAAACCTAAAAATAAGTTTTGAATCCCTGGCAGATGTAACGGCCCTGGGGTAGGGCGTTACTTGTCTCTGACGCACTCATGGTGGCGCGTCAGACGTGTGACGGTCGCTGGCAGGACCGTCACATTGTCTGCTATTGGGACCCTTTTCCTTTGCACTCCCGTGGTTGCCCACTTTGGCCGAATGGCCTACAATCTTTCCTAATGGGTTCGTAGACCCATTTTCTACCCCCTATTCCCACATGCATTCATAATAAAAACACAAAAAAATTAAAATTTGAAGTTAGGGCGGAAGGACCTAGCTCACGGTCCATGCCACTCTTCCTCTTCTTCTCTGGTTCTTTGGGTTCCTCTGCACCCAATGGCGCTTCCCCTTGGTCCTCCACGACCGTGGGAGCTTCTTCTTCTTCTCTTGGGCTTCTCCTCGTCGTTTCCTCTTCCGTGATCGGTGGGATCACTTCCCATTCGAGACGGCGGTGGAACCGTCGTATGGCCATTCGTTTCCCTCTTTCCCTCCTCTGCGGTGGTGGCTGGGGAGCCTCGTCGCCGGCCATGGTAGTGGTGGGACGGTGGTCGCTGGTGGTTTTCTCTCGGTTGGGTTTTTTTGGGTATTGAGTGTCGAATGAAGGCCGTGACCGTTCGGTTGTTATTTTGTTGAACGCTCAGGAAATGCGACGGTCCATCGTCCGACCGTCACATCCTTCTGACGCGTTTATTTTCGACCGTTACATATGATTGGACTGTTTTATTGAAGAATGTGAACCGCCTGGTTTATGACGGACTAAGTATGGTCCGTTAAAAACTTGCAAGTTTCTTGATGAATTAAATGGTCTATTGGATGTCAAAATGGTTCCATTTTCTTCCATGTTGTTCATTGTTGAGGCCTCTCGCATGTACAAAGGGTTATGCTTTGATTCATGATCATATTTATTTTTTTTTGGCTAACCTATCTTTTATGAAGGAATTTGTGAATGAAATCATGCTTTACTGTCCATCCGGAAGGTGGGTCAGGTTTTTGTATCTTATCCCTTATCCCTTAATGCATTACTATATGTTATCTACGATATTATCTCGAGAACCGGCTGGTCATTCATGTGTTCCAGGATCTGATGTTCCCCTTAAACAAAAATGATGATGATCTAAGTTCATATGTTTAGTCGTTGGATAGGCCGTTAGATTGGAATAAGTTTGGGGACGATGGTTCTATCTTGCACGCTATGGTTGCAGATGGTGTCCTGACCCTAATTTCTCTGGTCTAGCAATACTATTCTCGAGTATTTGATATTTTATCTTTTTCTTTGCATTTGTTTTGAAGATTTCTTTTCCTTTAGCCCAGCATGCATCATGCACATTCTTTGAGCATTCATGAAGCTTCATCTGTTCAAGGTCTCTCAGTGATGGTGAATAGCTGTGTTCTTGATCTTGGATAAGGAGAATCATTCCACTCTGAATTAGAAAGGGTTTCCTTCGATCTGCTCGCTTGATCTGGTTGGCTGAAGATCCATGTCTGGAGTTTAGTCTCTTGTTCTTTCCGTTGCCTCCGGCGGCTAGCCGTGTTTCCTTTCCTTAGTTATTAGCTCTTCCAGACTTGCATCCTTTGGTTGGCTATTTCCTTGTGATCAGTTTTGAAACTTTCTAGAAAATTCCTATCGCTTGTTGGTTGAGAACGGGTGTCGTTTACCTTAACGCCCTCTTTTTGATCCACTCCGCTTCATTTTCGCTTCATCTCCATGTTCCATTTCGCTTTCGCTTCACCTCCGCTCGTTCCCCTGCAAAGAGGAGGTTAAGGAGGGGCATTTGTTGACACCCGTTTTATACCCAATAAGTTGGATCATCTCCTTATTCATTCTATATGATGCTCCAAGTTGTTCACTCTTCATTAAGTCTCTTGATTAGTTGAAGCCTATTTCTTGGGTGTTAACTCCTTGATCGGATATGGTTCCGTGTGGCTATTTTCTTGGCAATGCCTCTGTTCCTTTTGATCTCCATTTTTTTGATAATAACGGTCGGTCCTAGGCGCGTTGTTTCATTCTGACGGATGGGTCCTGGACCGTTACTCTTTTGAAGAGTCCTAAGGCTTAAGGCCTCATTTTAAAGCTTATCCTTTTGATTACACGTTGATAATAACGGTATGTCGTGCAACCGTTGTTTCATTCTGACGCCCTATGCCTTGGCCGTTGCTTCCTTGAAGAGTCCAACTTGTTGGGTCTTCTTCCCGTTGATCTTATCTTTTAGGGATAAGGTTGATAGTAACGGATGTTCCTTGGAGCGTTATTTCCAAGTGGCGGTCTGTCGTGCAGCCGTTACTTCCTTCAGAGAGTCCTGGCAGTTCAGGCCTTTTCTCTGCTACTCCGTGGCCGAAGATAAGGGTTTGGATTGACGATATCTCTTTCAAATCTGATCCTCGGAACCTTCTGTTTGTTTCTATGGACTCTTGGTGATATTATCTTCGAGGATTTGCTAAGAGTTATCCCTTTATCTCGCTGAATTATCCTTTGCTCGACCTGAGAGTTTGAGGGTCTATAAATAAAACCCTTGACTTCATGGCCCAAGGAGGAGGATTTGAAATTCACGACGAAGTGCTGCCGAACTCAGGAGCCATCTTCATCCAAGAGGAACTGCTTCCCACATTCATCCATCTCATAGTCAAGGGAGTACTTTGGTTTTGTCTTTCAAGTTCATCATTGCATGCTTAAGTTCTTCCCTGGTTTTCCTCAATCAAAGCATTGTCCCTCCTCTTTCTCCACGTTTTCTCACTGTTCTCTAAGCATCCAAACATCCTCCTAATCTTTTAAAAACGCCCAAGGGGTTAAAAAACCAAAAACTCCCCGGTAATCCCCTTTCCTTTTGATGTCTTTAAGTCTTTGAGAATTGATGCTATATTATTGAAAGGGCTAATTTGGTTGCTTTGTTCTTGTCTTCCACATCTTTGGCAGGTTTACAGGTTCACCAGTACGAGGCCCAAGTCTTCTAGCCGACTGGCAGAGTTGGAGTTAAAA